>JBCNJP010000025.1:83425172-83574786 GCA_039602395.1 Deinandra increscens subsp. villosa | reverse complement strand
ACCTGGTGTACGTTGTATGCACCCGATATATGAATTTAGTTTGTTTTATACTTGCTTAATCTATGATATATGTGACCATGGCCGGTTAAATCGAGTTGTAAGCATGTTTTACGTACTATACCTTGCATTTTAACCACAGTTTAGTTTCTATAAAGCCGTCATTGTTAACCTTGTAATGCATGGCTCTTTTATTTCCTTTTGATTTGCCAGGCTATTCTATATATCTTTATAGTCTTACATTATTCTCTTAGCTACTACAATTTGCCTTGAGAGTTTAACTAATGACGCTCAGTGCTCTCTTGTCACAGTGATATCTTAAACATGAATGGCAATGACGAGAGGGGCATTGTCCCAGTATTAAGCTCCAGCAAGTACTCAACTGTTAAGATCGATTCATTATGTATCAAACTTGGCATTATGAAGGAGAAGGATGATGCCTCAAAGTGTAGGCATTTTTCTATACGGTAAGTCTTACTGTTTTAATTCCTGTTAGATGTTATGAAGCATGCATGTTGATTGCTAATCATTTAGTTAAACAATCTTTATTAATGCATATACATTGTTGGTAGAAACGACAATATCTTCCCACTGAGGGCTAGTCATATTAGTCTTTTTTATCTCTTTCAGTATGTTTGCCTGAAGAGATTTATTGTGTCATTTTGAGTCTCATTTCAGAGCATATATACATAGTTATAATGTATATGTCAATTTCATTCTTTTGCTGTTGTTATCTTTTTCTTTTTCATGATTTATTGAATAAGCGGGTTTTGGCTTAATTAATCTTATCTCTAGTGAACTGCCTATGGCCCATATTCTTTAGCATATGTATGTAATATCATCTTACTGCTCCTTGTAAGAACTAATGTGATGTTCTCCTGAGATACAAATTAAAAATCCAGTTTCTTGTTTATGGTTACAATTTAACTGTCACATAATTATTGCCCTTCATTTTTCCTTGTTTGACCATAAATTTATCTTTGTCAACTCAGAGGTTATGTTGCTGGAATGCGTGAAGGAGGTAACAGCAACTTGCTACCTTTTACTGAAGAACTCCCACCTATGGACATCCCAAACTTTAGATATTGGCTTTGTCATAAGTGTTTGCAGAATAACGAAACTGCAAACGCCTCGAATGAAACCTCGTCTGTATGTGATCAGTGTGTGTTCCCATCTGCAAGGTCATGCCCTCCACAAGATTCTAACGGAATAGCAATACTCCCATTTGGTGAGGGCACTTCAGGTAATTACATTTGAATGATTATCAACTGTTAAAGATAAAATTATGATTTTTTTTTTCTGTAAATAATGGATGTTCTTTCATCTATCCATCAGGTCTCAAACCTGTCGATAGTGTGAACGATGATGAAACCGTTCTCACTGCTTTAGGAGCTGATAAAAGGCAAACGTTTCATGAGATCCCTGCTAAAGTCAGAGTTTCTCAAGAACCAACTAAAACTAGTACAATTGACAGTAATGCTCATGAAAAAGAGATCGACGAGTTGAAAGATCATGATCCCCAAGAAATGAGCATAGTCAACGAGACGATAAGTCAGACTATCGAGTCTTGTCAACAGAATGATAATTACCAAAATGGACTTCCAAGACGGAAGGCTCGAAAAGTGCGTTTGTTAAAGGAATTACTTTGTGGAAATACTGAAATCCAGCAACAGAAAAAGGAAAATTCATCTCCATTGTTGGCACCTTTCCCAGGTTAAAAGGAAATTGCTGCATGATCCTCATCATGACCATCATAATGACCATCATCATGATCATAAAAAGATGAAAGCTTTCAAGGAAGATAAAATTGCCAAAACCAGTGTGGTGGAACATTTCAGAAATCCAGAAGCTCGTGAATTTGGAGAAAATGTTGATAAATATGAGTGGAACAAACACGGTACTCAAAGGAGTTCAAATCTTGGTAAGGTTAATGCTGATGCAGTGCCAGCTTGGAGACCAATATTCAGTGATATAGGTAGACCAGTGAATCGGGTTCCACCTGCTTACAGTGTGCCTAAAAGCAGAGGAACAGAACCCTATTCCAACTTCATGAATCCACCAAAGCCTGACAAAAGAGTCAACTCTTCAAAGAAGATAACAAGCAATCCAATTAAAAGTAACTTTTTTGTAGAGGATTCAAGGACTATGAAGGATGATATTCGGTCACACACAGAGTTGGGGCTTGATCTTTCTCTGAATTATGATGGACAACCTCACATTCGATCTCAACCATCCGTTCTAAATCAACCTCCCAGCCAGGATTATAATAGAAAGTCCAGTTTTTTCTTAGGGGAGTCAAGTTATTTTCCACATAGGATTCCGTCAGATTCAAGACCAAAAGAAAGATCAGTTCACGAGAAACGGCATCATACACAACTTCCATATGGGGGTTGCTCTGGGCATCAAAAATTGGTAATATTTGTATTTAATTTTTCCATCAACATTATTAAAATTTCTTAAATAGCATGATTTGTTGTGTTATTAAATTGTTTATTCTTAATTTATAGGATTTTTCTGATCCATACAAGAGGAACGTCGGAGTTAAAGGGTACTCGGAATTTACAAGGCCTAGTAATCATCAAAGACAAGAGAAAATGCTTTCAATTGGGAGATCAGATGAACATGAAATTATTGAACTTATGGCTAAAAATCAGTATGAGAGGAATTTGTGTGAAGCTAACAATGGGATAACATCAGGTCTTCATAAACTTAATATGAATGAAAGAATGACATCATCACATCACGAATATTTCACCATGATAAGACCATCTTCAGTTGCTACGAGCGAGAATGTGGGTCCCATGAGAAATTCAGCTGGCAATTTCTTTAATCAAGATCAAGTTTCTTCCTTTACAATGAATCAGAAGAAACCGCTACATGGCAGTTGGATATCAGATTCTAGATCTCAGAGACATTATGATTCACATTATCATTATGCATCTAATGGAAATAATAAAAAACCCCAGACCCATCTCTATAATCCCAATAATATGCAGGTACTTGAAGCATCTAACAAGTACAACAATGGTGGAAATCAAAATGAATCAGCTCGCATGCAATTGGCTCAAACATATGCAAAATTCTCTGAAAAGGATAAGGGGAAAAACATGATGGATTTGGATCTGAATCTTGTGGCCCCGAATGTTGTTGAAGAACATAACAATCTGGAACCGTTACATTTAAATCCACACCGTATGTGTTCATTTGATTCTTCATATTCAAACGAAACCATACCAGCGATGCAGTTGTTAAGCCTGATGGATGCAGGGAAGTCAAGTCAACCTTTCAGTTTGACCGGTCAGCCGTATATTACAAAGCCGAAACCGAAACCTGCTTCCATTTGTTATAGTCATTGCAGCTCAGCAGCTACTGAGAAAACAAAACCCCTGGTCAATCCGATCGGAAGCTCACTTTTTAGTATGTTTCCAACGGGTCAAAATGTTAAATGGGCTTCTAGTCATCGTCAACAACTTTATCATAAACCACAAGAGGAGAAGTCAAGAGGTACATCATCAGCTTCAGTAACCTTTGGACCAGAGGATTCTTATGTTTTTCCGCTTCCATGGCATGCAAATGAAGGCCAAAATAAACTTGCCAGCAGAGCGTTTGGACCTGCATTTGACTCGTCAAGAACTCAAATCTGCACAATTAACCAAAACCCCGCTGATTTTAGTGCACCTGGACCAGAAAATATTTATATGATTAATGTTGAAGAGCTGGTTTCCAATGGGAGGTGTTCTTATAAAGGAAATTTTACATCAGAAAATGCTTTTGGACCAAAAAGTCAAAGAATAGTTATGAAGCCTACATCTTGAACCTGTTTTGAGATGATATTTTGGAGTGATTCATGAATAATAAGAAAAAAAGGGGATAATCTTATTACAATGAAGGTCAATGATGAGACTAATTTGGGATATGAATGTTTCTTTAACTAAACTAAGTTGTGATTGCCTTAATGGCAGACTGGTATGGCCTTTTTTGATACTTAAGATTCTGTAATCTTTAAAAATATAATTTGTAAATATATTATGTAATAGTTTATAGAGTGGGTTTACATTTGCTTCTTGGTTTTCAGTTTTGGCCTTTGGGGGCATTGTTGTTTGTTGTTTACCTTGAATTTGAATTTGAGATAATGCTCTGTTTGTGCTACAAACTGATTTGTGTAGCTAGGGTTATTAATAAATATTAGTTCATATGTCGTCAAATGTTCTAATTTTTTAGTTCTTCATAGGAATATAGGTGCAAATGTGCAATGCTTGTCCTATATTTTGTTGTATTACTCAAATCCTTTATGTTTTAGTGATTTTATTCATTTTTAGTGTAATAACAGAATAACCCATGCAATAATGTTTTGGATTACACACTATAATCCTATTTTATATTTATGCATTTATTTATTATAATTTATAATACTTAATCCTCAACTACTTGAAATAGACACATTTGTAACACACATCGATATTGCTAGCCGTAGGCCTTTTGGTGAGTAGCTTTTCTACTTTCTTTTTCTTTCAATTAGGGGCATTTGAAGTGGAATTATCAAAGGAGGCAAAGAAATTAGTTCTTTAGGATGTGACATTTCGAGATGGATTATGTGCAAGATCGGTGACGGACGACAAGCTCAATTTTGGGAGGACAACTGGACGGGAAATGGACCTCTTCATGAGGCTTTTCCTGATCTGGCCATTATTGATAATAACCCTATGTGTTTTGTTGCAGATAGATATAAAAAGATTGGCGGGCATTGGATGATCGTTGGAGATTGGAGATACAACATAAACATTAGTATACTCGAGGATCTGGTAAAGGCTTGCAGGGGTTGGATGGACGGGATCAATTTTTCAGACTCGAAAGATGTTTGGCTTTGGGGAGACACTAATGCGAAGACTTTCGAAGTAAGTTTCGCAAGGAAAAGTATACAAGAGCAGATTTACGACATTGGAAATGGGTTTTGTAGATGGATCAAATGGGTGCCATTGAAAATTAAGGCTTTTAGTTAGAGAGCCTCTCAAGACCGCATAGCATCAAATATGAATTTAGCACTTCGGGGGATCAATATGGCAACCACTTGCAAAGGATGTAACATGTTTGATGAGTTAACGGATCATCTTCTTTGCTGCTAGGAAATGACAAGGTTGATATGGTCCAGAATTTTGCTTTGGGTGAGAGCTTCTAATATTCAGCTTTCTACGGTACAGGAGGGTCTTGATGGTTGTGTTCATTGGGATAGCAAACCGAGAGGTGATAAAATCGCATATGGCATCTTTCTTATCACTCTTTGGAGCATTTGGAAGGCTAGAAATAACGTCTTGTTTAACAACATAAACTCGAGGTCAGTGGTGTTGTAGAGAATGTGAAAGCCCTTTCTTTTTTCTGGTTGAAGCATTGAGGTAAAATGTACTTCCTCGAATGGGATAGTTGGAAACGTTTTTCTTTTATATTGTAATGTTTCGTTTTGCCTAGCTTCTTGCTAGTGCTTTTTTTCAATGAATGGTTGTTCTAAACAAAACCAAAATGGATGTTTTCTTATTTTTCTTTATTTTTAATAATTACTTTATACTTTATTATTATTTTCTTTTTTAATTTTCCAATCTCAGTCTTGTCTATCTCAAACCGGCTCGCCCAAGTTATTTATGGAAAACCCCCTTAGCTCTGGTCGGGCTCCTCATAAATAACTTGGGTGAGTCGGTATAAAGCTTATGTCCGATCCGGAGCTAAGAAGATTTTCCACTACGTGGTTTCCTCCTCGTGTGTGCGTCTTGGGGTTTCAAAGGTGACCCGCTTTTCTGAGCCTTAACTCTAACTCCCGGGCAAAAAAAAAAAGATAGCATGTAAATTCTGCATCTAACTTCAACATATATAGAGATTCTAGAATAACCTCAAATGCTTCATCACATATGCCTCCTCTGTCACAATTATGATATCATATATATTCAAAGTAAATCTTAAATTTCATATATATCTTTTTTTAATAACATTTTACTAAATTCCTACTTTACCCTTCACAAATACATTTAGATTAATTAAATTCATTAGGTCAAGAAATCAATCCACGTCAAATCTGCTGGACATTAGGGTGTAAGTCGGATCATTCTTTGGTTGCTCATTAACGATTTAGGCTTTAAATCATCAAGAGAGTTTTCATTCTTTAACTTTCTTTCAATAGCAGCAAGTTGTATTTTTATATTGAATATTAATTTCCTGTATTTGGAAAACTAAGCCTAAAATATATATCTTTCCTCCTTATCGAAGATTGTGTGTATACGTCAGAAGCATATTATCACTCAATTGATAAAATGAAGGATGAATCGCAGTAGTAACAAATTTGTTTAAATTCAGTCCTTAAAATATGAAGATGAATTGCAGGTGATACAAAATGTGTTAGAACAAATTGTATGCTAATTATTAATGGAAGATGAAAGTAAATAGAATTTTGTACGAAGGCTTAAAAATTGGTCACAAAATATTGGCAAACAATTAGGTAAAAGAAATTTAAAGAATTAAGAAGGTAAGGGTAAATTGGTCACATTATAAGTTATTTTATATGAAGTATATTAAAATGGATATATATGATATTTTAATTATTTTGGTGGGACATATATGATATTTAAGTTTTGGTTTGGATATATATGATATTTTGTTTATTTGTAGGGATATATATGAAAGTAACCCGGAATTATTTATAGATACTCTAAGTATAAATAATCCTTATCTTCTCTTGAAAAATAATAAATTCATACTTTCTAAAAATGGTGATTTGTTTTTCCAAAACCAGTCTTGTCCATCGGTTTAATCTCAGTCTAAACTTCAGTCTTCCCTTTCGAATTTCACTACAATAACCGCAAGTCTAGATTTTTTGTCAAAACAGACATGAACATTCTAAATGTTAAGGTTTCATTTTGTGATAGAAATGAATGTCTCATAGATAAACAAGCTTTAACAATCGGAACACTCTTTTCATGTGACAACAATTAAAAGCCACAAAAACTGCAACACAAAACTAGAACAATAAATGTATTCCATAAGTTCTTTTTGTTGATCTAGAATTCAAAGAAAGCTGGACATCAGAACAGGCAAATACAACTCTCATCATACACAAAAGAACATGTAAATTATACAATTTAAGAAAAACAGACAAATAAATGAACCTAATACACAACCATTGCCATAACCATAGCACCAAATACAACCTACTGTTGCTTGCACTCCGGTGGCCGCTCCCCATCTTCTCCTCTCGCAGGAACAGTACCACCAATCTGCAGTTCACGATAACAACACTCAGAATAATTCATATGTTTTAAAAGAAAAAAAGGATTGAAAAAGAAGATTAAACCATGTTATATAAAAAAAAAATTAGAATATTCATAAATGAACAAAACTATTCCAGATGGATGGTTTAACCCAACATAATGAAAAGTATCCTCAATTGAATTGTGACATCAAAATCCATGAACCGGTTAAGTTTATAGATACATGTGAAATTAGTGTTAAATGCCAGTTACTTGTCCAAGCCCAGTTAGCACATACGCTAAATTAAATTAAGTATTTTTGCTGATGTTCATGACGTGTGAATTCTCCTAACGACCCAAAGAAACCCAAACATTAAAAGCAACTATGCATACAACTTTTTTCATGCCAAAAATAAGAAAGTGAAAGTTGGTTATTTATGGTATTAACTTAAAAATTCTAATCAAATACTGTGAATAAATTATACCTTCTTTTTGCTTTTTCCCTTGGTCTCCTCTTCATCTTCGTCATCATCATCATCATCATCCTCATCATCATCTTCGTCGTCATCTTCGTCGATTTCATCATCATCTTCATCATCTTCAATGCCTTCAAAGTCATCCTCTTGAACAGCTTCACCCGTAAACCAAGAGACTGCATGAGGGATTATTTTGTCCCGTATGGTTGAACTGAGTAAACAAACACATCATGTTTAGGTTAATTTCTGAAAGAAAAATGATCATTTGAGAAAACAATTAACAACATATAAAAGGGTAGATTGCACCAAATTCAAACAAAACCCACACTATTTCCCAATTTTAGAAACCACCCTTGAGTATGGCACAAAATAAAAGTCAACTTACAAAGTTGTAATGTAATATTGATGTTAGCAAAAAACCTCATTTTAATTTAATGACAGAGTAACAACTTTTGATGCAAGGCCAACCACATAACCGCCAACATATGCAAAGAAAAGTTTAGGCAAAAAAAAATAAAAATATTTGTAAGGATGACAAATAATTTCTTTTATTAACGTATCAATTGTTTGTTAGAATGCAAAAAAAAAATAACCTGCAACAGGTTGAATTTGTCATTCACTGCTAAAACTGATGATAAAAAAAATAACTAGGCAGCTAAAATCAGTAAATAATGTAAGATGGAAATTAGGAAGAGACTATAGGACCAGTTTTATTAAAAGTGTACAGGTTTTTGTGCTTTATGAATCCCATATAACTCACCCAATGTCATAGTCTTGTTCCATTTGATTCTGAAGTTCCTCAGCCTGCCAAAATCACATAATTGCCTAATTATGAAACAAATTAACGTAAAAAAGTTAATAGCTAATTTGTATGACACTTTGCTATAAGATTTACCACTTCTTCATCAATCTCCTCCTCATCTTCCGGCACTTGTGGAGGATTAAAAAAGTTGAAAAAACTCTCACAGTTTTCTGTTTTGGTTATCGGCTTGGCATTTTTTGATCCCTTTTTTGGCTTCTTTTTCAATATCTTCTGTGTCAAGCATTTTCCAGGTAACCATTCAATTTCAGTCCTGCAAAGTGCCATACATAACATGAAATTAACAAAATATATATATATATAAGAAATGGTAAAATTGTCAAATCAGATAAGAATAGAATGAGTTACCCACCCTATGGCCTTCTCTAAAATAGGTTCATCGTCATCAACCATATGATATACTTTGGTCAAAACAGAGTTCTTAAAAAATGGATTGGTGTCAAAGAAAAACTCGAGTTTAAAACCCTTGGGCTCATCAACACGACACCATTTAATATCCTTGAGATATTTGAGAGCTTCTTCATCTCGCTCTGAAATCTGGTGATATTGCACAAGAAATAAATCAATAAAGTGAACTCAGGAATAAATACCGCTTTTTAGTTTTTATACAATTAGTTCAACAAAAATGAATGTAATCTACAGACTTATACCTCCTCCGCCAAAATTTCATTAGTCTTCATTGCATTTAACCAAAAATTTGGCACACCCTTTTCTGTAAGTAGCAAACAACTTCTTTTACTTATAACATACAGAAAAGTTGGTGAAAAATAACTTCATATATATACACACGCACACATATTGTTCCCAATTATATATACATCCTTTTACAATTTCATAACTCCGTATCTAACCCTGCATATGTAACTGGCATGTTTAAAGATTTCCTAAAGGAAAACAGCATTATTAGTTACTACAGTGAATCATCTTAGCACTTAATATGCTCTTTGCTTATCTAGTAAAGTATACTGTTATGAGTAACAGTTATTTTTAATTTCTATAAAACAGTAAATAATATACTTTTAAGGTTTTGGAAGTGCATCTATGCCGTTATGAAAATTAGAAGAATGCGTGAATATATGATATATTCCTGAAAAATTAGAGTAAGAGGTACCTTCTTTACCCTTATCACCTGTAACATCCATAGCAGCTTCATCATTTGCTCCGTCAACTTCAACAACACCATTTACTATATCGTATCGCTGCAGATTCAGAGCACATGTTCAAATAATAATAAAAAAAAATAATATTCATCTATTGATGTGCATTATCTACACTGATACTTAAACTATCCCTTCATAAAAAGAACAATTGTTGAACTCAATTTGACATGAAAAAGTATAATCAAGATATACATATACATGCATATCTATATGATAGTTGACCTAGAAAACAAAATTAATTAAACTAGAAGTAAATCATTAGTATACCTTCGCATATAGTGGGGCATAGAGTTTTTGGTATTTTGCTTCCAGGGCGGCTCTTTCTTCAAAAAACTTGGCCTCAAACTCATCATGTTCACTCTACATTCAGATATAATAATAACAAAACTTAGCATTGCAGAAAACATGAATTTGGCTGTGGGTATGTTTGGTTTGCAAATAAAATAAAGAACGGGTAAAGATTTGAAAGAAGAATGAATAAAAACTATTGACAACAAAAAATCAATAGGCCTGCCTTCAAATCATTAAAAAACTATAGCTCAACCCTTTCAGTTGTGGTAGCTAATACTTCACTTGTTGGGTATTAAAAACTTTTTGGCCACAACAAGATAACAGCTGCAGGAAAATAATATATAGTTCTTTTATGTAGATATCCCACAACCCACATGATTACATTAAAAATGTTGAAAATAAATACTAATAGGTAATAATTAACCATCTCTGCTTTCTAGAAAGTAATCACTTGATGAGAACTTTATACATGTACATGCAACAAAAAAAAGCAAAATCAGAAATGAAATTTCACAAATTGAGTAAGTTATTGAGTTTCATGTAGAACTCAGCTTCTCAACTTACCAAATCTTTTATATAAGCAGTCCGGTTGATTTATCTTATATTATCCTATGGTGTCCTATACGAATCATTCCACATAGATAAATTTCTACAACTTGCTTCATTTGCAAGTCTCTCAGAATAAAGAGAACTTCTAAATGTGTGTCTTACATATACTTATATTGCGACTCAATTATCAGGTACTTTAACAATTAATCCACTGAATCATATTTATCCAATTATGACAGCAAAAAAATCCCTAAATCATGAAATTAAGAAACCCTGATCAATTTTACCTGAATTTCCCTTAAAACCTCAACTCTCTTCCTAACTGTCGGACTCAAATTCTCGAGAACATCCGAGTGTTGCCCCGCCAGGTTCTGAAGCTTATCCTGCAAACAAAAGAGTAATCAAACGGAAGTCAGAACAAAGCATAACAAATCCTATTTAATTATTTAAAAAATACAACTCAAGAGATAAGGAAAACAACCTTTAAGGCGTTTACAAGCCCAGCCCGATCCTCCGCACTGAGAGCTGCAGGATTAACCAAATCAAAACAAGCAATTTCGAAACTATTTGGCAGAGCAGTAGAAATACGATTTCGGGATAAGATGTGAAGCGTACCTGCAGCGGCGGCCGGAAGGGAGGCGCCGAGATCGGAGACGTCGAAGTGTTCTTTCTTGTCGTTGCCCATGGCGGAGGAGGATTGTGTGAGTGAAAAGCTAACGAAACCCTAGAGATGAGATGAGAAATGAAGTTGAAGAGAAAGGGAGGGAAAGTGAAAGAGAGATAGGGGTTTTGGGGCGAGTGGGGATTATATAGTCTTGAAGGTGAGGACTGAGTTGAATTTCAAGCGCAGTTGGTGGCGCGTGAGAGGGAAACTTCAGTCTCACAAAAATTACGTTTGGGCCACAAGTAACCGCATTTGGGCTTAATCGATATGTTGAATTTGTCCAAAAGACAAAAGTGCAATTAAAAAGAAATTGGGTCTAGATAGCTGCATAATATCAGGGAATATTTACGTCAAATCCCCCAAAAGATGTGTATGAGGAACCATGAGCATATAGAGTGGTCCAAAACTCCAAATTATCCATCAACGAAGTCGTAGGGTGTTTAGAAAGTGCATATTCCACGTGGATCACATATTAGAAGTAGATCAGCTAACCAAAAGAATCCAAACCTTAACCGCGTTTGACTTGTGAAGGCCAAGACTCGGATCAAACTGGATACTCTTAGCTAATTGGTTCACGCGACTTGAGGCAAATAATAAAAATAATAAAAACAAAATAAATAAAATAATCGGTTTAAACAAGTCGGTTAACGTTTAACGAACCTCAAAAGATTCGATAGCAAGTCTGGGTTTTGACAAAGGTTTGGTGATGGTGGACAACTGCGAAGCGCATCCGAAGGTGATCCAGTCGAAACTAGTGCGGCAGCAACAAGGGCATATCGATCAATCTAAACAATTAAATACATCGGGTCGGACATGTCACACTTTTGTTTTCGGGTCGGATCGTGATACTAGATTGTATCAATCTAAGCAGTTAAATACAACGGAAGTCTTAAGTTGACACCTTACGGTTTACAACACAAGACAAAAATATAATAAACCGGATCTTAGGTTTACCACTACTCCAAGTGGGTTTTAATAAATTAGAAAAAAAATTGTAATTTTCTTTGGATCTTTTATACTTGTAATGTAATCATAATACTTGTTTATAATTTAAAAAAAAAAACCACTTAACACTTAGTTTATTAACTAGCTTTCCTCTTATTAACTTATAATAATAGATTACGAGAAAAAAAAAACTACTAAGAAAACAAACCACTCGCATAAAAAGTCTGGTATAATGCTAACTCGTTTAGAACGAATGTACGTATTCTTATCTTTAACTTTATAAGAAATTGTCTCTACAACTCAAACCGTAACATTGCCAAAAACGTTACCGATGTTCGTCCATTCGTAAAGTTCCTTCTAAGTAGTAAACTACTACCACAAGCTTTTTGGCTTAGTCATAGTCGGATGATTTCTCCTATAAGAGGTCACTGGTTTGAGCCTGAGCACTTACGTCAAGAGGGAGATTACACTAAATTGTTAGGGTTTCCGCCTATGAAAGAATTTTATGTTGACCTTGTAAGAATCAATCAAAT
The DNA here is from genome assembly GCA_039602395.1 of Deinandra increscens subsp. villosa. Taxonomy (NCBI): domain Eukaryota; kingdom Viridiplantae; phylum Streptophyta; class Magnoliopsida; order Asterales; family Asteraceae; genus Deinandra; species Deinandra increscens. The sequence goes on along the minus strand of JBCNJP010000025.1, from coordinate 83,562,122 downwards.
AATCAGGACAGTTTAAACTTCATAATCGAAAAAGTCGAAAAAACGATCTTAATTAAACTCATTTGGGTTGTAGTCTAATAATAAGAGACAAAGTCTCTTTGATGAAGATTAAGGGGCCGTTTGGATTCTCACCATCTAACCGAATAAAAAGGCTCTCCCGCCTCTTAATGGTTCAGCTATTTCCCAAAACTTAATGGTTAAAAGCTTGAACTTCTATTTCGATGTTATTCAGATGTCGAGCCAAACACTACACCTCTGATCGAATCAGGGTCTTAACTTCTGATTGATTTCATTAAGAGACAAACAAACCCCTAAGGGTCTGTTTGGCATGAGGTAATGGAATGAACGATGGAATGGAATGAGCGACGGAATGGAATGGTCGAGGGAATGAAATGGATCATTACCATTCCGTCGTCATGTTTGGTTACCATTTGAGAATGAAATAAATCATTGATTCGCATTGTTTGATGTTAGTACAAATGAAGAAATCGAATACAATTTTCCTAATATTTTCATTTAAAATTAATATATTTTTTTATATTTATATTTTTTATGTTTTAATTTTTATTAATTTAATTAAAATATTTAATTTATATTTATATTGTTTATATTATTTGTTGTTATTTTTTATTTTCTAATTTACGTTTATTTTTATTACTATTTGCTTTTGTTTACATTTGTTAATTTATTAATTTATTAATTTATTTTTATTTTATATTTATTTATTTTGCATTTTCGGTTTATATATATATATATATATATTTTACTTTTATTCTTTATTTTTTTCATATAATTTTAAGAAGAAATTTAATCGGAATTTTCTTTTTAATTCAATTCCTTGAGGGAATCGAAAAAAAACACCCCTCCCCCATGGAATGAAAATCTTCAGAAATGGAAGGAATCTCATTCCTTGTGTAATAGTCTATTCTATTCAAATGTGCTACCAAACATGTTATTTTTCATTCCAACGTAATGATTCATTCCATTCCATCTTCTATTCCTGCATACCAAACGCTACCTAAGATTCAAACTTTAAGGATGATAATGTAGGATGAAATAAGAAAAACTTGAAAGAAAAGGAAAAGGAAAAGGAAAAAGGAGCAATGTTTTAAAACCCGGGTCGAACCGGCCGGTTCAACCGGTTCGACCGGGGACCGGCCACTTTTCCGGTTCTTTAATGCCCGGTTTTTTGGGTTGAACCGACCCGCTTCGAACCGGCCGGTTTTCCGGTTTTTTCCGGTTCAACCGGTTTTTTCCGGTTCAACCGGTTTTTTCCGGTTCAACCGGTTTTCTGATTTTTTTTATTTTATTTTTTTTTAACTTTTTTTTTTATTTTTTATTTATTTTTAAGTTTAAAACTTATATTTTCTTATGAAATACATATTTGATATTATTTTTGAGTGGATTATAATTGTATTTTAACTACTTTTGTTGGGGTGTACAAGTTTATTAGCATTTTTATAAAAAAATATATATAAATCCCCTAACCGGTTCAACCAGCCGGTCTAACCGGTCCGACCGGTCGAACCAGTCCCGGAAGGTTTTCCGGTTCAACTAAAAAACCGGTTTTTAAAACATTGAAAAGGAGTAGAAAACTAGTATGGGATTTAAAAGACCGCGGCGTGTATCTTCTTCGAACCAAATCAGCTAGGGTTTTCTTTTCATTTCTTTTCCTCAATCAAACCAGAAACATCAAAATTCAAATTCAAACCTCTCTTCATCTCCCTGCAGCAAAACAATAGAAGAAAGATCCTCATCATTGTTCTGCTTTTTCCTCAGGTTGTTACTCTAATCGGCGGTCCGTTCTTCGGCCTTATTCTCTTTTCCAATCTCGAAACCCTAAACTCTCGAGCTTACGCCTCTTCTTTTGCAGAGGGAACACCGGGACCAATTCACCCCAGAATGGATGGACCACTCGTTAACGGCGACGAACAGCAACTACAGTTTGACAATACTAATCAAAATCATGAACAATATGACGATAATGTAGATGATAATGGTGGAGGCGGTGGGTTAAGGCATTCGATCAATGACAATAGTCGTGATTATTCAGCAGGGTTAGTTTGTTGTTGTTGTTGTATAGCTTGTTATATTTAGGGTTTAGAAATATTTGTTTGTTTAGTATTATTGTGTAGTATAGTTTAGAAAATACCTCTGGTTTTAAAGGTGGGAGAGATAGTATTATCTTATCTTTGGTTACACTATATCCCTCCGGTGTTCGTGGCATGAACAAAAGATGAAGATTATGTTATGAGTTTGAAAAGTAATTTCTAAATTTTATTTTCTTGATAGAAAACTGTTTGTTGGAGGCATTGCTTGGGAGACATCTGAAGGTATGTTTACCTAACTCAATCTCCTCATGATATTCCTATAAATATGTATTCGAAAGGATTAGAATATGATAAACACACAATGTGTAGTTTTGAGCAAGGATATGAAATGAAGGAATGCACCCTGTCTCAGCGAAATGACTTACAAGAAAAACTTATGTGCCGAAAATAGCTTAGGGGGTTTTGGATTTGCTTATTGAAGCAGGATATTAAAATCAGATTACTGGAAACATCTTATCTCACCCTTGTAATTTCGACCACACCAAGAATAATTAGTTTGGTATATGCATTCTCAGAGTGCGTATTGAAAAAAACTTATTACATCGTAAAATAGGTTGCACCTTTTTTGATCCAAACAACAGAAAGTGCTTATTTGCTTATATTTGCTTTTTAAAAAGCAATAAACAGATAAGCTGTTTGATATGCAATCCTAGGTTTGTCCATGATGTTGAGGAACAATAAATTAGGGCCAAATTTGTTTGTCTCACCGTCTAGATTTTTTTAACCATTTTAGTATGGTTAGCAGGGTAGTTCTTTATTGTACGATATGCTGAAATTGATTTCTTGAAGCAATGGCGTCACACTGTTTGCTCATTTCAGTTTCTTTTTTACATACATAAATAATATGATATAGTTATAAAAACACATGCTACAGCTGTATGTACAATACTGAACACATTGGCTCATGGTTATATGCCGTGTTTTTATGTTTATTATAATCAAGTCTTATGTTCTATTTAATTATTTTTTGTTTCCAGAGTCTTTCAGCAATTACTTCAGCAACTATGGAGAATTAACAGATTCTGTTATAATGATGGATAAGATTACTGGTCGACCACGTGGATTTGGATTTGTAACATTTGCTAACCCAGCCGATGCTGATAAAGTTTTGGAGCAAGATCATGTCATAGATGGCAGACCGGTAAGTCACATTTACGATATTATCACATGAAACGACACATATTATCATAGGTTTTAAAATGTGTGGGACGGGTAATAGTCTGAAAGGTGTAACTTGTCAAAATGGGTTAACCTGCTGGCATATTTTTGTCAATCTTTTGCAATGCCATAGGTAAGTGTGTTACATAACAAGACTATATTTTTAAATTAAAGGGATAATGTATGGCAACAAAGTATTTCACTTTTTTTTTTCATTATGGCCACCCAAATATGTATCTAGTATCAGTCACATCAATTGAGCCTTAGAACATGTCAGATGATGAAAAAGCCCTTAAATTTTTCATACGGACGACACCTTAACCAATAACACGGTGACACACCTTCAAAGGTGAGTTTTTTTTCTCCACAATTTTATGGGTATATTCATCGTATGGCATATTTTGGTTGGAGTTGGTATAAATGATAAGAGATAAATGCTTGAGTGGCATATAAAAACAGTTTCAACTTTCAATATACGCCTGGCTGTAGTGATGAAAAGTTGGGCAATAATCTCTTAAAATAGGAACTTAGTATTTGAACATAACGATAGGTAGTTATAAGCATTTGAATACACTGCCGATTTGTGAGTTTTGACCTGCTTTTTCCCTTAACGACTTTTCATTTTCCAGTTTTACAAGTTTGAGATAAAATACAAATTCAATCATTTTTAGACAAATGGGTCAAAATGGTTGCCTTGATGTGACTTGTTTTTGTTGGTCGATATTTATGCTTCTTAATGTGTTATTGAATTAGGTTGAAGTGAAGAGGACAGTGCCCAGAGAGAATGCACAGGGTAGTAGAGGTGTATCAAGAACAAAAAAAATATTTGTTGGTGGTATACCTTTGACTTTAACGGAAGGTAGCATACCATATAATTTCTTGATGTTACATTCTATGGATTAGTTAAATAATGGAGTTGTGACAGTAAAGTTTGTAACTTCATTGTGCAGATGAATTAAGGGAGTATTTCTCTAATTATGGTGATATAATTGAGCATCAGATTATGCTGGATCATGTCACTGGCCGATCACGAGGTTTTGGCTTTGTTACATTTGATAGCGAAGAAGCTGTGGATAAGATATTTACTGATGGTCAAATACATGAACTTGGAGGCAAACAAGTAAGTGAATAAATATTCATACATTTAAGTCAGTTTCATTAATTGCTTAGTTTCTAAAAGTAGCTGTTGTGGCATTTTATTTGTCAAATGAGTAGCAACCATTCATTTTATTACCGATTGTAGTAGCCAGATGACATGCTCAACAGGCAGTAGGTCATTTTTTTCCTCTTGTTCACTATCGCATTTGATTCTTCAGATTTAGTAATTAATTAAACACAAATACTAAGAAAAGATGATGTTTTCAAACCTGTGAGTACTTTTCTTACATAAGCATTTTTCCATGTGTGGCCGGTTGGGGTACATCAGCAGATGCCACATCAGCTTGAAGTTAAAATGATGATGGTCGCTAAAATCAGTAACCAACTTTAAGTTATTTTTCGTTTTGGGTTTTGCTAAAACGAAAAAGAAGTGTAAAGTTTGTGCAGTCTGCCCAATTTAACTTTGTACTTCTAGAGAAATAAAAAAAAAGTTGATAAGATGTGAATTATGTTAGGTGGAGATAAAGAGAGCAGAACCAAAAAGAGGCGGTGGTGATTTCTCGTATGACAACCGGTCACGTCATGGTGGTGGTTCCAAGTCATATGGTGGTGGTTTCGGTAGGGGTTCAGGGTATGGCGGTGGCGGTGGCGGTGGTTATGGTGGAAAAGTGGACCGAGCGTATGATGATTACGGGAGCGGGTATGCTGGTTACGACAGTTATGGGGGAGGCTATGCAGCAGGTGGTTCTGGGGGCTTCTATGGTGGTTATGGTGGATACGGGTATGGGTTTGGGTTCGGGTTTGGTGGGCCCATGTATGGCGGTGCTGGATATGCAGCAGGTGCTGGGTATGGTGGTTATGGCGGCCCTGCTGGGTATGGTGGAGGTAGGGGTTATGGAACTGGCAGCGGAGGATGGTGGTGGTGATGGTTATGGTGGTAAAGGGTCTGGTCGGGGAGGCGGAGTTGGTTCTGGTGCTGGATATGAATACGGGTATGGTGGATATGACGGTAGTAAAGGGTATGATAACGGCAATGGCGGCAGCAGTGGCGGTGGTGGGGAAGGTATCATCCATATAGAAAATGAGATGATATGATGATAACAAATGACATCAAATCTGGACTCTGTAGTTTCTGTTATGCGTTCTGTTCTATGTGAATTTTCTTAAACTATATTTTGTTAGCGACTTAGAAATGTATTTTACAGGACTATATTTTTGTGACCAGTGAAATCTGCTTGTTTATGTTGATTAATTGAATCAAATTTATGGTAGATTTTAGGCTAGAGAAGATTCTATGACAGCAAACACCTTTAAATTCGACTTAAATCATGTTTCTTAAATTAGTTTTATTCAATACTTTCACATTATTTTCGTTTTTATTTTCACAGTTTAAAATGGATAGCATGAATACCCCGCTTGCCAATTAACAATGAATTAAGGGATCATTACTTTTTATATCGGTTAACTTTGTGATTTATGGCGACAAATACTTTTAGGATTCTTGCTTTCTTACATATTTATTAGTGTTCACCAAAGGTTTATATCTCAATAGTATCTATGGGTGTGTTTGATATCTTCCTTCTTTAGAGATCGGGAGTTTAAACGCTAAACGCTACGTGATTTAAAAAATTAAAAGTAGGTTAAAAAAACAAATTCATTAAACGACACAAGATTTATATCTACTATAGTTGTTATTAGTATTAGTCTATTAGAGCATTCATTAGATTAGATTATATACACTTTAGAAGTAATAAAAATTTATATAAAAAACTGAAGTTTGTTAAAAATACGTTCTAAAAATTATATAAAATGGTCATAAATCACAAAGATCAGCCTAATAAAAAAATATATAAAAATCAAGCCATGGTGTAGGTTCAAAACATAACTCTTTAACATAACCTAGAGAGGATGGTCATTTTTAAAAGATGAAATCAGTAATTTTACTCTAGATCTAGTTATATTACAACATAAAAAATCCAAACTGGATCATAAATCACATAGATCGAACCCTAACGAGCATGCATACCATAGATCTAATCATATTACAATATAAAAATCCAAACTTGATGATCATATCTATAGATCTAACCCTAAAGAGCATGCATGACATAGATCTAATCATATTACCATTATTTCTAGAACCGGACCGGATAGCGAACCGGTTGTCTTACCGGTTCACTGGTCGGACCAGTTGAACCGGATTTAAAAACCGGATGATATAATTATTAATTATAATTTAAATATATAAGATACAACAAAGTTAAATAACACATTTACTAATATAAAAACATATTAGATTTTTTTGACTTCAAATTTATAAAAAAAATTATAAAACATAAATAATCACTGGTCTTATCAATATGATGTTCATGCCAATTTTTTCTTAAATAAAAGCCACCTCTACCTAGTTTTTCTTAATTCTCTTTTTTCTTTTTAATTTGTAAATATAGGAAGGTGAAAGGTACGATATTAAATCTATTATTATATTTCTTTTTTACTTGCCTTCTCTTTTATTTTAATGAAGAAACACAAAAGCACAATAGAAATACATAAGCATAAACACATCGGAAAAGTACAGGCACCCAACCGCCGGATAAAGATTTCTTCATCTAAGTTTTTCTCAACTCGATTTCTTTGCTACTTGCTTTCAGATAAGGATCAGCGACGCCATTTCTTTGGTTTTGGTCTTCAGATCTTGATGTATTCCAAGAACCACCGGTCCGATCGTCCTCACCGGCCAACCGGTCCAACCGCAGACAGCCGAAACCGACTGGTTATTTCAAGAACAACCCAAGTATAACCGGACCGCTCACGTCTCCAGTTCCCGGTTCGACCGGCCGGGCCGGTCAGGTCCGGTCATGAAAACGCTGCATATTACAACATAAAAATCCTATCTTGATCATAAACCACATAGAATTTAATCCTAATGAGCATGCATATCATAGATCTAATCATATTACAACATAAAAATCCAATCTTGGTCATGAATCACATAGATCTATCAAGAATTAACATGCATGTCATAGATCTAACCTAATCCATCATAAAAATCCAATCTTGATCATGAATCACATAGATCTATCAAGAATCAACATGCATGACATATATTTAATTCTAATCCATCATGAAAATGCAATCTTGATCACAAATTTTATAGATCTAACATTAGACACCATGCATGACAATAAACTAGTCTAAACGAATCATAAAGATCAAATATTGATCATGCAAAATCAAGCAACAAGGGTGCATGAAATACTTAGACGCACAAAAAGGGTGAAGAGGAGGATGATCAAGGCATTTCTTAAAGAAATGGCTCCAAGGTTGAAGGGAGAGGTGAAACAATAGGAGATCAGGGGTTTTCAGCCGTTTAGAGGGTTTAGGAGATGAGAAATGAGGAGCATGGGGCTTAAATAGCCAAAAATTAGGGTTTTGCTGGAAAATCAGGATCAAGCGTATCACTTGGAGAAATGGTTGTTGCAAGCCATACGCTAGGAACCTCCCGAAAGTTAAACTTGTCCGATTTCTCCGTTTTCACTCCAGTTTCATCGTTTTTGGACATTTTCGAGTTTCGTTTTCACCCAAACTACCCAATGCATTATCCCATTATGTTATCACATAATCCACTCAAAACAAATATAAATATACAACATAACTCCTAACAATGAACACATAAGTCACATAACACGTTTTTATCGGTTTTGACGTACGTATCGATTTTGGGCAATTCACCAACGTTTTGTGACTCGATTAAGTGTGTGATGACTCGTGACATAATTTGTGATTATTAGACTCATAATTATGCCTAATTTGATTTGCGATACATAAGTACGAGATCCCCAGTAAACGTCGAATCGCGTAAAAGCCGGGGATTGCTTTATTTTCAATTCGAGGAATCCGATTTGAATCCAAATATTTTTAATTAACAATTTTATTTAAAAAAAAAAGTTATGAATCATTTAAAAACATTATTTGGGCTATAACTACCTGAGAATTATCCAGGTACTTAATAATTCGCAGATCAAATGGGCCGGGTTTTATAACCGGATAAAATACAAATGTTACATTTATGCGATTAAAAGAAAAAAGTTGATGAATTCCCGACACTTGAAATACAAGTTCATAGTCTCCTTAAACAAGTTGGTTTAGGAGTAGATATGTTAATATTATTGTTCCTTGCAATTGACCATGCCTATTATGGCGCCCATGGCACTCATAACGCCACGAGATTTGGTTTTGAAGGGGGGAGAGAAGACGTGATGATGATACCGTCAAAGAGGAAGAAGAGGATGATGGCGCTAACGGGGGTGGTGTGCGGGGGTTATAAGGGTGTGATGCTGATGGTGAAGCCCCGATGGAGCCCGTTACGGGTAGCCTACGTTGGTTTGGGTTATAAATATCTCAGCCAAGTTATGGTTGAGTATCTTGTATAAGTTTTTGAAAGAGTACTTTTATAAAACAATATTACGATCATGTTTTATTAATGCTTGAACTTGAACTCTAAACTAATAAAGTATCGTATTTTTTAAAATAAATACTTTAAGTGCATTATATGCTATACATTAAATATTTGTGTTTTAAGTAAATATAATATTTTTTAAGTTTAAAAGAAATATATGGAGTTCTCCCTCAAAAATGTGGTAATTATAAAATTTAGAAAAATATATATAAACTTCTAAACTAAAGGATACATATCAAACCACTCCCTTCGAAACCAAAAATAGTAGAAAGAGTTAATTACATTTTACGTCCTTAAGGTTTGATATTTGTTGCCACCTAAGTCCATTTTCAGATTATTAACAAATCTCGCCTGAGGTTTGAATTTTGTTGCCATCTGAGTCCTTGAGACTAACCGAGGTTAGATTTTTCTGTTAAGTGAAAGGGTATTTCAGTAATTTTACAGATAAGGAACTATTTATGTAATATCTCATAAATAATGTGATAACTCTAATTTTATAAAGGACTATTTATGTAATTACTAAATTTTATCAAAAAAAACCCCATCTCCTTTATCAAATTAAGATCTGGACACCAATTGAGGCCCATCTCCTTTATCAAAATAACCACGAGGTCGGCGACCACCACCTCCCCACCGCCAGGCCAGCGACCACCACTAGGGGTGTTCAAAACCGGATATCCGAAAATTCGGATATCCAAAATTTCGGATAGTTGATTTTCACTATCCGAATCCGTATCCGAAATTTTGGATATCCGAAATTTCGGATACGGATTCGGATAGTGAATTGGATATCCGAATTTTCAAAACAAAAAAAATGTAAAAATAAATGAATACATTCAATCTCTAAAATTACTAGTGATAAACATCCAAATGATCAAATAGTGTAATACAAGTACATTAAATAGTTATATCCAACAAAAAATAAAAAATGTCTCGATTTGAAGCTCGAATCCGTGTGCAACAAGCTCGATGGCAAACTACAAATCGACGGTGTAAGGCAATGAGCCAGTGAGGGTCGAGATTTGGAGGACGACGGGATCCAAAGAGGCAAAAAGAGTGAACATCGGAGTTTAGAACTTTAGATTTAGGGTTTCCTAAGTTAAAGTATGTTAAACTAAATAATATATATAATTTAATATTTAAAAAAATATATATTTCGGATATCCGAATATCCGAAAATGTTCAAAATCAATATCCGAATCCGAAAATTCGGATATCCGAATTTTCGGATATTTCGAATATTTCAGATTCGGATTCGGATTCGGATATTTTTAAACATCCCTAACCACCACCACTGTTTTGTCAAAAAAATGGCAACGTCGTCTTCTCTGATGGCCACCGGTCTACATCTCCCTCTGATCTGGACCTCCGGCTTTGTATCTCCAACACCGCCTACCACCATCTCTCTGATCTGGACTCTGCCACCAACACCGCCTATCACCATCGTTTCTGGACTCCGCCTCCGTCACGCCGTTTCTGGACTACGCCGCCTATCACCATCGTTTCTGGACTACGCCCGCCTATCACCACCGTTTCTAGACTACGCCACAGATGAAACGAATTAGGGCTGGAAAACGGGAGAGGAGAGAGGCGCGATTTAGGGCTTGGACGGGGAGAACGATTTCGGTGGATGGTGGTGGCAACTAACTCAGATCTAGGCTTGGACTGGGAAAACCCATCTCATCTGTTGATGAAGATGGTGGTGGTGAAGAAATGCAAACCCATCTGATATGTGTGATTTGGTGTCTAGATTGATTAAGGAGATGGGGTTAGAGATGGCTGGAAAGTTTGATTCAGTTTCCGGAAATCTTCGAATTGGGAGGCAGAGATGGCGATGGTGACGGCCCACGGTGATGATTCGAGCACAAAAAATGGCTAGGATGCGAGGATGGAAAAGTTTAATTAAATATGTAAAATATTGATGATTTGAGAAAAAAATGGATAGGATGTGGGGGTTAGCCGGCGATGGTGATGGTTACGATCGTCGGTGGTGGCTGTGGGTGACGGTGATTCATGTCTTTCCTCTGGAGAAGAAGGTAAAAGAGGAGGGGGTTTTTTAGGAGGAAAGGAAAGGGGTGATGTTATGTAAATTACAGAAGCAGTCCTCCTCTCCATTAACTTATTAGTTTACATAAATAGCCCCTCATGTATGAAATGACTAATATGCCCTTCTACTTAACAGAAAAATCTAACCTCCGTTAGTCTCAGGGACTCAGATGGCAACGAAATTCAAACCTCAGGCGAGATTTGTTAATAATCTGAAAACTGAACTCAAGTGGCAACAAACAGCAAACCTCAGGGACGCAAAATGTAATTAACTCTAGTAGAAAAGTTACTCACCAAAAGGCCTTCGGCTAGCAATATCGATATATGTTAGAAATGTGTCTATTTCAAGTAGACAAACATTCAAGTCTTATCTAAATCCTAATAAAGCACTAAAATAGTTGCCACATGTCTTTATTTTAGAGGGTCCATATCACCACTGTCACATGTAAAACTCACAATCAATTACAAATTTAGTAAAACGTCAATTAAGACTAATTACCATTTTTTTTTCAAATTAAACTTTTATTTAAAAAAAAATGACAAAATTAATATAGATTTGATAAAGTTACTAAATAATTTGAGTGTTTGTAAGAAATTTAATCAACCATTTGTCAAACATAATAAATTCTTTATTTTATTAAATTATCATTTACTGTTTTATAAGAATTCTACATTAATCATAATTTTCAATTCTCGTAATCGGTTTTTTTTTCCTTTTTTATTTTGTTTAATATTATGAACTTAAATTCAGCCCGTGTAGTACACGGGTTACTAACCTAGTAATAAATAAATGCATAAATTTAAAAGTAGGATTATAGTGTGTAAACCACAACATTATTGCCATGGGTTATTCGGTTATTATTCTGAAAACTAATACATATTGGATTTGAGTTATAGTGTAATACAACAAAATAAAAGACAAGCATTGCACCTATAATCCTATGAAGAACTAAAAATTAGAACTTTTGAAGGCACGTGAACAACACAGCATCATCTCAAATTCAGATGCAAAGTAAACAACAAACAACATTGTCCCCAAAACTGAAAACCAGAAGCACATGAAAACCAACTCTATAAACTATTACATAATATATTTACAAACGATACTTTTAGAGATTACAGAATATTAAGTATCAAAAAAGGCCATACCAGTCTGCCATTAAGCCAATCACAACTTAGTTTAGTTAAAGATACATTCATATCCCAAATTATTCTCATCATTGACCTTCAGTGTAATAAGATTATCCCCTTTTTTTCTTATTATTCATGAATCACTCCAAAATATCATCTCAAAACAGGTTCAAGATGTAGGCTTCATAACTATTCTTTGACTTTTTGGTCCAAAAGCATTTTCTGATGTAAAATTTCCTTTATAAGAACACCTCCCATTGGAAACCAGATCTTCAACATTAATCATATAAATATTTTCTGGTCCAGGTGCACTAAAATCAGCCGGGTTTTGGTTAATTGTGCAGATTTGAGTTCTTGACGAGTCAAATGCAGGTCCAAACGCTCTGCTGGCAAGTTTATTTTGGCCTTCACTTGCATGCCATGGAAGCGGAAAAACATAGGAATCCTCTGGTCCAAAGGTTACTGAAGCTGATGATGTACCTCTTGACTTTTCCTCTTGTGGTTTATGATAAAGTTGTTGACGATGACTAGAAGTCCATTTAACATTTTGACCCGTTGGAAACATACTAAAAAGTGAGCTTCCGATCGGATTGACCAGGGGTTTTGTGTTCTCAGTAGCTGCTGAGCTGCAATGACTATAACAAATGGAAGTAGGTTTCGGTTTCGGCTTTGTAATATACGGCTGACCGGTCAAACTGAAAGGTTGACTTGACTTCCCTGCATCCATCAGGCTTAACAACTGCATCGCTGGTATGGTTTCGTTTGAATATGAAGAATCAAATGAACACATACGGTGTGGATTTAAATGTAACGGTTCCAGATTGTTATGTTCTTCAACAACATTCGGGGCCACAAGATTCAGATCCAAATCCATCATGTTTTTCCCCTTATCCTTTTCAGAGAATTTTGCATATGTTTGAGCCAATTGCATGCGAGCTGATTCATTTTGATTTCCACCATTGTTGTACTTGTTAGATGCTTCAAGTACCTGCATATTATTGGGATTATAGAGATGGGTCTGGGGTTTTTTATTATTTCCATTAGATGCATAATGATAATGTGAATCATAATGTCTCTGAGATCTAGAATCTGATATCCAACTGCCATGTAGCGGTTTCTTTTGATTCATTGTAAAGGAAGAAACTTGATCTTGATTGAAGAAATTGCCAGCCGAATTTCTCATGGGACCCACATTCTCGCTCGTAGCAACTGAAGATGGTCTTATCATGGTGAAATATTCATGATGTGATGATGTCATTCTTTCATTCATATTAAGTTTATGAAGACCTGATGTTATCCCATTGTTACCTTCACACAAATTCCTCTCATACTGATTTTTAGCCATAAGTTCAATAATCTCGTGTTCATCTGATCTCCCAATTGAAAGCATTTTCTCTTGTCTTTGATGATTACTAGGCCTTGTAAATTCTGAGTACCCTTTAACTCCAATGTTCCTCTTGTATGGATCAGAAAAATCCTATAAATTAAAAATAAACAATTTAATAACACAACAAATCATGCTATTTAAGAAATTAATAATGTCGATGGAAAAATTAAATACAAATATTACCAATTTTTGATGCCCAGAGCAACCCCCATATGGAAGTTGTGTATAAAGCCGTTTCTCGTGAACTGATCTTTCTTTTGGTCTTGAATCTGACGGAATCCTATGTGGAAAATAACTTGATTCCCCTAAGGAAAAAATGGACTTTCTATTATAATCCTGGCTGGGAGGTTGATTCAGAACGGATGGTTGAGATCGCATGTGAGATTGTCCATCATAATTCAGAGAAAGATCAAGCCCCAACTCTGTGTGTGACCGAATATCATCCTTCATCCTCCTTGAATCCTCTACAAAAAAATTACTTTTAATTGGATTGCTTGTTACCTTCTTTGAAGAGTTGACTCTTTTGTCAGGCTTTGGTGGATTCATGAAGTTGGAGTAGGGTTCTGTTCCTCTGCTTTTAGGCACACTGTAAGCAGGTGGAACCCGATTCTCTGGTCTACCTATATCACTGAATATTGGTCTCCAAGCTGGCACTGTATCAGCATTAACCTTACCAAGATTTGAACTCCTTTGAGTACCGTGTTTGTTCCACTCATATTTATTAACATTTTCTCCAAATTCACAAGCTTCTGGATTTCTGAAACGTTCCACCACACTGGTTTTGGCAACTTTATCTTCCTTGAAAGCTTTCATCTTTTTATGATCATGATGATGGTCATTATCATTGTCATGATGATCATCATGCAGCAGTTTCCTTTTAACCTGGGAAGAAGGTGCCAACAATGGAGATGAATTTTCCTTTTTCTGTTGCTGGATTTCAGTATTTCCACAAAGTAATTCCTTTAACAAACGCACTTTTCGAGCCTTCCGTCTTGGAAGTCCATTTTGGTAATTATCATTCTGTTGACAGGACTCGATAGGCTGACTTATCGTCTCGCTGACTATGCTCATTTCTTGGGGATCATGATCTTTCAACTCGTCGATCTCTTTTTCATGAGCATTACTGTCAATGGTACTAGTTTTAGTTGGTTCTTGAGAAACTCTGACTTTAGCAGGGATCTCATGAAACGTTTGCCTTTCATCAGCTCCTAAAGCAGTGAGAACGGTTTCATCATCGTTCACACTATCGACAGGTTTAAGACCTGATGGATAGATGAAAGAACATCCATTATTTACAGAAAAAAAAATCAAAATTTTATCTTTAACAGTTGATCGATAATCATTCAAATGTAATTACCTGAAGTGCCCTCACCAAATGGGAGTATTGCTATTCCATTAAAATCTTGTGGAGGGCATGACCTTGCAGATGGGAACACACACTGATCACATACAGACGAGGTTTCATTCGAGGCATTTGCAGTTTCGTTATTCTGCAAACACTTATGACAAAGCCAATATCTAAAGTTCGGGATGTCCATAGGTGGGAGTTCTTCAGTAAAAGGTAGCAAGTTGCTTTTACCTCCTTCACGCATTCCAGCAACATAACCTCTGAGTTGACAAAGATAAACATATGGTCAAACAAGGTAAAATGAAGGGTGATAATTATGTGACAGTTAAATTGTAACCATAAACAAGAAATCGGGTTTTTAATTTGTAATTTTGTATCTCAGGAGAACATCACACTAATTCTTACAAGGAGCAGTAAGATGATATTACATACATATGCTAAAGAATATGGGCCATAGACAGTTCACGAGAGATAAGATTAAGCCAAAACCCACTTATTCAATAAATCATGTAAAAGACAAAAGATAACAACAGCAAAAGAATGAGAATGACAGATACTTTATAAATAAGTATATATGCTCTGAAATGAGACTCAAAATGACACAATAAATCTCTTCAGGCAAACATACTGAAAGAGATAAAAAAGACTCATATGAGTAGCCCTTGGTGGCCGGGAAGATATTGTCGTTTCTACCAACAATGTATATGCAGATTATTTAATTAAATGATTAGCAATCAACAATCAACATGCTTCATAACATCTAACAGGAATTAAAACAGTAAAACTTACCGTATAGAAAAATGCCTACACTTTGAGGCATCATCCTTCTCCTTCATAATGCCAAGTTTGATGCATAATGAATCGATCTTAACAGTTGAGTACTTGCTGGAGCTTAATACTGGGACAATGCCCCTCTCGTCATTGCCATTCATGTTTAAAGTATCACTGTGACAAGAGAGCAGCACTGAGTGTCATTAATATAAACTCTCAAGGCAAATTGTAGTAGCTAAGAGAATAATGTAAGACTACAAAGATAGACTAGACTGGCAAATCAAAAGGAAATAAAAGAGCCATGCATTACAAGGTTAACAATGATGACTTTATAGAAAGTAAACTGTGGTTAAATGCAAGGTATAGTACGTAAAACATGCTTACAACTCAATTTAACCATGGTCACATATATCATAAATTAAGCAATATAAAACAAACTAAATTCATATATCGGGTGCATACAACGTACACCAAGTAAAAAACTAAATTAAATTTTCGAACTCTTACATCACAACACATAGCTTAACAGTTAACACTATAATATTTGACTAGCTACGAGACCACACATGGTACGTCTTGACAAAAGATGAGCTACACTAAGATTGTAAATGAGAATACAAGTTGCAACATGTTCCTAGTAATTTCATGATAAGCAACACAACATACATATGCAAACAAAAATTTCATTTTGAAGTTTGAACACAACATTAATATATACAAAAGAATATACATATCCAGCAAAAACCCACTCAATAGTAGGGTCTCGGAAGGGTAAGGTGAGAACACATATTACTATATTAAACGTGATAGAAAGATTGCTCACCGACAGACCCTCGACTCTGAAAAACCTTCTATAAATATATAATTTTTCTGAAAGTACAGAAAGAATGCAGGAAATACTAGAATCAACGAGTGGAGATAATAGACAGTAATTAAAGCTGAAGTAAAATCAATTATGAGTTCCATTTCACAGCTGTCACACACATACAATGATAAAAACAAATAAATACAAAAACCTGAAAGGGTAGAACCAACTGAACTATTAACTGTAGAACACCTATCATACGTACATATTTTTGAACCCTATTGAGTCAAAAGAAACCAAAGATTGCTACGCCCAAATCGTGTTTTTAAACCCTAAACATATATGTAGGTTAGTTCAGTTACCATATACAATAAGGAAATTTAACAAAAAAGATTACAACTTTTCATTAATCAAAAGGATAGAACAATAATAGGGTAGAAATTTAATCCGTATCTTCAAACATTCATGGCAGCTAAATAAATTAGGGTTTTCATTTCCCCCCGCTCCCACTTAAAAATTAAATAAAAATGATAAAGCTTTTACAGTTCTCGAGAAAACCCAATTCAAATTCATGCGATTTATCCCAAATTCACCACCACCACCCCCATTTACCCTCACAAATAGCAACAATTAAGGGTTCACCGTTAACAGTATCGGTCAAATCCATAACTTAATTAGCTAACAGAAGTCCACTCATAAAAATAGAACGCACATATAAAAACCCAGAAATTACTGACCTATTGCAACAAATGAAATCAAACATCAACAGTAAACAAGCAGACAAGCTTAATTTACTTGAAATTTACAAGAAATTCGCAAGAGGATAGGCTAATTAAGATCATACGGTCTAACCGATGCGTATAAAAACAAAAGCAAAAGGCAAATCAAATATACCGACAAACGGAAGCACAACAGATCTGAAATCGAGTTCTAACCCAAAATCACTTAAACAACTATCATCAGAATCAGAATCATGAAACGAAGCAGAAAAATCAAACTTTACTTACCGATTTGAAGCTGGTTGAGAGTAATTAGAGCGCGAACCTCCGAAAAACCCTAGTCCTCACCACTTTAGGTTTCCGCGAGATGGAGAGAGAAACATAGAGTGAGGAAATGTTGTATAACGTGAGTTTCTAGAGAGAGAAATAGTGGGGTTTTTTTTATATATACTATTTATTATATTATATTATATTTATATTTATTATATACGTAATTCAGAGGGAGACACACAGTGAGCGTTTAAAGTGTGTGAAAGGGGAACCAATGGGAAAAAGCCACGTCATCAGCGTGGTGGGTGTTATCGCAATTTACCAAAAATCAAAACCCTAAATCTGTCCACGCGTTTCGGTGTCACGCTCCTTGTTTGGTGACTAGTCAAAATTCAAGTCCCAGGTCTTGACGGAAAGTCCAAAAGATGCCAGGCACTCATCTTTGTGGCTATTGGTTCGTGCTCTGCACGCTCCCACAAACGCGTGTGTGGTGTTTACCTTTGCGCTCCATAAAGGAAAAATAAATTAATTTTAGTTCGGGGGATTGAAAACTACTTTTATGGTTTCGATTTTTGAGGAGGGTAAATTCGGTAATGTATGGGTAAAGGTGGAAATCGATAAAAGAGGAAAGCAGGATTAGGTAAAATTAGGGTTTGATTATTTTTTTTAAACATTTGCTTTATAATTTCATTTAATTTAATTAAATAACACGAACATATGACATATAAATTAATGAAAGAACATACATAGGAAATTTGTGTGTTTATGTAAAATGAACATGAACATATAGTCCCCAATGGGATAGTTTGTTGATAAAGTGATGGTCTTATAATCAAAAAGTGATGAGTTCAAATCCTGTTTAATAGAAATATGAAAATTTAGCTGTTTAATAAATAAAAAAACACGAACATATAATTTAATAAAAAACATGTGAGAAGAAATTTATGTCTATGTATGTTGATGTTTATTCGGTTAGGGCATGTGGTATACTCGTGTTAAGTTGGTGGTGTTAAAGTGACACGTGAGCGGTGACTGGATAACACGACAGTTTAACATCAAGTGGGGTATACATGGTGTTAAAGTGTGGTGTTAAAGTAGGTTATTTTTTATTAATTAAACTGATAAAAATAAAAATAAAAAATATGTGGAATTTTAAGATTGGATCTTGACCCACCATACCTTCTTTCAGCGACGCCAAACTATGGCGCCCCCCTATAACGCCTAGGGGGGGCGGTGTTAGCGCCACTTGGCGCCGCCAAAGGAGTGTTTGGCGCGGGTATACCCCTTGCCCTTAAAATAAATTAAATAAAACAAGCATAGCTAAAATAAACAAATTTTATTTGTATGTATTCATTTACAACGTACTCTACTAGTAAGAGTATGAGATATACATGATGTGGTGTGGTGTGACCGTCACGTAAGTGCTGACTGGATCAAACCAAAGTATCATGCACATAAAAAGGGGTATGGTGGTGTGATTGTGTTATGCGGTGTGGTTTCTTTTTACTAGCTTAACAAAAAATATAAAAAAATTGCATGTAATTAAATGATTGGACAAACCAAAGTATCACAACGACCCTTCAAGCGCATGAACTATCTAGTTATCTACGTACGCCATTCCACTGCGCCACCCTACCACGTCTGAGGGGGCGGTGTTCGCGTCCCATCACGACGTAATACCCCCCCTTCGCGTAGGGTATGCCGTAAGGTTTAAGGGAATAAGGTGTACATGGTGTGGTGTGGTGTGGTGTTTCTGCCATGTAGGAACTGATTGCACCACGCTTGTGTGGTTTACTATGAGGGGTATGGTGGTGTAATTGTGTTATGTGGTGTTGTGTTATATTTATTAGTTTAAACAAATAAAAATAAAAAAATAGATGGCATCAATTGATTGGATAAGATAATACCCAACCTGGCCCCCTCCCCTTCACCGGCACCAAGGTTTTCACGTGGGTTCACCACGCCAGTACCCCATCGCACGGATAGAGGGTGGTTCACTGTGGCGCCATCACGACGCAAATGACCTTAACGCCATGTATACCGTATATATTACCTTGCATTTAAGACGAAGTCACAAGTTTCGATATATAAAAGTTGGATAAAATAAAATTGGTATAAGAATCAAATAAATAAAACGATGAAAATGAAAAATGATAAAGATATACTTCGATATTCAAGGATAAGAACAAGGTGATCATTTATAAAAATCTAATAATAATAATAAATTTAGTGAAAATAACATAAGACATAGTGTGCTAAAAATAACAAAGTGTAGAATAAAAGACGATTTTTATAATTAATGCAAGTTAAAGAGGAAACCTACAAATCGATGACACGTAAAAACAAAATAGTGTAAGTTACCTAAATAGAACGCAATTCTTTAGTAAGAGAGAGATTGAACGTAACATATATCAATGAATACACGTACTTTAAAACTTTAGTATATTATATGATTTATCCTTCTTTAATATAAATTATTTTTTTGTGGACCGATACAGTGGGCAAACTGGCAAATTCGCACAAACACGAGATGACCTATCTATTCGTTGGTATCACCACCAAATTCGCCTGCACCCATCTGATCAAAATTTGTGTTATGGTAGGTCATTTTAGTGGACGTGATCAAGCTCGGTAAAACGTACATATATGGTAACTAAAATTGTCGTTGTTTTTCTATAATATATTTATTTTTTTAAACCTTTTAAAATTTTCTTTTTAAATAATAACTTAACAAAAAATCGTGTTCTTCTCCAATAACTAACCATGTCTAGCAACTTTTTTTTCTTAAATTCCGCAAACACCGTTTTGTTTAATATATTGACGATATTTTTGTATAAATTTTAATAAAAACCAAATTATTTTTAGTCAGGTGCTTGGATTTAGTTGAATATATTGACATATAACTCAACTATATTCTACGCTTATGATTGAGATTGATGAAACATATTTATGCTTCTAGCTTGACAATCTAACGCTAATTATGAATTAGTGAAACATATATTTACTCTATGATTGAATCTCGTTAAGCATGTTTGTAAAACCAAAGTACCCAATTTTTTTTTTTTGAACAGCGATTTCTCAGTCGAACTTGATGCTCAGCCCACCACGATGACTCAGTGTCTCTGAGAGTGTCTCAAGTCTGCGGGTGCGAGCGAGTCAGGACACCACCTCCTTACCCCAGTTCGGGGGAAACCCGGCCCCAATTATTGACCTTGCATCATAGACGGACATATGAAATGTTCTTTTTAATATTAGCATATTTCCATTAACATTTAGTACTTTATTTGCTTTAATGTATTGTATTGTTAGTTTTTTATTTAAATTGTGTTACTTCCGAAATCAATTCAAATAATTTTACATAACTTTATATAAAATATGTTAAAATAAGATTTGTTTGTTTCTTGAATGGAAGATGTGCCATATATACTCATAAGTACTCCTAAACTACGTACTTCCTAAGTAAATTACCTAATGTCTTGATTTAAACTCGGAACCTTCAACTAAGAGGCATGATGCTCGATCTACTAAGTGTGTTAGTCTTATGTTAATGGATTTGGAAGTAAAAAATGGTGAATCTATCAACAACAATAACAACAAACATCCCAATATAATCGCACCAATAGTATTGTACTGTTAATAGGGTCTGGGAGAGTGAGGTGTAGACAAACCTTACTTCTACCTTACATGATAGAGATGTTGCTTTCAAGAACACCCCAACTCAGAAACACAAGCACGACAAGCCAGACCAAAATAATAATAATAGTAGTAGTATTAATAATAATAATAATAATAATAATAATAATAATAATAATAATAATAATAATAATAAATAAGTAAAAAGTAGTAAAACAAAATATAAATAAATACATAACTAGAATAAATAAATAATTAGTTAAACTAAAAGATACAAAAATAAACAAACCCTATAAGTCCTTAGCCATCATACTCCTCCACGATATCCTATCATCGATCATATCCTCATAGAGGTGCAAATCAAGTAAATCAAGCCTAACACGTTCCTTCCATGTCAGTTTAGGTTTACCACTATATATTAATTTACTCCGGATTGACTTGGATCGAGTCAGGTCACATAATTAAATTAATAAAACCAAATTAAATCTTAAATGTATAGCAAAGTAGTAAATTACGTCAATTGTACGTCATTAAAAAAATATAAATACAAAATTATATCTTAATCAATCAAGCTTATCATGCTAAAACCCTAAATGAATAATCAATATAAGTTAAAATTCTCTAACATTTAACAAATAAGTGAATTATGAAATAATAACTTAAACCCTAAATGCAAATCAATATAATAACTTAGTAAACAAATAAATAATAAACTATTAAAAATACATATAATGATTTAAAAAAAATACTTTGCTCATATTCATTGACCACTATTCACATTGATTAATTGTTTGTGACATAGAAGGCTCAGACCATCAATGTGAAGTCACCACAAAGAAACAACGGTATTGTTATCGATATGGCTACAAATACAAATTGCCACGCTAGCAAAATCGTATCATTGTGTAACTTTAACATCATAGCCCTCTATACAATTGAGTTTCAAAACCCTAGCTAAACATAAATGGTAACTTTAAGATTTCGTTGGCCAACCAACAATAAACCAACCCTCGAATACACCCACAACAATAGACCAACCCTTGAATACGTCAACATAAATGACAAATTTTAGAGTCAAAATTAACATTAAACTCCATCAATTGTGTTGATCAATTCTGGTATACAACTATTAATATGGAATTGCCCTGCTAAATAAGAAACCTTATCTCTTGTGTAATTCCTAAATTATGGAGATTCACAACCCAAGCTCAAAATAAATTTAATGTTCATTGAAGCCTTTGCATCCGAGATTTAACAGTTGATTCTTCACAAATACCACAAAGGTTCATATTAGATCAGAAAGAAATTCAAAGCAGAAGACAATAAGGTATTAACATCATAAAAAACGCCAGACCATAATAAAGAAATAAGTAGCCACAAAATGCTCATATCGGATTAGAAAGAAATTCAACGTAGAAGACAATTAAGTATCTGATCATAAAAAGCTCAGATCAGACCATAAGAAACAAATTAACGATGATTACGACTGTAACAGACACATAGTCTCCGCCTTGCAGCAACCGCATCGTTATTCTTATGCGTAGATCATTATAGCCACCGTTAAAATGCAAGTAATCAAGTAACTAACCACCACCACAAACTGTCACCATCGCATTTATAAACCAAAAACATATATGCTCATCCAAAATCCTAATCATAAGTCCAATGGCGCCAAACCTTAAATAATCGAACCACCAACCACCACGACAACCACCCATCGGTGCCTACAACAATCACACTCACACATATCAAATACCACTAACTCTTTGATTTTGAGATCTGAAAGTGACCTAATGGAAGCAAGTGTATCGGCGGGTACGTCAATGGATGACGAAGCGTAAATGGCGATGGATGAAAGCATCACCATGAGATGAAGGGTTACTGATGAAGAACAGACGACGAGGAACCATTAAAGAAAAAAATTAAGCAGCTTAATAGCTGCTAGCACGCAGAAAAGAACAACCAAGAGAAAATAAACAATCAGTAGTGAAGGATTCCACAAAAACACACAAACACGTATAACTTTGCACAACATGTGTCTAAGGAAAAATGAATCTCAAAATGAATAGTGGCCTCAAGGAATGAATAGTGCCCATTGAGCGTGTGTGCATATATTAGTTGATTTTATATATAATATATAAATAAATTTATTTCTGATTATGTTTTAAATATTTTGAACTTTTTATTTGTTAAGATTGTTAAGGTCTCGCATACTTCTTATTGATTTATCAATTATTTTAAATTTTAATTTATTAAAAATTATGGTCGTAGAACCTCATACTATACCAAATATGAAAAAGTTTTAATTGTTATTTCTTTTTAAAAATTTTATTTCTTTTTACCTATTCTAAACAGCTTTTATGGCCTTGAAGCTTATATAAAACAATATTGATGTTTGTTACATCTTTAAATACTTTAAAAATTTTGAAATTTATAAATAACTAAATTTTATTATTCGTGCTTTGTTGCGGAGGATATAAAAAACAGTTGTATTATTAAAACGTTATGTAAAGAAAAAGAAAATAAAAAAAAATGAAGGTAACAATATTAACATTAGAAATTTAATTAGTTTAGTATAACACTACAAATAACTAGATATTTAAGGCAATGATATGAAACACAAATTATAACCAATAAACTTTTAAAAATAATTTAAAAAGAATGAAAAAAAAACTAATAAAGGTGTTACCGCGAACACGTAAAACAGTTGCATTGTTATAACACTACGTAAAGAAAAAACCCAAATAAATTTCGACTTAGAAGTTATATTACACATTATTAGATCACTAATTCATTTGCTAAATTCATTGAGATTAAAAATAAAAAAATTAAAATAAAAAAAAACTATGTTACACAATTGTAGCTATTACTCCACCAAAAATGTCTAGGAGTAATTACACAAAAAGTTTTTTATGTTTTTTCTAAATTTCGGATTAAGTCTTTTAACTAAAGTAGTTACACCAGATATCCTTTATGTTTTGTACTTATTTTATAAAAGCTCATTTGTCACTGACGAGGTTAAAATTATCCATTAAGTCAGGTGTATTTCCATCATTTTGCAACATTTTTTAATGAAACCATAAAAAGGGGAAATAACCCTTTAAAAAAAGCACAGCTGCGTTAAAAAATTTGAAACAAGATGTTGCAAAATAACAGAAATACTATTGACTTAATGGATAATTTTAACCTTATTAGTGATAAACGACATTCTCTGAAACAATTATAAAACATAAAGAATGTCTGGTGTAACTACTTAATTAGTTTAAGAACCTAAACCGAAATTTGGGTAAAATAAAAATGATGTTCTATGTAATGTTACTCAAAGTCTAGCCACACCCATATAGATAGTTAATTTTAGATAGTGCTTTATTACTGGCGAAGATCGCTACGTACTTTTTGTTAAATTATCCCACCCACTCGAAAAACATGCTTTATTAAATAGGGGGAGGTTCAAATGAGAAGTTTGTTTTGAGTAAGAAGGATAAAATGAATTTCAGCAATTGGATCTTGATCTAATAAAAAAGGGAAGAAAGGGTATTTTAGTCTTAGCCACTTTTGTTGACTTTTTATCTACTTATCCCATTTTTTTTAAACATTCATAACTTTCACATACGACATTATTTTTTTTAAAGTACACCATAAAAACGAGCATTTTTTATCTTTAAAACGCGTATAGTATTGTTATATAAAAAATGGAAAAAAAATTACTTTTTCGATTTTTGACACAATGTTCAGATCATTGTGTCATTGTGTCAAAATGTTCAGATCATTGTGTTATTGTGTCGTCGTGTCAAAAGTATTATAGTGTTGCTATATGTAAAATTAAATACTCTTTCGGTTTTTGGCAACATATGAAACAATGATCTGAACATTTTGATACGATATGACACAATGATCTGAACATTTTTGACACAATATGACACAATGATCTGAACATTTTTGACACAATATGACACAATGATCTAAACATTTTGACACAATGACACAATGATTTAAACATTTTGATACAATCGAAAGAGTAAAAAAAATAAATTTATATATATATAACAACACTGTACACGTTATAAAAATAAAAAAAATACTCGTTTTTATGGTGTAATCTTTAAAATAAAAATAATGTCGTATCTAAGAGTTATGAAGGTTTAAAAAATTAGAGAGATTTGATAAAAAATCAAAAATATCATTTTATCTATTGTTTTCTTTAGTTTTTTTCTCTAATTCTATATAGAAATTTTTTAGGCCATAGATCTTCGTTTAATTGAAGATTTAATGGCTATGATTTCTTCATATCCAAAATAAATTTCTCACAATAACCTCATCTTATTAAATAGATCTCTTAAAATATAACTGAGTTATTTTTCTAGGCCTCTTCAACATTTTTTAACAAGATCCACGTATAAAGTAACGTACAATTCTTTTGACACATAACTTAACATCTAAGTTTAATATCATTGAATATTATCCCTAAATAAATTTTCATATAATAAGATCATAAAAGCGTAAAATCAAATTTGAAATAGAATGTACAAAAGCTCAAATTTTACAATTATTTTTAGGACGAAAGGGATAGGTAGTGACTATCCAACTAAAAAGTTATTGGTTTAAATCCTGTAAAATACATACAGAGTTTAATAAAAAGTATTTGAGAAATGGTTATTCGTTATAATTCTATATGCCGATAAAGTTTTTCACACTTTTGTCTTTTTATTATGCAATAAAATTCAATAAATGAACTTTTAATTATTTACTTATTAAATAAAATGTCTGCTTCCTTTTTCTTTTACTCATCCATATCACGAATCTTCTAAGTTCTAACCTAGTTCTATATAAAAGAACATTTCCTCCATACTAAGCCATCTTTAATTTTTAATTTGTCTTTAAACTTTATCTAGCATATAATATTTAGGATAAAGAAGCAGAAATTTATTTAATAAGTAAAATTTAAAGATGTATTTAGAAAATATAATAATTAGTGAAAACCCAGGCAAAATTGTTTTAGTGTTTTAAAATAAACACGATATTATTAGCAATATTTGAGATAAACACGTAACAATTAAAAAAAAGGCGACTGGGTGGAGGGGGTGGCTTCGGCTTCCCGGCTCTTGCTTCAAGGGCTTCACGGTTTCATCATTTCCACACTAGTGGCTTCAATTCACCCCTTCTGTTTTCGCAGCTTTAGTTTTTTGCTTTTTGCGTCTATTCAAAACCGACAACTATGTATGTATGTCAAGGCTTTGAAAATTATTTTTTTAACTTAATATATATAATATATATATATATCTATTGGTTTTTAACAACCACCATCTCTTCTATTCTACTACCCTTCTACTAGTTTTCTCTCGAATAACTTGACACTAACCTATTGGCTAGCTTAGGCCTTCAAGTCTTATATCATCACCCCAACCCTTGCATGAATAAAATGGCAAGTAGGTTAAAAGCTAAGAAATCACAAGGACTTGTTCAAGTGGTTACTGACCATGAGGGAAGACTTGCGAATGAGGTTACAAGTTTGATCTCTGAGCTCTCGGGTTTTACCACTCAACTGGTGTAAATACTTTCCGGATTTTTTCTGATGATTTGTTGTCCGTTAAAAAAAAAGTTAAAAGCTAAGCTTTTTGACACAATTTTTCCCTTTAAATGGAGGAAATATTTGAGATAAACACGTAACAATAAATAAAAAAGCCGATTGGGTGCAGGGGGTCGCAGCTTTTGCTTCAAGGGCTTCACTATACCTTTACCACTCCACTATGCCTCACTATACCATGTTGTTTATATACAACATAGTTGAAGTACAAAATGAAAAAAAATAAAAAAATTTATTTTTATATTTTTAAATCGTCATGTAAAATATAGATGCATATATGCGATATAGTTTTCTTTACTTTTTTAGTTTGTATGATAGAACCTTACCGTAGTGTAAAGAGTTAATTGGTTGGTTCTCTACGTTATAAAAGCCACGCACGACGTTCGTTATAAATCGTAATCGCAGTTTCTGGAAAGAACGAGAGAGATGTCGTATTTGCTACCGCACTTACACTCCGGCTGGGCCGTCGATCAGGCGATTCTCGCCGAGGAGGAGCGTCTCGTCGTCATCCGCTTCGGCCATGATTGGGACGAAACATGTATGCAGGTATATCTTATTCTTTCATTTGCTTCTCGCTCATCAATCAATTTGAATTTTGATTGTTATCGAATTGTGATGCCATCGATCATTCTGTAGCTTAGGTTGAATTAATGTAGTATCTAATTTACTCGTAATCAGTGTTAATTAGCTTTCGAATTATGCATCATTGTAAAATTGAGGCTATATGGATGGAAATTGGACGGTAATTGTGGAAATTAAGAATGTATTATAGGCATTTTTCTTTCCGTGTTATGAGTCTTATGAGATTGCTAGGGTTGAAGCTAGTTTAAGGACAGATTTTGATTCACACAGAGAAACAGTAGCAATAAAGTGGTGAAGCTTGTGCCGAAAGGCGGTTGGGGCCGAAAGTCATGGGCCCAAAAAGGATTGGGTCGGACTAAGTATATAAAAAAAATTCGGACTGAACGGGTATAAATTTACACTACGAAGCGAAAAAATAGATGGGGCCCGGGCCCGGGCCCAGTCTGACCCGTGCTAAGCTTGATCTAGATACAAACAGTTATAGAAGTCTGCAGTGCTGTATTAATTTTCTGAAATCTAAGAAACTGATTGATTTTGGTAATAATTTCCATTCCATTTCAGATGGATGAAGTGCTTGCTTCAGTTGCAGAGACAATAAAGAACTTTGCTGTGATATACTTGGTGGACATAACGGAAGTACCCGACTTCAATACGATGTATGAACTTTATGACCCCTCAACTGTAATGTTCTTTTTCAGGAACAAACATATCATGATTGATCTTGGCACCGGTAACAACAATAAGATCAACTGGGCCATGAAAGACAAACAGGAGTTCATTGACATTGTTGAGACTGTGTATCGTGGGGCCCGCAAGGGCCGTGGTTTGGTCATTGCACCTAAAGATTACTCCACCAAGTACCGTTACTAAACTCATCCGGGAAGTTGTGACTTTTGAATTGAATTCTTTATAAAAATGGTATTTTGGAATAATGATGTATTAATTAGAAGTTTTAGCAGCTTTGCTTTAATAAATCCTGTATATGGAATCTATCGAGACGTTGGGATTATGAATTATGTGGAAAGATCATCATCAAAACTCGGTCCAAACTGTTTGAGTCTGGACCGGACAACATACAGTTTGGTTCTTGATCTAGACTTGTGAGGAACATATGATACAACATTGTCGGCCTGGCGAAGCTTGGTTCTGAGTTCATTTTTGTCTAACAAAGAAAGATCTTGAAGAAGGAAATAACGAATTTAGTAGCTGTGTAAAATATTCATATATATAGTGATTAGTGGGTGTGTAAAACATTCTATTTTGACAAGGTATACACACCTCATATATATAGTGATTATTTCCTGTCTTTTTTCTTGGTTGTTTCTGGAAAAATGGATTACAATCAAGTTATGTTTGGTAAGGTAAAATTTTAGAAAATTATCAGATACGAAAAAAGTCTAAAGAAATTCTTTATTGAAATGGTTCGAATGGTCTATACTCTATAGAGTAGTTATGATATGCAGCTAGATAAACTTAATGAAAAACTTAAATAGTTAGATGACTTCTATATATATTATATTTGTTAAACCGATATTAAGTACAAGTATGGCCGATTTGGTGTAGACATTATGCAAAAAGGAAAATTAATAGATACAGTAACGAAATTTCATAGAGATGAAACACAACTAAGGCAAGTTCATTGCAATTTTCATGGTGCAGAAACAAAAAAATATCAACTTCATCCAATAAGTTGATGAGCTAATATCTGATTCTCGTGCAAGATTATTAGTTTCTCTAAAGGTCCTTGGTTCTTTGCCTTAACTCGTTTAGCTCGTTCTCAATTTCCACGTCTGGAAACGGATATGCTGCTTTTGAGACAGTTCTCCCTGGAGGAAGATCTCCTTTCTGTTCATAATATTTTCCCATCAATTCAATAATTGTCATACTCCCAAGATGCCATCAGAGAAAAAGTAGTATATTTATAAAAACTTGAATAAATAACAGAAGCTGTTAATTGAGTAATTAGAGTTTAGGGTTTTGGTAATTGTGTTGACCATGAGAACCCATTACAGGTATACTCATGTGACCCCACCCCTGCCTGCTAACCAATGGGAAGGGGGGTTAAAGACAGAAAACCCGTGGAAGCTAAATTTGAGACTGTGCTAAGGCCTTACCACTGCACCGCCCACTTTAAGGTTGGGTTTAGGGCGATGACCTATATTTCCAATCGACTAGAGCTAAGAAGCTCCTAAATATGATATGAACGTAATTTGAATATTTCAAAGACCTAGACCTAAAAAGAAAATATATACATGTAATGCTGAAAAATAGGAAAAAAGATATAAAAAAGATACCTTTGTGCTTCCAGATAGTTCCTTCTTCAAGTTTGCAAGATCCTCATCAACAGATGAGCTCTCCAGCATTGCAAACTACAAAAAGTACACGCAAAGGCAGATTTCTTTCTTTCAAATAAAATTATTCCACAAATGCCTACTAAAGGCTGTTATGCTTACCCAAGTGTTTAAAAAAAATAACTGTGAATTAATCACACTAAATGTAGACTAATCAGCTTTGCCCTATTGATAGTTTATAGTCGTTATCCAACTGAAATATATTAATCAAGTCCAATCACAAACCTAGTTTAAACATTAATCAGATAAATTGATAGTAATGTGGTTTTGTGAAGAATTAGCATGCTACAATTCATTACTATGAAAAAAAATACTTAACATCAAGAACAAATATGTTAAGGATAAAAATGTACCTTTCCATCAAGATCATCTGTTGCTAGCTGACCAAGTGCTTCTGCTTGGTACTCCATGGTCATAACTAACCTCAAAAGACAACAAAGTTAGCTAAAACTGAAATATACATATATCATAAAATTTAACAATTACATTTTTTTTAAATCAATTAAAAATGACCTATTACCATTTGTCACCATTATGAATTATGTTATTAAATTAATTTTGGTTCACAAGATTCAATATATACTGGTGGTTTAAAGAGTTGATTAATCATTAAACACGTGTGTTAACTATACCCAAAGTCAAACTTTATAACGAGAACTTTTCAAGCATCACTTGTAATAGGTCCAAATATAATTTATCAATGTAATAATATAATGTCTGACTATTAGCAAAATGTCAGAAATACCCTTTAATGACCACAGTAAAAGTGTGGAACCTTATGGACCAATATCAATGGGCATCAATAAATGGTAGTGATGACAATAGGCTAAATGTTAAAGGTGGCCATTTTGACTCATACTTAGGGTGACTTTAGGTTCTGTTATATATCGAATGGGTCAAATGGGTTGATCAATAATGTTAGCTAAAAGGGGAACAAGTCAAAAGGGTTGAAATTTCTCTAAAGCTTATTTTTAATCCATACAACCTTCTAAGTTGTGTTTTATTAAGTAATAAAGATTATTTTTGCAATAACATTGCCTTTGTAATCATAATTAACACACTCATTTGTTAGGAACATTTTATAAGAATGAGCAGAAAAGTGTTATAGGGTCAACCCAACCTTCTGCTTGTTCTTACCCATACTAGACAATGACCCGTTACCCAGCCCACCTATCTTGCCACCTCTATAATTCTTGGTGATAGTTATGTGTTTTGCAACTCAATTGTGCTTTATGTAAAGAGACAATAAGGGAACCTTTTTCCTCCATTTTCTCAAATGCTGAAAGAGCGCTGCTTGTATTGACATTCCCCAACAATTCACTTACTTTTGTCGCAGTCCTGGAGATAAAGAGGCCCACAAATATCAATTCAGGATATCTCTACATAGTCAAGAGGTCACAATTTTGACCCATTTATGTCCTACGGGTACCTTGCCACTTAACAGGTTGGATAAAATTTTGAAATATGGTTATAAAGTGAAAAAAAGTTGAAGATGTCAAGTGGATCATACGAGTTGAGTCTCACCAAAATGTACTCAAATTGTGTGAAACCTCTTAAATCATCTTATTTCAAAAAGTAGATTATCACCGTATATGATAGCGTTTTGATCATTTTAAAAACATGAAGTATATGTAAAAGTAACGAAAAAAAACAAAATAAATGTTCACGACTTGGCCCTTTACCCCATCCACCCATTTTGACAGCTTTAATGAAAGCAAAAATTGATGGCAAATAGAATGAGAACAAACTTTGCAGATTGTGCTCGTGCTTTCAGTGTATCTTTCTTTGACTTGGCCTCTTGTATTTTGCTTTCAAGAAGCTGTTAAGAGAAGGGAATGCACTCATACAACAATACAAATGCGGTAGAAATTAAAGAATGATGTATGCTTTTAAAAATGATGAATATTTGTGCAAAGCAAACAACCCAAATATTAAAAAATTATTTTGGAGAAAAGTAAACAACGTAGTCGAAAGCCATACGCACCCGTGTATTGCTAACAAGATTCTCCACAACACCTTTCTGTTGTTCAAGCTGAGTCTTCAAAGAAGCTGCATTATCCTACAAAATAATTTAGGGTGTAATTACAAAATTTTAAATTTGAAGTTATATGATTACAATTAAAGACAACTCATAAGGTCTGGTGATGGTTTATATCACATTAGGGGTTGTTTGGATTTATGTTGAGGAGCCAATTATCTGAAAGTCATAATAATCAGTTTTATGTTTGAAAAAAAGACTGCCTTTGATTATGACTATTAAGGGGTTAAATAATCTTTCAAACCAACTGCAATAAATTGATTATAAAAGGGAAGCCTAAAGTTACCAATATAACCTTTGTTTTAATCTAATATGAGAAACTTTTATGCATTATTTTTTCACTAAAATGTCATTTTTGATCAATTTATTAACTCCTTAAAGTCAAACACTATCACCTACCACTACCACTTGTTCTATCGCAACTATAATAAACACTGCCAAATTGCACATCTAAACAACCCCTTGAATTTACACTGTGATCAAGAGATAACGCTATTATATAATATACAAACACATGTGTTTGGTATGTGCATGTGTAAAGCGACACCCCCCATACAATTAAAAGGAAAAGGATCATCATAAGATGGCATAATGAAGTTTTGTACATTTAGTTATAGACACTAAGATGCCAAGCTCATCAAAACTTTAAGTGTTTCAACTATAAACAAAAGGCAAAGGATGACGGATTTTGGATAAATTATGGGAATGAAAGTGGGAAAAGTAACAATCATATGTATTAAAACTTTAAAGTTACTTGGTCTTCTTGGTATAAACTATAAAGTTCATTGAGGAGTTTCATCAATCTTAATAATAGATGACTGGAGGTGACATTTTTACCGATTTACGGATATACCAGGTTGAGTTGGGTTGTTTTTCAAATATAATGGGCCAAACCAGTTATGTTAACAGATGTAACTAAAAAGGAAACAGGCCGAACATGTCAAAAGTCATCCGCAAGATACTCAAATGCATATAACATCCTACATGCCTCTATTTAACATATTAGATTCATATTTAGGACATTGATTATATATTACTTTTATAAAAACTTACAGAAAAGTTTGTTGATCGACCCGACCCAATACACCCATATTGCCACCTCTACTTAAAAATATGATATTTGTGTTCATTTCTAATAAATGTAATTGTGCAAAGGCGTATTGCAGACTTGCAGGATATAAATAACCCAAAATCCTACAAAAGACCGAACGAGTTTCAGGTTATGAATGTGGTGTGCATGCATATCGCAGTTATAAAACCTCAATTTTAACATCTAAGTGATATGGAGACATCACAAATCAGGATAGGACTTTCATTACCATAGTAGTATGTGTATTTTCATACATATCAAGGCATTATAAGTTACAGTTTGAAAATTGCTTCAAAGAGATAGATTAAAGTCTTACAGCATAAGATTTACGTCGCTTCAACGCTTCACGGGCAAGATCCTCTTCTCCCTTACTAAGAGCAAGTTGTGCTCTTTTGTACCTATAAAATTTGATTAAACACAAATGTTATATGTGGCACCCTCCGTTGGTTAGAACTAAAGATGGCAACTTAACACTATTTATGGAAAAACAAGTCAATTTGGGTTTATTTTGCCTGTACAGATGAAACTGAAACTGGTAAATTCTAAAGACATGGTTATAAAGAAAATGGGTTGAATCGGTCAAGCAAATAAAACAGTTCATAGTCACCTAAAATGTATTCAAACGTATAAAAGCTCATAAAGTGTTACATTTCAAACTTGATTATTATTGTAATAATATAACTTTTAATCATATATAGAACAATAATTATTTGTAAAAGTAAAAAATTTATACATACACAAACGTTTTGCGTGTTGAGTCACTCACCAATCCTCAGAAGCTTGCTCAGCAGATTTATATTTGTTCTCCAGCCGCTTTTGAGATGCCAAAACCTTAAGAAGGAGAAAAAAGACAGAATAGTTTATTTACTTTTCACAATGTAGTTGCACCAAAACCAATCATGTGACATGAATTGTTTTTCACATTTAAAACTTAAAAGTAAAGATAAAATCAAGAAAGCATACTTGGGCTGTAGCTTGCCGCATCTTTACTAAATCATCATTCATTTCAGTAACAGCTTGCTCTAAGATCTTTTCTGGGTCTTCGAAGGTGCTAATGACTGCACTTGCGTATGACTATGCTTGAACGAGATCAGAAAGAAAGAATCAGATACTTAAAAGTGCATGATGGGTGAAGATGAATGTGAAAATGCCAAAAAAATATTATATGATATTATGTCCTAATAACCTTGACAACTCGTGCAAAACGGTCAAAAAGATTCATGCGAATGCTGTTGCAGCGTGTAGTACTAGGGCGAGCAAGTCGTATTCCTCTAACCTTCAGGGCTCCAACTGCAACACATATAGGAATATAGAAAATAATTAATACGAGGACTATAGCTCATATTAAGGCTAAGATGTAAATATACATGAGGGGGGAGGTACACATATAAGAGATGTACAGGTTTGTCATATTGTGTAAAACAAACAAAGTTGCAACCGTTTGTGTACAGTAAGGCAGTCTTCTGGGGCGTTTGGATGTGCTTCAATCAGATCATTGCAACATGAAGTTGCAATTATTAGTTGATAGCTTTTGTGTAGAATGAGCAATGATTCCAATTTACTTATCATTAGGGTCAAAATAATCAGATTTGAAGTGAAAAAAAAAAGTTGGTCAAGAAAACCAATTATTGAGATATGTAAAACCTTTTTTTTTGCCAATCTCTAGTTTTAATCAACTAATTATATGCTTCCTCATGTTGCAATAATCAATTTTGAAACACACATCTAAACACCCTTCACCCCATTTTCCAAGAACACAGCAGAAATTGTAAGGATAACAAGAAGATAACAGTATTATCGAGTGAAATATACACAAAAACTCAAGGTATACAGCAATTTCTTATACAATCCAAAACAAGACACAAAAATAATCAGGTCTTAGTTGTCATATCTAACCCGTTTAATAAATAGGTCGTGTTCGATCGACCTTTTCAACCCGTTAAATTAAACACATTATGTACAGGGTTGATACGTTTAACCCCGTTTAATTAAACAAGTAAATCCACCTACCGGTTAGAACGCGTTTAACCGATTCATTACAACCCTTTAATGACTTCTTCAACACATTTACCACTTGATTACAACCCTATTGACTCATTTATACAAATAGGTTAAATGATCATGCTCGAGTCACATAATTTTATGCTTGTCCAGACTCCAAGTCAGGGTTAATTTCTTTGACAAGAACAAATATATGAATTGGAGCTCAATGACTAACTCATCAAACCGCCAGCATTACACAATTGACACCCCATGTGTACTTAAGAATTAACCAGCAATATAAACACTAATCCACAAAGGTTTGATAAGTACGCAATCTAGTCACCTTATCTAATCAAGTCACTTAATCTAATCACACCGAAAACAAAAACTGAAAACTAGGGTTTATATTTGACGCATACGAAGGCTCTAATATCACAAAAATGTAACGTAATTTACCTCCAGAACCAAGGAACGAAGTTCTGTTGGTAGGAAACCTGCAGAATCCTATCCTGTAAGAGGAATCCTGCAACGAAACCGATGTTGTGGAAGCCATATTTAACCCTGCGACAGGTGCTCTTATCGCCATTGATCAATTCAGACAAAAATTATCCCTTATTTACAATGAATTATAGCACGAAAAGCCGTGAGTGTAAACAGAAAGGAGAGAATCGATTGGGGTTTATACTAGTGGTGGTGGTTTTGTAACGACTTCTTGTTTAGGGGCGATGCGGAAAGACGAGATAAGCGGCAGTGGCCCTCAGGTCATCGTGATTAGGGGGAGGCCAATCTATATTTGTGTTGGTGATGTTAAAATTACCTTTGTAATAAAATCCTGTAACAAAAGTGATAACATACTTTTTATAAAATATTATATTATTTCCTAAAACAATTTTATGGAACCCCGTAAATCCAAAGGAAGTTTTATAAATGAGTTTTTAACAATCTGAAGGGGTTTCACATTCGATTGTTTTTCTTTTTTTTTTTTGGAGGGGGGGGGGGGCTAATTATTCAAGATGGGTCGGGTCTCGGTGTACCTCCTCAACCTCATACGCAATGTGAAAATTATATGTACGGATTTTTAATTTTTTTTTTATGTGACGAGGAGTCATTAAATAAATTCTGGATAAAATAAGACCACTTAACATGTTTGTCTCAATGGTCTTCAAATTCTTGTTTAGTGTGTCCCTTTCTCTTGAATGACATGAGGTCCGGTTCAAGACTTACTTGTTACATTTTATATTTTTTTAGTTTAAATTTGGATTATCTAATACTCCTGATATCAAGAAAGCCAAATAAACTAAAACATTAGTAATGATATCACCTAAGCCAAATAAACTAAAACATTAGTAAGTAATGGCCAAATAAACTAAAACATTAGTAAGTAATAGCTCAAACCTAAGTATCTAATAGTTTAATGCAAACGTAATCTACAAATTAATTATCAATACATTAAAATGTATGCTCCATTCAGAAAAAAAAATTGTTGATCATCCTCGATTCTTCCATAATATTTTTTCATTGAAATTTTGAATCATCCTCATTTCCACTAGATTAATTAAATTTTAATAACGACATTTCTTTTATTATTATGTGGTGTTTGTCTTATATGACCAATTCGATCCTTACCAAAAAAATTCATGTATGTTTATATAAAACTGAAAAATATAAAAATTATGACTCGATCTGTAAAAAAAATTGTACACCCTCTAAAAAAGTTTCCTAGTTCCGTCTCTGGCTCATTTAAAAACTAACTCAAGCCATATTGCAGGGCTCGAACTCGACTTGAGTTCTTAAGGCTCAGCTTGTTTAAGTTTTACCGATCCAATCCCTAACAACTTACGAGTCGGCTTGGCTTGTTTACAAAGTTTTAAAAAAAGAAAATATGTAAAATAAACTATTCATAAAAAACAAACTTAGTTTTTACGAAATATGTAATGATTTTTGCGGTCTACCTGCCCAAACGTCCGGAAAGAGTGAAGGTAGCCGGAAAATCTGAAAGGCGTGAAGACGATAACGGCGGCGACTTCATACAGTCAACGGCAATGGCGAAACGGCGAGGCTTGAATACGAAAACGACCATCCTTCTTCTCCTATGTCTCGTTGTTGCCTTCTCTACTGTTTTCGCCCCTCTCCCCAAACCCTACAAACATCATCACAACCACCATCATCAACATCAACATAAACATAAAGTAAGTTACTAAACCCTAAGAACAGTTTCATATCTAGCTGGCGATCATTCTGATTTGCTACCGACTGTTACAACATCAACAGGTTGTTAATAATGCTCGTAAATTTGAGATTGCCGATGATATGTTCTGGAAAGATGGAGAGCCTTTTCGAATCATCGGCGGAGACTTGCATTATTTCCGTACTCTCCCTGAGGTACAAATACAATCTATCAGTTTTCCTTCTTCATTAGTCTATTGAATTAATCAATAATTGCTAAATTGCTAATTGCTAATACTAATAATCAGCTGTTCAAAAGTAATATAAATTGCCAATTTGCCTTTACTTTTTTTTATAGCAATTTGTTCTATAGCATGCCATAATTTGATACAGATTTACAGATATTTAATTGTCAATCATAGTCAATTCTAGAGATTCCTTTTCTGATTTCTGTAATGTATATTGAAAGTGGAAATATGTAGAGAAATTATGTGACATTTTCTCGAGTAAGGGCATGTGGCTGTAATTAATCTATCTTCATAAGTTCATATGACTCTTTTGGTGCAGTATTGGGAAGATAGGCTGTTAAGAGCCAAGGCTTTGGGTATGAATGCGATTCAAACTTATGTTCCATGGAATCTACATGAACCGAAAGAGGGTCAACTGGATTTTGATGGTATTGCTGATATAGTTTCATTTCTTGAGCTATGCCAGAAGCTGGATTTGTTGGTCATGCTACGGCCTGGGCCTTACATATGTGCAGGTTAAAACAGTACCGAATCGTAATATTTATTTATTTCATAGTTTTTATTGGACCTTATATCCAAACCATATGTATCAGTAATTTGATTTATATTGTTGTTAAAGTTTTCTTTCACAAAAATGTAACCATAGTTGCGAGAAGGAAAGGAACAATGTGAGAATCACTTTTTGTTGCAGAATGGGATTTTGGAGGTTTCCCTGCTTGGTTGCTTAGTAAAGAACCAGCCATCACACTAAGATCTTCTGACCCAAGATATCTTGCATTGGTAAATCTTCTTGCTTGTTACTTGGATCATTTTTAGTGTACCGCGTACAATAAAGGCTCTATAAAATTAATATTGTTGAGATCATGAGAACTTATTAATGTAAAGAGGTATTAATTAACTGATAAGTTAATAATATTTCATTTTATAGAGTGCATTCTCCACTTCAAAGCACGCAAGTTATAAAAAATAGCAATCATTGAATTTTAAACTTATGCTTGAAGCTTGATGCATCGTATTCACTTTTTTTAAAGTTAAATCAAACTCATTGTACATAACATAAGGAAGGTTCGAGAATACAAAACCGGGATATTGAAGTGCAATAAGAAAATTAGAGACAAGCTCAACCTAGATCTGAGTTTTAAGGAAAAGAAAACCAAAATAGGTAATACGTTATCCAATATATGTATGTAAGTTGATGAATTAGTAATTTACGATATTAATGGGTGATGGAAATATATAAGGTTCGTTCAGATATACATTATCCTATGAAATTATTGAAATTGTTGGATTTTTAACAGACCCAAGCCGGGAGCAGATAAATTATTATCTTGGTCTCTTTATTAGATTGTACTATAATACAATACCTGTTTATGACTTATAATTGAGTTCTTGCAGGTTGATAGCTGGTGGGGAATACTACTTCCTAAAATTGCTCATCTTCTTTACCACAAAGGGGGGCCTATAATTATGGTTCAGGTGGGTAACAATAGTTATCATCTGTTCATGTAGCCCTTCATGGTTCACAAACATATCAACACGTGTAGATTGTGATTACAGATCGAGAATGAATTTGGTTCATATGGAGACGACAAAGATTATTTACATCATCTGGTCAACTTAGCTCGTTCACATCTCGGGGAAGATGTAATTTTGTAAGCTGATGTAATTTGGTAAAAATTTTGTATGATTATTTGCATCATCTGGTCAACAAATATTATTTGCTTGTTTTAAATTTTATTTACAGATATACCACAGATGGAGGCACTAAAGATACACTCACTAAAGGAACAATACAAGGAGGTGTTGTATTTTCAGGTACAAAGAAAGCTGCAGTACGTATTTCATATATTTATCAAAAAATTCTCAATCTATGCTTTGTTTAAATGTAGCTGTTGATTTTTCAACTGGAGAGGATCCTTGGCCTATATTTAAGATGCAAAAGGCATATAATGCACCAGGAAAATCACCACCCCTTTCTGCGTAGGTATCTCACTTTAATTTTTATGACTTGTCCTTACAATCACTTTGTTTTATGGTGCTCACAAGACACTATTTCAGAGAATTTTACACCGGTTGGCTTACCCATTGGGGAGAGAATATTGCTAAAACCGATGCAACTTCTACAGCATCTGCACTGGAAAACATTTTGTCAAGAAATGGCTCTGCTGTGCTTTATGTATGCTATATAAAGAAAATTAGTTTTTAGGCGTTATTTTCATTTTACAACTTGCAAGATATTTTCATGATGTGTTGATCTCTCACATATAGATGGCTCATGGTGGAACCAATTTTGGATTTTATAGTGGTGCAAATGCTGCTGAGGAATCCGATTACAATGCGGATCTTACATCTTATGATTATGTGAGGAACCTTATTATGCACTCATCAAGTTTCATATAAAAACTATATAAGGGGTGTCATTTTCGACCCTTGTACTTGTTAATTGGTTGCTTTGGCTTATTTTTTTTTTATCTCTAATGGGACAAACTGTATTATAAAAAGATTTAGTTAAATACGAAATGAACCAAATTGTTACCTTATTTATAGTTTTCATAATCTTAGTTAACACACTAAATATTTGTAAAGGATTTCAAAAACTTTTTGGACAAAAAGTTCTGGATCAACACGTACAAAAAGTTACCCTATTTGACTTGTTACCCCGCCTCCAATAATTTCACGTGTTTCCAAATGGGATTTTTTTTCTCGTAGGATGCTCCTATTAGTGAGTCTGGTGATGTGGACGGGGCGAAATTCAAAGGTAATAATATAATTATATTTTATACTTTCTTCTGCAATCTTATAAAAATCATTGATAAAATATTAAATATAACGCCCTTGTATTTATTCCAGCATTGCGGAGGGTTATAGCAAAGTACAGTGCAACTTCTCTCCCTCCAGTTCCCTCAAATAATAAGAAAACAGGATATGGTCGCATTCAATTAGAAAAAGTAGCATCATTATTTCACACACTGGATATTGACTTGTCAACCAAAGCTATTGAATCTGACAATCCAATTTCAATGGAGGCTGCAGGACAGGTATCCGTGCTCATTGGAAAATTCACTTATATTGCATCACATCAATGTTTCTGAACTTGTTGCACTTTGGTGTTTCTCATTTTCAGATGTTTGGATTTTTATTATATGCTTCTGAATACATACCCAAGGGCAAAGGGAGCACCGTGTCTATACCAAAGGTAAGGGTGTATTAAGTATGTTTTGGATAACTTATGAACGGTTGCTTTTTTATTAGATTTTTACTGTTTTTAAAAATGTTTACAATCATCTTTGGTCAACCTGACACGGCCGTAAAATATGTATCTGTTTGGCTTGGACCTGTTGGACCCTCCCCAATGTATGCACCAAAACACCAAAATGGTCTAATTTTTTGGTGCAACACCATTCATTGCTCCATTTTACACCAAATTCGGTGTAATGCTATTCATCACACCAATTGTTTTTTGTAATTAACGTATTTATTAAAAAATGAGAAAAAAATTAATACTTCAATTAATTAAAAATATATTATTGAAGCTATTTCGTTGAGGCCTTTAAATCGGTAGTGTGCCATAATCAATATCAATAAGTTAGTTAAATAATTACGCAAATAAGTTAGTATAAAGTATGGTGCATACATTGGAGTTGAAATAAATTTAGTGTTGCATATTCTAATAATATGTTATCTTAACACCAAAATGATGTAAATATTTGGTTCATATGTTGATGATGCTCTTACCTGACCTACCTGTTTG
The DNA here is from genome assembly GCA_039602395.1 of Deinandra increscens subsp. villosa. Taxonomy (NCBI): domain Eukaryota; kingdom Viridiplantae; phylum Streptophyta; class Magnoliopsida; order Asterales; family Asteraceae; genus Deinandra; species Deinandra increscens. Next base: position 83,521,393 of record JBCNJP010000025.1, on the reverse strand, counting down.
CCACCCCTAGAATATTCTTATTAATATATTATATTACGCTGCTCATTTTTAATTTCAGGTGCATGATAGAGCCCAAGTTTATGTTACATGCCTTTCCGAAGATAAGAGAGAAAAAGCACAATATGTTGGCACAATTAATAGATGGTCAAATAAGCATATTGACCTCCCTAATGCTGAATGCTCTTCCACTAGTAGATTGTTAATTCTGGTAAATTAGTTAATCTTGACTTGTCTAATCTTATTTGGCCAAGCTTTCTTTTTACAATATTAATCTAATTCATATCTACCACGTGTCTGTTGCCGCAAGTAATTTATTTTGTATTTGCTCCGTACTCTTCACTGTCGTTTTCTGAAATTGCAATAAACTTTATGTTACTGACTTTTATGTTTTTACATAAATTTTTATACACCTTTCCTTTTCTGTAGGTTGAAAACATGGGTCGTATTAATTATGGACAGTATTTGTCTGATCGCAAGGTAAAAGTTCTAACTTAACACCATTTAAAGGCAATAATATCCTATGTTTTTTAAATTATTGCCTACCATGGGTTGAAAAAGAGCATATAGATTAGTGCCAGTGCCATAAAAGATCAACATACTTTCTCAGTTTGCATGAGAAAGCACAATCGAATTTTGAAATTTATGGTAGATGCACCATCAGCAAATACTTGACGCCATGTAGATTGTTTTGCTGAGAGTAACGAACTAATATTTCTTAGAGCCCTAAAAAGTATTTACATCAACAAAAGAGTCTACATGGTATCCACGTTTGCAAAAAAGGTCTACACGTATGTGCTTACTGTGCAACAGTAACTGGCTTTAACCATTATTTTTACATGATTGTATAAATTTTGAAAGTTCAAGGGCTTTAACATGAAAGGACTTTTTTGAGGGATCTTTCAATGCAAAGTGATAAAGTATGTTGGTTTTTTATAGTACTAACCCCTATAAGGTATACAGAAACTGATGTTTATCATATATTAACTGCATTCTATTTTATAGGGCATACTGTCTGCTGTTTACTTAGATGGGAAACCTCTGCTTAAGTGGAAAATGCTTCCAATTCCTCTCACCAATTTAAATGAAGCCCCACAAACCTATCTTTCTTTCAACAATTCGTTTTCTAGTTTTATTGGAATTTCTGCCCGTAAAACCCTGAAAAGCAGCCCGGGTACATTCCGATTTCCAATCATGTTAAGCCAATATATATATTGTATACTGTAAATCCGTAAGGAACCATGCATTGTTGATATCAGTATTTATAGCGTAAATTAAGTACGAGGGAACCAAATTTAATATTACTGAACTATGGAAAGATAAAAGCATACAATTGAAAAAATATAAATACAGATACCATTAACACTATTCGACATTACTTGTAATTACTTACAGGATAAGATTTTCTGTTCCCTTTTGCAGGGGTAAATATAAAAGAACCAGCTTTCTATAGTGGTAATTTTGTTGTTGACAAAGTGACAGACACATACATGTCCTTCAATGGTTGGGGTAAAGGAGTCGCATTTGTAAATAACTTCAATATCGGGAGATTCTGGCCGGTATAATTAATTCTATTAATTCTTTATGGGGTACTGTATTGTTATAGCAGAATGGCTACTAAATTTTATTGTTTTTGTGGCCTTTTTACAGTCTTTTGGACCCCAGTGTAACCTATATGTTCCGGCTCCTGTTCTCCGTCATGGGAAGAACGTCTTGGTATGATGCCCTCCCTATATAACACTTTTTTGCCTATTCTTAATCTTTTAATAAATAATTTTGGTTTTAGTTTTGGTCACAAATTAATACTATTACAACAGTAATCTAAATCTCCTGAAAACAGATTTAGTATACTTGAATTCAATGAAAATAAGCTTTGTGCGTCTTTCTACCTGTTTGACCAGCTCAACTTTTAGCTAACAGTTCTTTGTCCAAATTTTGTATAGATAACAAATGTGCTAATTATGACTACAAAACTAATAGTATTACAACATTAATCCACATAAAAAACGATTTGGAGATTGGATGCATTCAAAGTAGACTTATGGCGTTTTTCAACATGTTGATCTATTCACTGTTTAGTTGTTCTTTTATTGAAACTCATTTAAATATAAATGGGCTGAAACTGCCACCTTTATTATTGTGGTATCCTTGTATAAAAGGGGTGACAATCGTGTTGGGTTGGCGGGTTGACATTGATGAACCCAAATACAACCTATATATTTATCAATGTCAAACACTTAGAACCTGAACCTGAACACACTTAAAAAACATGTATCATTTTTTAAGCATGACCCGTTTTGCTAAACGGGCCACAAACACATGGACCATTAAGATGGGTTAGCAGGATGTATATTGTATATGTAATTGACACCACTGTATGAACCATGATCAATACACTTGGATCATGACCTGTTGTATTGACCAATTTGACCTGTTGAATGTAGGTGATACTTGAATTAGAAAGTCCTGAACCTGAGTTGGTGGTGAACTCAGTTGACCAGTCAGACTTCACTTGTGGTTCCAAAAAAAGTAAAGGTATGACAGCTTTAATATAGTTTGTGTGCAATCTCAAAATAGAAGTATGTATGTATGTATGTATGTATTTTGTGTTTGTTATAAGTTATTAACAAGCAAATACCACAAACTCATATTCATATTGTAAGACTGGGGAAATATTAAGATTAACATTTGGGTTGTAGTTGTTGCCTTGCTGGCCAATGTATATGTCATGTAACATGTCCACAATTGTTGTCGATTATGTTGGATTCTAAAACTATGGGTCATTTCTTCATTATTTAGTTACTCCACTTTCTAATACTTTTGACTTTTTAGTCTGGTTTATTTAGTGATGATGAAAAAGGAAGTATGGGTACTTTCAAATTAAAAATAAAAAAGAAAAGAGCTGATCATTTACAACTTACAATTTACCAAGGGGGAAGCTTTTAAGGGGTCAGATCGGGGCCCGTCCAGGTCCGTTTTTTCGCTCCGTATTGTAAATTTATACTCGTTCAATCCGAAAAAAAATTTATATACTTAGTCCGGCCCTAGTAAGGCCCTATCCGCCTTTAGTCAGGCCCCCTCCCCGTTTCGACCCAAGCTTCGCCCGTAATATTAGTTACAACATACACTTTTTCTGTCAAGACCATACCCATACATAAAAAAAAAGTTGAAATACCCAAGAATTATATAATATTAAAAATTATTATACAATGATAAAAATAATTTACTATTTATTGAAGTTTAACTAATTTAAATAAAATCTTACTAAAAAATAGAGTTTAAGATGTGAGATTGGAGCATATGTCTTTTTGTAACATTTGAAATACAATGTATGACGCTCTTATTTTTATTTATATATTCAATATAAGTTTTATTCGAAACCGATAATATAATTTTTGATTTTTTTTTGACAACCTTATAATTTAAATTTCGTATATATGGTTATGACTTGTTTACTTCTACCTAAGTTTCAATATAAATTTTAGTTAAAACCGAGTCATCGGGGGGTCAAAACCCCCCGATCAGCTATAATATACTTATTATTCACTTTTAATTCTGAGCCATCATAACGTAAATAGTAAATTCACTTGTTATTTAAATCCAAGCCATCGTCATAACATTTTTCTTGAACGGCTAAAAAAAATTCATCAATTTTCATCATTGTTAAGGTTATTCACATGTCCAAAATATCTAGTAATAAAAAACCGTCGTAACATAACCGGTTATTCACATGTCCAAAATATCTAGTAATAAAAAACCTTTCTATTATATTTTTGGAAGTAAAAACATAAAGAAATGAAGGAAATCATTGGAGCCACAAATAACACTCATAAAACAGAATAACACATTAATCAAGAATGCTGAAAACATGATACGGATCAAATAATAAATCAATATGTATTATCATAAGCAATAGATAGCTAAACAAAGAAAAAAACATAGCTAAATAAAGTACAGTTTGACTTGATCAAGCTCAATAATACTTAGATGCAATTCAGAAATCAAAACCCTATATCATGTATATACAGCTGGATGGGTAGTTGGGTTCAATTGGTAAGTTGTTGTACTTAAGGTGTTATCTTGAGATCAAAGATCCGAGTTCCGCCAAAGACGAATTTAGTGTGATTTAGTTAGGGTGAAACTAAATAGTATAGTTTGTTATTAAAAAACAATATAAATTTATAGTGTCTTGCATATAGTGCTAGATAAAAAAAAAGATTAAATGTTTATATCGTAGAAAATATTGGGTTTCTTTAATAAGAGTATAATTATTCCTATAACTATGAAAACTCAACGGGGAAGAGTGAACTAATACTAAAAAAGCATGTGTGTCAGAGCAGATTGTTTTTAATATATAAACGTAGGTTCATTAATTAAATGAACTCAATATAAGTGGTTGAGATAAAATACCAAAAAATCTTAAAAATAAAAAGGTCCTGAGTTAAAGTTTCACCTAAGGCTAAGTGTAGTGGATGGAGCCCCTTGTGGGCGTTATGCGTCATGTGGCGTCCACGTCAGCATGAGGGGCTCCATGGCAAAAGTGGTGTAGTGGGGCTCCATGTATAACCCCCTACCAATCATTACCTAATTATTTATTTAATCATTTTTTATATAATTTAGTATTAAACATATTAAAAACTAAAATTAAAAAAAAAAACAAGACATAAAACTAGAAGATTTCTTTTAAAAAAACAAACTTACAACATTCTAAAAAAAAAAAACAAACATGGAAATTAAAAAAAACAAACCTACATTCTTAAAAAAAAAACATGACAATTAAAAAAAACATGACAATTAAAAAAAACAAACATCTAAAGGCCATATTCTTTCATGATATCCGCTCGAATTTGCAACGCGAGGCTACGAGCGGGTTCTTCGTCGGGTAGCGGTTGCATGAGCCTCTCCAACGCTTTTTCTTTTTTCCGAGCTTTAACGGCATTGATTTGTTCTCTCTTAAGTGTCAAGAAATCATCAAAACGTTCGCGCATTTCTTCATGTCGAACGGAGTAGTCGGAGGATGGTGCTTGACTTGTCGATGAGGAGGTCGCTCGTTTCCCCTTCGCAATTGCCTTTGCCTTATCCCTACCCATCGCCCTAGGCCGCTCGACTTCGGCATCTTCGTCGTAGTCGTTCACGTCGTTCAAATCAAATGCTCGTGCGTCGGACAAATTAGGGGAGTCGGTGGCAGCGGCGGAAGACGACGTTTTTGATTTTTTACTTGGTCGTCTTGTCGGCCTTGAGAGATCCGATTGATTCATCCACTTTGGTGCATCGCGAACCACTTCCCAAGCCTTGAGGTTGTTAAACGCCGGCCCGGTCGCGCGATACTCCGCCAATGCCGCTATGATGATGTCTTGGTCGTCCGCACCGCTCGGTCGAGCACTTTTAATCCGACCGTATACGTTGGAAAAAGCTTTCATCCTCTTGTTCATTTCCGTCCACTTTCCCGAGAACGAATCGTTAGGTCGGTACGGTTCCTGTTTCATTTGAGCGAAAAACTTTTGACGAATTTGCGACCAAAAAGTCAAAAGGTCTTGACTATTACCTACGTTTACACAAAAAATATAAAGTTATTAAAAATTATTTCTAAAAAAAATAATAAAAGTATTATTATAAAATATAAATAAAACATATTTATAAAAAAATTAAAGAAGTAATATTTACCATGAATAGGATCCTCCGACGTGTCAAGCCACGCTCGAGCTAGTGCGATTTCCTCGGCCTCGGTCCAATGTTGAACAACTTTTCGTTGTCTCGGTTCCCCGGCGTCTTTTTTCTTGTGCGATCGCCGTTTTCTCGGTCCAACCGGCGCCGCCTCCTCTTGCGTCTCCGGAACCGCCTCGGGTTCTTCCGGGGAAACCGGAATGGGTTCTTGTGAAGACGGGCGGGAAGATGGGGTAGGAGAAGGAGATGGAGATGGAAAATTTTGAAACGGTGGATAACCTTGGCCCGTTTGAAATGGTGCGTAGTTTTGTTGCGAGTACGAGTTGAAGCCGAAGTTTTGGTAAGGGAAAGATGGGAAGGATTGTGGCGGGGGCGGCATGTTCGCAACATACGCGAACAAACCATCGTCACGCGGTTGTTGCTCGGGATCGTTTGCTCGTCGCGGGGCTTGGAAGCGTGGGTTTGATGAAGGTCCACCACGGGGAAACATTTTGATTGTAGATAGAGAGAATTTTATAAAAAGTGAGAGATGGGTGGAGGAGTGTGTATAAAAATTGGATGGAGAGGTTTAATTTATAGTGTTTAAATTAGGTTAAAAAAAAAAAAAAGGAATTGACCGTTCAACAACGGTCGAATTTTTTAATCCCCTCACCAACACCGGCGCCATTAACATGGCGCCTATCACGAATTCGGCTAAGATGGCGCCCCGGGGGGTGGGTGCGGGCGCTATAGGAGCGCTATAGGGCTCCATGACACCCCCATGGAGCCCCATTACAGATAGCCTAACTAGTAAAGAGATCTAAATTTACGGTTAAGGGGAGTGGCCGAGTGCCCAAACACAACGAGTAGAGAGAATATACCTCGTTTAGATTTAAATATATTTTAAAAAAGGTGATATGCATGTGATTGATTTATGGTTATTTGAAAAGAACGGTAAAATGCTTAAACTTATAACAAAATTCAATTTCCGAATACGAATTCATCCAAAGATATTCAAACCCAGTATTCCCCCTATTACACATTTACCAACCTTTTGGCTTTCCATCACGTGCTCTCCTACAATTGCCTTAACCACTCACATGCCCCACCTTCACCATTTTTTCCCTAAAGCCCGACAGCATCTTCCTCTTTCTTTTTCCACAACCGTCATACGCCATTTCCTCCATCGTTAAACTGACCGTGTTTCGTAACCCTAGCCGGTAGCCATCAATCAATTTCACGGCGCATCATACCATACCCTTCCCACAACCGTCACTGAAGATCACGGTGTTTCAAATGCGTTGTAATCTCTGTTCATAAAAGGTATTTTTGGGCAGATTTTATCGATGCTTTCACACAGGCATATTCATAAAAGGTATAAATTCTCTTCCTGTTATGAGACATTCATTATCTATGAGTTCTATCATTATATTATTCATATTATGAACAAATTGTTATCTCATTGTTGATTACGCAACCGACAATCGCCACTGAGAACTTTATTAGCCTTCCATCGATCCTTCGGCAATACCAGAAATATAAAAGGTATCCCATTTTTCTCTTCTGCCACAGTCGTTTATTTCTGTGTTTTTATCATATTTTTCATATTTTATTGCATTAGTAGTTTCTCATATGTTGTTTTGATAGTAAATAAATTTCGTTTACTTCTCTGATATCAATTACGGAATAAGAACAAAGATTTATAAGGTTTTCAGAATTCCTATTACACTTGCTCAACCAATAGATTTACTTACAAGTATAGAAAATCTGATTTACAAATATATTCCTAAGTAAATCTACTATGTATTTCCAAATCTTAAATCTATCTTTACATTTCTGTTGTAAATTACCCCATTCATTTACCAATATTTACATATATATTTGTTTCACTTTGCAATTTGTAGTTTAGATTTGGTATATTTTGACGTTTGCCTAATTCATCATATTGGGGCGCCCCTATTTCAATTGTAGTGTTATAGGGTATTTTGTGTTTACGATTAATTCAATTGTACTGTTAAAAGAGTATTTAGTGTTTACATTTAGATTGGGTTTTCAATTAACCATTATTCCTCACCAATTTTTGTCTTGATACATAGTAATCTCTCATTGTTCTCACATTTTTTTTATAATTGTAAATCACCATTCTCCTGCATTTTTTCTACATGTCGAGTTTGGTATTCAAATTTGTATGTACGGCTTTTTCTCAGCACCTCTATAGCCGACCCACATTACAAATTACCCATTTTCATTCGGCATCCAACCAAAAATTACCCATTCTTCCCATTATCCAACCCACACATTTGGACTATTCCGAGTAAATTGTTCATTTAATCTTGCATGAGGAATATAAGGTTTATAAACAGACTTCTAGACCAAATCCCCTGGGTAGAATAGCATTGCTGGGCAAGGTCATTCATTGCCTCTGTTTTAATAGTTTTAGGCGATTCCTCTCATCTGTCTTGCAATTCCTTTAGTTAATTGGCGACAATGAAAATCTAATTTACCATCAAGGAAAACCTACACTTGGCCTTTAAATGATTTTACTTTTAATAAACAATGGAAATTCAACTAACACATAACCAGAAAAATGGTAATTGAGTTTTAGTTTCCTTAAATAACCAACTAATGTTGAAATTCAATGTAGGAGTAATCTAAGAAAGTAGCAGTAACATGTTTAGAATGTCAGTTTGTTGTTATTTCTAATTCTTAAATGATTACAGTTTGTTAGTTAGCCTTTTTTTTGTTCAACCTAACCTCTTTAGAATGAAATTAAATCTTCACGGTGTAACTTTGTGTATTTCATTTGCTTTCCATTTGGATTATGTAACAAACAGAACCAATGAACCAAACATCTTAAGGGTTGTAACACGTCCATGTCAAGTCTGTTTAGTTTTTTTGTATTCTATGTTTAAGCTTTGAAATGCCATGACAGTCTTAATATTCTATTAAATAATTTGTTTCTTTTTTTTTTTTTTCATGCAGTCCTCACGCGGGAATTTAGTGCAGCTATTGTGAAGATGGTTCTCTAAGTTGATTTTATTTTGTTTTGTTCTTTAAGGTATTCGTTATGTTTAGTTGTTTATGTGTTGTTTGAAGTTCTTAAAAGGCTGCTACAGTTCCTAAATTTCTTATATTTCTTATGAGGTTTTTATGGTATATATTGTTTCGTCGGTTTATAAGTCATAGTGGTTTTAGTTTTCATAGTAGGTTTAGCCTTCCATTTGGTTAACAATCAAGAATTCAGTTACTACATAGTAGGTTTAGCCTTCCATTTGGTTAACAATCAAGAATTCAGTTACTACCAAAGTTAGATTACAATTGAATTTTGAAATTATGTACTACTTTTAGAATAGGTGTTGCATGCTAAAGTAATAGTATTAATAACATTAGGGGGGTTCATTCACCAATAAATAGTATTGTTCGTTTTCAAAAATGAAATTTGTTACATGTGTCACATTTAGTTGTAGTTTCCAGCCCTCTGATGTTGGCTTACATCTTTTTGCCCCGTTTCTCAATTCCAAACACAATTCTCACAATTCTTACATCTAACTAAGCTTCCCTTTCATGTTATTTGTGTTTACTCTTGAAAGCCTATTGTTTCTTTCCATTGTTTTGCTTATATTTGGATCTGCGTTTGTTACTTTTTCTTTTGTAGGGTTCTTTCTCTTTCCTAATATCTGTGTTTCTTGCTAAAGGAAGCTGCTATCTAAGTTTTCCTTTTTGGGTCTATTTTCTTCATTTTCTATTGGTAATGCTGTCAAGAGATGTAATGTATGTCGTAATATCAGCTAGAAAACCAATTACTCTTTTGAGTTTTGAATATGAAACACAGGCATGACCAAAGCTTTTGTAAGGTACTTCTAGAAAATGGTAACCATCACTTTGTAATTACGTTATATCTAGGAAATGTTTTGTGTGCAGGATTTCAATAACAAACAAATTGATAACAAAAAGAAAAAAGAATTAATTGATGCCACATGACATCGACCTGCCCTACCACGAGGCTACAAATCACTGTGACGTGAATCAATTGGATAGGTGCTTCTTATAGACAATGAGTTGGATTTCTTTTAATGTATATTGCTTTTTGCAATTCTATAATTGTATTATTACATGATCACTACTAAAGACGCTCATGGATTAACTACGACAATGTCAACTCCATTGTGAAGGAGGTTTTCTCTAGAACAAATATAGTCGTGTAACTAAATTCTAATCATATGCAATACTTATGTAATTGGTCTCCGCGGCAACGCGCGGGTTGGAAATCTTGTTTTTAACAAAAATCAGAATCCATTCAGATAATCACACTTTGTTTCCTGGATCCAAAACTATAATCTCAAACCGTCCATTTCCAGATCTTCATTCGGAGATCCACCTTACATTTCGCACCGGAAGTTCTCGCCGTCGCCGCCGTTTTACCGGCGGGCGCCGCCGCCCTCACTCCGTCACACGTAACTCTGATCGGCACCTTTCTAGTCCAGAAGCTTCCGATCTTCGCTTTCACTTTCGTATCCATCTGGATCTTCAATCCCAAACCCTTCTTATCCCTAACATCCGATTTCAAACCACTCTTCTCATCTACGCTCCGTCCACTCGCCGCCACCACCGCCCTCAACACCGTCGCGCTACTCTTCCCCATCGTGAACGCCGGCAACGCTCCGTCGACGACGTCGACGCCCTTCGAAATGAACGAAACGGAAACCGGATCGTAGAACAGCGCGATTTTGTCGTTAGGGTTTCGAACCGTTACGGTGAAATTGAATTTGGTACTGAGTTTGTTCGATGAAGTTAGATTGAATTGGGAGACGTGGAGGGAGGAGACGGAGAATGTAGGGCGGTGAGGGCGGTAGACGACGTACGCCGCTCCTCCGGCGGCGGCGGCGATGACTATTAGAAGCGTGACGGTGAAGGTGATGCAGAGACAGCAGGAGCAGCAGAAGAAGGTGCGGCGGGTACGGTGGGGGTGTGGTCGGTATACGGGGCGGGAGTGGTTGTAGAGGTGGGGCTTGGTGGCCGGAAACGGAAGGTTTCCGGTGGGCTTGGAGGGAGGGTAGATTTTTTCTGCCATTGTTGAAGTTTTTGGTGATTTTTTTGTGAGGATCTGATCTGAAGTGTGTGTTTTTGTGTGTATATTTAAGAGGGAATGAAATTGGAAATTGGAAATTGGTAGCTGAGATTTCCCTGTGAGTGGTTGGTGATGGTGGCGCCGGAGAGAGATTGCAAGCAACCGGAAGCCAAGGGAGAGGGTGGAAGGCTGTTATCGGAGGTGGGAGGGAATACATCAAATTCCCTTTATAGCTTTTCTATTATTATTATTATATAATATATAAAAATAATAATTTAATTTTATTATCCATATAAAATTGTAGAGATTAGTTTTTATTTTTTTTACAACTTAGGCACAAGCTGGTATGTTAAAATTACATTTTGCATAAGAGTAGCATGGATGCCAGATAAGACTTGTATGGGTCCTAGTCGAATGATAAACTTACACGTGACCTATGAGTCATTTATATCCTCGTATGAGTCGTATGTGTATATACGACCACACCGGATACCGGATACGATCATACGAGCGTATGAAGCAATATGGTCGCCAAACGATGCATATAGACATATATGACATGTATGATATTTTATTTTTTGTTTTGGATGTTTGAATCGTTTGAAGCGAAGTTTTATTTCTTGATATGTGTGCTGATTATTTGAAACAATGTTTTATTCTTTGACTTGTGTGTTTATTATTTGACTAGACGTGTTTTTTCGTAAAAACCTACTGTATAAACTGATATGTAGGCTAATTGATTTCATCGGTAAATTTTCTCTATTTATTACTTAAATTCTACCGTTAATCAATTAAGAAAGTTGTTACAGATGTCGTTTGGGATAACAACTGTCTATTTGGTGTAGGTTCTAACATTTACGGTGGTGAATCGTCTAACCGTTATGACGATGATGACACGAGTCAATATCCTCCTTACTGTAACAACGATCGGTCACTTCCAAATTGTAACAGCGATAATTATGACGACGATGAAGGCGATGAATCTTTAAATAACAACGACCGTGATAACGACAACAAATCTGGTGGGGATATGGGGTTGTACAAAACCAGTCATGTAGAACGTATGTTTTGTTTATTTGTTATTAGTCTTTATGAATTCTAACTGTAGTGATGTTTCAGGTGTTCACGTCTCATCAACAGTTGTGTGCCTAGTAAGAGAGGTCGTGAGAATGGTCGCGTTATTCCAATGACTATATTTTAACACTAAATTTTACTTTTTAGTATTTTTCTTTGTTTTTCATGGTAAACAAAATGAGTTCCAACAACAAACAATCATTGCATGTACGTTTGATAAATGAATACCATTTATGTGACATTATTGAAAATATATATGAAGGTAGACCATGGTATTTCGGCCTAAATATTTTTCATTACGGTAACTTCTCAGCAATACTGGAGAGAACATACGATAGCGAAGTGTGTACTGTCATTGACTATTGAGTTCAAATTTGTTGATATTGCCTTAATAATGTTACAGCCGGTGTATTGAAATACTAATAACATGTAGTTTTACTTTGAAATACCAGTGTTGATATTGACATGGTGTTACTTCTGTTGAGGGATGATGGTATTAGGAAAATGTGCATGTACGTTGTACGAAGTGAGTTAACTACAAGTACAAATAAAGACCTAATGTTGAAGTTGAAATTCCCGAAACTCTTCGGCTAAATGAGGGTCGTTCGATTAATTCAAGATTAATATTATTATTTGTGGTTGTAATGTTTTAATTTATGTTTGTTTCAATGAAGATATGTTCTAATTATAATATTAATTTCGGATTGTAATGCTTAATCAATTTATTATATTATGATACTATTCGAATATTTGGCGCTAGATATCTATGTATAGATGTTTAGAATTGAAGGTTCAACGGTCATGCACAAACTAATAACTAGAAGAATCAAGTGTGAAGAAGAATTCTCGAGGTTATAGGCCACACATACTAACACACACTTAAAGAGGATTGGAGAAGAAGATATATAGAATGAGTAGTTTATTATCAAATTTGCATATCAAATGCATGACTTCCTTCCCTATTTTATATACATTGACTTGTTTAACCACCAACTAACTAATTTAACTACACTAACCGAGATTAACAAACTCACTTAACTACTAATCAAAATATAGATGTGTATCAACACCAACAAGCCCCAACCCCCCCCCCCCCCCCTGTTGGGTTTGTGGAGCCTTGATTGGCTCAGGCCCGTTTTCTAGCCCGGTTTATTTTATGTAACCCTAATTTCTATCTCTATTTATATGTCGTCTTGTACTTGTAATTCTCACGTCGAGTGAGGCAGATAGCAATAAAAATACCCTGGTTGCAGCCCGTGGATGTAGGTCACACTGACCGAACCACGTTAAATCTCGCGTGTTCATTCTCGTTCTTTATTTTTTCTGCAGTGATTGTGACTTTAGTGTGTGTGAGTGATCTCGAATCCTAACAAGTGGCATCAGAGCTACGTTGTTTACACACCGAAATCCGACAGCAGAAAGGTTCGATTTAGGGTCTGGTCACGGCAGATTAGCCGCCGGTTCCATTGATCGGAATTTGCTCGTGTTCGAGCAGAAGTCTTCGATTTGAGTCGGCACAATTAATTGCTTCTGTCGAAGGTTAGAAAAAAAAAGATTGTTTTGGTTTTATCTTATTTGTGCACGCCGGACGAGGAATAGATTATTAAAAAAAAAAGGGAAGTCTTTTTTTTGTTTGTGGCAGCAGACAAAGAAGAAGAAAAAAAAACAATCTGTTATTTTGTTTTTTTTTCATCAAGAAGCATAATAAATTATTAGGGTTTAAAGATCATTTTTTTGACAACGGCTTGACCAGCAGTGTTCAGGGTATCGTTTGTGGAGATCAGAGAGACGTGAACCAGGTGCTTTCTGATTTGAGCGTTTCAGTTCTGTTCTTTTTTTCGATTCAGTTTCTATTAGTCGTTTTTGTATTTAACATGGCAGAGGATGGGAAATACTCAATCGATAAGTTTAACGGTACGGATTTTAGTTGGTGGAAGATGCAGATTGAGGCTGCACTGTGTCAAAAAGATCTTGATGTTGTGTTAACGGGGAAGAGACCAGAAAAGATGGAACCAACCGAATGGGAATTAAAAGACAAGAAAGCGAGGGCAGTTATCACGTTGTCATTGACTAGAAGTGTGGCATTTAACATCCCCGAGGCGACCACCGCTAGTGGTATGATGTTGGCTCTTTCTAACATATACGAGAAGCCGTCGGCAGCAAATAAGGTCTTCTTAATTCGTGAGTTGGTTAACACAAGGATGAAAGAGGGTAGTTCAGTTACCGAGCATATTAATCTGTTGAATTCGATCTTAGCCAGACTCGTGTCCGTTGGCATTAAGTTCGATGATGAAGTTCAGGCTTTGCTACTGCTATCGTCATTGCCTGACAGTTGGTCTGGAACGGTTACAGCGGTTACTAGTTCTTCAGGAACCGATAAATTCACTTTTGAGAAGATTCGTGATCTCATTCTGGGCGAGGATGTCAGAAGAAAGAGTTCTGGGGAATCATCAAGTGGGTTGTTAAATGTCAGTAGAGGCAGGAAAAATAGCAGAGGTAGTGGGAGCAGGAACAGACAGAGGAGTCAGTCAAAGACTCGAGATTACTCTGGAGTAACATGTTGGAACTGCAAGGAGGTGGGGCATTTTAGGAATCAATGTCCGAATGAAAAGAAACAAGCAAACTATGCAGGAAACTACACTGATGAAGAAGATGATGCCTTGGTTTGTAGTGTAGAGAGCATGGTGGATTCCTGGGTTATGGATTCTGGTGCTTCATTCCATGCTACCCACAGCGGTGAAGCTTTGCAGAATCTAAAAGATGGTGATTTTGGAAAGGTAAGGCTAGCGAACGATGAGGTTCTTGACGTGACGGGCATGGGTGACATAGATCTAAAAACTTCAGCCGGTTCATGGACCTTGAAGGATGTCCGAGTTATTCCAGGTTTGAAGAAACGTTTGATTTCTGTTGGGCAGTTGGACGAACAGGGACATGAGGTTAAGTTCAGAAACGGGCAGTGGAAAGTTGTTAAGGGGAATCTAGTTATTGCTCGAGGAAAGAAACAAGGTTCGTTGTATATGGTTAGCTTACCATCTGAGGGAGTGACCGTCCCAGATCAGAAGAAAAACAAAATCCGGTTCACAGAGTCTCGTGGGCAGAAGAAGGTTTGTTTTGCAGATGACAAACCTAGAGCCACAGGTCAGATTCAGGTTGAACGTGCTAGGAAAGGTTCAGGAAAACGTGTCAAGGGTTTTCGTGGCAGTGGGAGCATTGGTAGTCAGCCAGTCAAAGCTTCAACCAGAGTTACTAGACAGTGGGTTGCGAGAACCAGTACTCCAGCTGCTAAAGTCTCTCCAGAGGATTATCTGCTTTATTCGGAGAGTGTTTATTCTCATGGTGTTCCAGGATCCGGCAGTGCGTGTCAGTGGGAGCCGGTAGGGACGGAGAATGAGTCAGGGGCATATATCGCCATGACTGATGTGTTGGAGCTCGATGGAGCTTCAACGGGCCTTTCAGTTGACTGATGAAAAGGCCGATGCAACCAGGATAGTTGATAAGGATTACTAGACGTACAAGTATTCACAGTAGTGGACGGCAGTTGAAGATGATCAAGCCTCCAAGTGGGAGATTGTTGGGTTTGTGGAGGCTCGATTGGTTTGGGCCTAATCTGGTTTAGAAGACATCCAGTGGCAGATTAATTAAATTGAAGACCGGCCCGTTTTATTTAATTATAGCCCGTTAATAGTTTTCTTGTTCCCTAAGTTGTAAACCCTAGTTAGTCTCTATAAATAGTGGCTAGTACTTGTAATCCTGTATCACGAGAGGTGTGAGGCATAAAGCAATAAAGAATCCTGGTTGCAGCCCGTGGACGTAGGTCACATCGACCGAACCACGTAAATCCTTGTGTGTTCTCGTGTTCGTTTATTTTCTGCAGTGTGTTCGTTGATCGTGTGTGTCGCTTCCGCGTGCGTATAAACCTAACACCCCCCCCCCCCCCCGACCCCCAAACCAAGAAGTTCCTTGACCTCAATGAACAATCTTGATTAAAGATTGTAATTAACTGATACAATTAGTAAGAATCAAGAGTTTAAGTAGGTTAGTAACCATAAACATATTAGAGAGAGTTCAAGGTGAAAGAAAAGATTTCTATTGAACAATTACATTAATGAAACCTTATTAATACAAGCTTTGTTGGGTGTCGAATCCAACAAATAAAATGATAGTAAAGTGAACCAACTTTAGCACACTAATGATAGTATAATAGAAGCAAGGTTCGTGTCCTCAGGGATGCGGATTAACTTTTTATACCAAAAACTCTTAGCTCAAGTACAATGATGTGACATTTAATAAAAATGGGGGTTTGTAAATTTTTCATGAAAAATATGGAAAAAAATGACAGCAGACTGAAACGGCCGTTTCAGTATTCCCTCGCGGCCGTTTTGGATCGCTGTGAAGAAAAATGGGTATTTTTGGGTTTTTGTCTTTTTTACTTATCAAAACTAAGAATACTAAACAAGATTAACTAAAATTGAGAATAGAGTTAAAATATGAGATAAATCAATTCCAACACAAGAGAAATTTCCCGATTTTCGACTCGACTTATGATCCTTAACGGTTACGGTGCAATGATCCTTTTTATAAAATGATTTGTATCGGTCCTAGACGTCGAGCCGTTCTGACATCACACTCTATCTAATGTCTAACCAAGCGCCGTTCGTTGATTAGAGCCAACCCGCTACTCTAAGCTCTAGCCGTTCTGATCTTAGTGTGCGGGTTGCAATGATAGAAGAACCAATTACAACTAAACACACACGCCGTTCGGTGTGTTCAACTATATTATGGATTCCTATAACGAGTTTAACTTCATAGACAAACCTAAACCGTTATTTGTTCCTTTTATCAAGATTAAGAACTTTTTAGGGTTTTAAAGTTGATGAACTTTATTAGTTTCATTAACAAAATGGCCAATTTCATTAAGAAAACTAATGTATACCGGAAGAGGATCCGGGTTTAAGATCAAGAAACCACATAAACAAATCATTCATAAATTGGATCTCATAAGCGTTTCACATAAGTTTAAAGTCAAGAACCACGAAATCAAACCCTAATGTTGAAATCAACAAATGTTTAGCCAAACATAATGGCTAACATGATCAAACAAAACATAAATTGAAAACTTACGAGGAAAGAAATTACTACTAAAATGGATGTTCACTTGAAAACTTCAAGTCCCAAGCCAAAAATCATAATTTCCTGTTGATCATTGAAAACCGTCGAAGTCCTTTTTCCCAAAGAAATCCTTTTTCTTCTTAAAACTTGTCTTCACATGTGCCCCCTTTTTTTGCTAAAAGTGAACAACCATTTCGTTCAATCAACTGCCGACCCCATTACCCATGATCTCCTTTTCTTATTATTATTATTTTTTCATTTGAGTCTTTTTTGTTTGGCAGTCAAGGTATAAAATTCCTAAAAAATAGGAACTTTATATTCTAGTCTTTGACAGCTTCCGAGCTACTCCAATATAAATCTCGATGAGTCCACAACGCCTTTTAATCGTCTTGCAGCTAAAAATCAATAAAAACGCCCAAAGTAGATTCCATCCCACAAAAACTAGCATTTACAAAATACTACGATATGAATGCTAAAAATGCATGAAATATGATTAAAATGAGACCTAATAATAATATAAAATACGCCTAAAAATGCAACTAACAAGCTTCTCAACTATAAATATGATAAGCTAACAACTTTAACTATGGATCACTTGACTATCTTGCTCCCTCAATTATACAATATTGACTATTGTACCCCCTCCACTTTATAGACTCGTATCACTATTGAGATGGTTTCGGTAAAAACCATTTTATTGTATAAACCTTATAAACAAATATTTAAATGTCATGTGGTCTATTTGGATGATTTAACTAAGGACAACTTGGTAAACTTTGATTTTTTCAATAATCACTAATTCCATCAACTTCTTTGAAACTAAAACAAATTTTATATACTTTATTATGATTTTTAAAGAAATTACATCACAGAATTAAGCATATTTTTATCTTTAATATGTGTATAATATGGATATACTTTTTCTTAAAATATAACATATTTAAAGAAAACCTATAAAAAATAATACTATATTAGTGTGTTATTATAAAATAACACAGTGCTATTATTATGTTGTTATAAGTATTACAAATTTATAGTGCTATTATAAAATTTACATATTTTTGTAATAATTACATATTTTTGTGAAGAAATAACAAGATATTTACATTGTGTTATTTATATAAAAAAAACATTGCATATTTGTGATACTTAGCACTTTGTAATTTTTATAATAGCAATATTGTTAAATAACATATTTTTGTAACCTTTTTGAAAAATATATATATAGATAGCAATATTATACACATATTAATGAAAAATGTGTGATTTCATTGGGTAATTTTTTAAAAATATAGAGAGTATATATATATTTTTTGAACGGAAAACACTCGGTTACTCGGGGGTCTTATCATGGCAAACGATGTTACCTACGACATGCTGCGACCACAGGTCGTGCGAGTAACCAAGACCCTCTATGTTGCACATCCACCCCAGAGGAAACCCACCGCCCTAAGCCCCACTGTGAGATTTGAATCCTTAACCCCCCACTTTTATTGAAAATAATCAACGGCCCCCTTATGGCATCCATCCCCTGTTATTATTACTCCCCTTTTGATCTCCTCCAAAGAGCCCTTCAAGATTAATCATACCACCCTTGTCATTCAACATTGGTTGGTTTTTCAAATTTCAATAGTAGCATAGTACCGTTGGGACAAACCTTATACGTAGGAACAGAAACCTAATTCAAAAGCAACAATTTATAGCTAAATGTAATTTGTGATGTCATTTGTTTATATGAGAATAAAAGATGTACATACTTATATTTAATAACACATGTGCTACCCGGTCATATTCTCATGTCTCAAAGATATTAACTTGGCTTGAAGAAAAAAAATAGTTATAAAATGGAAGTACTTAAATAATACTTTTTATATTTTGATCATAATTTTTTCTTTCTTTCAATCACCTCAGACCTCAAAATTTAAGGAATCAACAGTTTCTTTTATCAAATATAGAGGTGGACATTAATTTTTTGTTCTCCTCAACTCACAACCACCCATAACCTGTTGTGAATGCTCCATGTTGAGCCAAGCACAATTTAGCAAAACAGACTGAAAGCAAAGTTGAAGTTAACAAGAATCCGTAAGAGAAAAAGAAAGAGATGGTACCCAAATACCACTATCCCATGAGTGAGTATTTATAAGACGGGATTACAACCGCCCATACTAGATTTGACACTCCAGACTTGACTCATCTATAAACACCATCAAGAAGGATACCCACCACTTGAAAAAAACTCTCTTGAGTCAAATTTAACTTGAGACCTCAAAAATCCCAGCCTCTAACCATTTTCCTTATACTATGGGACCAAATGCTCTTTGGTATATAATGCTTTAATTTAAATTTATACCGGTAAATGCGGGTAACTGGGAGTAGAGATTCAAAAAACGATTATTTTAAGTAACCGGTTAGAGATTTACACCTCTAAAGTAGGAGTAGAAAATTTAAATGGACCATGATAAAGTTGTGGAAATTGCAAGTATTCTTAATGGGCTTTGTTTTATGAATGAAATTTTAATACCACCCAAAGCCCAACTCGTTCTTTTTAAGGCTAATAAAGCCCAGTAAGAACCATAATTAAAGCCCAACTCGTTCTAGAGAAGTAGAGAACTAGTTCAAATCCAAATAAGGTGAACCAGCCACTAGTAGTAGGTAGGGTCATCATAATGCACCAAATTTATTGGTCAAAAACTCAAAAGCAAGCGTCCCCCACATGAAAAGATAAACGAGCAAAAATCCAAAAAATATAAATTTAATTTATGGCTCGGTAAAAATATATTAACTGAAATCAATATTTTTATTTTCATGAAAAAAAAAGTTTTCTTTATTTTAATGATTTATACGTATTTTAATCGTATTTATTCAGGTATATATATACAGCTTATTTTTTCTTATAACAACAAAAAAAAAGGAGAAAATTCTACCTTCTTTTTTGTACCTGCTAAAAAGTTAACGTAAAAGAAAATAAATTTAAAAAGATTGTGGTGTTACATAAAAGAAAAGAAATAAGCATATTAATTTTATATTTTATAATACCAATTGCCATTAAAAAACATTTATATTATATCCACCGACAATACAATAGTAGTAAAAACAAAGAGGGGCTGATGGGTTGGTGACTTGGTGTCTCACAGTACATTCCAAACAAATCAAACTCCCAAAAAATTTAATATTTAGATTGTATAATAATCAAACAAAATTAAAACGAGTTATATTTTAATCTATATTCATTATAAGAGTTGAATCTTTACCGTTTGAATAGTGACATCGTTTTTTAACATCTTGATATTACTAGGCAATCGTTGGGAAATTAACATGTTTAATACAAAACCATTTTTAAATAAGAACTAAAAGAATTATATAAACACTTGGAGTTGGAGTGATTAAGATACAAAGTTAATAATCATAATATATGTATTATATTTAAAGCGATAAATATAAGTATTTACACACTTCTTGTATTTTTTTTATTTGAAATTGATTATGTATTAAATGTTTTAATGAAATAATTGAGAAAAATGTGTACAATTTATTCTTAAACTCTAACAAAATAAGTAACTAAATATTCAGTGAGATTAATATAATTAGAAGTTATCATTGAAAGACTTAAATAATCTTTTATGATTTTCATAAAAGGTTATAAAGAAAAAGCATAACCATAAGCAATTGTTTAATCTTTTTATAATTTGTAAACAATGTTCGTTTCTTTTTGTTTTTTTTACTTTCTAACATTGTTCTAAGTTTCCAAACCTTATCCATGTAGAAACTTGATTAGGAAGGCAGGTGTGTCACTTTTATAAAGTATTCATCATATAACCATTTGTAGAATATTTTAATAATGTGGAAAAGAAGTTTTCATACAATATGGTAAAAAAATTCTTCAT
Source organism: Deinandra increscens subsp. villosa (assembly GCA_039602395.1). NCBI lineage: Eukaryota > Viridiplantae > Streptophyta > Magnoliopsida > Asterales > Asteraceae > Deinandra > Deinandra increscens. The sequence goes on along the minus strand of JBCNJP010000025.1, from coordinate 83,500,618 downwards.
AATTTTATAAAAAAAAACTAAAAACGCTAAATTCAAGTTTTATTTATTTATACTAATAAACAAATTAAGGTTTTTTTAGGCAGGACGGAGTGGGCGGCGTCCACGCCGCGGCGCCGAAATCCTTGGCGGCAAACACCGCCGCCGGTCGATCGGCAACGGCAAAAATCGAATTCCATCTACATGTCGCCGATCGGCAATTGTTGTTCCCCATAATTTTCTAGCCGTTGAACGGCTCTTTGAATTAAAAAAAAAAATTTCTTTTATTTTTTTCAATACATTATCACTTAGGCTAAACGTAATGGTGATGGTGGGCTTTATGAGGAGTAGTTTTTTTTTTATTGTATTGTATTGTCTTTTTATTTTAATTAATGTAATGTCTTTTTTTATTTTAATGTAATGTCTTTTTTTAATAAATGTAGTGTTTTTATAAAATAAATATAGTGTTTTAAAATTAATTACAATATAAAAATAACTCAAAACATTAAAATATATTAACCTACAATTCTTCATAATCCTAACCACTCCCTCTCAAAATCCTTCAAAATTCTTTCTTTTTCTCTTTCCTGCGTGGCACTCTCCTATTGGCTACAACCCATTCTTCAAAATCCTAAAAATTCTACCACTCCCCCCCCCCCTTATTACCACCATCTTGTTATTGTAAGAGTATTTTTATTTCGTCAAGTATTTTATTTTATTATTTTAAATAATCGGTTCCTACAATTTATACCATACCAATGAAATTTAAGAAATCCATACACATTTAAATGATTAAAACTTTTTAAAATAACTCGTTGTTTAAACTTGTTTAAAAAACATCTATATGTAAAATCGACGATGAATTTCATTTGTTATCATAATTATTATATGTATAAAGAATATGTATGAAATTTTATATTTAGGTGAATGTCAATAGTCTTTTATTGAGTGATTAATCTAATAACTTTTTATTGCTTTAAATTCAAATTTGTTGTGTTTATTATATGATCAATTATATTATTCATGTTTTTTTCTTACATATGGGGCATATCTATCAATCTATCAATATCATAATAAAGAGAGAGGCAATAAAGAAAGAAGAAGGGGGGAAAAAGCTAAAGAAACCTGCTTTTTCAAAGCTGGATAATGTGAATCTTCAAACAAATAAATTAAACTAAATTAGACGGGATTTTAACAACAAAAAGTCAAATTAAACCTAAGGCTAAACGTAGTGGGGCGTTTTTGGGCTCCATAACGCCCCATAACGCCCCACATAACGCCCCGGCCCACTACGCTGGGGCGTTATGGGGCGTTATGAAGCCCAAATTCGCCCCGGGCGTCAAGGGTATAACGCCGGAGAAATGTTGAAATTTCGAGATATAGCCGTTGAACGGCTATATCAACGGTATAATTTTTTTTTTTTTTAATTTTCAATTTTTTTAAATACACTCTCAAACTATATATATATCTCCCAAATTTATAAACTTAACACTCTCAATCTCTCTCAATCTCTCTCAATTCACTCACTTTCATTTTTTTTTAAAAAATGGGCTCTCCCTCTTCCGCCACTCGACTCGGTTTATTCGACGATGAAGAATACGAGGTTGTCTCCGCCGCACTTCAATTTTTTGACATGCCGGTACCACGCCCGGTTATCAAGCGGAGACATCTTGAACGTGATCGTAATGCCGCCAACGATAATTTGATGAGAGACTATTTTGGCCCATCACCGCTCTACTCCGATGAGACGTTCAAAACACGATTTCGGATAACCAAACGGCTATTTTTGCGTATAGCTAAAGATTTGGAGGAGCATTCACCGTATTTTAGACAACGGTACGACGCTACTGGAAAACTTGGGTTCACTTCCATTCAAAAGTGTACGTCGGCGATAAAAATTCTTGCGTTCGGCAACACTACGGATATCAACGACGAATATTTGAAGATGGCCGAGAAGACAACGAGAGATACCGTAGAAGAATTTTGCAAAGGGCTTGCCGACTTGTACACGACGCGGTATTTGAGAAAACCAACTTGGAACGACATGCAAAATCTATACGATCGCCACGAAGAAGTTCATGGTTTACCCGGCATGATTGGAAGTATAGATTGCATGCATTGGACTTGGGATAATTGTCCAACCGAATGGCGAGGACATCACACGAGGGGTGACCAGAAAGGTCCAACGGTTATTTTGCAAGCCGTTTGCTCAAACGATCGTTGGATTTGGTACGCCAAATGTGGTGTCGCGGGGTCCCTTAATGACATCAACGTCTTGGAAGGTTCTTCTGTGATCGAGGATTATATATCCGATAAGATGGTGAAGGTCGGGTTTTACGTGAATGGAACCTACTACCGACATGGATATGTTTTGGGTGACGGGATATATCCGGAGTATTCGATGATTGTGAAGACCTTCAAAGACCCAATTGATGAAAAGCGACGATATTTCAAGACGGTTCAAGAGGCGGCTCGGAAGGACGTTGAGTGTTGTTTTGGAAATCTAAAAAAAAAATGGCACTTTCTTAAAAATCCTTGTCGATTGTGGACGAAGGATAAGATGGAGGATTACATGCGCGCAATTATCCTATTGCACAACATGAACAAAGAGGATAAGGGTCTTGCGATTTGTGCCGACTTTCGACCCGAACACATCCAAGAGATGCCACCAGCGACACAAGAAAAGAGACTTCAAAACTACGCGATGTTGCGCTCAAGAGAGATACATAACTCTCTAAAAGCCGATTTGGTTGAACACACTTGGACGTATAGGCCAATTAATTACGTGCCCCCACCGGTTGTGCAACAAGAAGATGAGGGTGACGATGAAGAAAATGAAGAAGACTACGACGACGTGCCATCCGATGATTAATTAGTTGTATTTTTTTTTTAAGTAATTGTATGTTTTATTTTAATTAAGTTGTAATATTTTTTTTTTTAGTTTTAATATTTATGAAAGTAGTTTTTTTTAAAAAAAAAAAATTAAAAAATAAATAAATATTAAGTAATGATGGTGGGGCTTTATGGGGCTTTATCCACTACACCATAAAGCCCCATAAAGCCCATTGCCCAGTCAGCGTCCACATGGCGCATAATGCCCCTTGTGGGGCTTTATGGGGCTTTATCCACTACACATAGCCTAATAAAAAAGACCAACTCAATTAAACTCAATTTGAAGATTGAAAATTCATTCAAAAAATCAAAAATCAATATCTAAAGTAACAACCCCACTTTCTCTCCCATACTTTCTTTCTCATCAATTCATCAGTCGTAGTACCACTCCTATGCCACTAATAAACCCATAATTCCATATTTTTGCTTTTTGGGAAGAAGGGTATTTAATGTTCTTGCTTCTTTTTCATTCTTATCTCAGTTTTATCAGAGAAAAACCCTTTTGATTATGGTGTCAAAACTCAAAAGACATCACTATTCTATTAATAGCAAGCCCTAATTAGCTCTGCAAAAATTGGAGCTTTTTTCCTTCTTGTAGACAAATCTGCCCTTTCCACCCCTACTTTCTTTAAGTAGAAGCTATGGGTGGTACAGTACAAGTGTTTTATGTAATTCTTGGTTGTTGGGTGATCAAAGATTAAAGCCCTTATATATAGTTGTCATGTTCATCTTGCTTGCTAATGGGGTTTCAAGTGATTCTCAGGTTGATCACATTCTTGATTTTGTCTGTCGGTGGTGCTTCTTTGGCTCTAAGATCTGCTGGTAAGTTGGTTTATGTTTTCATAATTTTGATTTCTTGGAAAAAGTTAGGTTCTTTAATGTTCTGTAAGGAATTGGGAATTTGGGATCCATGATTATAATTCATTGTTCTTGAGCTCATCAGATAGGTTTTCTTGAAATTGTGATTTGGGATCAAACCTATAGAAATTGATGATGGGAAATTCTTGTTGGATTTTCTGCTTTCTTTTTTAAATTTCTATACTGAGATTCATTTTTCTAATTCAACCAACATTCTTGATATTTTAGATTGTTGATTTTATGAAACAATGTCAATATGTAAAACCTACTCAATACTACTTGTTGTTTTAATTGTATTTTTATTTCATTATTTAATCACTGTCAATTGATTTACATTTCCCTTGACATACACAATGTATTTTATTTCTATTTTGACAAGAATAGTGTTCTTTTCGTGGACTCTGTTAACCATTTATGCAGAATAATTGGCCATTGTAACAATTTCTCACTAGCCTCTTGCTAGTTTGGTTTTTATAAAATTTGTTGCTTGTTCAAAAAAAGAGTTACGCAGAATTATCATAAATATATCAGTTGTTGAAATTTAAAATACAAAGTAGACTTCTTCCTGGTATTGGGTAGTTCTGTGAAGTCAATGTTACATAATATTGATAATTTGACTAGAATAGTCAAATTAGTCCTTTTTCACATGTAAAAATAAGTAAAATTGACATGATCTCCAATGAAGGTCAAGAATTTTGCTAATATTAGTTTAGACAAGTGTTTTTACATTAACATATTGCATTCTTTTTTGTATATCAATACACATCAATTTTGAACCCTAAAAATAACTGGTTTGACTTGAACAGTCAAACTACCTACAGATCATGTTGTTTCGCGGGTATTAACTTCCACCAGTGATCGATCTTTAGCTCCAGATCACTACGACAAACACTCCCCCTCAAAGCATACAAAGTGGATTAAACGAGGATTTACGCCCTTTTCTAGCATCTCGTTTTACAGATACCATCATGAAAGATCAAAACTTGATCATATTGCCCCTACGCCATCGTATCAAGTTCAACCACCAACTTACATCCCACAAGGTCAGTTTTCTCATACTACATATACCCCGAAAACTAGCCATTTGACATGAATATTTCTAAAGCTTTGATCTTTTTTATCTTGAATAGGTTCATCTGGTCCTGCACCAGCACCCTTTGAACCAACAAGCCAATTTGGTAATCAAGAATACTAAAGCTTTAATCTTTTACCATTTCAGTGAAGTTTTTTGTTTTATATCATAATAATCATTGATTAATAAATAATATTATAATGTTTAAGGTCCTGCAATATCTCCGTCAAGCTCCTCAATGACTAAGAACACCACGCCTCCACCCACTTCAGCTTTCACTTTACCTCCACCACCTCTTAATGAAGGTAAACCTTTTATAGTATCGGTGACAATTTTAACTTGTTTTCTTGCAAACTGACCGGAACAGAAGTAAGTATAATGGCAGAAAGAGAACAAAATATAGTACCTTGCTGTTTCATGTAATCTGGCCTATATTTTTTTAGAGTTAACTTCCTTTTTGGTCCCTTAGGTTTACCAGTTTTCTCACTTTTAGTCCAATTTTCAAAAAAATTCGATTTAAGGGCCTCACCTTTGGTTTTTTTCTCAATTTTGGTCACCTTTAAAAATCCATCCAAATTAACCGTTAAAATGAAGGGCATTTATGTCCAAATTAAACTCTCATCACCGTTAGATAGATCGACTGCCTTTTTAAATTGGCGAATGAGAGTTTAATTTGGAGATAAATGGCCTACATTTTAACGGTTAATTTGGACGGATTTCTAAAGGTGGCAAAAATTGAGAAAAATACCAAAGGTGAGGCCCGTAAATCGATTTTTTTTAAATTGGACTAAAAGTGAGAAAACTGGTAAACCGCATGGACCAAAAATGAAGTTAACTCTTTTTTTTATCTATAATGGGTCAACCAATATATAATCATCTGGAAGACCAAAATGTGTTTACGAATCCAACCCAACCCGCCCCCGTCAACCCAGCTAATAATTGTTTTTTTGAGTAATAACCCAACCTGTCTTTAGAAATGTTTTTGGTCTAATTTCAAAGTTTATATGTAGATTGTGCAACAGTCACTTGCACAGAGCCATTGACATACACACCAGCGGGATCACCTTGTGCATGTGTATGGCCGATTGAAGTTGAACTGCGCCTCATGATTTCGCCATACACATTCTTCCCCTTGGTCTCTGAACTCGCTAAAGAAATCGCCACTGGTGTTTCACTCAATGTAACTCAAGCTCGAATCATGGGAGCCAATGCCGCTGCTGACCAGCTTGACAAAACCATTGTTCTTGTCAATCTAGTGCCCCTAAAACAAAATTTTGATTTCGCCACTGTTTTTTCGATCTACCAAAAGTTCTGGAAGAAACAGGTCTTCATCAGTCCTCAGTTTGTAGCATATGAAGTCGTACACGTTCAATATCCAGGTTTCACTAACTTAATATTTCATTATCTGCAAATTTGTCGAACTTCATATCCTAATTGTGTATTTTGAATTTTGATCTAAAATTAGGGCTTCCACCTTCTCCGCCTTCGATTCCTTCGAATTCCGATGTAACAGTTGACCAATCGGATTCTGCGAATGGTAATAAAGGCATTCCGACCAAACCTTTCGGAGTTGATATACCTAGAAACAAAAGAGAGGATAAGAGTAAGCTGAATGGAAGCATAGTAGCGGTGGTTATTATATCTTCTGTCACAGCTGTTGTTGTTCTAATAGGAGCTTTTTGGCTTCTGTTGTTGAAATGTGGATGTTGTTCTTCCAATTCCCGATCGGAAAAAGTCCGTCATACACGAACTTCTTCCCAAGGGAAACCATCAGGTAATGTTGATTAGTTGCACATAGTCAGTTTCCATTGTTTTGAACTTTTGGATGTTGTTCAAATAATCAGTTTTGGAAGGAACTGATGCTCATTAGGTACTGGAGAATCATTGATAGTTGGAAGCGGAAAAGGTTCAGAATCGATGTCGTTTAGCTCAAGTTTAGCGGCGTACACTGGAACCGCCAAGATCTATAGTTTGAGCGAGATTGAAAGAGCCACCGATCACTTTGATCCCCGTAAGATACTTGGAGAAGGTGGTTTTGGTATTGTTTACAGTGGCATTCTTGAAGACGAACGGAAAGTTGCTGTGAAGGTTCTTAAGAGAGACGACCGGCAGGGAAGTCGTGAGTTCTTGGCTGAAATCGAGATGCTGAGTCGTCTGCACCATAGAAATTTGGTGAAACTGTTTGGAATTTGCACAGATGACCATTTCCGATGTCTGGTTTATGAGCTTGTTCCAAATGGAAGTGTCGAATCACATTTACATGGTAAACCAACATGCCTTACACCATTCTTGATTCGATCTAACGAAAAGGGAGCTTGATTTTATATTTTTATGTTTCTCTGCCAATTCAGGTGCTGACAAGATTGCCCCTCTGGACTGGTGTGCAAGAATGAAGATCGCTCTAGGAGCAGCTCGTGGCTTAGCTTATCTACATGAAGATTCAAGTCCACGTGTCATTCATCGCGACTTCAAGGCCAGCAATATTTTACTTGAAAATGATTTCACACCTAAAGTTTCCGATTTCGGTTTGGCTAGAACGGCTTTGGATGACCATAAACACATATCAACTCATGTTATGGGAACTTTCGGGTACGAATCTTACCCCATTTTGGAACTCAACCTTATGCAGATGATGTTATTTTGACCTATGTACTAGCATTCATTTTATACCATTTTGTACAGCTATCTAGCACCAGAATACGCCATGACGGGCCATCTTCTGGTGAAAAGTGACGTCTACAGCTATGGTGTCGTTCTTCTCGAGCTTCTAACTGGAAGAAAGCCTGTGGACCTATTGCAGCCACCGGGCCAAGAGAATCTTGTCACATGGGCCCGCCCACTTCTCACAAACCAAGAGGCACTAGAGTCGATCATCGACCCAAACATCACAAACTCAAACGTCCCATTTGACAGCATACTTAAAGTTGCAGCCATAGCATCCATGTGTGTGCAACCCGAAGTATCACACCGCCCATTCATGGGTGAAGTGGTTCAAGCCCTGAAACTTGTGTGCAATGAGTTTGATGAGATAAGAGAAATTATACCTTCTAGAAGTTGCAGCCGTGATGAAGATCTCGACTTTGAGATGATGGATCATGAGATGAGTGGGTATGATTCAAAGATTGGATTATCTGCCACGGACTTGAGGAGTACGATAGAAAACGCTGGGGTTTTGGAGTCTGAATCATTCAGACGAGAGTTCAATTCAGCTCCTCTGAAAATGGGGAGAAAGAAGCACTTCTGGCAAAGATTAAGAGGTTTATCTAGAGGAAGCACGAGTGAGCATGAGCAGGATCATGGGTTTTCTTCCAATTTATGAAGATTTGAAGTTTAGAATGTGTTCTAGATTGGAAATAATGGTAATGATTGATGTACAGGTTGATTTTCTTGACATAATAAGGGCATCTTGTAAGCTTTAGTGATATCTGTTTGATTCAGTGATATCTGAATGTTGTAAGCTTGAGTTTCTTGAGAGAACGAAAGCGAGACTGTTATAGATTTTTCTTTCCAGAACATATCATATTTTACCCATCCTGTACAAAATACAACACAAGCTTGAAAAACAAGTAACAGTAAACTGTAAGCATACCATGAACACAGATCATAGCATACCCATCCTGTACAAAATTGAAGAACAGGCAACAGTAAACATGCCAAAAACACAGGCCATATTACACAGAGATAACAAGATAGTAACTTGACGAAAAAGTAACAGTGAACACAAAAAATATTGATACTCATCGTATAATAAATCCAATCCAACACAAACTTGATAAGCGAGCAACAATGGACATATCGAGAACACAAATCATATTAATACCCATCGTATACAACAAAATCAAGCTAAGCTTGACATCTAAAACACAAGTACTCAAAATCAAAACCTGCTTGATAAAGCCAAGAAAAGATGGCTCCTAGTAAACCCTATACCCTCTTCTGAACATCACAAGTTCAAAACCAATCGACGCATTTCTTTCCGGCAAAATAAACAAGTTTTGTATGGATACAGAAGTAGGTTAACAGGTGGAGGAATGTTATTCGTGAAGCTAGTCGTCTTATTTTGTGGGGCTTGTGTATTCCATTTCACCTTCCATAGTTACCTCAGACGAAGCAGTTGATGAGAACCCACTGTTATTCCCTTGAATAGTTCTTGAGGGTTGTGGAAAATTTGGCTCATTTCTTGGTGCGTCAGTGTTGATGGGTGTTTGACCTTCTTCTGCTAGTTTTCTAAGAAGATTCATCACTGTTGGAAGAAACTTGGTGGATAATGATAGAATCCCTGGAAGCTGTATCCATGCAGACACCCACCAAAAGATAATCAGGAAACTTGCACTTGATTCGGATATAAATCCTCTTGACTTTACTTTTAAATGATCAAGTCCGCAGACTTTCAATTAACACCGCCGAAGTTTTTTATAAAAAGATCTAATCATATACATAAAAAGGGGGACATTTTGTTATTTTTATAACAGTTAAGAGGACTTGATCATGCAAAAAAACAAAGACATTTTGGTAATGTTAAAAACCAAACATTGTATGGCTATGTTTGAGGAACATCCAGGAATTTAATCATTCATAAAACAAAATCCAAGGACTTGTCAAATGAGTCGAAAAATTAAATGCGACAATTTCAATCCATTTCCTTAGAAACAGGTCGATTTGGATTAGTACTTGTCTCCGATGGGATGGGACTGGGTCAAAAGGCTAAATAAAATCAGGAGAAAAAAGAAGAAAACTACAATGAGAGCATGTCAAATGAGTGATGAGTCAAAAGTTCTTTCATGTAAAACTTACAGCGCCTTTACATCCCACCCATTTTACTGCCTACTACAAAAATTCAAGTTCTTTCAAGTTAAACTTACAGCGCCGTTGCGGAATTCACCAGAGATGTCTAGCTGCACCCACAAAGCCTTGAGAATCAAGTAACTAACAAATATAAAGAGCAACCACAAAGGATTCCTGCAAAATAGAATCTAAGAAAGTAAATACTGTTTTCATGTAATGAACAAATATGAAGGTGGAGAAACTTAAAAGGACAAAAAGAACCTCAAAAGAGTCATGAACTCATTGAATCCAAGGATCACCATGGCAGCAATAGCCCATGGAGGCGGTAACCAGTTGTTACTGCGCTTATTAGCTTCCTGAGAACCATAAAATAAAACATTAAAAGTTCACCCTAAGAATGGTACCTACTGTCAAAGTCAAACAAAGTCAACATGATAAACCCACTTTCAGTCAAGTCAACATGATAAACCCATACCTGGGAAGCAATAGCTTGAGTGATGGTGTACTCGGTTTCTCTTTGAAATTGGCTCCACAATGCTTTACACTGAACAGGAGTTATGAGTGTCTTTGTGGCTGGAACCTAATAGATTGCACACAAGAAATATGGTCATGCAATGCTGATACTAGGGTTGTAAATAATGCATTACTAAATGTTCAGATTCTTCATGGATAAAAAGAAACCTATATGAATAACACATAATACCTCTTCCCATGTACTCGAGGCCAATGGGTCAGTGGTACTCTTGTTAGTGTCTTTCTTAGGATCCACCAATGTGACAACAAGTGTATCCCCAATTGTATCTGTTTCTTCATCCAAACGAATTGCAGCCAACACAGAAAGCAACTTTAAAGACTGAAATATTAAAAGAAAAACATAAATGAAAAGATTGCAAGCCATGTGTTGAAGGACTAAAAGATCATCTATCATATGTTGAAGATGATATATATCGTCTGATGAAATGATTCTTACAGAAGACCGGGCCATTTTCGTAATTGCTCGGATATCTTCCTTTCCAGTCCAGACTCGCGGCATTGAGTCGTTATCATGATTGAATATAGATGTAAATCTGTGTGAATTAATAGATTGACAATGAGTTGCAGTAAAAATAGAAACAAGACTACGGCAGCTGATTCGCCTAAGTTAGTGGTGACAAAGTCATTTACTTATAAATAGACGATTTGGGTTATGTCTTATCTCTAACAAGTAAGATGAAAAGGGGTTAATGTAAGTTGACAAACCACCTGTCACGACTTTTAGATTAAGTCCTTAAACTTCTAAATTTGTAAAGGTTTAATCCCTTAACTTTTTTATACCGTTTAAACCTACACAAAATGGGTGGAGTTAATAAGACAAATAATGAAATAAAACTTGGGAACAAAATCGATAAATCAAAACCAAAAGATGAAGGCAAAAAAAAGTTCAAGAACTAAACCACCACAAAAAAAAAAAAAAAAAAAAAAAAAAAAAACTGTACTTAATTTATAAAATAGTGAAAGTTGATTGGTTTAATCCAACATTAGCCAAATCAAAAGATAACTTAAATCGGAACAGATCAAAAGTCCTACAAATGCAAAATATATCTTCGCATAAAACCTCGAAAATCATTTTACTTAAGAAACTAGATTGTTATTGAAATAATATACTTTTAGCAATCATATTTGAAGCATTGATCATTAATTAAAAAAAAAACTCAGTATTTTGGGCAAAAAGTTTTTGGTGGCAACTGATCGGTTATACTAGTAAAAAAATTACCAATTTGAACTTTTAACCAGCCAACCAAACCCATCCATTATGCCACCGCTAACCTAAATCTCAAGACAGATTATTACATAACTTCAAACATACGGTACCTTTCCTTCATGTGATACAAAACTTTAGCGGCTTCTTCTCTCGTCTTTCCTTCAACTAATCCTCTTGCAAAATTCTTCAATTTTGAAATCATATCTTCCTTTTCTTGTTCATCCATTTCAAAAGCAGAAAGTGAAAAAGAGAACTCAGAGACAGTTGTGCCAATTTCACGATGAAAAAGCTTCCTTATTGCAGGCCAAGTATCATCATTAGCTCCTTCTAGAAGAGCTTCCACTGGACCATATAGTGCCTCTTTCAATTTTGACTGAATAAATGTGTGTAAATTGATTAACAATCTCGTCACAATGCTAATATATACAAATTTACAAATTTATTTAATATTACCTCATACAGTGAAGTAAGTTCTGATAGTTTGGCAGTTCGAACTTCAGCAATATGTGAATCCAAATCACATGAAAACTTATCCCTTACTTTAGCTGAGTCCCAATTGGCTTGCTTGATGACAGCATCTGTAGATTTAGTGTATCAGGCCCATGAATTAAAGTGAGATACTTAAAAGAAATAAAAACAATTTTCGAATTGCCAATAAAGAATTAAGAGAAAAAGCATCTGGGAATTATAATATGAAAGATTACACTCAATACCTTCGCATTGTTCATCGAACAGTCTCATGAACTTCGTAGTGCAGTCACGAGCAGCCACTGCAAACCCTTGTCCTCCACTCAGAGCATCTGTAAGTGCTTTTTTGAAGTTATTCAGTGTTTCAAATCGTATGTGTTCCAACATTAATTGGTAGGCCGGATGGACAAGCTGAATAAATTATTAATAAAACGAAAGGTGTGAGCTAAATATGATGGAGAAAATAAACATGAATCAAATTTAAGAATGAACATAGTACAAAAAACATTACTTGCATCAACTTCTCTTCCAATTGTTGTCTCTTTGCAGATCTAACACTATCTTCAAAGTAAGTAGCCTCTTCATCATAACTGGAAACAGATTATTGAAAAATACTTGAAAACTCGGCAATGGAGAGAAAAAACGGCATCATCATAAGAATGGTATGATTAACAATTGTTATTACCTGGATAAAGACTTGGACAGGAGTGAACTAAGCTTCTTACCAAATCCTGGGACAAGGTGAGATTGCACAGCCTCTTCTAGTTCAAGCCAGTCCTGCAAAACTTATTTAGTTCAGATGTCTGGAAAAGAATGTGTTTTGATAATTAGTTACTAAACTATGTACCTCGTTTGAAACAAAGAAGGAATATTTCTCATTAGCAATTTCTTCACATCTTACAGTTGCAACCATAACCTACAAAATAAAATAAAATAAACAATAAAGGCTTCAAAATCTAGAAACATGCCAGATTTTACTAGAAGGGTCTAGAATCATTACCTTGTGAGCTGGCAAGTCAAGGTCTTTGTTCTCCATAATTACTTTCCAGATTTGTTGTGCACTGAAAGAAAAACCTGAAGCAGGAACAACTCCTTGCCTATCGCCAGCTAGACCGCCAGGTGCAATAGATTGGAAGAACTTTTGCCTCAAATTAGCCACCTTTAAAGAGCAAATAAAAAGTAAATACTAAAAACTGTATTGACGAAAACATCAACATGCATCTGAGACTCTGAGTGGTTCGATTGAACTTGATCCCAATCCTGGCTGCAGCAAGAACATGGTCCAATGGATAGTGGTATAGGTTGCAAGATGGGCGGGTCAGGTTGGCTTGACCCGCAAACACTTTTTGTCCATTTTAAAACAACATATAAATAAGTAATGTGTTAATTGTGAAACACATACGATATTATTGCGATAGTAATCCAAATCTATGAATACACACAATTTAAAGAGGTCATATCATTAAAAATAGTTTTTGAGCCACTTTAAACCCGGTTGACCCACAAACACTTTTTTGTCCATCTTTTAGTATATATAAAGCAATTAACATGTTAATTGTTATTAGAAAACAATATTATTACAATAGTCATCCAAATCTTTGAATACGGCCAATTTAGGAAGTCGTGTGCATTGAAAAGAGATGTCTGCCCACTTTCGACCCATTCCGCTTTTACTAACTTTTTTATTTGACATGTTTGATATGAACAACCCAAATTGACCCATCCATAAGCAAAAGTATACAAAACTTGCATAAGTAAATGTATACAGAATTTGCAGGCTAAGAATAAAGTGTGAAATGTCCATAGGGTATCTAAATTGAATCGCATGCATACCTGCTCTTTAAATTGTTCCTCTTTCTCTTCATAGCTGGACAGTGCGACTACTTGAACCTGGCCACTCAAACAATATGAAGTTATTATATGACAGATAGGCATAATATTACGTCTCATTAAACGATTAAAAAGGACATGTATCTAGGTTCTTACATTAAAAAATTCACTCAGTGGGGTGTGTTTGTGGGCTTCTGGCTTGGGAACAGAATCCCATATCTGCACCATATAACATATTATCATTAATACTGTGGTTAGGTTGTTCTTTTAGGTCAAAGGATAAAATTAAACAAAATATACATGTATGAGACAAAAAAAGATACCTTCTGGATATCTTCCCTCAAAACAGGCTCTAGATTTTCAAGAGGTGTCTGTAAGGAATAAAAATATTTATATCAAGTCCACATCAGATTATGTTACCCTAACATAATCTAGAAGAGAGAAAATTTACCCTTGTTTTATCACGTATAACGAACATTAGAGTTGTTTTACGTGGACTGAATAACCGCAACATAACCTGAAAAACAATAACAATAAGATTAACAAACAGACTATGAGAAATGGATAAATTATAGAGACAGATAATGTACCTGGAATACAGTTTTTAGAAGGGGTTTATTTGCAGCCTGCTCACGCCCAATATCATGACACCACCTATGTAATATGTAACATAAGTTTACTAGAAACCCAACTTGCTTCTATAAAAAATTGGGTTCCCAATCCCATTGCATCAAAACACAACATACATCGGTATCTTTCTCAGTCTATACAGCTTATTTTATCTTTTACAATTGTATGTAACATTGGCAGATTGAATGATGAAAGTAAGGAAGGTATGTTGCATTTTAGTGTGATAATTGTACATACAATTGCAAGAAAAGTGCTAGTATGTTAGACGCAATGGTAAAAAGTAAAACATGTATGCAGTGGCGAAGCTTGAAAATATCAAGTGGGGGGTCGGGATCTAAATTTTTTTTTTCCTAACACCAATTTTTGGGTAAATGGGGGGTCGAAACCTGAGTATATCGAAAATTTCTAAAAAGTTTGATTGGTAACAGTTTATCTAGATCTACCAGCAAACTTACATGTTTATAAGCACTATGTCTGATACAGCAAGTGCAAAAAGTGCGCTTTGTTTCTCGAATGCAGTGTCATCCTGAAAAAGTATTAAAAACTTATTAAATAAGGTTAAATAATAAGATAACAACAAAAACAAGATAAAAGATTATAATAACCTCTCCTCGCTCTCTTCCATCGGTACCCTCAAGATCCATAACAATGGTGCAAGGCTCAATACCAGGACACCTTGCCATCCAAATACCTTTGGTAGTCTGAGACCTGATGAAGAGAAATGAAATTTGAGCAAAGTGCAAGCTAAAAAAACACAACAAAAAGATCAAATCAAACATGCCTTCCCCTGTAAGCATCCATTTCCCTGAAGTTGGTATGAAAAAGATGATTCAGAAGTGTGCTCTTCCCTGCAAGAAACAAATTAATATCTGAGCTCACACACTATCACCATGCATGCAAGAAAGCGTGATTTACTATTTCATGTGTAATTCTAAAAAAGCGAAGTAATTTAAGTAAAAAATCGATTATTTTGTGTCACATTAAACACATTGTGTTCGGATAGCTTAGAGGAGACATACCACTGCTTTGTGGACCCATGATAGCAACAACAGCATAAGAAAGTCCACATTCTCCCAGTTTGACTTGCTTTATAAAACTATCAAGTCCGACTGCATTGAAAGTACCATCCCCTTCTATGAGGTGGGTGGAACAACATTCCGCTTCCTTGTCTGAAACAAGATACCACTTGCATGATTATAAATAAGTAAATAACTACAAATATAGCCCCTTTAAACTAGTTTCGTTTCAAAATCATATGTTCACTTAATCTAAAGTTTAGCATTTTGATTGCATAACCTTCAAGTACTTCACAAGAAAATAGCTACATAGAGTACAAAAGGACACATTTTATTAGAAAAACCGATCAAGTCATTAGTGGCACAAATACTATTCTAGTTAACAAGTAACAACAAATCTAGGGCATTTACAGATTACTGTTCACTTGTCCAGATCCAACTATAGACATGAAATTTTTAGTCAAAAATCAAGTCTTCAAAGTTCAAACTCTCGTGTTCTGCAAGATAGCAAAAAAAAAGGGGGGCAAACGAATCCAATTAAACCGATCGAAGATACAACATGCTCATAATTCCTCAATACAACTATTTACGCTTAAGATGAAACCAGATTCAGTAAAACCTAATTGAAAACAACAGGAATCAATCAGCAACATCGAACCGTTAACTAACATCGAGATTAAACTATAATCACCAAAAATCAAAAAAGTTCTGTAGTTATTACTCTATGCCCTGTGTAATATCAATAACAGTCGATTTAAATGCTCAGATTGGATCAATCATTTAATTGATAGGGTTCTGAGTTGAAAACTCGAGAAGATAATCATTACAAAACAAGAGTATTGGCAGGATTGCAGATCAAATAGCTTACCCATGGAGAAGAGCTGAAGCTCGATTTGATGGTGGGAGAAGAGGAATGAAACAGAGTGCGATCTGAGGCGAAAATTTAATCCCGTGTTTTGAGTTGTTGAAAGGTGGGCGTGACACTGGTCTGATGATTTTCAAGATTTTCTTTCTTTTGCGAAAAGTAATAAAGGGAAATAATTGGAAAGTAATTGCTGGTAAATCATAAAACGGCGGTATATTTTATTATCTTCTGTTTTTTACACATCCGAAATTGATGATTAGTTCCACGTACTCAACAAAAAATATGATGGTCCTTTAAAAGTCTTGAATTTAAAAACTTTTACAATATCAAATCTCATGGTGAGAATCATATCTGTTGAATTTACTTGATACATGACTTGAATTCTTACGAATTGATTGGAAAAAACGTACTATTTACAAGTACAAAAAACCACCATTTGCTAGCACACGGACCCACACGTTATTGCGAGGTCATATGTTTGAAGAAATGATTTTGTGAAAACAATGTCTTTTAATTTGTTTTAAAAAAAATACATGAAGGATTGTTTAAAAGGAATCTATAAAAGATGAATTCAACTTCAAGCATATATCATTTAATATTGAAACGGGTATATTTTTTATAACAAAGTAGAGTTGTCCTCATCTCCGAATATGTAAAACATGACCTCAAGTGGAGCTAAAATCATCTAACATTAACATGGATACGTCTAATAGAAAAGTACAAAATAAAAAGTATATTATTTAAAGTTGAGATATTGTAAAAATAATATGCAAAGTTGTAGTTGACTTCCATTCAAGGATAATCTATCGTGACATTTTAGAGTCAACACCGTAATTCTCAATTTTTACGGAGAAAAACTAAAATTTCTTATGTATTGTTACTGACAAAGATGTCATAGAAAAAAATTAATAAGAAAAATTAAATTATAGGAAAGAAAATGAAGACGAGTCGGGACTCATATGGGTGAATTCAAGTCACCATTGTCTCAAATAAGACTAACCTCAACATTCAAAGCAATCTAACCATATGTCTTTCATAAATTGAGAAAAAAAAGGCTGGAAATTAGTTAAATTACCTTTGAGATTAATGGAGTTTTCCTTGGTAGTAATCCTCCATGCTTTTTCTTAATTATTGTTTTTTTTTACAAAATTATTGAAATCAAACCATTATTATTGTGAATGAAGAGAGCAAACTAAAACCATGACGTTCTTTTTTTCTTCTTTCTTTAGCAATTTACAGTTACTCATTTTGTCCAAATTCATTCGTTCTTACCAACTATAGTGCAATGTTTGGGGCTCATATGGGTAAACTCAAGTCATCACTGCCTCATATAAGACTAACCTCAACATTCAAAGCAATCTGCCCATAAATTTCAAGATCAAGACTATCCTCAATAGTCAAATCAATCTGCCTATAAATTTCAAGGTCGTGTTTTGTCTTAGTGTAAGAGCGACATAAGCAGCATCGTACAGAAATCAAGGCTCGAAAAAATATCAGCACTGCCTCAAATAAGCATAATGGCAACATTTAAATCAAACTGCCCTTAAATGTCATCATCTAGGTGTAGCAGAATATTAAGCAACATTGGAAACAAACTAAGGCTCGGAAAATTATCATCATTGTCTAAGGAATCAAGTAATAAAATCAATGAGCCATAAGAACCAAACACCAACGATCACCGGAGATCTAAGGTGGTACACAAAGGCCATTTATATAGTCACTGCCAGCAACCATGCAAAGAGTATAGATGAGCCATTCCAACGGAAGCACATTCGCATTTTATAAAAAGAAAAATCGACTTAGACCTGAGTCAAGATCATCACAGTCGCAATAGATGCTTCCATTCAAACATATGACTTCCATTCTAAATGAAAATCAAGAACATGTGAATCAGGGGTCAGTAGATCGCTCGTAATCCGACGACAGCTGCGATAAACGTTGTGTCGCTGCCGGAAAGGTCATCACGAAATAAAAGCAACCAATCGTTTACCAAAGCGAAAGTACAATGACAAAAATAAACAACATGCGAATCTAGGAACAACAACTCGATTATAGTCCGGAGACGGTTGCGATGAAGGTTGCACCGTCGGGGTAATATCATCGCGAAATAAAAGCACCCCAATCGTCTACCACCGCCGGAGTACAACGATAAAATAAACCGGCATGTAAATCTATGAACAACAAGTCGCTCATAATTTGACGACGACCGCGATGAACATCGCGCTGGCACCGGTAATATCATCACGAAAGTTAATTTACCCGCTGGGCAAGACATTGAAAACAACCACTAACCACCTTCGCGTACCATAAATATTGTGAAGATAACATAACGACTACGACGGCAAGCACAGGGGGCATCAAACGAGCATTTCTTGAAATTGTCTTGAAAGGACCGTATACATCTGTATGTACGAGCCCTAGGAAGTCTTTCGCTCTTTCACCGACATACGTAAAAGGGCGAATTAGTCACTTGCCACCTAAACAAGTTTCACATGTATCAAAAGGACTCTGAATCAGTGGATTCTAAAATCCCTTTATTCTGGAGTTTCTTGATGTGATTCTTGTTTATGTGTCCTAGTCAACAATGCCATCGAAATGTGTCATTAACACAAGTCTTAGCACGTTTATTGAACACATTTTATGTCATGTTATTATTGGTATCTATCTCATAGATTCCATTATGGGGTTTAACTTTGAAATAAAACACATCATTCAAATACGCATAAATGAATTCACCATCATTATTAAAATCATAGTTAAATCCTTGTCTTTTTATAGCAAATAAAGAAATGATGTTCCTAGTCATATCGGACACATAACAACTACTGTTCAAAACAATGTCCAAACCACGAGGTAGATATAAAAAAAGTCGCATATGACTTTAAGAGCAATTTGTTACCCATTCCCAACGTGCAGCTCCAGATCGCCTTTCTTCAAATCTATAATTTTTCTCAGTCAATGCAAATCATTACATATATGAGTACCACATCCAGTGTCTAACGCCTAATATTTACTAGAAAAAGAAAATGATTATATAACATGACTACCTGAGGACTCTTCTGCAACTGATAGCTTTTTAAGCTTCACTCCAGCCATGTATTTTGGGCAGTTCCCCTTCCAATGCCCAATTTATTCACAGTAAAACACATGGCAACCTTTAAAAAGTTTGCCTTAGGAGTTTCTAGTTTCTTGCACTTGCTCTTTAATTTGCCTTTCGTGCCCTTGGCCTTTTAAGTTTTCTTACCAGCTTGACCATCTCGAATCATTAGCACAAAATTTGTTCCAACCTTATGTGAAATATTCACTTCAGCAGTTATAAATATCTGATGTAGTGCTGAGGGGGTCTTCTCCAAACCAATAATATTGAAGTTCAGGATGAACTCGTCATATGACTTGGGTAGTGAGTTAAGGAATATGTCCGTAGCTAACTCATCGCTCAGTGGATTTCCCAATAGTGTTAGATGATCGACATAGCTATTCATTTTCAGTACACGAGCACTTACTAAAGAACCTTCCTGTATATGACACGTGATCAGTGATCTCATCACATCAAAACGTTTGTGACGAGCATGTTATTGAAACACAAGTTCTAGATGCACACTTATGCCATATGCTGTTTTATCAACCATGTTCCTCTGAAGTTCAGGGATCATGGTTGCTAGCAGAAGGCATGTCATAGTCTGGGAGTCATCAACATGTCCATCCCACCGGTTATTCAGGGAGTGCATTCTCAATAACATAAAACTTCTTTTTAGTTGTGATAACAATTTTAGGTTGTGATACTAATCCATGCAATTGGTCTCGTTAACCTTATACTTTTCAAGGTTGGGCTTAAGAGAGTACAAGGACGAGAAAAGGGCGGGATCAAAATAGTTTGACGATATTTAGAAAGAATAAACAAGAATTTAGTAATATTCATGCAGAAGGCTAATTAACGTTGACCCAAAAAAAACAAAATTATAATTAGGATGAGACCATGTTTTACCTCGGATCGATTGAATGACTTAGCTATCTCCAACTGCGAGGCTACACAGATAGGTAACGATTACAAACTGTGTCAACTACACGACTCTTGTTTTGGGAACACTTGACGATTGTTGTCAAGCGATACATTACTCCCAACTACGCTCACTTATGAAACTTGTTTCAGAAGTGATATTTGTCCTTGAACCAGAACCATAGAGCCGACCCATGTGACATGGAAATCGCGGTTCTACCTCTAACCAAAACCGTAGCCCCGGATGCAGGGTGATCACTAACACCGGGGGTTCCGATAGATTAGTTCGAGTGTCCTAATATCAGGGTGGCCATAAAAAATGTTCCTACCCTTAATAACATCGTACTGAGATTCATCAATAAGACCCCTCACAACCCCGCTAAGGCGAATAGCAAGTACCTTGACAATGATTTTATTGATATCACTGTTAAGACTGGTCGGTCTAAGCCGTCGAGAGAGTTGGCCCCTTTTGATCTGGTAATAAGGGTGATAAAGGACGAATTACATCCGTTGATGGAGCCCGCAGAAAAACGTTTTAAAGAACATGAAATTAAAACCATCCGACCCGATATCTCTCGTCCGAACCACATTCCCAAACAGGAAGCTTAATCTCCTCCAACGAGATTTAGTGTGGTTCAGGGGTTGGTAAATTAGGTTGTTCACAAAACATCGAAGACTTGTTTGACAACACCTTGTTATATTTCGCTTTCAAAGAACGTTTTTTGAGCTGTATTTCACCTGCAGGTTAGAGGCTACACCCACGGTGCAGTGAAGTGAAATTAGGTGTGACTTACAGGTCAGAGAGAATGAAGGAGCGAGGCGGGAAAGGAGGAAGCCAGCCGTCGGTGAACGAGCGTTACACTCAGTGGAAATCTCTCGTCCCTATCCTCTACGACTGGCTCGCCAATCACAACCTCGTCTGGCCATCTCTTTCCTGCCGGTTCGTACACTTCCTCCACCATCTAGGGTTTAGTTTTATGGATTCATTTGCTCAAATTCATCAACACCAGTTGTTAAACCCTTGTCTAGTTGCATTATTTTAGAAGTTCAAAGTAGCGATGGAGTACAAATAATGAATTTCTTAAACCCTACTACATGTTTAGCTTCTGATATCTGTACGACTGATGAGCGAGAGAAGTTGGAACTTAGGGTTCCATTTCATTCAGCTCACCTTCTTTTGTGAATTGCAGCATGTTTGGTTACTGAAAGTCTGAAACTAGCTCAACTCATGACCTAGGCTCACAAAAGTTTCTACTAATTGTTCTATATGAGAGAGTGGAGCTGATTTATGCTTTGAATATGTTGTATTTTTATGTCTAATGTTGTTTTAGGTCTCACAAGGTCTTTCTGGTTTCAGAAGTGCAATTGCAGTTATTTATCTGTGGGTTTTGGAATAAAAGGACACGAATATTATACGTGCAGAGGCTACATTGATCAGTTTTACATGCATTTGTGTTAAAGTGTTATAATGTATGTTACTCACATAAGATATTGTTGTGTTAATAGATGGGGGCCACTTTTAGAGCAAGCTACATACAAGAATCGCCAACGACTCTACCTTTCAGAACAGGTAAATGAAGCGTATTTTAGTACGGAAAGTTTTCATAATTAGAAACTAATTGATGAAGTTTTTTTTTTTAGTACTAATCTCACCAAGTTTAATTGGTTTAAAGAATCAATGAACTCTTTGGGTGATTAAAGCATGCTGTGGGTACGGCAGTAACAAGTTTATAAATTCAATGGAGTTACTTTATTTATCTTTTTTTTAAAAATTCACGTTGATATAGGGATATCCCAGATATATTATGTGTTCTATTTTTTAGTTATTCTAACATCCTCAAACCTTTTTCCAGACTGATGGTAGTGTTCCAAACACACTCGTGATAGCAAACTGTGAAATTGTTAAGCCAAGAGTTGCAGCTGCTGAACACATAGCACAGGTGAGGCCACAGTATTGTAGTGTGATTTTGTTTATTACATCACACAAGCACCAGATTTTGATTTATATTTTTTTTGTGAAATTATTTGACCAATGATTCCGATGTTTTAGTTCAATGAAGAAGCACGATCTCCATTTGTGAAGAAGTTTAAAACCATTATCCATCCTGGAGAGGTAATAGTCATTGCAATCTAGCTATTTAAAAAAATGATAAATAAGATGACCAAAAAATATCTTCTTGTAAAAAACAGAGACTTCTTTTGAGATGGGAGTAGCAGTCTTCCAAATTAGATTTAAGAGGGTGTAAATTTTTACTCTTTGATAATCATTTTTTTTTGTAGCTGGCATAAAAATGGTTATTTAATCTTTGAATTATCAAACCTAGAATGTGTTCATTCAACATTGAAAACTAGTTATTGTGTTAAAACTATTTTATCAATCACATTTGTTCTACATTTATGCATCCTTTTTACCTTTTTGCTTAAATGTATTGATTGGCAATAATAAATAATTATACTTTTATATGACATTCACTATTATTTGTGAAGGTAAATCGCATCCGGGAGCTTCCCCAGAACAGCAAAATAGTAGCCACACACACAGACAGTCCTGATGTATGCATTTAATATATCTTTCTTCTCTCTACATTTGGTTGGTTTTGATATACATTTTAATCAATATAATTCTATTATTTGTATTTCCCCCTTTTCGAACCAGGTTCTTATCTGGGATGTTGAAGCTCAACCCAATCGCCATGCTCTCCTGGGGGCCACAGAATCTATTCCTGATCTGGTGGGTTGTTGTATATAGTTAAAAGAAGCAGAATGGGCGGGTCGTGGGGCTACCTAACATCTTAAACGTGTCAAGTCGGTTTGGGTTCTTTCGTTATTTATTTTCTTGAATTTTATAAATACTTAATTTTTAAAAAATGATTATAAAAGCGTAGGAGGTCTACTTCATGGTGAATACACTTTGGATGACTCGGCCGTTTTACCGGTTCAATATTGTTCCCATTTTAGCTAATTTGAATGTTTGCTGACTTGACCTGTTGGAGACAAAGTTACCCCAGGCTCGTAACTCATTTAACCATAAATGAGTCAAGTTCGACTTATTATTTATTAACATGATTTCCACCCTTTTATTTTCCTCTTTATATCGTTCTGTCATTGTATGCTCTTTGCGTGCTTCTTCATTTTATTAAATGCAATTTTAGATGTTTTGGTAATCTGGATTTTTGTAACTCTATTAAGTGTTTACTCGGTTCTAAAGGAAGAACGGCAGAACATTGATAAATTGTTTTATTAAATTGCAGATATTGACTGGTCACCAAGAAAATGCAGAATTTGCTCTTGCTATGAGCCAAAGTGATTCCTTTGTACTCTCTGGAGGTGATTTCGTGCAAGGATTTTTTTTTTTGAATTTTTTTTTTGTTATTTTTTTTATTTCTTTTGCAAAACTAGGCCTATGGGCATATGTTGTTTGATGCGGACATGTTATAATAATTATTATATTTAATAGTAACTAACCTTGTTGTTGTGTGAATATGGCAGGCAAGGATAAATCAGTTGTCTTGTGGAGCATTCAAGATCATATCTCCACTTTAGCCACAGATTCTGGAGCAGGATCCAACGGTGGTAAAAGCCCGAAGTCTGGTGATGATAAACCTACCGAGAGCCCTAAAATTCAAGCGAGGGGTATCTACCAAGGGCATCAAGATACTGTGGAGGATGTACAATTCTGCCCTTCAAGGTATTTCTTAACTGTCTTTATGATGTGACATGATTTCCTTTACTCAATAATGGAGGTGGCACTGTGGCAATGCTGTTTACCTACGTATGGGTCAATTTGAGTTATTCCTTATCTCTAACATGTCAAACGGTTAAAAAAACCTAGCATAGGAGACGTGTCAAACGAGTTTAAAGTTGCCCAAAAGGTACTTTTTAATATGTATGTAAAACTCCTTAATCATTTTACTAAAAAAATGAATACTTGTTGAAATGATATAAATTTTGTATTCATACATGACACCAGTTATTTAATAAAAATTTCTAGAATTTTGGACAAAAGGTGATTCCGGTCAACGTGATCTGACACACCGTAATAACTTGTTTTGACATGTTACCCAACCGTCTGACCTGCCCATTTTGCCACCTTTATCCTATAGCCATGACAGTTACAGTCTGCTAACCGGATTTTTGTTTAAATACCGTCTATGTTGTGAAGTGCGCAAGAATTCTGTAGTGTTGGTGATGATTCTTGCCTTATTTTATGGGATGCTAGAACCGGCTATTCTCCAGTTGTAAAGGTGATTTTCACATGTACTTTTTCTAGGGTTTCCAGTAGTTTGTGTTTGTTTGATGACTTATATGATTACTTTCTTCTCATATCCTTTTTGGAATATAGAAAAGGCAAAAATTGAAATTTATATAGCACACACTCAAAAGCTAGTATAGTTTAGCATATTATCACGACCCAAACTGTCCTAAAGTATCATGTATTCTTGTGTACTAAATTTATTCATGTATCACATCTATAAGATTGCTAAATTCACTCTTGGTTAATAATATCTCGCTTAAGATTGTTTTATGATTATTTGCAGGTTGAGAAAGCTCACAATGCTGATCTTCACTGTGTTGATTGGAACCCAATTGATGAAAATTTCATTTTAACAGGGTAAGTACAGATATTCTACATTTTGGTGTGTTCTTTTACATGAAGATCATTCATTGACATCCATTAAAGACAGTTGAATGAATTTTGGGTGCGACACTTGAAAAGAATAAAAACATTTTCTTAAATATTGGGATAGAATAGGGTGGTGACTGCTGAAATATGTTACTCACTTCAGTGGGGTACAAGTAAAATGAACCAGAAGGTAAGTTGTAAGGAATTAAGCTAGGGGTAAACAATAAAGGGGCAGTTTCATATAAATCCTCTTTGAAATTCAAAATGACACTTACCCTTTTAAAACACTGAAGTTATCACATTTATAATTTTTCCATCTTAAAGTAAATAAAATAAATTCAGTTACTTATAACATGTTTCGTTGAATAATAGAAGAGAGATGATTTATAGTTAATATAATGTTGTTTTCTTATATTTTGTGTTCAGTGAAACTGAGTAACTGACTGTTACAAGTATCTGATTTTATTCTATCTGCTATGGATTGGGTTGAAGAGGGTAAAAAAGCTATTATGAAATTTAGGATATATATGAAAATTGGAACTTTAGAAAGATATACATGAAATTAATCCAATAATTTAGATCCTTGCCTCTATTTGTTTTTCCTTTTCAGGTCGGCCGATAACACCGTTCGTTTGTTCGATCGTCGAAGTCTTACATCTAACGGTGTTGGATCACCTGTCCACATATTCACTAATCACAATGCTGCTGTTCTTTGTGTACAGGTATTGACATTTTGGAGACTTTATTATTATTATTGTTAAATTTTTCCACTCTCTTGGATTATTCACCGGGTTAAATAATATATTTCAGTGGTCACCAGACAAATCATCTATCTTTGGAAGTTCGGCTGAGGATGGTGTCTTGAACATCTGGGATCACAATAAGGTGTGGATCCCTATATTACTACACATGGTTTTGTTAGTTGTGTTTTATTTTAGGTTCTCTTGCATATGAAGGATACAGGAACTATTATTTTTAGGATTAATTTCATATATCCTTCTGGATATTCTGATATCATATTTTCTTTATTAAATACACACAACGTATTCATCCATTCTATAAATAACATAATATAAATCAGTTACTTGTAGTCTGGCTCGCTCAATAAACCTATTGACAAACAACGTTATTACTGTGAATAATCTTAACACAGCTATTTGTTCGTTTATATAGTGAAAAAGGTCATTATAAGTTAAAGATTATATTTTATCTACTATAGAGTGGGCAAACAAGATATTTTTGCTGTTTTAAACGGGTAAATATGTATACTATGAAATTTAAATTGATACATAAAAAATTTTGAACTTTAAGAAGGTGTATATAAAATTGCGTCTTATTACAGGATATACGTACTTTTGGCAGTACAATAGATGATTAGAATGCTAGCAAGTTGCTTGCACCAAACTCGACGAATTCTCTTCTAAACATGTTTAATTTTCATTTCCAGATTGGTGAACGTTCTGGCCCAGCCTCAAAATTTGCACCAGGCTTATTGTTCCGTCACTCTGGGCACAGGTACAAAGTTTATGTTTTCTCATAATATTTGGTAGTGATATCTAATGAGTGGGTCAAGTAACAATTCAAATTGGATTCAGGCTTAGAAACATGTAAATTAGAAGTTGAGGTCAAAATGACATGGACAGGGCTGACACCCTCACTTTGTTATCCAACTTTTTTAATTTTACAAATACATAATATAATGCCTTACCTTACATATGTCAACAAAAACTATATCATTAAAATACCAATGCAGGTGTTTTAGAAACACAATATAAAAAATTGTAAGCTTATGAGTACCCTTTGGGAGACTAATATCTTTTCCTACAATTGCAGGGATAAGGTGGTTGATTTTCACTGGAACTCGCATGATCCATGGACGATTGTTAGCGTGTCTGATGATGGTGAAAGTACTGGTGGGGGTGGTACGCTACAGGTATGGTTATTACTATATTATTTTTAACCACCATATGATTTTATATGGTAATCTGGTACTTGATTGTTTCATTATTTTTATTGCTAAATGTGCAGATATGGAGGATGATCGATTTGATTTATAGACCACAAGAAGAGGTTATCGACGAGCTGGAGAAATTCAAATCGCACATCCTTACTTGTTCAACTCCTTAGGGTGGAACTTTAGGTTCTCTGAGTTTGTGTCCACTGAATCTATGGTGTGGCTGTACTTCAAGTTTCAGTTGTAGGGTCAGGATTTGGAACATGTTAATCTCTGTTTATTAGACATGTTGCTGAGGCGGACAGAAATTTTATGCCTTTTTTCCCTTGTGACAAGTTTGGTGCTCATGTACCTAGGGTAGTTTAAATTGCTTGTGGCTCCTTCGTTGCTTGAAATAAAAAACCTGTTCGGATTCGGCATGTATGATTTTTAAACTAAGATGATCCCACTCATTGGCTCGCTTAAGAAACCACCTGTCTAACAAACGAACCTATTTCGTCTTGATTTATTTTTGCATCGCTAATTTGGGCGAAGCTGGTGTTTGATGGAACTCCCCCTTTGCATCAACTTTACTAGTTGCTTTAAGGTCCATCTCATTCTTATTGCATCGCTACTTTGAAACACAAATAATCCAAAAAACTTTTAAGACTATCACATAACTTCACCATCTTGGTTTGTATGATACGCATTGGATTTATAAGTGCATTCAAATTGGACCTTGAGTGAACTCACGTTGACAACACTTCCAACTTCTTAAGAAAATTTATGTTATATTCGGTTAGTTAACCAGGCGTTAGTCACGCTTCTTCCCATATGATTTAAAACATAGGACTGGTACCGAGGATTTAGAAGTCATGTTCGAGCTAAAAAGGGAGTTGCATTTGAAAAAAAATATTACAAATAAAACGTTAAATAGGGGAAAAATAAGTTATAGTAATAAACATAAGAAAATTATAGTTTTAAAATGACATTCTAAGTAGTAAGCCGATAAATAATGCAGATTCCCTAACATTTTTAATAGCAAATTTATTAATCAAGTCTTAGTTCAGATCCTCTAAATATTTGTTTCCCGATAGCTAAAATTGTCAATCCGTTAATGCTATCCTGGGACATTGTTTATCGTAAATAAGATTTTAATAACTTCGACTTTAAAAATCTCCTCTCTGCAGATGCCACCGATACTGAAATAATCAATAATAATATTCTATATACAATGCTTGCATTTGGAAAACAACTGAATTGATTAAGATTTTTTAAATAGGTCCCCTAAAATGATGAGACATGTTCCATCGTAACTCTCGTACCTCTCGCACATACTAACGCCCCAGGTAAAACAATATAATAACATTAAAAAATAATACAAAAGTGATTTTTATATAACCCGTAACCTAACCGGGGTATTTTATTTCTTTGCCCGCGAAAGTCGCCCTACGGCGTCGGTGTCCGTAATGGGATTTTGTATATATACTTTTTTAATATTTAATTAATATTATTTACGTTTCTTTTGAGACAAAATCAAATCCACGAGGAGAGTGGAAATAGCAAATACGAACCTGGAATTACAAATCTGAAGAAACTAGCATTTTTCTTCTGGTTCCTTCCTTTTCGTGTTTTCTCTGCACTTCGATCGATCGAAAATGGAGTGGAGCTTCAGTCAATTCCTCTTCATCTCCGTTATCTTCTTCATCTCATCTTCCGAATCATTCTATCTCCCTGGTGTTGCTCCTCGTGATTTCCAAAGGGTACGTATTCCAAATCCCTAGCTCTTCAGAGACCTACTTTCTGCATTTTCTCTAGATTTAGCCTGCTAACCTCAACATCTATGTGTGTTACCCGCCTGCAACTCGGATCCGCGGTTCTGGTTTTACTTCACGGTTGTAGTAACTGTATAGCTTTTGATCCGTATGAATCGGGTTTGGATCTAGGGTTTTAGGGTTTAATGGTGAATAGGACTTTTAATCCACTTGCTTCTGATTTCATTTGCCGTTGCTGATACTAATCCTTCCTCTCCCAAACAAAAGTGCAGTTTAAAGACGAGGTTTTGGAGAACGTTGCATGTAAATCAAGTGGTGTTTGAATTTTCATAGGAGTTAGTTTTGGATCGGTAGATAATTTTTTTTCTTCTTTTCGTTGATGTAGTGAATCTGATATCATTTGCCGTTGCTGATCTTAGTTGAACCACATTTGATGTATTTTTATCAAACAGTTTATTTTACCACCACCACCTAAAATCTTTTAAGGGGAAAATCACCAGAGTCTGTAGTGGTGACAGCATTTATTTGAAAAAAAAACATTTGAGTTTTCTGAAACAGGGTAGGCTGGGATGAATTTGCAAAATACAGCAGCTATGCACCTTTGGGTGTATGCAGTGGTTAGTGATAATTAAGTATAATAAAGTGCAAATCAGGTAAATGTTAAGGATACTCGAGTGTTGTAGAATACACATCTAGTGAGTGGAAAGGGCCTGTTTAGTTGGCACCTAGAGTTTTTGTTGACCACATAGTTTTTAAATCTAATTACTTATGTCTGTTATGTTGTATTCCTGCATAGAACCTTCAAGAGATTAGCTCCAGCTCTATGATTTATGTACTTCTGTTATCTTATAAATATGGGACTTCAAATCTCTCCAGAATTTAAGATTCATCTTTGTAAAGTTGCAACTCGATTTGAGAAGCCTGATTGGCTTTATGCTTTGTCTTTCTACTCTTTTATCTTATTATAGCTATTTTCTGTAAGCTTATTAGTTTATGACTTTATGCCTGATTTGACCCTCTCATCAGGGAGATCCTCTTCAAGTCAAAGTTAACAAGCTATCATCTACGAAGACACAACTTCCTTATGACTATTATTACTTAAATTATTGTAAGCCCAAGCACATTCAGAACAGTGCTGAAAACTTGGGGGAGGTGCTACGAGGTGATCGCATAGAGAATTCAGTCTACACGGTGAGTATCTACTTCGCCCTTTTTTTCTGTCAGTTATCTAAGTATAGTTAGGGGAACAGTCTACAATGTTCTTTTAATGGTCTAATATTCTTATTTTTTGTTTCAGTTTACTATGAGAGAGGAGCTCCCTTGTAAAGTTGGTTGTAGAGTAAAGCTGGATGCCCATTCCGCAAAAAACTTCAAGGAAAAAATTGATGACGAGTACCGTGTCAACATGTATACTAATCCTTTTAACTTTATGTCGCATTGATATTTATGGTTTTTATGATCTTGACCATCATTTTTATGGCACATTAATATTCCTTTCTTTTGGAGCAATGCAGGATTTTGGATAACCTCCCAGTTGCTGTTCTTAGACAAAGGCGGGATGGTAGCCAGTCAACCACTTACGAACATGGTTTTCGTGTAGGGTTCAAAGGGAATTATGCTGGGGTGAGTTTGTAGGCGAAGTTTCCACTGCCCCATTCATATTAATAGATAATTTCCAGAAATTTATTGTTTCATTTACTTCTATAGAGCAAAGAGGAAAAGTATTTCATCAACAATCACTTGAGCTTTAGAGTCATGTATCATAAGGACATTGAGACTGATTCTGCAAGAATTGTTGGTTTTGAAGTTACTCCAAATAGGTATTTGATTCCTGTTCCTTCCTTGCATGTTGGGCCACATTACATCATAGTTGATTACCTTTCATATTATTCTGAACTTTTACCTTAATTATGTAAATAGTATCAATCATGAGTACAAAGAATGGGATGACAAGAACCCTCAGCTGACAACATGCAATAAAAATACCAAAAATATAGTTCAAGGAAGTACGGTACCGCAGGAAGTTGATACAGACAAGGAGGTGGTATTTACTTATGATGTTACTTTCAAGGTATGGCCAAGTGAACCCATGTATAACAAAGTAGGTTATTATAGTTGCATTTGTTTGATAAAAAGGTCAAAGGGGTTAGGGGTGAATCCGTGAATATACTGAATTAACTCTAATAAAACTAGTCCAATGGGTAAAACGCGTGTGTATAAATGCTTACGTCCTAAACCATTTTAAACTAAAGGAAGTATATTATTGTTTTAGCAATGCAGTTTTTCTTTTATTACAAATAATCCATTAATTATTTAAGAAAATAAAAAAAGATGGGCGGAGTAGCGTCCAGGTTGACCGTTGACCCAACCTGATTCATTTTGGCCTGCACTTAAGTTTACTCATGACATGAACCCATTTTGACCCCTCATTCAACCTGCCTGTTTTGCCATCTTTATAGTAGGGTATGCTTTTTTTCCTTGTTATTGTCTTGTCTTTTTTAAAAAGGATCAAATGGAAAAATATATGTAGTAGAAAACGAACTGGTCGAATGTGCCAAAATAGTTAACCATGTATTTAAAGGCTTAAAAAGTCCTAACTCGTTATATTTATAAAAAATCATGTTATTATGGTTTGAATAATATAGTTTATAGTTAAAACAAATAAATGACCCGTTTTTGACTCATTGCTCAATCTACCCTGTTTGTCACCTCTAAATAGAGTATGTGTTTTTTCTATATTATTTTATCTTATCTTTTCAAATTTGTAGGAGAGTGATATCAAATGGGCGTCACGTTGGGACACCTACCTTCTTATGAATGATGATCAAATCCACTGGTTTTCAATCATAAACTCGCTAATGATAGTCTTATTTCTTTCGGGCATGGTAGCAATGATCACGATGAGGACACTTTACCGTGACATTGCAAATTACAACCAGTTAGACTCACAAGATGAAGCCCAAGAAGAAACCGGATGGAAACTCCTTCATGGAGATGTTTTCCGGGCCCCTACAAAATCTGGACTTCTTTCCGTTTATGTTGGAACTGGTGTCCAGATCCTGGGAATGACATTAGTTACCATGATGTTTGCATTACTAGGCTTCTTATCACCATCTAACCGTGGAGGGCTCATGACGGCTATGGTCCTTTTATGGGTGTTTATGGGTTTATTCGCCGGTTATTCCTCTGCACGTTTATACAAAATGTTCAAAGGTACCGAATGGAAAAGAAACACGTTAAAAACAGCCTTCATGTTTCCTGGTATTTTATTCACGATTTTCTTCGTTCTAAATGCAATCATTTGGGGTGAAAAATCGTCTGGAGCAGTACCGTTCGGAACCATGTTTGCTCTTGTTTGCTTATGGTTTGGGATATCTGTACCGTTGGTGTTTGTAGGCAGTTACTTGGGCTTCAAGAAACCCATAGTTGAAGACCCTGTTAAAACAAATAAAATCCCGAGACAAGTCCCAGAACAAGCGTGGTACATGAAACCCGTCTTCTCGATCCTAATTGGTGGGATTTTACCTTTTGGGGCCGTTTTCATCGAGCTTTTCTTCATTCTAACCTCCATCTGGTTGAACCAGTTCTACTACATATTCGGGTTTTTGTTCATTGTGTTTGTGATTTTGATAGTCACATGTGCAGAGATAACAGTCGTATTGTGTTACTTCCAGTTGTGCAGCGAGGACTACCATTGGTGGTGGCGCGCGTACCTTACTGCAGGTTCATCCGCGCTGTATCTTTTCCTCTATTCCATTTTCTACTTCTTTACCAAGTTGGAGATTACAAAGTTGGTTTCGGGGATTTTATATTTCGGGTACATGGCGATTGCTTCATACGCTTTCTTCGTGTTAACGGGTACAATTGGGTTCTATGCGTGCCTATGGTTTGTGAGGAAGATTTACTCGTCGGTGAAGATAGACTGATTGATGATGTAAAGATGATGATGAGGAAGAAGAGAATGGCAAGGAATAGAAA
Organism: Deinandra increscens subsp. villosa; assembly: GCA_039602395.1. Lineage (NCBI taxonomy): Eukaryota > Viridiplantae > Streptophyta > Magnoliopsida > Asterales > Asteraceae > Deinandra > Deinandra increscens. The sequence goes on along the minus strand of JBCNJP010000025.1, from coordinate 83,468,178 downwards.
AGAAGAAGTGGTTGGTGTAATATTTCTTATTAGATGAGATTCATAGTAAAAGGATATTATCTTGTCTTGGGGTTTTTGGCTTTTATGCGTCCTTTCTTTTTACCAATAATTCTTATTAAATTTTGTTTACCAAACTATGTATTTGTTGTTTTCGTTCCAATTTGGTCATGTAATTATTGTCTCAATATCATCACTATGCACATCTGCTGTGACACCCCCAAGTATTGGCTGACACTAGAAATTTGACTCGAATCTGGATGTCGGTTTACTTGAATTGAATACGTAAATAAACCGTATACTAATTCAAATATGAATCGAATTTGAATTTAGTTTTACCAAATCGATTCGAATAACCAGGATAAGCATCAAACATATAATTTTTTTTTCTTGTAATATTTACCTGGTTAAATCTCTAAAATGTGTGGGCTTAAGTTCATGTTTAATTTAACTATTTTACTTTAAAATCATAATTGATCCATCAAGATTTAACTTAGCCGATACTTCATCTCAAACATGAATTTCATAAACATACAAAAAATAAGCTTTTTAATAAGCACATACAAATCTACCAAAAACAATCAACACCTTTGATGACATAATGAAAAACGCCTTTGACGAAAACTTCTGTCTTCAGTTATCATCTACTCCTGTGTTGAATATAAAACTCGGGAAAGCCGTGGTCACGTCCCTAACAGATAAATCTAAAGATTAACGACTGACTACCTAAAAAACTCCTTAAAAGAAGAAAACAAGAAAACTGGAGTCATTTTTTTAACGGCTTATTGACTGCCCGACCACCCAAGATAACCCCAAGGACTTAAAGGGCAACCACACCCAAGAGTGCAGAGGGCATAGCCATACACTCACGGGGTGCCTGGGTGACCAAGACATATTATTTGAGCTGAATCCAGGAGAAAACCACCTCCATGAACGGTCAGGTGGAAAACATGTTGAGCTCGGGATCAGAACTCGCAACCTCTCGGTCTACCAGTCTCCCTTCATTGCCCCAATACCACTGAGACAAAGCCCAGTAGCGCTGGAATCCTTAATTAAACAGATTTTGTAAGAAGCAAATGGTACCTAAGAGATGAAAGGGTCATGTTCTTCAAGAGTTGGGGTCGCTGAATAGCAAAGTTCCTCCACTCTTCTTTATTGATTCTTCCGTCCATGTCAGCATCCGCATCAGCAAATGTCTAAGCACACAAAAAACACAAGTAAAAATGCATGACTGTTTGATCTAATAAGAAGAAAAACAATGATTTATCCACTCTTAACAAGTATTACATTATCGATTATCTGTTCAAGAACTTCATCTGAAAGACGCATCCCAGTTTCCTTTAACGTGGCAACAATCATTTCTTGAACCTGATTAAAAAAGCTCAGTTACTGAATGCTAGAAAGATCTTTCAAATGGGAAGAGATCAATCACTTACTTCTTCGCGTTCTATGTACCCAGTTTTTCTCAAATCATATAATCTGAAGGCAACTGTTGAAAGGAAAACATAAGAAAAGGTAATACTGTGAATCCACCTGTAAAAACAATCCACCTGGGATTGGGTTCTCAAAACTTACAATCAACTTTTTGTTCCAGTGGGGCACCAGGATGGAAGATGCTTAATACATGGACAAACTCCTCAAATTCAATAACACCATTTTGCTTCTCGTCAAATAGATCAAAAACCTACATAAAAAGAAAAGGGACATAACATACTTGATCATCAATTAGTCGATTATGAAGTAAGATATATCATTTATTTATTGCATAGACTATAATACACCACACCAGTAACTGAACTTATTATTCCATATGCTTGATGTAATCTTCAGTCAAACTCAATGCATTCGATAAGGGTAAGCATTTATATGGGTAGAGGAATGTTCAATACAAAACCATATATAAGTAGAGAATCTGGAGGACCACATAGACACTTGTTATATCAGTTGCTTTCTAACCGCCTCTCTTTCTTTCCAACCACATGTGATCATCTTCACTGCACTACATACAATGGCTTATATGGTTTTCGCAATTCCCTACTTAAATTTGGTTTTGTGGTGAACGCACCGACCCTATATGGGTATTGTGTACTATACTAAGTCATGCTTTAAAAAAAAAGAAGCAACTTTTTTAAAGCAAGTCCTTTGATTAATTGCCTCTAGAATATCATACAAGTTTGCAGTCCAGAGTTTAGTGTAGAGCTATCTTAAGAGCTACAAGTAATTTACCTTGTTCAAGAAAATATTCTCTCCACCTGCTGAATTCAACAAAGCTAATTGGAGCTCCTCCTTTAAAGAAGCAAAACCAAGGTAAAAATGAGAATGTTGTATCAGTTTATCTTTGTGTACACCAGAAAACTCTGTGTCAAATTGTCAATGTCATTTATAGACTATGTCTCATATTCATATAATCAAGCTAGTAATAATCTTATAATTCATAAGAATTGGTTCAATTACCTCCCAATTTGCCTTTTATGAACTCAATTGCTACCTATAATTTGAATCCCTTCTATGCACTTTAGTAGTTTAGTATTCATGCTTTATCAAACTCAAAAGTATTCAAGTTTGTAACTAAGTTCTCCATACAAATTAACTGAAATTAGATTTAGTCAAATCAAGGGAACACACCTTGTGTATGAGTCCATCGTCTATAATCGAACTGCTCAGCTTATTGAACAACTCGCGCAGTGCTTCAACTTCATTAACCGAAACTGAAACGATTCCAAGTGTTAGAACCTCACAAACAGATCAGAACCTAATAAACATAACTCTGAACAAAATGCAGTAAACGGACATGGCGAATTACGAGCGAGACGTGTGACATCATCAAACGTGTGGATTTGCTTCACCGGACGGCTACTGTGAGCACCGAAACACGACGATAAGCTGTAGATCAGAACCTCAGCTAAAATCGCAACCGGAATTAACGCCGCGCATAGCTTTTCCCCCACCGTCAACGAGCTCGATCTCTATTTGTCCTAATCCAGATCCACGTTTTCAGTCTCAGCAATATAGATTAATCACTACTCATTAATCAAATCATACTCCTCCGTCACAAAATAAAGGAATAGAAAGCGAGTACCGAAGTTAACGAGGCCGAGGAGGAGCTCGCCGCCGCTCCCATGGTTGCCGGAGAGAATTCAGTCTTATCCGAATGTTGTAGGTAGGTAAACTATGCTAAAAGAAGAAGATTTTTTTGTATGAATGTAAATAGAGAGTCCAAATTCTGCGTCCTTAAATGCTTTAGCAGTACATCTTCATGGCAGATGCTGAATTCATAGCCACTGATTTGAAGGTTAGGTACAGGAATTCAATGGAAAATGTAAAGGAAAAAGCCCAGAAAATTGGTGAACTGAAATAACGACTCATTACGTAATTTATTCACCGTTGGATCGGGGACCGGATCTGGATCTTAGAATTTTTTTTTGTCTGAAACGTCACAATTTTTTTAGATTTAAAACCATATCTTCTGTGAAAGATTGAAAGATTAGGCATTTTTTTTTTAATTTCTAATTTAACCAAAAAACTGCTATTTTTTTGACGTACTATCTTTTTGTATCTATCTCTATTTAACTATTTTTTTTTGAAAGGTCTATTTAACTATATAATATTTTTATTTATTATTCATAAAAAATATAAAATAGTAAATATAAAAATGAATAATTATCATCAAATATAAGAAAACTGGGTCTTAGAGCACCCATAGTATGTATTTTTATTTTTCTAATTTATCTAAAACACTATTCAGTCATCACATTTCTTACCTTTAAAAAAACTCATATATGTGTAATGGATTAGTATATAAACTAAGGGTAGTGATCATGGAAAAACTTTTTTTTTTTGCGAAATTCTAAAAACTAATACTCAAACCTTTCTAACTTCTTTATACATTAATATTTTTTATAAATATTATACCAAAAATCTTAAAAATCCGCGATCCTTAATTCTGGAAAAACAAATTGATATTTCGTGAATTTTTATAATGCACATGTGCATTATAAATATTAATTATACTACACATGTACATCATCATCATAAGTACTACACAAGTACTACACAAGGGAAGTATAATGCGAAAAAATACTTCTTATGTTAAAACATTAAGAAACACTAAAACAATTATAGTAGTAATAATTATGCTATATATGCACGGTAAATAATAGTTATACTAAACATGCGTAGCATAGCATTAAAAAAATTATAAAACGTTAATTTTTTTCCATAATTAATGATAACAAAATTATAAGTTTTATGGTGAATTTTTTTAAATATTAATGTATACCACACGTATGATTTTTTTTAATACTACATATCTGCATTATTAAAAAAACCACGAAAAGATAACAGAATTGTAAAATTTATGGTGAGATTTAAAAAAAAATTATTAACGGTTAATACAGATGATATGATTTTTTAAATTTGTTTCAAATACAAATAATCAAATTATTATATTTTGTTGTTGTATGTACGTAATCCAATTAATAGTTTTTTATATAACCTGGAAAACTCTTAACAGAGACATCTTCGAGAAGTATAAAAAATTAATAGGCCCTAAGTTAGATTAAAAGATAAAATAAAGCAATTTGCGGTTCTCTAATATTTAATTGATAAGTTTTTTACCAATTCAATTTTCTCAAAACTAAAATAAAGCGATTTGCGGTTCTATGCGATTTCGGTACGTGATTCATCGTTTACCGGGAAATCTCGTATTCGGTCTTAATATTTAAATTTGAGAAATTGATGAGTCATATATTCTTAAATCACATCACGGGTCATTCTGCACAAAGTTAAGTCTCAAAACCTTGGTGATTAACCTAAAAGTGAGACGTACGTCAAATTACCTAAAAACACGTTATTTGAAATTAAATGTTTGATCATAATTAGTTGTACATCACAAGAAGCTTGATTTTATTTTATTTTTTTGCCATAAAAGGGGGTCTAAAGAAATTAAACCTATTGTAAACAAAGCCAAACTTTAGACCCTGGATAAAGCATCAACAACCAAGTTTTCTACTCCTTTCCTATACACGATCTCATAATTATAACCGAGTAGCTTAGTAAGTCATGTTTGTTGTAAATGGGTACTTACTTTCTGATCCAGAAGATATTTAAGGCCCTTCCGATTAATTTTGATTATAAAATGCTTCTTTATTAAATAATGATGCCACTTTTTTATTGCCATTAAAAAGGCCAACAATTCTTTCCCATACACACAAATGGTTAACTACTTAACTGTATGGAAGAAAAAGCGTTACTTAATAAACCAATAGGTGATTGTCTTGAGAATTAAGACAAAACAACCCCTAATCCCTTACCATAAGCATCTCTTTCCACCACAAATGGTTTATTAAAATCAAGTAGAGCCAAAATATAAGTTAATGATAAAACAGCCTTAAGCATGTTAAACGACTGTTATGCTTCTTCATGCCAAGCACATGCATCCTTTTTTAGTAAGTTGGTAAGTGGTTTGCAATTAGCCCAAAAGATTTGATGAATCTTCTATAATGGATACCCCTTCTTTGGTAATGACATGGCCTAAATATTCCACATGACCACCAACAAACATGCCTTTAGACTTTTTAGCCACCAATGAATTAGACTTGAATTATTGTAGAACTTATTCCAAATCCTTAATATGTTACTCAAATGTGGAACTATACACAAGTATCATCAAAGAATGACCATATTCTCATTTTTAAGATAATTCCATGACAACAATCTCTCTTAGGAGGTAAGGAAGTAGGAATAGGAAATATATTAGCATATTTATCCAGTTAAGATTAGATACCATAGGCTCGTGAAAGGAATTAGCCATTTAAGTGACATGTAGACTTAGCAGCTGTGCAAAAGCTTCGGAGTTACAGATCTACTCAGAGTTAGCATCGAAGATTAGGTTGTGAAACCGAGTTGATAGGTGGCACTAGGTTAGTGATTTTGTGGTTATCACAATGTGTTGTCTCACGACTATAGGTATAGATCAATACCTTAACATTAGTTATGTGTATGTATATAGTATGTTATATCTACACATATATATCTGATTAAAAGTATAACGAATTGTATGTGTGGCATATGTGGTAGGTAACGTAAATTATGGTGATGACATGACATGTTCTTACAAACTATTGTTGACATGTGTGAGTAAAAGTAATATTATGTGTATATACAATTGATAATGTGTAGGTATTGATTTGAATACACCTTCCTTAACCCACCAACTGCAATTAATGCAGTTAAAATTTACCCTCTTTTTCTTTAAACATTCTTAACTTTCATATACGACATTATTATTTTTTTAAATTACACCATAAAAACAAGCGTTTTTTTATCTTTAAAATGCGTATAGTGTTGTTATATAAAAAAATTTTAAAAATTACTCTTTCGATTGTATAGTGTTAGTATTTTTTTTAAATGTGTTAGCAACTGCAATTAATGCAGTTAAAATTTACTCCCTTTTTCTTAACTTTCATATACGAAAGTTTTTTTTTTAAATTATACCATAAAAACAATTTTTTTTATCTTTAAAACACGTAAAGTGTTGCTATATAAAAACTAAAAAAAAATTACTCTTTCGATTTTATAGTGTTAGTATTTAAAAAAAAATGTGTTTTAAAGAGTTTTTTTTTTTAATTTTTATATATAGCAACAGTATATGCGTTTTAAAGATAAAAAACGCTCGTTTTTATGGTGTAATTTTAAAAAAAAATAATGTCGTATGTGAAAGTTATGAATGTTTAAAAAAAAAACGGGTAAATTTTAACTGTATTAATTGCAGGTGCTGGGTTAAATGGCTCCATATGCCACAGATAGGCCTATATGGAGCGGTTGAGAGGGTGTATGGAGAAAAATTTTGGATGCCAGTAGAATGGAGCGTGTTAAAACGAATATAAATGTGTTAGATTTTTTTTAATGGCAAATTGGATGATTGACTGGTCACTGGCCCATTCGATCATTTTCATTCCCTGAGTACATGACCTGATGAGAAATCTGCCTAATTTAAAACCTCTATTTTTTGTTACATGTAAGACTTAAACCCTACATCTCTCTATTTTAATGTCTTTTGATGTAAACTATTTTATGTATGGACATTAACCAAAATAAATGTAGGTAAAAGTCTTAGATAAATACAAACAAAATATATATCCCCAAATATGTACAAAAATTAATATTCTTAATTTAAAATGTTAAACACTTAAACATCATATTTTACAATTACATAGCAATGAAGTTTAACGTTTGTATAACTATTTATAAAATACTAGATGTAATTAAAAAAAAAAAAAACGGTGTGAATGCGAGAAGGATAATTGATTCCCTCCCTTTAATATAAGAGTTGGTCAAGGGGCATTTAGGTAAAACCACTATCCCCGACCGCTGGTGCATATTTATTCAGCCCTCTCGTAGACCGCTCCGCCACACCACAAACAACAAGATGTCATCTTCTTCCCCACCAACCTCCAACGGCGGCGGCGGAGACCACGAAGACGAATGGGTATGGAACGAAATCAAAGCCGAAGCTCGGCGCGACGCCGAATCGGAGCCCGCCCTCGCGAGCTACCTCTACTCCACCATCATCTCCCACTCCTCCCTCACACGATCCCTCTCTTTCCACCTCGGAAACAAACTCTGCTCCTCCACTCTCCTCTCCACCCTCCTCTACGACCTTTTCCTCAACACGTTTTCCTCCGACCACTCCCTCCTCTCCGCCACCGTCGCCGACCTCCGCGCCGCCCGCCAGCGCGACCCCGCGTGCATCTCATTCGCCCACTGCTTACTAAACTACAAGGGCTTTTTAGCGATCCAGGCCCATCGCGTGGCCCATAGACTCTGGGCTTTAAACCGCAAGCCCATAGCACTTGCGCTGCACTCGCGCATAGCGGATGTTTTCGCTGTCGATATCCACCCTGCGGCTAGGGTTGGGAAGGGGATTTTGTTGGATCACGCGACCGGGGTGGTGATCGGGGAGACGGCGGTGATCGGGAACAATGTTTCGATTTTGCATCACGTGACGCTGGGTGGGACCGGGAAGGTGGGAGGGGATCGGCATCCGAAGATTGGGGATGGGGTTTTGATCGGGGCGGGGGCGACGGTTTTGGGGAATGTGAAGATTGGGGAGGGGGCGAAGGTGGGGGCGGGGTCGCTGGTGATGATTGATGTGCCGCCGTGGACGACGGCGGTGGGGAATCCGGCGAGGTTGGTTGGGGGGACGGAGAAGCCGAAGGTGCATGATGATGTGCCGGGGGAAACGATGGATCATACGTCGTTTATCTATGTGATTTGAGGTGTGATTTTTTGGTATGTTTTTTCTTTATGTGATTTCTGTGATCTAGTGGAAATGTAGCTGTATGTTGAATTAGGTTTCCATGGTTGCCATTGATACTTGGAATAATGGTGTTTTGACTATTAGTTCTAGATCCGGCCCGAACGTTGCGGCAGACCTGGTATAATAATCTATCTGAAGTCACGGGAGTTCGCTTTCAAATCAATTAATAAAAGTGTATACCAATTAATGATCGGGTCAAATCAGATTAAGATTCAAGAATTTGGTCATGTTTGGATAACTATTAGAAATCAACTTATTGGCTTATTGCTTTTTAAAAAGTCAATAAGCTAAAAATATTGTTTTAATAGTGTAAAAGCACTTTTCAAAATGGCTTTTGGATCAAGAATAAAAAATAGATTTTTAAAAACATCAAAATTTTGGCTTTTCAAACTTCATTTGGCTTTTAGACAACAAAATTACCATACTACCCCAAAATACGTATCACCTACCTAATTTATATTATATATATATATATATAATAAATTAAGATGAATAGTAAGATTTGAGATTCTTTTAGTTTGGTCACATAATTTTTTTTAAAAAAATTTTAGCACCACAAAAGTTCTTTGTATTTTAATTTTGCCACATAAACTCTAATGTTTTTACCTTTGGTTATAAAGTTGAAGGTTTTTAACTTTGGTCACATTTTTTAGAGTTTTATACATTACAACGAAAGTTTTAAACTTTTTCGTTTTATACCTCTTAATTTTTTTACTTTCGTTTTTAATATACTTTATATATAACAAATAGAATTCAAAAAGATAGTAGGTTTTAGCTTTTTTATAGTTTGGCTACGATAGTTTAAGACTTTGACATTTTCTACCCTGAAACTTTTATAATTTTTTTAAAAGGATAGTAACTTTAGGTTTTCATAGTTTAGCCACATATGTTTCATACTTTTACGTTTTTCACCCCCTAATTTTTAAAGCTTTCTTTTTGTTTTAAGTTTTGTGGTCTTCTACTTTAGCCACAAAACTTTTAATTCTTCTTCTATCGTTTTTAGTATACTTTTATAGTTTTATATTTTCACCACGAGACTTTTAGACTTTTACGTTTTATACCTCTTAACTTTGTAAATTTCGTTTTTATTAGACTACATTCATTTTTTAGTATACTTTAGAGTTTTTGACTTTGGCGACGATTTTTTTATACTTTTATACTTCGACGACACAACTTTTAAATTTTGACCCTTCGTTACCCTAATATTTCATACTTTCATTTTTTAGTATATTTTTTTAATAGTTTTATACTTCGACGACACAACTTTTAGATTTTGACGTTTTATTTCACTAAAATTTCCTACTTTCATTTTTTAGTATACTTTTTATAGTTTTATACTTTCACCACAAAACTTTTATACTTTTATGTTTTATACTCATTAACTTTTTCTACTTCCATTTTTAGTATACTTTCGGAGTTTTCTACTTTGGTCAATACTTTATTATAGTTTTATATTATCGCCACAAAGTGCGGACAGGTTACAAGATCAAATAAACTAAACGACTTATACACTTTATACCCTCTAAGTTTTACATTTTTTTTTAAGTTTTGTCGTTTTCTGCTTTAGTCACGATACTTTTTTAATTTTACGTTAGGGAACTTTTTGGTTTTCAAACTTTGGCCACAAAAGTTTGATACTTTTACATTTTCTACCATCCAATTTTATTTTGTTTTTGTTTTAAGTTTTGTCGTCTTCTACGTTGATCACGAAACTTTTATAATTTTATGTTTTATACCCTTTAAATTTAAAACTTTTGTTTTTTATTGTTTTTATTTTTTTATACACTGGCCATGAAACTTTTATAGTTTTACGTTTTATAACCCTTAAGTTTTCCACTTTTGTTTTTTTTTTTAAGACTTTTACGTTTTATACCCTTTAACTTTTCTAATTTCTTTTATTATTATACTTTTATAGTTTTTGACTTTGGCCACGACCTGTTTATAGTTTTATACATTGAACACATTAAAACTTTTCTTAAACTGACAGGTGAACGGGTGGCCCGCCGCGAAGCGCAGGCGGATCACAATGAAATTTGTATGGTGAATAGTATACTTTTAGTATCTTATACTTTGGCCACCACTTTTTATATTTTTTATCTTTTTGGTAGGCTACTTTTCATTTCTCATAGTTTGGCCACAAAACTTTGGGTTTGACAGTTTCTACCCCTTAAATTTTTAAACACGTTTCTTTTAACGAAATAGTAAACTTTTGGTTTTCATAGTTTAGTCACATATGTTTCATACTTTTACGTTTTGTACCTTTAACTTTTAAAGTTTTTTTTTTGTTTTTTTTTTTGTTTTAAGTTTTGTTGTCTTCTACTTTGGCCACGGAACTTTTAACTTTTCTACTTTCGTTTTTAGTATATTTTTATAGTTTTATACTTTCACTACAGGACTTTTAGACCTTTACGTTTTATACCCCTTAACTTTTTAACCCTCTAACTTTTAAAGTATTTATTTTGTTTTAAGTTTTGTTGTCTTCTACTTTGGCCACGAAACTTTTAACTTTTCTACTTTTGTTTTTAATATACTTTTATAGTTTTATCTTTTCACCACGAGACTTTTAGAGTTTTACGTTTTATACCCCTTAACTTAGTATATTTTTATACTTTTATACTTTCACCACGAGATTTTTAGACTTTTACGTATTATGCTACTTAACTTTTTAACCCTCTAACTTTTAAAGTCTTTATTTTTGTTTTAAGTTTTTTTTCTTTTACTTTTGCCACGAAACTTTTAACTTTTCTACTTTCGCTTTTAGTATATTTCTATAATTTTATACTTTCACCATGAGTCTTTTAAACTTTTACGTTTTATACCACTTAACTTTTTCACTTTCGTTCAGTATACAAATTCAACCCCGCAGCAACGCGCGGGGTGGTAAACCTCTCGTTGATATAATAAATAATGTCATTTTTTTGTCAATTTACACAAATTACCTACTTTACACACCATTAAAACTAATCCATTTTTTTTTAAATATTCTTTTCAAAAAGTAATAAGTTAAAAAGCACTTTTACCTAAAAGTGCTTTTGCACGCAAATAAACACTCCTAAGCATACCCTTTGTATGTGTTTGAATGTTGTGAAATCGTGATCAAAGCATACCCTTTGTATGTGTTTGAATGTTGTGAAATCGTGATCAATTTTTAATCTTGGAGTGTATGCATGAATTCGAAATCCATTTTACTAGGAAAGCAGTTTCTGGTCTCCAATAACTACTAAAGCAGCTTATAACCCTAGCCTAAGGCTCTTCCTCTTGGACCCAGTTAGGGGCGACCGCCCCTGGGAACCCGCTTCTCTCGGGGGCTGTCTACGAATCCCCGTTAGTCCCGATAACATTCAAATATGTGTTGACTCATATTTACATGTTATACACAATCTATTTTATACTAAAATATCCAACAACGATTACGTACCCGAGTGCATGGGCCACTTGAATAGTAGGAACAATCCTCGAATATATTGGAACACGGTTTAGAACTTGTTTAATATCCTGGATTGTGATACCAAGACAGTGCAATTACACCATCATCTTGTCCCGTTTTACATCCCAAATTAGTAAGTTTTAAAAATCTATAAAACGAAGGTGAAATTGGTACGAGATTTGATAAATTAAACGGATTTTTTATTTTCTATATCAATATCGGCGTATGCGCGACCAAGATTTTTAACTAGTCAACATAGATTTAAGATTACAAAGTTATTTATTTTTAACGACAATTATCATTCACCGGTATGAGTCATGCATATATTTGTGTTTTTTTTAACGGTCAATTTAAATCACTAACAGAGACATTGTCAACCCATCCAATCATCTCTATTCTTCATTAAAAGTAAATTCACTATATGTGAGAAAAACCACCGGTATAATATGGGTTTCCATTTATTTTTTTGCAACATGTGAGACTTAAACAAAAAAAAAAAACTATCACTTTTAGTGTCTTTAAATATCTCACCTTATTCAATTGAGTTAAGGATCATTGGTATCATGGTATGCACGTATTTATATTAAAGTTGTTATAAAGTGAGTCGGGGTAGCATAAGAGAGTGTATTGATAGGACACCATTTGAATTGTTTGTTTTTAGTTGACATTTTGTTAATTTTTTTTAGGAAAATTGGAACTGAATAATACGAATTCACACTTCTTGGCCAATAATAATACAAGTTATGCATTTGGCCTACAATAATACCAATTAACCATTTCGTTCTCTAGAATGATACACCGTTAGTTTTTCACTAACGGTGTTAGTCACAAGGTTGTTTTTGTCATTTCTAAAGTTGGAGGGCTCTTTTTGAAATACCTATAAATATAAAAAGCAAAAAAAAAAAAAAAGTGTAAATTAAAATCGATCACTTCATCATCGATTAATATAACTTTAATTAAAACAAAAAAATACAGGAAAATAAAAAAAACAACCTGTGGCTTCCGCCGCCCCCACCCCACCGTCAATGCTTTCCGGCCAACCCTGCACCCTTTCGGCGAACCATCTCAGACTTCCGGCGAACCACCATTCTTTGCAACCATCGCAAGTGATGGCGGTTGAGCTTCCGTTAATGAGTTTAAGCGTTTAACACAATCTCTGTTTATCACGAACATCGCAAGTGATGCGATTGAGCTTCTTTAATCAGATCTGTAAGCTTCGCAGGATCTCTATTCAATTTCGGGTTCATCACATCTCGGTTCATCTTCTTCGCCGGCGATGAGTTTAATGGTGGTGCTCTAGGGTTGGGATGATTGCCGGAGAGGAAGGGGATATGAGATCTGCTATAGGTTTTTAATTTAAGACAGGATCCAACAAAGACGGTGTCGCCGGAGGACTGGAGGAAACATGTTCGGCGGAGGACATGTTTACCACGGAGGAGATCGCCGGAGGAAGCATGTTCGACGGCGATGATGAAGTGATCGATTTTAATTTTGGGTTGGAATGGATAAGGTTTTTTTTTTTTTTTAATTTACACTTTGATCCTTTACACTTTTTTTTTTTGCTTTTTATATTTATAGGTATTTCAAAAAGAGCCCCTCCAACTTTAGAAATGACAAAAACAACCTTGTGACTAACACCGTTAGTGAAAAACTAACGGTGTATCATTCTAGAGAACGAAATGGTTAATTGGTATTATTGTAGGCCAAATGCATAACTTGTATTATTATTGGCCAAGAAGTGTAAATTCGTATTATTCAGTTCTAATTTTCCTTTTTTTTAACATCAAATTTTTCTTTATAAATAACAACTTAACTTATATTTATATTTAGAAGGATTTAAATACTCACCATTTTTATAAAGGAATAATTTTCTAACCACTAAACTTTAATTTAAAACCATAGATAAACATTTTATTACTTGAATTGTTGTTTTAAAAAAATGTCTGGGAAGGCTAGTAATGGACACATATTAACAACACACCATCTATCTGATCCGAGCTGGCGTCGATGCGATGCGGTGCACCCATCATGTGATCAGATCATGTTATCACCTGTTTTTTGAATTCAAGATATCGTTTTATTGTTCACGGCACGTGGATATATAGGCCAAGGAACCATTTTTTATGTATTCATTTTATTTTATGAGAGAGTGTTTTTTAATCACAGAACTCATCTTGGTCATTGTTTTGAAATTTTCAGCTGGTGTCGTCGTAATAAAATCAACATACTAAAATAACAATAGCGACGCTAAAATCATAAGGATGTGTGTCCTATTGGGACGTCTTAGAGCCCCATAGCGTCCCAACACCAGTATAGTGGGGTTCTATTTGGGTGACATAGAACACCATAGCTCCCCAACACCACTAACACCCTTAAGATATCATGATTCGTGAGGAGAAAAAAAAATCAGTTAAAGATGACCATATATGAGCGTAAGGAAATAACTCCCTTAAAATTAGGTTGTTAGAGCCTTAAAGAGCCCATCCAACCAATCAAGTGTGGACTAGGGGAGATTTTCTTTTAGTAGCTGGGGTTTTCGTCTATGAGGATTTTCAAGTTAACTTAAAATGTTAAATAACTAGTGGGAGTTGAAATTTTATAACTAAAAAACTCGAAAAAGGTGGTTAGAACTTAGAAAACGTTTATGATTCAATTCGCTTTCAAGTTTCATTATTATAAAACAAAGGGTGAGTATCAAATGGCATTTAGCCTAATGGTATGTAAATGATGGTTAGAGCTTGGGATCATTGAGATTTCAAGTTTAAACATGACTCAAGCGAGTTTTTCTCATAAAAAATAAGTTTCTTTATTGATGGTGTTTGTGAGTCAAGCCTGAAGTTTAGATTAACTTGGCTCAAAATTCAATACACACTTTACCAAAAATAACATACATAGAGCAATGATTTACATCATTTCGTCATAACTCTTTCATGGGCCCTTATATCATCTAATGGACTGTTCGTAGGGCCCGGTGTAAATGGCTAAGTTCAATACTTCAATCAAAAAATGTTCCTAACTAATAAAACTAATGTATTTATTGAAAAAAAATGTCACGAAAAAGACTTAAGATGCGTTTATTTTAAACACGATGGTTATAATAGAAGTATCACTCATCCACTATTCTATTTCCCCAGGAGAAAACCCTTTACTCATGTGAACACGTTTAACACTTCTCACCCTGCAGTGATTCTCGATAATATTGTCTTTAATATTGTTCACTTATCAAAGTTATTGTATCGTGGAGGTGTAAATGAGTACGATTGTGTGTAATGGGCGTCATATGCCTCTCATAATGTTTATAGTGTTCGGAAACATTTCCTCCCGGGCGTTACGGGTTCCAAAGCCATCCATGGCGTCATCTTTATCATGTATCCCTCACCCATTTTATTTATTTTTTAATGTGATTGGATCATAGGTTTAATTTTTTCTATAAAAAAAGGTTAATAAATAAGAGGAGCTTCATGAGGGGCTTATACTACACACTTTCCAGACCTAATTTAAATTTAAGAAAAAAAACTTAAAACCTGAAAAGAGTTCGACGGGTAGAATTGATATATCTTACAATTGTTAATTTTTTTCAAATTTTTTAAATGTTTATAACTTTTTTCAAATGATATAATTTTTTTTTAAATGACAACATAAAATCAATAATTTTTTTCTCTTTAACTCAAGTATAGTATTGTTATAATTTTTTTTTAAGATAGAACTTTTCTTTGTAAGACTTGTCTATTTTTCTCATGTAACTTATATAATTATTGAATATAGCTTACAAAATTATTAAATTAAAACTTGCTGTGATTATTTTATCAACAAACTTGTCGTAACAAATTTATCATCTTTCTAATTACACGAGAGGCATTCTAGTTACTTTGTATCCTTGGTATTATGAAAAGATACATTTGTACCGTAACTTTCCTCTACAATAACAAAATAATAAAGTTTATTTAGTTTGGCTACAGTCACAGCCTGTTACGCTAACAATAACCCTCATTCATCCACGGCTCCCATTTTTCAATGATGCCATTTGAGCGTGACACAACGAAGTCACCAGCCGTTAGCATACCTTCACATTATCGTAAACGACAGAAGAAAATTATAGAAAAATTGGAAAGAGCATAGGGGGAGAGAGTTTTGGTGTGTTCGTAGGCAAAAGCCAAAAGGAACGGATTTTATGCTCAATTTTCCATTTTTATCCTTCCCCACTACGAAGAACAACAAAGAGAGAGAAAGTGGATGCGAACGAAGAGAGAGAGAGAGAGAGAGACGATTAAATCTCAATCTACGAATTAAGCGATTCTGGTGTTGTTCTCACGAAGAAGACGATTGATTATTAATGGACGGTTGAATGAGTCATCGCTGCATTCCTTTGTTCGTTGATGAAATTATCTGGCGGTCAGGAATCTGCGATCTCGAAGAAGAAGAATTTGGAAAAGGCGATCCGATGCTGCTGTTAATGTTCATCTGATTTGATTTGATTTGTGTTTCTAGATCGTTAATTTGTTTGTTCGCCGATTGATTAACGAAAGCGATTAAGGAGAAAAAGCAATGACCGGTGGTAATGGAGATGGAGGTGTTAAGGCAGCTCCGGCGGGCCCGCCGCCGGCGCTCGACTGGAAATTCTCTCAGGTGTTCGGTGAACGCACCGCCGGTGAGGAAGTTCAGGAAGGTAAAACTAGCTTCTATACTTGAAATGATAATACCTTCTGATTTCTGAATCTCCAGATTTGTATATTGGTTAGGGTTTGGATTAAGGGCGTTTTTGATCTAATTTTCGGACCGGTACATTGCTGAATTATCGGTGATTTGGAATCAATTAGTGTATTGAATACTGGTACTTGGTTAAGTTGTTGAGCTTAATCAATTATAAGACGACAAATTTGCAATTGTACTATTGTAGGATGATCAAGTTACTGTTTCATAAGCTGTCAAGTTTTCTTGCTTATAAAACTTTTCCAAATGCATTTTTGATATAAGTTTCTCGGATGCTTAAAAGCATTTGCAGTTGCATTTATTAAGAAACTAACTTATTAAATGCATAGACAAGTCTGATATTAATGGTTGTACTAATGGTGGCATTCTTATAATATAGCCATGGCATATCTGATCAAATATATTATCATTGTATTTTATACCTAACAGCATTACTTTGATATGTTGTAGATTTATAATATCTACTGTATAAGTCTGAATATCATATGTTTATAGGTGAACATGTTTTTTTTGTTTGATATTTGCAATGACCTCCATAGTATAAGATAATTTTGAATAAATAAAAACCTCGAGACCTAGGGCAAGATTCAAGGAGTTCTCGAGTCGTGGTAGAAATATTATCAATGTTTCATTAAAGAAAAAGCCGCCTTCTTATGTTGTTATCATGGCGAGAAGATATCCATGTAATAATCATAATATAGTTTGGCATTCATTCAGAACTTTATCGAATATGAATGGATGGTGGTAAATTTTGAATTTATTATTAATCAAGTAATCAACATCGAGAAAGGTGTCGTATAACTGTTTGCATGTTGATTCTACTGTGGATGTTATTGGTTTTGGAAATTTAATTTATGACACCTTGCTAGTAATTTATAACTTACAAATTTGTTCTAATTGTTGGTTATTTATCACGTGTTGCTCGTTTACATGTTACAACATTATAAATTATATTGAATCTTGCGAGTTACATGTTTCTATAATTGGCAAAACCACGTTAATCTTGTTTATTGAAATCCAAATTCCAAACCACAAATTTTATTCACATCTGCTAATTATATGTTTAATCCTTTATTTTACAAATTATTTACACCTGTTTTAAACTGTGTAAGCCGCGTGCAACTTGTTTGACAGTTGATATAATTTCGGCTATTGAATTTGATAAGAGCGGTGACCATCTTGCTACTGGTGATCGTGGGGGAAGGGTGGTGTTATTCGAGAGGACTGATACAAAGGAGGTTAGTTATAAATTATTATAAGATTACTGATTTCTTGTTACATTTATGTTTCTTTCTGTGTTTTGATTGTCTTATTCTTGTATTGGTTTAATTTTGTCCCATTACTTACAAATTTTAAACCATGATTAATTATGTAGCATGGTGGAAGTAGAAAAGATTTAGAGAAAACTGATTACCAGACTAACAGGCATCCAGAATTCCGTTACAAAACTGAGTTCCAGAGCCATGAACCTGAGGTACTTTTTCTGTTTGTTGAGTCAATTGTATAGCGTGTACAGATGGCAATTTCGACCTGTTACGAATGAGTCAATTTGGGATTTGCTTTATTTGTAATGGTTTAGACGGAGAAAGTAAGAAAAAAAATTAGCTAGAAAGAAAACGTCTCAAAACACTAAAAATTATCACCGTGATTCTCTGAATCATCTTAGCCTATAGCCTTATATTTCTTTCTTTGTTTATTCAGTGAAGCGGGGTGCTACAAAAAACTAGGACAGATGAAATTTTGAACTTTTAGAGGTGTATATAAAATTGCCTTAATTATTATATGAGACTAGGACAAAAAGTGTTTCTGGTCTACAAACTAGTTTTGATATTGAGAAAAAAAGTACCCTCGGACCTGTTACCTGACCTGCTTTACCCCCACTAAGTGCCACCTGTAACAGTGTGATGGAAAATTGTTCATGTTTCTGATTATGCATTTCAAAAATTTGCTTTCAGTTTGATTATTTGAAGAGTTTGGAGATTGAGGAGAAAATTAACAAAATTAAATGGTGCCAAACAGCCAATGGTGCACTTTTTCTTCTGTCTACCAATGACAAAACTATTAAATTCTGGAAGGTGCTCACTTAAATTTTTTCTTTTTAATTCCTTATTGTGCAGTTCATAAAAGTAACAAAATCTCTTGACTTTTCAGGTCCAAGAAAAAAAGGCTAAGAAAATTGCTGACATGAACATAGACCCTTTAAAAGCTGTTGTAAATGGAAGTGTTGCCAGTTCTAGTGTTTCTTCGATTAATAAATTGTCACATACCGCAAATGGGGAGCACGCAGATAAATCTTGCACTAGTTTGAACAAGGACTTTGCTTCTTTGGGGGCAATTCAGTCATTGCGCTTACCAGTGGTAGTTGTACTCAACTTATGCTTTATATGCTTCTACATTTCTTTCCAATTGGTGATGGTGATATCGGTCTTATCCTAATTATAAGGATTTTCAGTTAGATAATTCAGCTGTAATAAAATGAGGATGTAGGAAATAATGTTTGAATGTTTTCTTTTTTTGGTTTGAAGCTGTAATTATAAGAGAATCAGTTGTTTGAAAGATTGACGGAAAAAACACTGTTCAAATATAACATGTGAAATGACCAAAAAGGACCTTTGGAAAATGAGTTATGGATTTTGAGATGAGAGTAAAAGTTTCTCAAATTAGGCAATTTATTTTACCATTTTGATAATTTCGTTGTTGCTAATATGAAACTGATAATAACAAGCACAATCAGTTTATCCAAATTCCAACCATTAAGCATTGATTATTGTGATTAGAAGTCGGAGTAATCTGATAACCAGATTCTAAAAGCAAATCCTAGTACCCCTCCGATCAATTAATATTGTTATCTTTTTGCAATGTTATATTTGCTTGTGTCATTTGATTTTCTGTATATTCCACTTAATATAATAACATAATGTTAAATTTGTAGGTAACTTGTAATGAAACAAGCCCTGTTGCAAGATGTAGAAGAGTGTATGCTCATGCTCATGATTATCATATCAATTCTATATCAACTAACAGGTTTGGATATTGGATTCTTTCACGTGTCACTATTCCAAACATTTTCCTAAATGAAATTTGGTCTACATATTGCATTAGTAGCACATAAGTTGTAATATTGTAGTTATCTATGTTTATATCAATTTAGAAAGTAAGGAAGTTGGAATGAACACAATATATTAGTCTTATATTTTAACTTCAAAAATGTCCTATGAACTAAAGTGCTATATATCTATATCTATACTTCTATACTATGTTATAATACATTTGAGAAGGACGAGATTGTCTTTTTACATTAATTTTTAAGAGTTAAAGGGGGCAAAATTGTCTTTTATAAGTTTGACTACCTCAATTATCTTTAGTACAAAAATATAGAAATCTAATTATGTAAACAATCCATTTTTTATCTAACTAAATTCTGAAAATCATTTTTATTTTATATGATTTCATATTTATTTTATTTTAAAAACTTTTATTAAACCTATAAATCTATATGATACTTTACCAATTAATTGTTCAGGCGATTTAGTAGTGTCTATGGTAGTGTGTTGGTGTTCACCGACGCATCGCATGGCACCCCTCTAGTCATAATAAATGCATATAGCCTAATAGATAAGTTATCTCGACTTAAGTTGGAGGTTGCGGGTTCAATATTTACTATGTTTATTTAGTATTTCCCATCATTTTTGTAATAACAAAATTTTAATGGTTTATAAATAGTTATTCATTTGTCGACATAATTAACATGTATAACAAACTTAACTACCTTTTCATCAATTTGCCGACAAGTGAATAATAAATGTTGTATTTTCTTTTTCTTACTCCCTAAATCAGTATAACTTAAAGAATCAGATCCTTAGACTTTTATTTTTTATTTTAAACAATGATCTGTTTCGTGTATTAGTTTTCTTGACTCACCACCTACACTGTTAAACAAATGATGTGGGCTCATGAGAATTTCTTTCTAAGCACTTACTAAGTTAGAAAAATGTGACGAATATGGTAAAATGAATTTCACCAATTAAAACATCAAGATCAACAATGTAAATCCTTTATTAATTAGATATTCATCAAGAGTTATGTGCCAACTTCTTGTTTATTGCATTAGTGATGGTGAAACATTTGTATCGGCTGATGATCTTCGGATAAACCTCTGGAATCTGGAAATTAGCAATCAAAGTTTCAATATTGTGGATGTCAAGCCTGCAAATATGGAGGACCTCACTGGTACATATTTTATTACATATCTGATTTTTAAATCTAATGTTTCCCTAATTATGAACATATATGTTCACCTGATACATATCAATCAACCCTTTATCTATTTAAAACACTTGTATTTATGCAGAGGTGATCACATCAGCAGAATTTCATCCTACTCACTGCAACACACTAGCATATAGTAGTTCAAAAGGATCCATCCGCCTAATTGATTTACGTCAATCTGCATTATGTGATAGACATTCTAAATTGTAAGTATTTTTGTGGCTTTCTCTTTTTTGTTTCTATTTGATTCTTATTTGGTAATCTGCATGAAACAGAAATGAACTCATACACCTTTTCCTGACAGCAACTAACTTTAAATTAGGCTCAAAATAGAAACTGATCTACAATTTATTACTGAATTTAGCAACCATCCCCATTTTAATTAATTTACCTGTAAATTGCTGATATGGCACTGGTTAATACCATGATAGATTGATAGCTGCCATATTACGCAATACATATGCAAAAGGTTGCTTGTGTATAAAATATTTTAAAAGAAAATTTATTGCAAGTTTGACAAAATTAATTATCTTATACAATTTTATATTTAAAAGTAATTATAAGTTTAGCAAAGCAGATGCCGTGTGGCATAAGGGACAAATAAGATACCATGTCAACACCTTCTAAAGAATCAGCAAAAGATGACCTGCCACCGGCTGAACAGCTCATTCGGTGGTACAATCAGTAATAAAATCTAACTTGCTTGCGGAATCGGTGCTAAAATCTAAGCTGACTTCTCTTTTCCGCCTAATTTAAAGTTGGTTGCTAAAACACAGAGCAATTGTAAAGATTGTTTCTTTTCGTGCAATGACCATTCTAGTTTTGCTGTTAAATTTTCTCATAGTGAAAAATCTATTTTGTAGGTTTGAAGAACACGAATCACCTGGTTCGAGATCATTCTTCACTGAGATAATTGCATCTATTTCTGATATTAAGTTTGGAAGGGATGGAAGATATATACTAAGCCGTGATTATATGACCCTTAAGGTTTGTAATTCTCTAACTTCCTGTTTTGCAGGCAACGTATTACTGACCCATATACTTATGAACGGGTTGATTTGGGTTGTGATTTATTTCAAACGGGCCAAATGGATAATATTAAAAGCATTAGCTACAAAGGTAACATGTCAAATGGGTCGAAGGTTGGTTAAACTGTGTTCAATGCATACAACCTACTAAATTGCTTTATTTGAAATAGGAGACCATTCTTGTAATAATATACTTAAATTGTTTGTAATTTGATTTTGGTAAAAAGTTCGGCCCATAAAAAAAATTACATGTTTTAGCCGGTTACCCAAACCCTCTAATCCGCCAATTTTTCCACCTCTCCTTACCTTGAAATATTTTGCATTGTTTTCAGTTAAGCTATTTCTTTCTAAGTTAAAAGAATACTTTTTAACCTTTGTTATGTACTAAAATTGTAACATCTTTGTGCAGTTATGGGACATTAACATGGACGCTGGTCCAGTTTCTACGTTTCAAGTTCATGAATATTTAAGACCTAGGGTACACCTCCAATATTCACCAACTTTATGTAACATTTATATATTTTTGGTTTTTTGCACTGAGTAGTGAGTACTGAATTGTTGCAACTGTTAATATCCAGCTATGTGATTTGTATGAAAATGATTCAATCTTTGATAAATTTGAGTGCTGTCTAAGTGGTGATGGTCAACGAGTTGCAACTGGTTCTTACAGGTAACTCGTGTTGAATTTATCTATTTTTATTTTTCTCTTTTGTTCTCCAAAACACTGATTAAATTAATATGATTTCAGCAATCTCTTTCGTGTATTTGGCTCGGTTCCCACCAGTACTGAAGCAACTACCCTGGAAGCTAGC
Organism: Deinandra increscens subsp. villosa; assembly: GCA_039602395.1. Lineage (NCBI taxonomy): Eukaryota > Viridiplantae > Streptophyta > Magnoliopsida > Asterales > Asteraceae > Deinandra > Deinandra increscens. Next base: position 83,445,615 of record JBCNJP010000025.1, on the reverse strand, counting down.
AAAAACCCAATGAGGTATTTAGCACAACACCTTCCCAAAGAAAAATTCTGCCTCAATTTTATGTGGATAATCTATAGTAGGCAAAACATGTAGGGTGGGCAGGTCAAAATAGGTCAGTTTAACCAGATACTACTTTTGTAGAGGTGGCAAGATGCCAGGTTGGGTAACACATAAAATATGGCTGAACTGAAATGGGTCATATTTTAGAAAGCGTTGAAACAGGCCAGTTGGGATTGGGTTAACTCGCGAACACTTTTTTGTTTGTTTCCGCTGTAAATGTATTTTTTAAATAATTAATACGATATGTATGATTACAGAAACATTATTATCGTCAAAAACTCAAATCCAGTTCTTGAATTAAATGATTTTTAGGTTGGTTAATTCATTATGGACTTTGGGGGACTTTCAAGTTTCAAACCCACTTGACCCGTTTCCATTAGCTAACCTTTTCCATTTCAGCTAACTTTCTCCATTTAAGATTAATTAGAACCCTAATGAACTCATTCTTAAGTTAATAGGGTCCAAATCCACACCTATGTTTTTTATCTCAGTTCATATAAAATTTTCTAACATTAACTAATATGATATATATACGACTACCAGAATTATTACCAATATATTAAATTATTTTATCATCATTTTTTTAACTCAGTTTCTTGTTTATGCAAATCTGTTAGTTTTTACTTCTTCAATTCATTAAAGATAAAACATAATCCAAATGTACCCGTCTTTTGTAGGCAACAGGTGCAGACACCTTCAAGGCCTTCAAGATCTCTAAGCAGCAGCATAACCCGCGCAGTTAGGCGAGGTATAACTCTTAAATCTTTTCTTTTTCAACCAATAACCAATTCCAGTATTTATTTAAGCTTTTAATTATATATACAGGGGGAGAAAGCGACACAAATGGGAACTCATTTGATTTCTCAACAAAATTACTCCATTTAGCATGGCATCCTACTGAAAACTCCATTGCTTGTGCTGCTGCAAACAGTTTGTATATGTACTATGCATAATTTACAACAAACAACAAATGTCAGTTTTTTCCCAACAACTTTTGTTGGTTTTCTTGAATCAACCCACCAACCACGGTGTCGGCGGCATCGAGAAAGTTCTAGAAGATGTTAGAATCCACAGAAAGGTGTAGAGAAAGTTGTAGAAGATTTCAATTGATGGTGACAAAATTTCTTTGGTTTTCATCCACAAATGTTTGGGCTTTTATTATATACTCCCAAATTTCTGTTTTACCCTCCATTATTTATTTTCTTTTTCTTTTTCTTTTTTTGATAAAAAAGTTAGCTTTGTTGCAAAAGGATGTTCTTGTTTTGGGTTGAATTGTAGCCAAGAAAGAGATGGATGCCAGAATATATTTTGCCTTTTGGGTTTTAAGTTTTCTAAAGTGTAGTATTTTTTTTTTGGAACGGCATCGATCAGGCGACTTTGGTCTCACGTGTAAACCTACCCTTGCGGGGCTATGTCCAAGGTCGATTACTCGGACCTCCGTGAGAACCAAGACACCCCCTCCTGAAGCTTTCTCCTGGCAGAAACCCCCTCCTGGGACAACATGGGGTAAAACTGCCTCCCCTTGGATTAGAACTTGGGTCACATAGTAACCAAAGCCCTAAGAGCCAAGGGGGTAACCACTAGGACAAGTCCTAGTGGTTTCTAAAGTGTATAGTATTAGTTGGAATTTCTGAAAGTGCTATGCATCTTACCTGCATTCCAGGCCATTTAGGGGGGTGTTTGGTAAGTTACAGAAATACCCTTAACAAGAACACACTCTTTATTGCTTCAATTATTTGGGGTAGGGGTGTTCACGGTCCGGTTTATACGGTTTTTGAGTCAAACCGTAAACCAAACCGTTAGCTACGGTTTTTAATAATCAAAAACCTAAACCGAACCGTTAAAAATTAAAACCAAACCAAACCGAACCGCTATTTCCGGTTTGGTTTCGGTTTGGTTTCACGGTTTAGGATCTTTAGGCTTTCGATATAAGTTTACAATAATAAAATTTAAATTAAAAGAAAATTCGAAATCAACTTTATCAAATGAGACAATAAGAGTATAAGCTACTCTACTATACTTGCCATCTCTAATTTGTTAATACAAAATCCACCTCCAAGTAGGACATGTAACCACCAAAACGTGATGCAAATACTAAAGTTCATAATATAAACAATAGTGTACTAAATATCTAGATTTCTAGGATGAAAACATGTCTAAATTTTTAGATTTTTAGTTTTTAGACGCTAAAACTTAAAATCTCATTACAAAAAAGAAGTCGATGTAATTTATCTTTATATATATAATTATATATATATATGTATATATTATATAATATATATTATATGTACATGGTCCGGTCCGGTTTTTTACGACCGGTTTTTCATATAAACCGTAAACCAAATCATTCACTACGGTTTAAATTTTTTGAAACCGACCGACCGTTCGTTAAGATAAAAAACCAACCGCGAAACCGAACCGATGACTGGTTTGAACGGTTTCGCGGTTTGAAACCAAACCATGAACACCCCTAATTTGGGGGTTAAAATTATGAGGCTAGTCATATTTTACACGAATAATGGTTGCTTCATTGGTTGCGAATAGAAACATATCCAGTGATATTTACTACTAATTGTTTGCTCAACTGGTGAATGATTCTCCTTATAAAGTGGAGGCCTCAAGTTGGATATTTGCATGATCCTAAAGCTTTTTACATTCTTGATATACACTGCTTATCTAATCTTGAAAAAGTATCTTTTTATCGAACTTCAAACACAATATAATAAATATTATATGTAACTATTATTATTAAATAATGGGATTGTGAATTTGTGATCTCCTTGAAGAAAACTCTGCAACTAGCCAAGACAAGACAACAATGCTTGAAATGAATGAGTTATAAGATATTAGGTGGGACATCAAGTGAGTAAAGAGGTTCACACGCTATTTTTGCTACTCAACATCAAACTTCGTCAAGTAGATTTTAGATCTTTTGTTTTTAGTGTGGAGCTTGAATTTTTTTAGTGGTGATCGAAAAAAAATTCTATCGTTATGTTTCGAGCTATATGTTCAGGTCGGTTCAAACAAGAACAAATAATGTTTACTATTATAGAAGTTTGTTAAAAGACAAAACATTTCTTTTAAATAGGTTACTAATAGGGCCGGCTCAAACTTTTTGAAGACCCAAACGAACTTTAAAATTGGGGGCTCAAGTCATAATTTCCTTTTAAAATTTTCAAATAACCCAACTCATATAAATTATCGTAATGATAAATATAAAGCGACCAATAAAAAAAATTAAGGGTTTTAGCTTTCAGCTTGCTACAAATTGAAACGGACTCTTATTAAAAAAATGTTTAAAAAAGTAGAAATGCAACGGATATTAGAAAAATTATTATTATAATTTTAATGTACAAAAAAAAACCATAATGAATATGCATTGTAAAATAAGTCAAAGCTCTCCAAAGTTTTAATAAATAAGCTAGAAAAATGGGTTTTGGATGGCCAAGAGCTCTACCATTTGAATTAGAACATCATTTTGTTAATAAATCAGTAGCCACCGTATTAATAAATATTAAATTTTTTAACAAATTATATGTTACTCGGTACTCTTGAATGAAAAATCAGTAATGACCGGGATCACCGTCGGCCTCTATAAAATCCGTCCGTGTTTGTTTTAAACACGAATAGCTAGTATTAGAGTTTAAAAACATAACCTTTAACTCTTTACTCTTTTGGTTAACATGTTACTTATCACTAGGCCTAACTTTTTGTTTTTAACTGCAACTAGCCCTGCCGTTCCAAAAAAAAAACTGCAACTAGCCCTAACTCTAATGCTCTATCTAACTGGATTTTAGATTCGTATGCATTGAATTTAGGGAGTTGACTCTTGGAAAATTGGCCATTAATGACAACCACAATTTGCCATTTAAAAAGTCAAATGTTATGATACGGTGCGACTATAGCGTTCATGATATATTTACTTTAAAATATGAATATTGGATTTTAACATCTCAGTCTATTATTATTGTCTATTGACCGATATTAATTTGTATTTCATTTATTCCCTACAATACACCAGATTTTAAAGTTATTGAAATCTATTAGACCGCCATTAAATGACCACTAACGTCATTAAACAAAATTTCATTTTCAATGACATTTAAAAACAGTCTACATCGCATTTTTTATCCTAAAAAAACACATATATATGTAATGGATTCGTATATATACCAATTCGTATATTTATCTCCTAAAACTTAAGGGTAATATTTAAATATAAAGATGCTCATGTATGAGAAAAAATAAACACTTCTTATATTTTTCTTAACATTAAGAATAAGATGTAATACAAATAAGATGTTGCGGATGATCTTAGATTAACTAATAAGCTAACGTGACAAAAAAGTTCTCTTTAAATGTTTCGAACACATGAAAACCAATAATTTGTTCCCTTTCAGACGAAATACTCTATATATAAAAAAATGCTACATAAAATAGCTACAACAAGGAAATAAACATACATTTTAGTATTTAATTTGTAAAATAGGGTCTCTAAAAAGATGAGTATAAACATTATTTTTTTCTAGGGGCAGTATATTTTTGGTTTTCCTTTCTAGGCTTCAGCGGCTTCTAAGGCTTCTATACCGCCATGTGCGGCTAAATGATTTGCGGCTTCCTTTTTGAAGCCTACGGCTTTTGGAAGCAAGACGAAGCCCTTGTGGTTTGTTGGGTGGAGGGCCAAATGTGACCGTTGAACGATCACATGCCTTCATTATTATTTTTTTTATTTAAACCCACATATTTACATATCCTATAAATACTCCTACATTTTACACAATTAAATCACAACTTTCACCTCTCTTCTCTATATTTCTTCCATAAGACTTATAAAAATGATGTCCAACCTTAGTATTTCTTTAACTTTTTTTTTAAATTAGCATCATGTGTTAAAAAAAGTATACTACCTATTATTATTTGATGGGAATGTTTTAATGTGTTTTAATATTATGTGTTTTTTTAAGAAATAAAATGTTTAAAAAATATGAAGCTTAAGGCTTCAAATTGAAACCATACCATCTTTTTTGAAGCTTAAAGGCTTTAAATTCTCTTTCACCTGTCTCTCTCATATGACAGCATACTATTGGGTGTATTTACCGCCCCTTACGTGATAACGATACTGAAGTGAATGGACACGGAAAGTTCATGATTCGAAACCACCCAAAATTGTGTGTTGCCGATAGAGGATGAGAGAGGACCAATGTTTTTTCTGATTCAGATTGTATTCTTTTTAAAAATAACTAAACAAATTTCTTTTCTTTTTATAATATAAATGTAGTTGGTACATTAAAAGACAAAAAGTGAAGTATAAACAATTAAAGGATGCCGACAAAAATACCAAGTCGGGAAGAGGGCATCTTGATATGAATGGTCGTGTCGATACCGCTTTTTTGTTTTTGTTTTTTCGTAAACGCTATAACATTCATTAGATTTAGTTTTGTTGACTTTTTTTAATTCACGTTTAGTCGATTAAGTAGCGAGGTCTTACCAATGATCCTATTCGAAGTGGTTAAGATAAGGTACTTAAAGACATTAAAAATAAAATGTTTTGGGTTTAAATTTCACATATGATTAAAAAAAATAAGGGTTCCAGATTGGGCCAACGATTTTCTCACCTATAATGAGTTTCCTTTCAATGGAGAGTGATGATGATCGGGTGGTGTCAGTGACCAATCAGTAATCTAAATTTACAGTTTAAAGAAAAAGTAGTGAGGTCTTAAGTAATGTACTTACTAAATTATGGATGTTAGGGGAGGGGGTATGGTTGTGGCATGGCTTGGTGAAGCCATGCTCACCAACCAATCATCATGTGCCAACTCAATTTTGGTGTTTTTGAAGCCTTGTCAAGCCACACCACATGGTATGGTTGTGGTGTGGCTTGAGTGGGTTGATATGTGCAAACATGAAAAAACAAATGAAAAAACAAGAGGGCATTTCAGCGACTTAGGCAGGCTTCACAAAACCGTGCCACACAAAAAATAGGAGCCGGGTGGAGGAGCCATGCACACGCGGAATGGTTGCCAAGAAGAGCCATGCGGCTCCCCTTGGAACCGCAACCCGGTACCACCACCATACCCCCCCCCCCCTTATGCGATAGATTGTTGAAATCAACATTTAGAAGTGTGCGGGTTAATAAATATAGGCTTTGTAGTTTGTGTTTGGAAGACCTATGATATCTCCTTAAATTATGATATCTCTGTTAGATTTATGTTAAAATATTTTTGATTTTTTTGCTTTAACTGAAAGTAGATGATGAAGAGGAACTCATTTGAGTTCTTAATTTTGTATGTGAATTGAAGCAATTATGAATTGGGGTTGTAATTGAAATGGGGAAAGTTTCGGTTCATTATTCTTTCGATTCACGCACAAATTAAGAATTGAAATGAGTTCCTATGAATTTATCTTCATCGCCTTACTCTGGTTCAAGAAAGAACCCACAAACTTTAACGAAAATCTAACGGAGTTAAATAATTTTAACAACGGACTGTTGAGATAAAATAGTTGAAAAGTTGAAACTGATGGCAAATATATTTCCAGGTATGATTATTAGTGGCCAACAATTGAAAGTGAAGATAATTAAAATCTTAATTTTCTTATCCGAATAATTATTTGATTTTAAAATAATAAATTGAAAAATAATTTAGCCTTAAGTTACGTGGATCAAACGTAACAATAGTTGGTGGGTCATCTTTAGTCCCGTCACTTTTTATAATACAAGATTACGATGTAGAAAATTCAAAGCAAATCTCTTTTATTTTATATAACAGAAATACCTTATTATAAAGTATATTAGTTTTATTGGCCGGCCGATTACATTTTGGCAGTGCATTGAACATAATTGTATTTTGTGCATTTGATTATTAAATATTTAACTCTATAAGTTAGTAGTGTTATCATATCTGATTTTTATTGTGCGCTATGAAAATAACTTTATTTCGATAACATTGCAAGATTATTGGTAACAAAAAAAATTATCCTTCATTTTAGTAGCCATGTTACATCTAGGACAACAAGACCAATATGTCTAACGTTAGAATGGATAATCTAAGAAGCGTGTAAACACTTTCGGATGAATATTCGATTGGTTCACTCGAAATCAATCGGATACGAGCCAGATTTGAATCATATGGAACCAGTGAATTTTGTAAGCGTTTTTTTATGAACCGGTCCAAATTATCGACCAAAAACTTCCGTACATCTAGAGGAGCGTATTGGATGAGTGCTTTGCATTTATCTAATTTCGAATTTGAACAATTTTCACATTTGGTCCTTTAACTTTTATTTAATGTATTTGCAGCCGGAAAATAAATTTCCAGCGCAATTTTGATAAGGACTTTGTTCAAATTATAGCTCGACCCCAGTCAGGGGCGCTGTCCCTTGGACCCCACTCTTTCAGGAGCGTTGCCCCCGAAACCCCGTCTAGATTTCATGAATTACAACTTTATCGATAGGAGTGTGCACCACGCACCCTCCGAACCCGTTCGATATAAGTCATAAATCACATTGGTTGTAGTTAACCCAATTACACTAAAATAACATCTAACATACCTGTAACTATTCTAAGAGAGCATTTGAAATCTTAACGATGGCCAGGTCAGCACTAACAACAAACCTGTAACTTTTTTTTTTAGGAAAAATTGCATGAAATAATCCCAACTTTTCCCCGTTCGCAAATAATAATCCCACCTTTCGAAATTGCAAGGAGCAGTCCCAACTTGTCAATATTTTGCACCTAACAGACCCTCCGTTAAAAAAAATTAACGGCGTAAAAAAGTGATGACGTGGAAGCTGATGTGGAACTTTTTTTTAATTTTTTTTTCTTTTTAATCCCAAGTTTTCACCTTTTTGCAAATAATAATCAATGTTTTAAAAACCGGTTCAACCGGTTCAACCGGTTCAACCGCCAACCGGTTATCATACCGGTTTTTTAATCCCCGGTTTTTTGGACATAACCGGACCGTTTTGAACCGGGCGGTTTTCCGGTTTTTTCCGGTTTTTTCCGGTTCAACCGGTTTTCTGACAGTTTTAAAAAAAAATATTTTTTTTAAAATTTATTGTTATTTTTTATTATTTTTTAAAGTTTAAAACTTATATATTCTTATGAAATACCAATTTGGTATTATTTTTTAGTGAATTATCATTGTATTTTAACTATTTTCGTTGTGGTGTACAAATTTATTAACATTTTTATAAAAATATATATATAAATCCCCTAACCGGTTCAACCGGCCGGTCTAACCGGTCCGACCGGTCGAACCGGCCCCGGAAAGTTTTCCGGTTCAACTAAAAAACCGGTTTTTAAAACATTGATAATAATCCCATCTTTACATTCATTCTGTTTGACTTTTTGGAGTCAAACTTCATGTATTTTGACTCAAAAATTGGACCCGAATTTGAGTTTGTTTGTGTTTGTGATTGATTCCAGTAGTTATAGTTTATCAAAACGAATCTACCGTAGGTTACGAAAACAATTTTCATTGAGTTTTGTTCATAATCGCGAAATGGGGGTGGTGAACATGTTCTTGAGCTCATCAATGGTGAAATCTTTAATCCGTAACGGTTTTCTGCAAGTCTGGTTCCACTAGCTTCGGTTTGAACTCGTGAATTCAATGGTACAATCGGATTTGAATTTCGTTCATGTTTGTGTGATTCACCATTGATAAGCTCTTGAAGAACACCATTCTTTGATAATGGTGAATCACACAAACATGAACGAAATTCGAAACCGATTGTACCATTGAATTCACGAGTTCAAACCGAAGCTAGTGGAACCAGACTTGCAGAAAACCATTAAGGATTAAAGATTTCACCATTGATGAGCTCAAGAACATGTTCACCACCCCCATTTCGCGATTATGAACAAAACTCAATGAAAATTGTTTTCGTAACCTACGGTAGATTCGTTTTGATAAACTATAACTACTGGAATCAACCACAAACACAAACAAACTCAAATTCGGGTCCAATTTTTGAGTCAAAATACATGAAGTTTGACTCCAAAAAGTCAAACAGAATGAATGTAAAGATGGGATTATTATTTGCAAAAAGGTGAAAACTTGGGATTAAAAAGAAAAAAAAATTAAAAAAAAAGTTCCACATCAGCTTCCACGTCATCACTTTTTGACGCCGTTAATTTTTTTTAACGGAGGGTCTGTTAGGTGCAAAATATTGACAAGTTGGGACTGCTCCTTGCAATTTCGGAAGGTGGGATTATTATTTGCGAACGGGGAAAAGTAGGGATTATTTCATGCAATTTTTCCTTTTTTTTACAGTTATCGTTTTTATGAATATTAAGTGAACCAATTCCACTTAACTATCATAGAAGTAAATAATACGTAAAACGAGTATCATATTAGGCTCATTAAATAGTAAAGGTTTAAATCTCACGCGTCCTCAAGGGGACATGTGTGGTGTTGTACTCTTCTCATCAAATAGTAAAGGTTTAAATCTCAAAACGAAAAAAAAAAAATTTGATGGGTTTTCTTTGCCGTTTTTAATAAAATTCTCACTCACGTTTTTATTTGATTTTTTGAAGATGGATAATTGGATATGCATTTAGTGAAAGCTTCGGTTACCATGTCGACTAAGCTATAATTTGACTTTCAACAACAACATGACAGCACATCAAAATTCCAAGATGAGGGAGGTCGTCGTTTTCAGGAGTGCGAACTCATTTAACACCAAATATCATCATATCAAATTCCCCTCCACTACAATATATATCTTTCTCTCATCTTCATTTCCCAATTTCATCCTCCCATTTCCATCTCAAAAAAAATGCATCAAAATCCGCCCTCAACTTATTCATCCCAGATGAACAACATCAACCTTCAATTCCCAGAACACGAGCATCTAAACTGCCCTAGATGCGATTCTAACAACACCAAATTCTGTTATTACAACAACTACAATCTCTCGCAGCCTCGCCATTATTGCAAGAACTGCCGACGTTACTGGACCAAAGGCGGAACTCTCCGGAAAATTCCAATCGGCGGCACCACTCGTAAAACGACCAAACGATCGTCAACCTCCAACAAACGTCCAGATGATTCTTCTCCTCCTCCTCCTCCTCCTTCTTTAACGGCGACTGCTCCGCCAGCTCAATTGACGCCGGAACCTTCTGCGGTTTCCGGTTTTAATGATGATCGAAGCAGAATAAGTGGTGGAGGTTCCGATTCGTCGTTGAGATGGAATGATTTAGCGCCGGATTTGAGTAATGGATCTGAAAACGATGGTTTGAGGAAAAACGATACGGAGGTGTTCCATTTGAATGTGAAAGATGATGGTAATCAGAGCGGTGAATCGAGTGGTTGTGATGGTGGAGGAAATAGATGGCCTGATCTTTCAGTTTTCACATCAGGTTCCGAATTTCGTTAAATTTTGATTTACTTTTTCCCAAGAAATGTTTAGAGTCCATGAGAATATTTTTGCTATGTATTTATAATATTTCCGTTAGTTAGTTGATTCTGTATGTCGTAGTTATCTCAAGTTGTAAACATATACATTAACGGTAATTATTAATTATATACATACATACAATTTTATGAATATTTTTAAATTCTAACCATTAAAGATATGTAGTGACTATAAAGTTTGGTGGTGAATTAGAAACCTCAACAGATTTGGGTCTGAAATTTATGTTTTGGTTTATAGAACTTGTTTAGAGTCAGGATCCAAATTTGAAGAAATGAGCTAGAATTGAAATTTGAATGCAAGTTTCACTAAAAAAAAGCACTTAATCAAACATAAATGTGAAATCGAAATCGAATGGATCAGTTTCTAACCATATGCTTGGAGTGAACTAAATGAGAGTTCCGATGATCAGGTTTACAAAACTATAACAGGAGACAGATCACATCAAACAGGAAAGGTGCGAGCTTTGTACATGCAAATGTAAGCCATATGCCAATCGCCTGCGAGTCAAAGCAATAATAAAACTTGTATTAAATGGTCTAGGGTGCATATCAAAGTAGGTGGTCCTAAGGTCGGGTGATTTTTCAACACAAGAAGGTTGGGTGGACCCGTATGGTTTCGAATAATTAAAGTGATGGACTCCTACAACTACCGCAACAACTCTTATTTTTATTATAAAGTTTAGTGAATTAATCAAATACGGTATTTTTTTTTAAATGTTGAAGGGTTTAATAATGCAAAAAGGCAAATTTTGTTTTTTGTTTAAATTCAAGTCCAAGGACCTCCAAAAACTATAATATTCTATTTTAATGGTAATTTAATTTTTAGATATTTGACTTGGGAAAAAAAATTGTACTCGTTTGGCCCATGTGTATAAACTATACTTTTAGTGAAACTTGGTTAGATTTTCATCCTGAGTTTTATCCATACCTCCACCAGAAAGCTTTGTTATATCTTCTTCCCTCTGCAGGATTGGATTATCATCATCGAATTGAATCCATTTCCCTATAATAATATCAATTATTAGCTTTTTTATTTTGATAATTTGAAGGAGTTCAATGGATAAGAACAAATCAGTATAAATCTATGGTGAAGTAAGATGAAATAGACATGATGGACTAACCATTTTCTTGCTTGACCCAAGAAACATAATGACCTGAATCTGCACTTCTGCCTTTATGAGTCAACACAGCCACCAAATCATAAACGCCAGTCAACTGGACATTCTTATCAGATGCAATGCCTGAAACATATAATAATCAAATACCATTAAATCTTTAAAGGAATAATAACCATAAAGGGCATGGCCGTGTAAGGAAAATAGAATCCAGTCCAGGTTGCAAAACGCGCAAGCTCAGTAACAGGTTTGGGACAAAGCGGGTAATTTTCTGCAGGCCAGGTAGACATGAAAACATTTTGTCTTAGAAATTAACTTCTCTAATATAACTATTTAGGAGGTTTTTTATGCATTGAAAATTAGAAGTGGCAATGTCGACTACAAAATCACAAAAAGGGTAGTTGTAATGCATAAAACCACCTAACTTTTATTCAAAATACACTCGAGACGACTTTCAACCCGTTTGACCTATTTAACTCATTTATCTTGTATTAACTATGTGGCCTATTAGAGATAAAACATGACCCGAGTCTAACTAGATAATAAGTGAATGGGTTAAAAGTGCCGCCTCTACCAAAAATCAAGATTTAATAAGAAATGAAGGTTTATAAGGATTTGACCTTCTCCCAAAGTAGCTTTGGATGATTCTCCACTTCCATTTGACGGTTCCTGGATATAAATAAATAAAAAAGTGTATACTAAGCATATCCGCGTGAATGCACATTTACGTAAATAGTAACCAAATCCACATACCGCTGCATCAGACATCTTTACATCACTGTCCACCGAAGAAGTGCTCTTTTGTTTTAGTTTCAAACCAGCTTTTCTACCATCCTCGTCTCTTAACATCTAAACATTTTAAAAGTTGAAACCCAAATGACAAATATGAACATCAATAAATAATACTAATAAACTAATAACAACAAAATAGTTGTAACAACAGAACTAAAGATAGAAAAATCACCATGTTGAAATTAAAATAAAGTCAAACTGCAAGAAATAGAAACAAACTTTACACTTTTACCCAATTTTAGCAGCCAACTTATGATAGACACAAAAATACAAGCAACATGCTTTTTATTACTAATTTTAGAAACCAAGTTACTACTTACTTCTATTACCTACTGTAACAATGAATGGCCCATTAAACACCCCTTGTAAAAATACGCATTTTAATCCCAGTACATAAAGCAGTAATTACATGCCTGACGAGGAGTTTCCAGCTTTTTGCGAAGATCATCTGAACAAAGATCAAAAATATCCAACTCCAACGGATAATCCACTTTCTGAAAAAACCAACCATGCAGATAGTCAAGAAAACTTAATTTAAGAGGACTCAAATACAAGAACGGTTAAATTAAGAGCCAAGAATTTTGGTATTTTGTCTTCATAGACCATCTCCATTCTCCAATATATGCAACAAAACTGGTGTAAAAAACCTTTTCCTACATTACCATGACAACATATATAGTGTAATTTCTGCTGTACCACTATTTACTCTACCAATTTACACCAGATTTGATGTAACCTTCACACCAAGTTTATATAAGTTTTCACTTAAACCCTTTGAGCTTATGTATACCCTCATTCATATATTGATTAAATTAAATAATTGCTCTCCAAAATTAAAACTAATCTATGCATAATATACCATTAAATCAATCACATTGAGATCTTTATAATGAGCCCAATATTTAATATGAAATTTAATTACTTTACCATGCATTTATAAATGTTATTAAAAAGTTCTATGATTAGTTTGTTAAATAATTATTGTTTTTTCTGGCACATTGTTTTTTAGTTATATCGATTGGTGGTGTTAGAATTAAAATATATAGTAAATAACTTGAAAACAAAATATTTATATAATGTCAGGGGATTTTTGGTCATTTTGAGAAAATTAAAGTCCTGGGTTTCTTTGGTAATTAGCGGAAAGATATTTTTTTGATGTTTTATAGGAAAATTATGGCAGCGAGACTAGAACTAACCATCTCTTGTTCACAACTTCACATGCCAAACGCCTCACCCCTGAGAATGCCGCCTTTAATTATTAATTTGTAATGTATTTCGGTGGGAAGAAGACAAAAATCCTTGTTCATAACCTTTGGTAAATGTTAATATTGGGATTATGTGTATGTAGCTGAAGCTGCATAAATATAAGTATTTTAATTATATAAATAACTAGTTCAATTTTAAAATACATTTAATTAGTTTTATAAAACTTAATTTAAAATAGTATGCATCTAACTTTATATATAATATAATTAAATAAATTACAAATATATATAAACTAATTCTATAAATATATTAGAATTAATTATTAAAAATAGTATATAACTGTATTTCAAAATAAAATAATTTGATAGAAATAAATTACAGTGTAAATAAATAATCTGGGGTTACAGATTTGGTGCTTAAAATGGGCTGAAATTAAAATTGGTGTAAAAATATGCTCTTTTCACGCCAAGTTGTGCACACACATTGGTAATTAAATAAATGCATTCTTAATAAGTATATATGTTTAAAGAGAGAAGTTTATTACCCTCAAAATCTTTGCTTTCTGATTAGATTCCCTCTTCCAGAAAAATCGTACAAACTGAATAGTCAGGTACCTTGCATGTAAAAAAAATAGTTTTAAGAAATGTCAACATATATCTTATGTAATCAAACATGTTAGATTTTGAGACGGAATAAAAAAAAAGGCTGTTACTTTGGCAATCCATTGATGCGTGAATCCTTTAAGTAAACTGCACTGCGCCCCAAAGCAGGAGAAGCCTTTTCTAGCTCTGATTTCAGCCCCTGCAAGAAATAACTCGATCAAGACATTATTTGAACAATCGTTAATCAGATCAACTCTCTGTACAAGCTATGAAGATTTTCTTTCAATAGATACTGCTGATCATGTCAAGTGTACATCTAGATGCAGCTCAGTGAGAATATATCTTCAAAAGTGACAATTATAAAGTGGTGTAAAGTGATGATTTTACCATTTTAACTTACCCAAGATAACACACCATCATCACACTACTACTAAACTCAAGTTAAATCGGTGTCTAGTATGATACTTTCAAATTCAGGCTCATGCCAAAACTAAATAACGTAGCCAATTTAATCATTTAAGTCCGTCTATTGACGTATGTTTTGGTTTGTCATACCTAGAGTTAGCAGATGTGGTTCATGGGTATTATGTAAGAGAAAAAAAGGTGTGTAGTACAAGACTTTAGTATTATACATTTAAGATACACGGTAAACATTTTGATTAATAAAGAACCACCATAAAAGCACTACGTTGGTTTTGTATATACACACATACATATATATATTTATATGTGTGTTTGTAATAAAGGAAGAGAGAGAGAGAGAGAGAGAGTCTTTCCATACATTGCCGATTTTAAGAAGAGAATCACGAGAACCATACGAACACTTGTACCTTTTGCTTTAACTCTAATATATAGGGCGATTATATAACGGCTTACCCATGCTGCTTCTAACTCGTATTATACCTACCAAATCCTACGTACAAGTGCATTATGTTGTTATTGCCTTTTTACTTGAATTGGTCTTGTATTAAAGACACCCTTGTATATACACATGTGTGTGTGTAATTTTGACATGTTGGATAATAAGAGTCCAAAAGCAAGATGCACATAAGAAATCATCCTCACTTCCCTTCCCCCCTTTTCATTGTTAAATTGGTCAACTGTTGGTAAATAATCAAATTCATAATACAATATACCAGCATTGCGAGAAGAATGCAAATAATCACATCAAAGCAACATTAATTAATGAACTTGTATTTCTATTTGGGACAAATAAGAGATGAAGACGGAGATGATATGGCAAATGCAATCTCTTTTATAATAAAACTTACATGCTTCAGCCCCTCATGCAAATGATTCACCTCATGTGATATGTGGCATTTAAGAGAATAAATCGTTTCTGTCTCCATACTTTCTTCACCACTTTCTGCACAATGCACCCTGCACAGCAACATACCATCAAACAGAACCAAAATAGGATGAACAAACATGCTTTTAACAAAACAGTTTTCACCCAAAATGTACATAAGAAATTTATTTCTAATTATTTCACTTGGAATACACGACATATATGTCATTCCAGGTAAAACTTCGACCTAGAATGACATATATACCCATTCCATTACTTCGTAGATACCCTTCTAAAAAGAATTTGTATTCCCCTTCCAAATTTCATAATATCATTTTTAGCCTTTAAAAACACTAAACATCCTGCATTTACCCATCCATATATACTTTAATAGTTACTTGTAACAACCTGATTCACGATATAAAAAAACAGACTATTAGGTGATGACAGGATTCACAGAAATAATGTCTTTCTATTTATTTATTCAGTGACACAGATTTGTAAATCAACTGATTTTATAAAATTGTGTATGGAACGGGTATATATGCTACTTTTTTAGTGTTTTGACAAGCTAAACATGGTACTATGCAATCTCGAGCATGAAAAACAAATTTTAAAACTTTCTGAAGGGTGTCTATGAAATTAATTTTTCGTTTTAACACGTTTTATATCTCATCCATAATTAAGGATTAAGGTGCACAGTGAAAGAAAAACGCACAGCTATCAAAAGTTGGGAACGTATCTTTTCAACATGAACTGAAATATTAGTTCTAAGAATTGGTTTTAACTTTTAAGCATGATTGAAGTGTTCATGTAAAGTAGAACTAACAAGTACCTGCTGGTAAAGTCAATGCCGAAAAGTTCTTTCACTGTATCAAGATTTACACTGCATATTAAACGAGGATGGTAGTTATTAATTAGATAAAACACAAGATACTTCATATTAAAATAGCATTTTGCGAGTGACTCTTCAATCTACTATGTAATCGGCAGACACGCATATCATGTCTATGGAGAATTTCTAACTATTAGGACATATCATTAATTGTACTAGTCATGTTCTGTCAGGTGTTCCCTATCAACAGCCAAAAGCATATCAAAATACCTAATACTTGGCGATCTAAGGGCCTGAGAAAGAGTATACAAAATCTGTGTCCAGCATTCTTCAGCATCCTGACAGTTATCAAAAGTACTGGTTTTCAAAACAAAGAAAAACAATTTGATACCAAAAATAATCATAAATGAATAATATCAAAGAAACCTGTTGCATAAAAGATCCATTGTGCAGCTGCCCAAATTGAGGATATTTTTTCCGCAATACCTACGATTGTACATGAAAAGATATTTTATGAGAAAAAAAGTGCAGTAGATCACAATCATAACAGACTGGGATGAAAAATCTATGTCCAATAGTTAGATGATACATCAGCATATGTATCTTTAAGAGTGCATCCACAGGGGAAATATCTATAGAAACTGCATAATCTAGTAAGATCATATTTAGCAATACCACAATACCTATAACAATAAACAGTGAAACATACGATTGTAACAGAAATTGGATTTAGGAAGGAGCTTTGTACACCAACAAAATTTGGTTTTGTCCAGTTTTAGACTCGCAAAGTAAGAAAAGACAAAAGAAAAGGTAATTTGTAATTTAAGGGCAAAGTTGTAAAAAAAAAAAAAACTTTAGTGGTGTGCGGTGTGCACATCAAATTTGGTGGTATATAAATCACCTCACATAGATTTAAGTATGCTGAACAAGGTATTCCAAGTAATAAATGTTTGCTGACTTTTAACAATATTACTACCATCAAGGTACCATCCAAAATCTATATTTACAAAATTATACGATGCAAGTAAGGAAAAAATGTACCATCCAAAACTGCATTGGTGTGACTGGTTTGACATTCTTATCAAGCTCATTGAACAAGTCTCGTGTTGCAACAGTCAAGAGATGAGAAGTCTGGTCCAATTCATTGCTTCTGCCAGATTGCGGATACCTAAACAATAAGAAATGAATGAATTTGGTGTCCGTAAGCATTTATTACTTTCATTTTCTTTACAGAGATTAGATGAATTCCATTGACAATGAACTTCATATACAAAACTAGTCAGTTGATTGAAGGATTTCATCTGTATAACATAAGAAGAAAACTACAACATAAAAAAAGAAGTCATAGAAATATCATATGGAAGTTCAACACTCTTGTAGACGGTCAGTATTCCTTGTACAAAAAAATAACTCACTCGATTAATGCTGATTTAAGCTCTGGAACGGAATGCAGGCATTGCATGGTGGAATTCATGTAGCAGGTATTTCCAAGATTAAATAATCCAGCAGAATGGCCCTACAAAAAAATTTAAAAAAAGGTAGGTACTTTAGTACCGAAACATTATATGTATATCAAGCATCCATAAATAAACTAGGCATCACATAGAACTTTAAAACTCAGAAGCTTATACACATTCATATAAACTTGTTATAAAATCAAGTGCTTTATAATTTCAAATGTAAGTCTAATTATGAGATGTGGGTCACGCTTGTAGCAAATACATGTGAGATGCAAAATCTGAAGCACGAACTCACCTCACATATGTAGAATACAGAAATGGGTAACAAAAAAATAATAATGCTGTAGCTCAGCTAAACACAAACCTAAGCAACAAAGATTCATAGGGTTGTTATTTGGTGAGATGATTCTACCAAACACAGACTGGATTTTGTATGTGAAACAAAAATGTCAAGAACCTTACCACAGCAATTACTTGTTCTTCTTCTGGAAGGTCTTCCATGAATACAGTGCCCTTCTCTGGAGCCTTTACAATCTCATCGGCAGTTCCCACCATCATCAATTTTTGACCCTACAAATAATAAAAGAACATTTCCACTAATTTCTATAGTACAAAACAATCAACTGTCATATGTAAGAAAGTAAAAGAAGGACCATTCACCTCTTTTAACCCCAACTTGGACCAATCAGAGTCATCCTGGTTAACAGAAAAAGACGGGGAGATCATGAAACTTCAAGTGGTAGATTGCTTTATATTATATAGCCAAAAAAAAAAAAAACTAGAGAAAATAGGGCATGTAGAAACATGGAAGTACCTTTAATATTCCACCTTTCATCATTATCTTTTGCCTTTCAGGTGGTACCCCTGTTAGGTCATACAGCTGACCCTTGAAAACATATGGGGGCTGGGTTGTATCTATCTCAACTGCCGGGTATAGCTCCTTTTGCCACTTTACACTCACTGTGATAGGTAGATATGAATGGCAAGAGTCAAAACATACCTTCTAAAGAGAAGTTTAACAAACTATGGTAAAATTGTGCCCTATGGAAGTATCATATTAGCTGCATGGCTTTTTCATATATAAAAGGGATCACATAGCTACCAGCAGGACTTTTAACAAGGGGAAACTAACCAGATATAAACTAAAGCAGATGTTAGATATAAGTAGTGACATCCAAAAATCAGGACAAGTCATGTCCCACACACGAAACCTTTGTAAGGAGATGTAAAGAATAGAATGTATGCATCTAGTCATCTACTATTCTAATCTCTTACGTACAATCATAAAAGCAGAAATAATCAATAGTATACTATTAACAATCAGCTAAGCATCAAGGAAGGGCGAATATGCCTACAGTGTTTGGCAAAATTATTTGGGAATGTATATCTGTCTATAAAAATTAAAAAACACTCCAATTGTCTCGTTGGAAGGCTCGTTCTGCTAGATGCAGGTTTGACCAACAAACACCAAAACAACAAGCAAATAATGCCCTCCAACCAGAATCATGAGTATATAACATCAGCAGAAATAGACTCCCCGTGGTAAAGTGAAAAAGGACTACCCTAAGGTTCCTAAAATCTATTATGTCTATTTGAAACACTGATATTTACAAAACTTATCTATAACTCATGCATAACCCCTACCAGGTCTGAGCCCATCAAAATCAGAAAGATAACAATACTTCAGTTAAAAACCACATGTGCTATGTCAACACAAGCATTTCCGATCATATGGTACTATTTAAGGCCTTTTGTTATAAGACCTGCATTTTAAATTGAAGTTTTTCTGCACCTTTGCTTGAACTTCCAGTGATGCATAAGTGGTCAGGTATTAGTATTACATATTTGGGGGAAAATACATTTTGAGAATACTTTTTTTTCCATGTAGAGCCCCATAGTTACAATTAACATGGCCTGCTGCCACAAAGAAAGAAGGAAAAAAAAACTCATAACATACTTTCATTCATAGCATGTGTGCAATTTTAAACCTAACAATATAAATTTCAATCATCTCTGACGATTGTTGCATGTTGTAATAGTTTTGAATCTTATGAATGATTCCAACAAGCACGTTCTTTTTTTTCAAATGTAACTATGTGGAGGACAATCTAATCAAATAACTAAGTTGAAACTTATTAGTCGATCTCAGACTCTCAGAACACCCCGGGAAATAGCTAGTACGTAAAACGAGATGAATTTTTCAATCCTACAACTCATAATCTGACTCCTAAATGTGAAATGGAACACAACAGAACATAAGATCAGCTAAAACGTGTAGAATTCAATAATCGCAAGTCATTGACATATCAAATCAGAAGTAAACGACAGTTTATTGTGTTTGCTTTGAATGAATGACGAGTAATTGTGATCTGTGTGCTTGATTCCTGAATCAATGTAAGAAACAAACTGTAATTTGAAGTTTAATAGACCTGTCGGCATAATTGCGGCGAGCTTCGGATTGTTGGAGGTAGCGGGAACGGGAGAAAGTCGTGTGTTCTTGTGATTGCTTGGAGGAAAGGGCAACGATAACCGAGAGACCGGTTTTGATCTCAAAGTGAGGGGGAAGCGACGAAGCGTAATGTGTAACGAGTGGATTGGGCCTGGTTTATTACATATGATATGGGTAGTAAATAGGGCCCGGGCCCAGGCGGTCATTATAAAATATAAAAA
>JBCNJP010000025.1:83350588-83424672 GCA_039602395.1 Deinandra increscens subsp. villosa | reverse complement strand
TTAGCATTTAAAACTTGTTTATGTGTATATTGTAATTTCATTATACTTGGTGTATCCTTTTGTAAATTGTTTATATATTTATAGTAGTTATCCTCTCATTGAGGATATTCATTCCAAAATAATCTTTCAATATGGTATCACGCTAGGTCTATCCTTCCCCCTTCGTTTCCTATTCCTCCGCCGTTCTCTTTCCCTCCTTCCCCCTCTGAATCGTTCCTTTCTCCCCTCTCTTTCTCCATGGCCTCTTCATCAAACAATGAATCTTCCATCTCCAATAACACCTTTCTTCACACTCTTAAACTCTCCGATGATAACTATCTCCTGTGGAAAACCCAGATTTGGCCTCTTCTTCAATGTCAGGGCCTGATTGCTCATGTTGATGGTACAGGAGTCGTTCCTGATGAGTCCTCTACTGTTGATGGAAAAACCGCCCCTAATCCCGCTCGAACTCTATGGGATTCAACTGATCAGAAGGCTGTCGTTCTCCTTACAGCCACGTTGTCGGCCGAGGCTGTTGCTCAAATTGTTGGTTGCTCCACTGCTAGGGAGATCTGGGTTACCCTAGAAGAAGCTTACAGCAGCGCGTCAGTTGAACGCGTACAAAATCTCCGCGATCAGTTGCGACTTTTGTCGAAAGGGGCTGATTCTGTGACTGTTTTTAGCCGGAAATTTAAGGCTGTGTCCGATCAACTCACTGCCATTGGACATCCGGTTGCTGCGGACGAGAAATTACATTGGTACCTTTGCGGTTTAGGCGGTGATTTTTTTGGATTCTCCACCACTATTAGAGGCATGACTCCTGTTCCGACATTTCAGAACGTTGTGGCTCGGGCCGAGAGTCACGAGACGTTTTCCCGGGCTGTTCAGGGTCCGGCGACCCACCCGGTTGCATTTGCGGCTCAGTCTAACCGTGGAAGAGGTAACAATAATAATAATAACAGAAATTATAATCGTAACTCGCGAGGGAACAACCGCAACTTTAGGAACTATCGTAATAATCGTGGTGGTCGTGGTAATAATCATGGGTCGAACCGTTCTGTTGCCCCTCCGGTTAATGAACCTTGTCAACTTTGCAATGTTGAAGGCCATAAAGCCAACAAGTGTCCCACACATGTCTCTTATTCGACCTCTGAGGCTCATCTGACTAGTGCTTTTCAGTCCCAATGTCATGTGAATCCCAATAGTGCAAATTGGTATGTTGATTCGGGAGCCACTGATCACATGGCTAACTCTCCCGGTATTATTTCTAACCCTTTGGTGTGTACCGGTAATGACAATGTTTATTTTGGAAATGGCAAGTCTTTGCCTATTTCTCATAAAGGACATCATACTCTACACAGTGATATTAAACTTAAAGATGTTTTGGTGGTTCCTAATCTCACAAAAAATTTATTATCTGTGGCTAAGTTGACAAATGATAATAACATTGATGTTCTTTTTTCTCGGAATCAATTTTTTCTTCAGGACCGCAGCACTAGACAAGTATTGGCTCAAGGCAAATGTGAAGATGGATTATATATATTGAATCAAGACCATGTTGCATTTGCATCTACTTCCTCTTTTTGTAATAATGCATCTTATGAACTTTGGCATAGCCGTTTGGGGCATGCGTCTTTTGATACTATTAAGTTACTTAATAAAGTTGGCTTGATAAATGTGACGGCCCTTTTACCAAAACCGGAGTTGTGTTCTCCATGTCAAATGTCTAAAAGCCATCGTCTTCCGTTTGATGAAAATTTAAAACGTGCCTCTCATCCCCTTGAAATTATTCATTGTGATTTATGGGGACCGGCTCCTGTCACCTCACATGAAGGTTATAGATACTATGTGGCATTCATTGACGACTTTTCAAGATTTTCTTGGGTCTATCCGCTTAAAACAAAGGACACTTTTTCTAGTATCTTGACCACTTTCATGAACTTTGTTCAAAATCAACTTGATAGAAAAATAAAGGTGTTTCAAAGCGATGGAGGAACGGAATTCGTTAATAACAAAGTTCGATCTATATTTGATGCCAACGGGACGTTCCATCGTCTTTCATGTCCATACACCCCCCAACAAAATGGACGCGTTGAACGGAAACATCGTCACATAGTCGAGACGGGGCTAGCTATGATGTTCAATGCTAACATTCAACCCGCTTATTGGGTCGAGGCTTTTTGCACGGCGGTTTACATTATCAACCGGCTTCCAACCAAAGTTTTGGGTAACAAATCACCATTCGAGTGCCTTTTCAATCAATCGCCGGTTTATGATAATTTTCGCACGTTTGGGTGTCGTGTATTTCCTTATCTACGGGATTACTCGGCACATAAACTTGCACCGAGATCCCTACCTTGCATTTTCTTGGGTTATGCTTCACATTATAAAGGTTTTAGGTGCTGGGAGCCCATCTCAAATAGAGTTTTTATCACTCGACATGCCAAATTTGATGAAAATATTTACCCATTAATCGGATCACCAACTACCTCATGTGACACATCTTTACCCTTAACCTCCTTTATAATTAAAACCCATGTTGATAAACCTTCTGTGGCCAAAGAACCTTCTCCACCTACTCACACAAATCAATACTCACCATGTGCCATACCTGATGAATTAATTCTCCCACCTAACAAAGAACCTTCTGTCGCTGATCCTCCTATTTCGATTCCCACACAACAAACTTCGGCCCATATTCCCTCATCTACCACGCATGCTCCAGGCCCAACTTCTTACACTCCAAGCCCAAATGCTACGGCCCAACCTGAACCCACTAACACTCCAACAACTTCGACAGTTCCTACTCCCAGTTCCACTCAGTCGCATTCTCAGACAACTTTCACCCATCCAATGCAAACTAGATCTAAGTCAGGAATTTTTAAACCCTCGACATAAGGTGGATCTTGCTCACGTTGCTAGTCATAATTTATTTTCGGCTATCTTTGCTTGCTCCGATCCCAAAACATTTAAAACCGCCTCTAAGCATCAACATTGGTGGATTGCTATGAACAAAGAAATGAGTGCTCTCAAACAAAATCACACGTGGACACTTGTTGATCGACCACCCAATACTAATATTGTGGGATCTAAATGGCTTTATAAAACGAAATATAGAGCGGATGGCTCTGTTGAGCGTTACAAAGCTCGACTAGTGGCTCAAGGGTTCTCACAAGTTCCAGGCTTGGATTTTTCTCACACATTTAGTCCTGTTGTCAAAGCTACAACTATTCGGATTGTTTTATCTTTGGCCGTTATCAATGGATGGAAACTCCATCAACTTGACGTTAATAATGCATTTTTGCATGGGACTTTGCGAGAAAAAGTTTATATGGAACAACCTTCGGGCTTTGTTGATCCTAAATATCCCAACCGTGTATGCCTTCTGCACAAAGCTCTTTATGGCCTCAAACAAGCCCCACGTGCATGGTTTCAACGCCTAAGTGCGTTTCTTGTTAAAAATGGCTTCACGTGTAGTCGTGCGGATCCATCCTTGTTTGTCTTCAAACGGGACAAATGTATCTTATACTTACTTGTTTATGTTGATGATTTGATCTTAACAGGGAATCAAGAGGACGTCATTGTCTCGTTCATAACAAGGCTTCATGATGAGTTTGCAATCAAAGATCTTGGCGAGTTAAGTTATTTTTTGGGACTTGAAGTCACAGCACATGACTCAGGCCTATTTCTTAGTCAATCCAAATATGCTAAAGACATCTTGGAACGGGCAAAAATGGTTGATGCTAAGCCAATTGCCACACCTCTTGCTTCTGATGTGACCTTCACCACCACTGGTCAACCGTTTGAAGATCCAACTCTGTACCGGTCTCTTGTTGGTGCTCTCCAGTACCTCACCATCACTCGCCCAGATATATCATATGCTGTGAATCAAGTCAGTCAGTTTCTTCAGCAGCCTACTGTTACTCATTACCAACATGTTAAACGTATTCTTCGATACATCAAAGGCACTCTAGACTTTGGTCTCACCTTCTCTCGTTCCAAAGAACCAAATATTCTTGGCTACTCCGATGCTGATTGGGCTCGCTGTATAGAAACTCGTAGGTCCACCTATGGTTACTCAATCTACTTAGGTGGTAACCTTGTTTCGTGGAGTGCGAAGAAACAACCAACTGTGGCTCGCTCTAGTTGTGAGTCTGAGTACCGTGCCATGGCCAACACTGCAGCTGAAATTGTATGGGTTACGCATTTACTTCGTGAACTCCACACGCTTCCTCCCGATCGTCCTACACTTTTGTGTGACAATCAAAGTGCTATTTTCATGTCTCAAAATCCAGTTGCTCACAAACGAGCAAAACATATTGATATTGATTATCACTTTATTCGGGAGTTAGTGCTATCTGGACAACTCTACACCAAGTTCATTCCTACCAAGCTCCAAGTGGCGGATATTTTCACCAAGAGTCTACCTAGACCGCAATTCGAGCTCTTTAGAACCATGTTACGACTTGGCTCACCGCCATCTCGCTTGAGGGGGGATATTAGCATTTAAAACTTGTTTATGTGTATATTGTAATTTCATTATACTTGGTGTATCATTTTGTAAATTGTTTATATATTTATAGTAGTTATCCTGATCTCATTGAGGATATTCATTCCAAAATAATCTTTCAATAATAAACGAACATAAACGAACACAAATAAACGAACATAAACATACACATATAAATGAACATAAACATACACATATAAACGAACATAAATAAACGAACGTTCACGAACATAAATGAACGAACGTGACATTTGTTCACGTTCGTTCATTTAATTAAACGGACGAAAAATTATGTTCGTGTTCGTTCATTTATTAAATAAACGAACATAAACGAACTTCCCGTCGAACGGTTCGATGAACGTTCGGTTCGTTTACAGGCCTAATTGGGAACGTAGGTCTCATGGAGATTGTGGGCACGTATCAAATTCAGAGCTTATTCTAAATATGAAGACTACCCTTCTTGTTTGATTGGATTTATGCCAGTATGAACCAAAATCCTTCCATTCTAATTTGCTACTCTTTCCTGGACCTGCATGAACAGCAGCGAAACGGGCGGCCGTCAGCTAAAATCGTGAACCCCCCACGGAACTTCTTGTCTGCCTTCTTTTATTCCCCCCTTACTACCTTAATTTCCATGGCCCAGTTAAAATGAGTCCATCATAATTAGTTATGATGGCTCATCATAGTCACAAGCCCACTTAAAATTCATAGACCCAAAGTTGATTATGTAACCCATCTGATCTTTTTTTATTATTTCGTGACTGCTGCCTAAGTACCAAACACATTACTTGTCTGCCTAATATAAAAACATGACTTGATCATGAATTTCCTTCTTTACACAGACCAAAATAGCTAACAGTCTCTATAAATACACTCAATTATGGCTCGTCCATAGCATCTCATTTGACTTATTTACATCATTTTAACCTTGTTTTTTTCATAACCCACTATTACATCAGTGCATTTTCAATATATAAATAGTATATAGAATGAAGCTAAAATGGACCCCATCAAACTTTTCAACTTAAACTTTTTCGCTCCAAAAAAGAGATGCAATGATTACGTTCTTCCCACAAATTCTCCAACAGAACCGATTTCTTTCGTATTCAATTCGATGAACTCTTTCAAATCGATGAACCTGTCGCTGTCTACCTCCGTGATCATATTCTCTAACTCTTGTTCTGTTGGCCGGTGACTCAGGCTCCCCATAATCTGTTGAAAAACTGCTCCAATTCGTGTTCAATCCGCATACGAGAGTGCAGCAGGTTGACACGAGATACTACTTTATCTTGTCTGTTGTTCTTCGTTTTACAATTGGGCAGATGCTTTCAGTTAGTGATCAACATGATTTGTGAGAACTCAAAGGTAAGAATTAATCCTCTTAAAGGTAGGAGGCTTAAAATACCTTTCATGATCCTGTTGTATTCAAATGGTTAAGCAATCATAAAGTCTTTGAAATCAATCCACATACCTTTTGCTAGTGCTTTCAAGGCTGTCATAGCAGGGCAGTCTATGTTTGACTACAAGTTACATTTTGTTGCATAAGTTACATGTTAAAAGATGATATTTATATTTATGAACGCCAACAAGGAAAACCGAGAAGGATACTAGAAAGAACATGTGGAACATAGATTACAAGACACACAACAAACCAAGACGGCAAGACACACAACAAAAAATAAAGCATTACACAAATGTCAAATAAAAATGCGTTTTTAATTCACTATATTGGAGTTGGATCATATGCACTCTCCAGATTAAGGGACATGAGTCCAGTTAACTTCTTTGCTTTGTTCTCCCGGCGAGCTCTTTCTGCCACTAAACAGTCATTTAACTCCATCACTACTCCATTCATTGTTGGTCTTATGCTCGGTGTGTGTGCAACACAGGCCATTGCCAGCTCTACTGCCTTCCATGCAGAATTGATGTCAAAATTCCCTTGTAGCTTTGGATCAACAATGTTATTAATGTCCCCTTCTGCTAGCTTTAGATTGACCAATCTACTTATGTGTATGATGTCATTTTCATTTTTGGTTATTGCCGAATGGCCTGTGATTACCACTAGAAGCAGAACCCCAAAGCTATAAACATCACTTTTCTCGGTCAGCCTGTTTGACGTGTAATACCTGCAAGCCAGAATTCGTATTGAATTTATACAAAAAGATCCATGGATAACATCAAAATGAGAAATGTTTGTGTAAAGTTAGTTCACATCATTCTGTTGCATTTGAAATATGATGTAGTTGATGCACCCCCAAAGAGTTTAAAAAATCTAAGGTTAGGAAAACTCCAGATGTGAATTTGCATAACTAGAATTAAGCAGGGTTTTTACTAAATCACATATTTTCTGAAATTAAATGTTTCTTATCGCAGTAAACATAAGTTTTAGATCCAAGATTAGGAAAACTCACTCAGGGTCAAGGTACCCCGGAGTGCCAGCAACAGCTGTTGAAATATGTGTACCACCTTCTGTTGGAAAAGCTTTGGACAACCCAAAGTCTGCTAGTTTTGCCTGAAATGATTCATTCAGTAAGATGTTGGTACCCTTGATATCTCTATGGACTATAGGTGGCTTGCAACCATGATGCATGTACTCTAGCCCTGAAAATAGAATCCCATTTGGTTAGAAATCTTCATCATCATTGAAGCAAAAAGTAGGTTAATTGCGAGTAATTTGCTTACGGACCATGTGCTGCATCACATACTATTTGCAGCCTCTCTTCCCAATTCAAGAAACTTGAATTTTCTGTTCAGTGGTTTAGAATATTAGTATTAACTCTTACATATTTTCAACACCTTCATTCATTTGAATAGTTGAGAAAAAATTGTCAAAACTAAAGATGAAATGACAACACCAAAACATACCGGATAGATGGCTTGCTAGGTTTCCATTAGCCATGAACTCATAAATGATTCCCTTGTGGCTTTCATCATTGCAGTATCCAACAAGTGAGATCAAGTTTTTATGATGAATGTCCAATAGAAGATAGATCTGTACATGAAATAAATCTTTTAGCTTGTCATGTAAGTTTTAATGGCTCAAATTTTCTTGTTTCTGGTTCAGGTCTTATGCATGTGTGTTATTGTCTCTACCCATGAAATGGTAAATATTTACCTCAGCCTGAAATTCCTTATCCCCTTGGAGAGATGATCCAGAAAGCATCTTGACAGCAACTTGTGTATCACCTATAATCCCATGGTAAACTGTTCCAAATCCTCCTCTCCCGAGAACGACACTAAAGTTGTCGGTAATGCTTTGCACCTCTGAGTAAGTGTATTGTTTTTTTCGTATGTCCAGCCCTGTGCATGTTTTATGTGTGTTTGTAGTTTCATTAAAGATTATTTGACCATACTATCTAATTATAGAGCAGCGTTTCTCATACCGTGTTCATTTTGTTTCTTAATCATCCATACAGCAATGAATGAAATCAAAATCAGAAAAAGAAATGCAACTGATGCTGTTACTGGAACAATGATTTTGTTACCCTTCTTGTTTTTACAAGTATTCTTGTCACAAGAACTTGCAGGATCGCTTGTACTCTCGTCATCAAAACTGATATTGGGGAGTAGATGTTAAGTGCTAAAGTAATGGATGATAATTTATTCAGTCATCATGTTCATAAATGAGAGCCAAACCTTAACGACAATGATCCCTTATCTACCTTGGCTTGGAGCCCTGCTGGAATCGGCCCGACAAAATCGTTTCCTTTTAGAACGCTATCAAAGAATATTAAGTAAGATTATTTTTTTACAACTTAACTAGACTTTTGATTCTAGTTCAAGGCACAGAAACTTACAGGACTTTTAGGAAGTTAAGTTCGGAGAGAAAATTAGGCACGGTTCCTGTCAAATTATTGTTTGACAAATCTCTGAAATAAGAATGGGAGGATAAGCCTATGTTTATTGGAATTATCTTTTGTTTATATAGTAGTTTTTTTAACTCCATAGAAGTGTTCACTTACAAGGTATGAATCATAGTGAGATTAGCTACTCCAGGATCTATACCTCCATTCAATCCACGGCTTGACAAGTTCCTGATTAATGTTCAGATTAAGTGTATATAAATTTATGCATGCAGAACACAAATTTTAACTTGGGGGGCCTTGAAGTCGTATACTTACAACGAAACGATCCTAGGGAGTTCAGTATCATTGTAGTTGCATCCAATGCCTTCCCAAACAAATTCTGGTGGAGTACATGGATCTCCTTGCCAATTTTTTGTATTTAGTTTGTAAGTTGACTTAATGCTCCACAGTACAGCAGCTAATAACAATTAAGAAGACAATAGAAAGTAGTTATATTTAAACCTATCTGGTTTGTTACAAAAATGAAAGAACATATTCTACACTTACCATCTTGATCGTCTGTTTGCTTTTGTGGGAACTGCTTTAAAGTATAGAGCTCGAGAGCGTTGATAATTGGAGGAAGGGTTGAATTTTTTGTTTTATTTATTGTGAGGGTATAGGTTGGTGCAACAGTCTCTGGTTCTGTGCTATAAGTGGTGACGGTTGAGTGATTAAACGGAGAGAAAGGTCCAATCCAATAGTTTCCATTAAGGTAAATGTTGAATTCTCTTAACTGGTTTCTTTTCAATATTTCGATATCAGCAAAGTGCATGTACATGAAAAATTTATCAGTGGAATTATGAGGACTCCAGTTAATGTTAATTGAAGCATTTGGATATTCTGGAGTTATGGCAGAACTCATGACCTCTTCTGGTGGGTCATTGGCTGAGAGTGATGTATAAACTTTATCTAAAGTGTATAAGTAAGTACTATTAGGCCAAAGAAGTGGACTCCATAATCGATCATACTTGTCAGCCTCATATCTAAGTCGAGAATCAAGAAAATGAAGTCAGTATAATTTCTAAGCAATTACTAAACATATTTTATAATCTTTACCTGACTGTCGTAAACGCAGTACCGAAATTCACACGTGAAAAAAGGTATAACGATCCAAATTCAGTACTTTCTTTATACATATCACCTGCCAGAAGCCGTAGCTCTATTGCTGATATAAAAGGCGTTCCGCGACCTGTATTTACTAGACAAACATGTATGTAATCTGATGACAAAACATGTATAATTTCTCTGTTTGTTGGTTTTGATGATGAATTAAATCTAATGGTATCCCAGTAATCAGGTCCAAGATACACATCAAATTCTGGAAGTTGCCCCTTGAAGTCATAATCCCCATACATAAACCTTGCCCTTATTAAGTACCTGTTACCCTTTCCTTGGGTTGGTTTTAGTGTGTAGCAGTTTCTGGTGTTTTGAGGAAAACTTCTGAGGGTGGTAATCTGTGTATCAACGTCGAATGAATTGTATATGGACAATATATTATGGATTTCACCACTGTCTATGAAGTCAGCATCTGATACATAGTTGATTTTTGTTACATTATCGGTATAGGTTGAGCGTTCGACAATCCCGCAATCTATGCTTATGAAGCCTGCAAATGATCAGAGGTTAACCAGGTGATTAGATAGAGATATATAATTAGTGATTATATATTCATATTTAGAGAAATTAATATTAATTAATGCATAGTACCAGACTGATCATCTTGGGCATGAACCAATACTGATGTAAGAACTAAACCAAAAAGAATCAAAATTGGAAGACAACCTTGGAACAACTTCATTTCTCTAGTAACCCTTATTTTAAACCCCTATAGACATGCTCATCTTATACATGCTTAAAAGATTCCTACTTCATTTGTTTAGCATTATTGATTATTAATTATTAATATATTATTATTATTTACATTTTTTCTTGTTTATTGTGTGTGTTGAATAATATTATATATTTATACCTAGGATGCATCTAATATTTTAGCTGGAGGGTGGGCAGTTCTTCATGGACACCTCATTGACTTTGTAGCATGCCTGCATGATTCTAGGCTTAAAAATGTGCATACGAAACATGTAATATCATATAATATATGGTTGGGTTGGCTAGCTTAACCTATGGAATTCTTTATAGCTCTGTGCTAGCTCAGTTGGGCTGGACCATAATTAAACAAGATTATCCATCACTGTTTAATTAAGACTATCAAGTGGTCAACCCCTCATTCTGTAATTATGAAAATTGTTGGAAACCTCCTGAAATATTTCATACAGTTAACTTGTCACTGTCATATTGGTACAGGTAAACCTGGTATGTTCCTTCATTTTGTATAATATACAATGTTTTGAAACCGGACCGTTGTGACAGTTTACCAGTTCTACCGGTTGGCGCAAAGCGAAGAAGCAAGCGTGGTCCGGTCCGGTTTTGACAACACAGGGGTGATATAACTGTAGATTTTAAACTTTGCATACTTAAATTCATGCTTCATATGTTTTTTTCTAGTTACATTTAACTTTTATATTTCAAGTGTCTTTATATGGTTCATTGTTATCTCCATTTTATATAAAACTATTATATTACAGATGGATTAATTTCATTGATGAGTTGATATGATAATTTATTTAACGATAAAAAAGTCAAATCTGGAATCTAACTATAGGAAGTGGAGGGAATGTTTGTGACAGGTGTTGACTTCTGTGAAAACCAATTAAACCAAACATAATGCAAAACAATTATACAATACTTCAGCTAATTGAGATAAGAAACAAATATCAAAATACCCAATTTAACAAAAGGCCCAACAAAAAGATTGGATCCAAGGATAACACAAATGTAATAGTAGCCAAAGATTTTGATCGTACTCGTCATCGTCGTTGTTGTAATCAGAAGAGGCAGCTTGTGGAAGATTATAAAAAAGGAAAAGCGTGCCGGTATGATAAATACTACTCTTTAATATTTATATATTAATGTAAAATAACTCTTAACAAGATGGTAACCCGCCCGAGCTTCGCAGCGGGCCACCCATTTTCCAAAACGCCGTAGCCAAAGTCGAAAACTCTAAAAGTGATTTAAAAGTTGACCACTTACGCTTAAGTCTGAGAAAAATACCACATGGTACATGACACGCGGCCTAACACCTATTTTTTAAAACGCTATGAGCAAAGTCAAAAACTCTAAAAGTGGTCTGAAAGTTGACCACCGCGCGTTGTGACGGGTCACCTTTTAACGACTATAAAGGATGACGTAAGTCGAAAACTCTAAAAGTATACTACAAACGAAAGTAAAAAAGTTAAGGGCTATGAAACGTAAAATTAAAAAAAAAACATGACACATGTCATTTAATTATTGGGTGGAAAACATGTATTGGTTAGACATGACACGTGTCATGCAATTAGTGGTTAGGCATGACACGTGTCATGCCCTCATTGGTCAACATATGAATAGTGTTTTTGTAGTGTATGACAACCAATTATTTTTGTAAATATATATAATGAGAACTGAAGGCACACTTGCATGCATAATGTTAAGAGCTAGCTGCTTATGAGGGTGTCAATGGCTTAATACTTGAGTGTTATCTTATCATTTATTGTGACACCTTAGGTGAAACCGCATCTTTATGTTTACCACACAAGCTTAATTAATTTGCTATTCATAGCACTAGGTTTAAATAAAACACTCACTACAAAAGCTTCGCTATTCTGTTGAGTACTTTGTTTACACATATATGATTATACATCCTTTTTGTTGGTTTATTTATATGTTGCTTAAAAGTTTAAACAAAACGTGTCATTGTATAATTTTTAATTTAAGATTATGTGTTAATAACTTTAACGTGTATCTTAAATTTCCCTTGTAACTAATTTCGATCCTTTTTTCTTTCTTTTTGGCACGGGAGTGCTTGTTGTCGCCAAACATGTCATTTAGGGCTTTCCGGGCGGAGGCCGCGTGGTGTTTTTCTTGAAGACAGATTGCATCAGATCCACAGAGATAGTGCCATGTAGCCATTGGAGAACGATGGCATCGATTCGTTTCCAAAGGGCTAACTCTGTGAATGATTCTTGTTTGTCGGCAGCGAAAGCAAGAGCAGTGCCATCTAGATGATCAAGGCATTGAAAAGAAGTGCAATGGATCTGAAAAAGTTCGGCCCATGTAACGAAATTGCTCTGATCAAAGTCAAGTTGAAGAGGAATGAAGTTACGAATATTGGTAACCGTGAGGGTCGGGTGAATGGTGGCCATGAGGGTTGCAAGGAGGAGGGGTGATGGGAGAGAAGACAAGGAAGGGAGGCGGCGTGGAGGAGATGTCCGTCGCCGGTGAAAGGATTGGGGAAGGAGGCGCCAACGACGAGATTAGGGTTTAGGGGAGGAGGATCAGGAAAGTCAATGATACCATGTAAGATAATATTTGGCTTAATTGCCTCCTCATTTTTATTAATCACATCACATGTCTATATAGTTACAAGAGACCTAGGTAATTACAAAACATATCCCTATACAATGGATAATGGATATTTACAGAATTACATACCTAGTCTAATACTTACCTTTTAGTTACTACAACCCTAGAGGCTGAATATAGAGATGGGGGCAGTAAAGACCCCAAGAAACAAGAAAACTTGAGAAGCAGACAGATTCCTTACTTTATCATGGCGATTTCATTTAGGACGAGAAAAGGTAAAATCACAGACTTGAAGCTGCGGGTCAAGTGAGAAGAGGCGGGTCTCTAGAAACCTGGATAACCCTCCTATGGGCAACTTTGAATTGCTATTTGGTGGCCATAAGTGAAAAGAATGAAACTACTTGATGCAACGCATCTTATATATGTTTTTGAATTGCAAATCCCGCATTTTTACCGGCTTTTGATCGAGTTTGATGAGATTTTGTTACTTAATTGCTTATTTGGTGAAATTCAGGAAATCTGGTGATGGTGGGTTGATTTATGGTGATTTGTGGTGAAAACGGAACGTGAATCGGAGCCCGGGAGAAAAAGATAGATGATTTTGAAATTTTGCTACAGCAGCCGATTCGCGGACAGCCACTCCCACACATTAATTTTAGCTGTCCACGAGTTTTTGCTTGGAAAAGAAGAATTGTGTCAGTCGCGGACAGCCATTCCTTTGTCTGAAATTCTAGCTGTCCGCGAGTCTTATTCCCAGAAATCAGTGTAGTGATTTTCGCGGCCAGCTAATCCCAGAAATATTTTTTGGCGGTCCGCGACTACTGGACAGTCGGCTAAAATTTCTAAAACGTGTATTTAAGCAATTTTTGAGCCTAGGGTTGGGGGAGTTCGACCAGAGAGCACGTCTTTGAGAGATTTTCGAGATTAGAGGTCATTTTGGAGCAATCAAGGGCCGGATTGAAGATCTTGGAGCTTAGATTGAAGATTTGAAGGCTTCTTTTGGAGATTTCTTCATCTAACTCGGTTTCTTCTTCCTAGTTGTTGATTGTTTGTTCATGTTTTGTTTAGATTTGACTGATTTCATGATTAGAGACATGATTTGTGGCTGATTTCTCATTTGTCACCTAGTTTAGATGAAGCTTTACCCATTTTGACTTTTCGGTTTGACTTTTCAACATGTTTATGTGATTTTTGCTCTTGATTCTAGTTTTGATTGTTTGGGATGATTATGTGTGCTTAATTAGCTGCTGTTAATGATGTATTATGTGGACTAATTGATAGGGATTGTGGAATTGCAACCATTATTAGTTAGTTTATTGTTAATCCATAGACTTAAATGAGTTTTTGGGTTAATGCGTGATCCGGAGACCTCCTACATGATGATATGCCATTGATATGCGGCTGATTTTGTGTGCATCCTTATGGAATGAACTTGACCGGGTTGTTTCATTTGCTAGTTATTGGCTAGGCATTGTTTGATAGGTTAGAATACTTGTGACCACAAGATTCGAGCTTGTTTATTCGTGTTTAGTCATTGCTAGGTCCTAGATAATCGGAATTAGAGTCAATGCATGTATTAGGTTTCATTTAGAGAGACCTCTCTTGGTGTTTCCTGATTTATGTGTGTTTTGCTTGTTTTGACCGAAACTGTGAAACTGTTGTGCAAATTCACATATTATGCTATCCATGCTTCATTTAGAATTGTCTGATCATTCGGGATGTGTCTATAGTCCTCCTTGGTTGGTTTATTCTCATTTGGTGATAGTTTCATGTTGATAAGTCTTGCCGGGGGTCTTATGTGGGTTTAGTGGATTCTAGGCTAGGTGATATCTCTCTCATTCTGATTCTCTGTCGTTTGCATTGTTCACTGCTTATTTTATTGCTTGCTTAGTTTACTTAAATCAATCATTTCAAATTCATCGGTTAAATATTAGTTATGATACATTATCGGGAGTCTGATTACGCGTCCATGGATTGATACTCGGTACTTATTGATACTATATTGCATACGACGGGTACGCTTGCCCTAGTGTGTGGTTTGGTCACTCAGTATTTACCATTTTTAACTTGACCGTTTTTCTTGTTCAAATCCGACACATCACTACTGCCCCATCTGTGGGATGTGAAGGTGTGACCCGTTGTTGCTTTAACGGGACATGAACGTGCTACGCCTATCTAAGAACCCGCTTAGGTGAAAAAAAACACCGTGAAACTCATCGCAAGAGATCTCTTGCGACCAGTCTCCAGCGACATAAGAATCAATATGTACGAGAAGTAAGAGAGTACTCCGTTAACCATCTTCCTTTTGTTTCCTTAAATTCCTAATTAAGCTACGTACATAACATTTTACAACTTATTGATGCATTAATTGGTTGTACCATACAACCATATAATGCATGTAAAAAGGTGGTGCTGATAGCTTCTTCTTTGGTGCTAAAGTCATACCTAGACAATGTACAGTATTCTCAACCTACCTTCCTCACCACGCTTCTCCCTATCCTCATTTTAGTCAATCCATCAAAAGGAAGAGGATTAAACCAAGTGGTTTCTCTTGCACGAGCCGGAGATACAAGATGGGGTTCTCATCATAAAACTATCACA
This sequence comes from Deinandra increscens subsp. villosa, assembly GCA_039602395.1. Classification (NCBI taxonomy): domain Eukaryota; kingdom Viridiplantae; phylum Streptophyta; class Magnoliopsida; order Asterales; family Asteraceae; genus Deinandra; species Deinandra increscens. The sequence goes on along the minus strand of JBCNJP010000025.1, from coordinate 83,409,336 downwards.
AGTTTGATGAAATTATTTCCGTAAGTTGTTGAGGTACTTGCTTTTATTAAAGAAGATGGAGAAAGCATTCAACAACGTTCTAATGCAAAATGTATTCTATCATATTTTAAGAAACTTGAATTTGTGTTCAATATGCATTTTTTGAATGAAATCTTAGGTCTCACAAATAGTCTATCAAACCATTTTCAAAAAAAGGATTAGGACTTGTTAAAAGCGGCTAAGTTGATAAACGGGATAAAATGATCATTGAATCATCTTAGACAAGAGGGGTTTGATGATTTTTTTAAAAAAAGTCACATCCTTTTGTGAAAAGCACAAAATTAAGATGTTAGATATGACAGAAAGTTCTGGCAGTCAAAGAAATCGAAAGAATGTCATTACTAATTGACATCATTTTGAAGTTGAAGTTTTTAATACGGTTTTGGATATGCAAATTTCTGAACTTGGAAGTCGATTCAACGAGGTATCAACTAGTTTGAAAGAAAATATGTCGGGTTAAAATCCTTGTGATTCATCTTCTAAGTTTAACACATCTAAGGTAGTGGCATTTTCGGAGATGTATCCAAATGATTTTAGTAACGTGTGAAGAGTATTTGAACAACGCTCTTATTTGTGCGGTCGAAAAAGAAAAGTTTTCTACAAGTATAAGAATATGATGTAATGGCTTGATTTTAAACTTTCAAAAACCGAAGAGAAAACATCTATTAGGTATGTGTTTAATTTTATATTATATGAATTATGGTTAATATGAATTATGGTTAGAAAAAAAAAATTGAACGTTATGAATTATCGTTAAAAAAGATTTTGAACGTTACCCTTCAATATTTTTTTTTAGATCCGCCCTTTGTTGAGAATGAAGGTTTTAAGCTTACTCAAACTACGATTGTGTTCTTCAATCCAATCAAGTCCGTTTGCAACGTTGTTTAGCGATAAATACGTGATGTTTTCACACTGCAAAACATCAATCTGATAAAGCTTATGAATCACAAGCCTGGATAACTTTATTTTTTTTTTAATATCATTATTAATTAAGTCACGGTTTCAAATAAAATATTAATAAAAGTATTTGTTAATTTATTTTTAATTAAAAAGACAGTTGTTGATATATTGTTAAATACTTAAAAACAATGTTTTAGAAACCGGTTTTGAAATTGAATCGGAAAAGTTTTTGGGGCCGGTTCGACCGGTCGGAGCGGTTAGACCGGCCGGTTCAACCGGTTAAGGGATTTTAAGATATATTTTTATAAAAATACTACTAAACTTGTACATTCCAACAAAAATATTTAAAATACAATTTTAATCCACTAAAAATAATACCAAATAGGTATTTCATAAGAAAATATAAGTTTTAAAGTACACAAATAATAAAAAATAACAATAAAGTATACACGTACATATAATAAAATAATTAAAAAAAATCGGTTGAACCGGACCGGTTTAACACGGGAAAAACCGCTCAAAACCGGCCGGTTGGAACTCATAGAAAAAACCGGAGATCCCTAAAAAATCCGGTCGAACCAGTTCAACCGGTTTTTAAAACACTGCTTAAAAACAATTAAATAGGAGAGAGAAACTAATAAAAAAGAAACACACCAACTTTGATAAATAAGTTTTCAACTACATCTCTATCTATTTGGTAAATAAATTTTAAATGGGATCTCCTATATCCACACCCCTAAATAATTTCTACACCCCTTTATGGGGGTGTAAAGACCTTTACGGGGGTGTAATGTGTATTTCCTTATGGGGCATATGACCATTTACGGGGTCATAAAGAATAATGCAAGGGAATGTCACAGGCAGTACGATGCTGACCACCATATGGGGTGTATTCATCTTTACGGTGGTGTACGATATTGACAAGTCTATATGGGACATAAAGGGGATTACACCACCATAAAACCTTTCTTTTTACTTATTAATGTTACTACACTAAGTACACTTATTATTATTGTCATTATTATTATTAGTTATTATTATTATTAGACTTTTTTTATTTATTATTATTGTTCAAACACTTATTAGACACAAACTAAAAATACTACCTAGTTAAATTACTAAACAAACATTACAAATACCACCTAATTTAATTAAACATGGTTACTCAAACTTAAGACTCCCACAAACAATCAGAATCGTATACGGAATCAGATTCAATCTTAGCGATGTGCGCGAAATTGTGTACATGAAATTTGTTTATCAACAAAAGATGTAAATTAATAAAAAAATATACTTATAATAAAATTAAGGGACAATTGCATATATACCCCTACAAAGTTTAAAAATTGCATATATACCCAGCCTAAAAAATTAATTGCATATATCCCCCTGTAAAGTTTAAAGATTGCATATATACCCAACCTAAAAATTTAATTGCATATATCCCCCTGAAAAGTTTAAAAATTGCGTATATACCCTTTTTAGTTTTTTATTAAAAATAAATTATAAAATGACTATTTTACCCTTAATTACTCGAAATTCATCAATTGTATATATACCATTTTCTTTCAAATCATATAAATTACAAGCATACTCTTTTACTTCTTTTGCTCTTATAGTAACTTTTTCGTTCATATTTTGGTTCGTTTGTTCTCAACTTTTTTTGTTCATGCTTATTTTTTTTCTTATCTCTAGCTTGAACTAATATCAAATAAAAGAAGCTTTAATATTAATTCATTATGGTACCAAAATACAAACACAAAAGTTTCAATAAAAAATGAGAGTCAAAATCTTTAAAATATAAAAAACAAGTACCAAAGTTTTACTCGACTTTAACCAGTTACTTTCACGAGCTTTTGTACATTTTTTCTGTGCCTTTTAACTTGTGGATGGTTGATCTCGAGATGCCGGATTTTCACCGTCGACATTTACATCTTTTTTTTTACTTATAATTTGGTTTAATTGTATTATGGTCTTCCATGTGGCCGCTTGATCGTATGGGAAATTGCTATACAAGCGGCCAACAAAAAAACTAAAAAACGAAGAAAAAAAGTTGAGAAAAAAGAACTAAACTATGAATAAAAACTATTAGAAGAGCATAAGAAATAAATGGATGTGCTTGTAATTTATATGGTTTTGGAATAAAATGGTGTATATACAATTGATGAGATTTGAGTAATTAAGAGTAAAATAATCATTATATAATTTATTTTTAATAAAAAAAACTAAAATGGGTATATGCGCAATTTTTATACTTTACGGGGGGATATATGCAATTAAAATTTTAGGTTGGGTATATATGCAATTTTTAAACTTTGTAGGGGGATATATGCAATTAATTTTTTAGACTGGGTATATATGCAATTTTTAAACTTTGTAGGGGTATATATGCAATTGCCCCTAAAATTAAAGTAATTATATAATAATATTATAGTAATTATTTAGTAATTTATATTAATACTTTAAGAAAATGTAAACTAAAAAAATCACTTATGATAAAAGTTAATAATAATATTATTATTAAATAATAATACTTATAAAACAATACTTATAATAAAAAGTAATAATAATAATATCATTAAATAATAATACTTATAATAATTAGTTAGTATATTAATAATAAGAGTAAATAAAAACTAAAAAAAAAAAGTTTAATATGGGGCATATGGTCTCTTACACCCCCGTAAAGGGGTGTAGGATTAGAAAGTGTACGATGGTTGATCGTTCTTGTGTCAGTTTAGTTTTTTTTTTTTTTTTTTTTTTGCTTTATGTTGAATTAGATTTTTGGGGTGTGAGTATAGAATCACCGATATTTTACACATTCCATAAATATACTTTAATAAATAATTATCAATAAATCTTATTTAGTCATTAAAAAAGTAGTTTACTTGAAATGGGAAGTTAACAATTATATATGAATGAAATACAAGTTGGTATAAGTCAAAAGTAATAGATGGGCATGGGTTGGGTTTAGAAAACTAATATTTTGCAAAAAATAAAAAATTAAGAAAAAGTTATTTATTTTTAAAACTTTTTTTATATGTTTCTTTCATGATTTTAAGAATACTGGAAAAAGAAAAAACTTTAAAAACATTTTCGAGTTTTTTTAAAAAATAAAATTAAAACGGATTTTAGCTTGAAATTAATAATGCACTATGAAACAATAATATAAAGTTGGTTTATGAATGTCAATTCTTTGTTTTTTACATTATTCGCATAAACCGCGTCCCATATTTAAGTTAAGTTTCTTCTTTTTAAGTAGTTTTAATTATAATGCATTATGCAATAATATTAGTACTATTGCATGATGCACTAATAAAAAATCACTAAACTTTTTATTTTTTAAATGTTTCCCACAAATAAAGCTAATAAAGGGTGAAATTCTTTTTGGAAATTATTAATATACGAAGAAGTTATAGAAAAAAAAATGTTAGTTTTTTGGATAATTATTGGTTTTTTTGTAGATCTTTTCTCAAATGGGCATTTGGAACTTGTATATAAAAAATGCTTCGGTAACTTGTACACAAGTTTTCTGGTTATATAGATATAATGTTATTTAAAATAGGTTACTTGAGCATTATTTCTGTGTTTATCTTGATTCGTACTATATAGTTCCTGTATCTTTTTTGTTTGAACTCTTTGCTTGAGATACCGTCAAAATGTTTCTTTTTATTTCATGCGTGTGCTTTCAACGGCTTCTTTGTTGGTAACACTCTTGATATTCCTCGTTAAATTACATATACAAGTTCGATAGTAGAGCCAAAAATAATCATAACCGACCCCAAAGCTTTAAATTACATTTACAAGTTGTACAGTATAGCCAAAAAATCAAAATCATAACGAACCCATCAAACCCAAGGCCACAAATGGTGCGCCAGGGATAGGATATGATTGATCAGAAGGTTTCAAGAATCGCAGATACATCACTTATCTGGAAATAGCAATTGGCATCTATATAACTAACTAGATAAGCTATGGTCGAGCGTTGTAGAGGTGATCGACCAGACAACCTCAGATATCAAATGTAAATAAAAAAGACAACATGATGTTGTTAGGGGTTTTTCCTGCATCAGATGGAAATTAAATCATTTTAAAAAATAGACATATAGCCATAGGGGTATGTAAAGAAAAAAGTGTTACACATAATAGCCGCATTGACAAAACGCAACGTAAAAACACAAAAATACAAAAAGACTATACAACACAACGCCATTAAAATTAGAAGCATAGTAATATATAATACACAAATATTAGATACCTGAAGGAAATGGTGAAACTAAAACCAAAACTAGTTCTAATGAAACGCTTTTAAAAAACGAACGGCTACGGTTTTCTTTTGCGCCGATTGGAAATCAAATCATTTTAAATAATAGAGTGGATTATGTAAAGAAAACATATGAAGTTATTACGATTCGGTTATAAATAATTAACAGGTTACAAACGGTTAATAATTTTATCTATAATTTAATTAAAAGAAATTAGAGTTTTATTTAAAATATTTTATAATTAATTGAATGTTGTAAATACAAAATTTAATTATTAGATGAAACAATTAATATTTACACTTTTGGTGGTGTTTGTTTTTTCCTGAAAAAAAACTCTTATGCCCTCTTATATCTACGCCGCGCAGACCACGCGCAAACATTTAGCTCTGTATACTTATACCGTTTGTTTTTCGAAGACATTTCAATAAAAAAAGTCTGTGCGGGCTCTTCTTGGTGTAGATGTGGTCTAGCCACTTCTAACATCTTCTAATATTCTCTCTAAACTTTTTTTTTTCAAAAAAAAAACATTTTTAAACAGTTTTTTTTTAAAACATTTCTAACCACTTTTTTAAAAAAACTTTTTTATAAACAACATTTTTTTAAATCGTTATTTAAAAAAAAATTATAAAAAAAACTTTTATAAAACTTTTTTAATATTGTAAACAAATTTTAAAAAAACTTCTTTAACCCATTACTAGAAAAATGGCTTTTAAAAAGTTAAAAAAACGTTTTAAACATTTAAAAAAAACATTTTTCTTTTAAACTATTGTAAACATTTTTTTTATAAAAACGTTTTTAGGAAGTTTTTTAGAAAAACGTTTTTTATAAAGTTTTATTTAAAAAAAACGTTTTTAACAGTTATTTTCAAAAAAGAATATTTTTAAACAGTTTTTAAAATATTACAATTTCTAAAAAAAACACTTTTAAAGAGTTTTTTTAAACGTTTATAAACCTTTGTTTATAAAAACATTTTAAACAGTTATTTTAAAAAAAAGTTTTTAAATTGTTTAAAAAACGTTTTTAAACAGTTTTTATAAAATACTTTTGTAATTTTATTTAAAAGAAAATTCTTTTAAAAAAAACTATTGGTTAAAATATACAGAAAGAAAATCAAAAGGTTTGAATGATAATTATTTATAAGCTTTAAAAACGGTTCATTTTAATTTCAGTTTAAATTTCGTTTATTTATAAGTCTATTTTAGCAGTTTGCAGAAGTTAAAAAACAAACACTCTTCTTCATAAAGACTACAGAGGTTTAGTCCACATCTTTTTATACAGATGTCTATAGATGTGGTTCGCAGACTGCAAACGTTTTACCCCTTAAAAAACAAACAGCACCTAAAACATATATTTTAAACAAAATAAATTGATTGTTACATATAAATAAAAAAGTTATTTAATTACGATACTATGATTTTACTATTTTACCCTTAACGTAATGGAGGGTGATTAAGGGTAAAATAATAAATAATTAAAGACATTTTTATAAAGAAAAAAATTAATTATATTGTAATTTTACTATTTTCCCCTTAATGTAAAGAAGAGTCGTTAAGGGAAAGTCGTTTGGGAAAAAATACTAATGAATCTAATTCTATTTTATGTGACATATTTTCTATTTGCTTACTTGAACAGAAGTTCTTTCTAAAAAGAAAGGAACTGTTTAATTGCACAAAGGAAAAAGTCTTTTTTTACGAGGTATAAAATTCTTATGAAATCGATTATAGATCAATCTCCCTTTTTGGGAGTAAAACTTCATTGATTCTGACTTCCTTATTCTTTTTATTTGATTTAGATTTTATGAATTCTTTATTCAATTATGACATAAATGAAATGTGAAATTCTTGAGTAGTCTACATCCTCTCGAATGATGAATCCCGTAATTCTTAATTAAAGAGAGTACCTTGGAATTCATAAGGATTTTACTTTTTTTTTGAACGGCGATTTCATTAAACAAACGGACCTAGCAAGACGCAAGGACCGATAACAAACAACAAACAAACGAGTTACATTTTAAAGGCACACCACTCTTCCCAAGAGAACGCCCTAGACCTCAACCTATTACCGACCCAAAGAAAGCTAACGCTTTTAATGTCATTGAAGACACGATTCACCGAAGGACGTCTCTTGTTAAAAACCGCCTCATTACGCTCGTTCCACATAACCCAACAAGAAGTGAACAGAACATCAGCAAAAATCCTTCTCGTTAAGGGCTCCAACGGAAGAACATCATCGGCCTTGACAATATCCCCCACCGAAAAAAAGAACAAGTTCCCAGCCTTGACCCAGTTAGCAACCAAGCTCCACACGGCCGCAGAAAACGCACAGCCCGAGAGAAGATGATTAATGGATTCTTCCTCAAACTCACAGAAAGGACACAAACTTGAACTCGCCAAAATACCCCTCTTCGCCAACTGATTTAAAGTTGCCACCCTATTTTGAACCGCACGCCAAAGGAATATGTTAACTTTAGACGGAATCAAATTATTCCACTCGAAAACCCAGGAAGGAGCCGCTATTTGACCATCCTCACAAACCAGACTCCTGACAGACTTAATAGAGAATGAGCCTGAAGGATCAGCCCTCCAAACCCATTTATCCCCTTCGAAAGTCACCAGGTCCTCCATATTAACATTGAGCTCATAAAGAGCTCCTTCAATACCAACAATATTTTTCCATATATCTATGATCGATCTTCTGCAGGGAAATCTTTCAATTCTGCCACGCACATTGTGGATGGAAGCAACCACACGCCTCCACAGTTTCTGAGGCTCAACCAAGAAGCGCCAGTACCACTTGGCTAAAAAACAGTAATTAGCCTTATCTAAGGGAACTAAGCCCAACCCACCTTTATACTTAGCTTTGCAAACACCTTCCCTGCTGACCCAATGAATGTAGCCCTTCCTATTGCCTCCACTCCACAAAAATCTCATACGCATACCTTCCAAACAATCGATCACCTTGGCCGGCGCCTTATACAGCGAAAAGAAGTACGAGGGAAGACATTCCAAGACAGACTTAGCTAGAACAAGCCGCCCACCCATCGAAAGATAACGGGCCTTCCACCTAGATAGTCTATCTTTAAAGATCTCCATAAGGATTTTACTTGTCTATGTACTGTTCCATTCGATCTTTTAGGTCCCGACTTCACCTCGACGGTTAGGCCACGATGCCCTTAAAGTCTATATGCGATAGAAAAACAGTTCAAACCGCACTCAAAGGTAGGGCATTTCCCATTTTTATAGGAACTTCTGTACCAGAAACAATGGTATCTCCAATTATAGCCCCCCTGGGATGTAAAATATATCTCTTCTCACCATCCCTATAGTGTCAGTGGCGTACTTAGGTGATAGGGTATGGGTTCACCCGACACCCATGAATTTTTTTCGTGGTGTGTTAAATCTCCAATTTTTTACGAACCGAATCCCAAGAAATTTTGTGACCGAACCCCATAGAATTTTACATCGACCCTCAACTTAAAGAAAAAAAAAATATTTTAATTCTTTTAAATCACTAATATTAATAATAATAAACAAAAAAAAAAATCTTTAAAAAAAACTAAAAAAAAGAGCCCAAACATTAATAAGACAATCCAAGGTTTTTATTCAAAGCCCAAAGAAAACTTAGAAAAGCCCAAGTGCGCAACCATTAGTTTAGGCCTAAAAATGTAAAAAATAGGGAATTTGGGTGGGTTCGCCAATCGCCAGTCGTAAACGGAAGAAGAAAACGTCGGAACGAGCGGAAGAAACCCAACGACGCTGCTGCGATCTCAGAGGCAGAATAAAGCCTGAAGCTCGCCGGAATCAAGCCAGATCGCCGCCTCAGAGGCGCCTTACGCTGTTCGCCAGAAATCGCCCGGAATTCACCGCTGGAATCGAAACTCGGACTCGGTTAGCGGTTAGCCACTGACACCGGGGCTGTTATCTTTTTATTCATCTAATTGTTACTCGTATGAACTTGTGAATCATTGATTTTGTATGAATATTCAACTATTTAAGTTCAAATTTTTGAATGTCTACAGAAAATATGATTGATAGGTTCCAAAAAATGAATACCCGTAGAGAGCAAGTTTAAGTGTTTTGTAATTATTTAAGTTGGGGAATGATGAAGTTTGTTATAAGTTTTTTATATTTTTGTCTTGTTTTGTAATTTTGTACTCGAATGCCGATTGATCCGTCACTGACCCGACCCGACCCGACCCAAATCGGTCTAAAAAGTTATTTGTATATAGGGTGGACGATAAAAAAAAAATTATACACCGAAAATTTCCGAACCCCATAAAAAAAATTCTGGGTTCGTCACTGTATAGTGTATGAGACAAATGTATGCATTTCGATTCGGGTCGTATTCTATGGTTACGATTCTACCATATATGTCTTTTTCATTCCGTCAAAAATCTATTTTACGGTATAGACGCTTATGACCTCCCCCTCTATGCCCTGCGGTAATGATTCCTCTGGCATTAGGACCTTTACCACAATGATGTTGTCCATAGATCAAATTATTTCGTGGATTGGATTTCACTTGACTGTCTATGGTTCCATTGCGTGTGCTCGGGGTAAAAGTTTTGTGTAAATGTATCGCCATGCTATTAAGTATTTTAATTTAAGTTCTTTTCTTTCTAAGAGGTGGAATAGAATAACCCGGTTGAAGCGTAATGATCATACGTCTGTAATGCATTGTATGTCCCATAATGGGTCCCATTCTTCTAGCCTTTCCACGAAGTCGATGACTATTCATCGCGATGATTAGTAATAACCGTAAAAGTTTATACTTTTTAATACGATTTTTTTTCACTAGTAAACAGAATGATATAATTATATGGAAAAGTTATTGTATTGAGGCTTTTTTTCGTGCGAAAGTGCGAAGTAATGTTAAAATTGTCCAGCTTACGTTGATAATAGTATGCTATTGGACACCGTGTTTTTTGTAGCAAAATATTGTCAAAAGCGCAATTGTCACCATTTTGTCACCAAATATGTTGTCACAAAAAACCTCACCACAATTTTTGTGGTCGCTGATGGCAAAGTTATTTGTGGTGGCAAATAGGTGTCACCAGCGTTTTTATCACAATATTTTTGTAGTAAAATTGTGTCAAAAGGGCAATTGTCACCATTTTGCCACCAAATATGTTGTGACAAAAAACTCGTCGTCTATAGTAGTGTATTTTATAATCACACAAGCTTTATTTCATTATAACGTAAACTAAATTGATAATCACGTAAGATATATATAATAATCACGATATTTCATAATCACACAAACTTTATTTCATTATAACGCAAACTACAATCTTTATTTCATTATAACGCAAACTATATTGATAATCACGCAAGATATATTAAATAATCACGATATTTTATAATCACACAAGCTTTATTTCATTATAACGCAAACTATATTGATAATCACGCAATATATATTTAATAATCACGAATATTTTTTTACGATTTTTGTGGTGGCAAATAGGTGTCAATAGGGCGCCACACATTTTGCCACCAATTTTTTGGTAGCAAAAAGGCGTCCAAAGGGCAATTGTCATCATTTTACCACAAAATATGTTGTGACAAAAATCTTTTTTGTAGTCGATATTACAGTTTTGTTAATCGCTGGTGGAAAATATGTGTCACCAGCGTTTTTGCCACCATGTTTTTTGTAGCAAAATGATGTCAAAAAAGTAATTGTCACAATTCTACCCCAAATATAAAACTCCTCTATAGTAGTGATATTTCAATATTTATCACGATTTTTGTGGTGGCAAATAGGTGTCAATAGTGCGTCACACATATCTGTCACCGTGTTTTTGGTAGCAAAATGGAGTCAGTATAGCAATTGTCACCATTTGCCACCAATGGTGTAATTTTTATAGAAAAATTGATGGTATATAAAAAGTTATAGACGTTTAAAAAAGTTGGCGGAAACTTTAAAAAGTCAACAATTGTAGGATATACCCATTTTACACCTCTAGGTTATTCTCACGCTTTTTATTTTGTTCACATTTGGATTAGATCTAAGTAGATCTAAACCATTGATTTATTAAATCAATGGTCAAACTCCTTCGCACACTTCGCATGATTTTGACCATTTGTATTTAATCTTTTACCTATAATTATAATAGTACACATGTGAAAAGGGGTTCATTTGTATCAACTAAAAGACACTAAAAAAACTAAACGTTTTCCCAAACAAATTGTGAAGGGCATCTCCGAGATTTTAGATGTTCGATGCTAGTTTGAAAAATATGTATTAATATATAATTATTTATAATAAATTGTGACGTCCACTCCCAGACTTGGCTCTAGGAGGGGTCACGCATCGGACTTACTCATAAACACTAAGTATCAACAGAGATAACTAAGCAGCGGAAATTTCAAACTTTTATTTATATGCCAAGTCTACAACGTAAGTGAGATAATTTACATAAGGAAATACTAACTGTCACTACGTTTATTTCTATATCTATGCCAGCTCGCCAAAACTCTCCTTCGTCCGATAGCTTGCTAGTCTAATCCCTTATAACAAGGGGCTCCTCATAACTAGGCGTAGCCTCACTCTGACCTGACATACATACATTTTTGGAAAAAGTCAGCTTACGCTGGTGAGTTCTATATTTTAAAAACTTTACCTCGACGTGAGGTTTAAAACCTTCGGACCTGCAAGATCCCTTTTTACACAAACATTTATTAAGTATAATATATATCACAATTATACAACACGTAATATTCCTTAACAGGAAATACCCCCCATAAAACCATTTATCCCACTATCCCTCTATTCCTTTCCTACAACCCCAACATCTATTATCAGTCTAAACCCTGCTAATGTATAAGCAAAGATACCATTTTTGCTAACTGTCGAGTTTACCCTTCTAAGGCATTCCCTATAACGGACAGTCGCCCCATTTTTTCCTATTTGCTAACTACCGAAGGGCATTCTCTACGTGAAGGTTATGGCAAACTTTTTATTTATTTTTTTATTTATAGTATTATTCTATAAACTAGATAATTAACAAAATACAAGAAATATACAAAAATTGGTAACTGAAGCATACAAAAATTGAAAGTAGATCCATACGCATCTTTTTTGAATTTGTTATTTCATTTAATTAGGATTACCACTAAGCTATCCCACCAAGTGATACTAAAAAAAAATATAACCATCACGTATTTCCCACTCGATCTATACGTAAAGGAGCTTAGGAATTTTTATTTTTATTTTCTATGTTTGACGTTAAAATAACAAGTGATCGATTTAAAAAAATTAAACCTAATCTTCACGTATTGCTCTATACGTGAAGGGTAAGAAAGAAAAAAAAATCTCCCCAACAAAACTTAGACAATACTGACGGAAATCTGGAGTTAGTGTTTTGAGGGGTGGACGGGGGATCTAAACGTGAGCACTTATTTTCACACCCCCTCGATACGTGAATGATAGCTCTATCTTTCACGCATTGAGGTGGTGTATTACAAAAGAAAAAGGGTGTCTTTATAAGAACCCATATTTATTTATACACAAGAAAACTTAAATGTGCTAAATGACTTGTACAGGTCCGTCTTCTCCTAAGTGTTCATCATAAAAACCTAACGTTGCTTGTTGGATACTGCAATGATGAAAGCCACAAAGGAATCATTTATGAGAGTACATGGCGAATGGGGACATAGAAAGCCGTCTTTTAGGTCTTTTTCAATACATACATTTAGTCTTTAGTTTATACATCTAGTTTTGCAAATATGTAAGAGTAAGTACTAGTGTTTTACATTGCTTGAGCAGATAAGACTTGAAGTGTCCTGAACTGGGAAGAAAGTCTGTAAATAGGATGTGATGCTGCTCAAGGTCAGTAAGCAAAGCAAGCACTTTTCTCAAATCAAATCTACTTGCTTGTATTTATAACAAAACGGGGTTCTATTTCTAGGGCTAGGGTATATGCATTATGGATGCAAGACACCAATAGTCCATAGAGATGTCAAGTGCACCAACATCTTACTGAATGAAGCATCTCAGGCAAAACTTGGAGACTTCGGGTTGTCTAGAGCTTTTCTAATAGATGGTAGCCATATTTCAACAGAAGTTGCTGGTACGTATGGATACATAGACCCTGAGTGAGTTTTACTAATCTTATATTTTAGGCAATATATAAGAAGCATTTACTGTCACACCTCGATGTTCCCGATTACGTGGGCGTGTGACGTCATGGTGTTATAGTCGTTGGTACAAAGAACGACCTCTAACAGTTCCGTTTACATTTGAAAACCAAGTATGTTATCAAAGTTACAGTGGATTGTATAAAAGATAACATTGTCTTACGATATTAAAACGAGAACGTTACGATAAGAAATACGACTATTCATGATTTATGTATATAGGAAAAGGTGACCATAACTCCATTCCCAATGCAGGCCCTTTTGTTTGTCAGACTTCCCATTTGCACACCGAGAGCGAACTTAGTTACCTGAGAAATACATGATTTTGAAAGGGTCAACGTAATGTTGGTGAGTTCACAGGTTTAAGACTCTACAAAATGTATTTGTAAACAGTTTTGATAGCATACAAGATATTATATATGTGGTTATTGTGGTTGCATTAATCTACATGCACCTTGATTTCAAAGACTGACTGATTTACCTACATTATGGCATCTTCCCCAAGAGTACCACTGGCATAGAATAACTGACATGTACCCCGTGACTTGTATACGCAGAGTCAGAACTGGAGCGACCAGTTAGGACAGGGCGTCAACCCAAATAGATCTATTCACTAGTTATCGTTCCGTACAAAACTAATCGAAATCAATTAATAGTGGGATTTGCAGCAACATGTTAAATAACAAGATTACCACGAAAGGGATACGAAATGAACAGATAATCAAGCGTGGCAAGACAGTAGTACCATAATATCAAGTAAAAAGATTTGTTTGATCATGATTTCTCCCCCATAGTATTTAAAACAGTTTAAAAGAAAAGGGGTCGTGAAACTCACATGTGCAAGGTGAATGATCAAGTCTGCTGATACGAATAACAAGTAACCGAAGTCCTGATATTAATAATAATAATAATAGACATGATTTAGTTTCGGTTTTCCTTGCAACTGTTGAGCCTCTGCATGCCAATTTCATTTAACTAACTAGTCGTCTAGCGTGAATGTTGTAAACCGTCATATTTCAGGATTTCCTTGCTTCAGGAATTAAGCGGCCTGCATAACTGGTAGGTTATTAGGTTGAATAAGCAATTGGGGACTATGTCTATGTAGTATTCTTAGTCAAGTAATTGAACTAAGGTGATTGTTAGCAAACTGGGATCCTTGGGTAATCAATTTTCTCATAATTATTGTTCTTTTATTAAAATTAATTGTCTAAAATTACATTCAATCATAATAAAAAAAAAGTTCATGACAAGCTTCATAATTAGGTTAATTTAGTTTATTAGTCTAACTTAGGATAGTGACAGTCTTAGGTTGGATAATTTAGGTTAATTTAAGTCAACTTCTAAAATCATTAATAACCACTAGCACCCCTGAATTGACACCCTAACTTACCACTCACTACAGGTTAGTTTAGGTATTTGTAACGATACACGACGGCCGTTATCAGCCTCACTCTGATTCGGTCAAATTCAGAGGCGGTTCAGTGGTAACCAAACAGCCCCTTAGTACTATTTCAACATTCCTTAGAAATCTTTCACTTTAATGAAGGAAAGTTATATGAGCTCAAATTCCATTGATTAAAGGAATTCATTTCAATTTAAATTTATCCATAACCCGACTAAGCACAACTTTAAAATGAAAACTTTGGAATTCCAATTCCATTGAATTCTCCATGAACCAAACGCCACCTAAGAAGTTACAGGGGAGCTAAGAACTCACAGATTGGGCTAGATAAAAGCAAGGTGAAGTGTTACATATGTTACCTTATGGGGCATTTTGCAAAAGGCTACAATAGTCCAAGGAAGGAAGCTGGTGGATCCAATAACAGAGGTAGAGGAAATGAAATCTACAACAAAATACCTAAGGCAACATTTGTCACATCCCAATCGACGGTGGAAACGTCAGGGCGCGATGATTGTCCAAATGCTCATGACAACTATATACGTTGCTAGATACTTATACATGCCAAATTTCATTACAAGATAATAATCTTACAAGAAATCAGTCCAATACAATGAAACACATAAGCTGTATTAAATGATTAAACTAGGTCCACCGGTCCTATAGTGATCATATAAAGCCTCAAATCCTGACCTGCAACATGGATACGATAAAGTGTCAACTACAAAGTAGTTGTGAGTAAACATATGTTTTTGATACATATAGATTTAAAACATTCGATTATGTGTCAAGTGATGATACATTCATATGATTTGATCAACAAGTAAATGAATAATGATGTTGTATATGAATCCTCTGACGATATAGGGAGCAATCACCCATCGAAAATTAGTTCATTTCCGATCTAACAGGTGGGTCGTCAACCAATAGCTATCACTGTTACCATAGGCATGTGGTCATTAGTGATACACAATCGATTATTGATTAATGATTAATGACTAACGAATACCAACTTCCACACACATTCCATCCACACACATTGAATCAACACACTGAACATCATAGAATCGCATACATGTTTAAAGAGAAATAACGTTTAATGATTTGAAATATAGATACATGTTACACCCTAAATAGAAAAGTAAAAAGGGGCTATGGGTACTCATCTTACGTTGCTTATTCATTAGCTTGACGTAATGAAAATGAACCAAGTGCGAGGATGTCCTAAACGAATAACGAGTTTGATAAACCTAAAGTTATGATGATGTATAAAGAATTCTAGGCATCTAGGGTTTTGATGGACGTGACAAATTGAAGAAGATGAATTTGATTTAGTCATTTGGAGTTATCATAGGAGGTTTGGTGTTACTAACATTTTTAGCGTCGCATTGCTTCATGAGTGACATGGTTGAGAACATTTTGAAAGAAACAAAATGATTTTTTTGAGAATTGTATAATATCAGTTCTTGAAGAAAATGATTCTTCAATACAAAAGCCATAGATTGGACACCACTTGTAGGATTGTGGTTTATACTAAACCTAGCACATGATTACTCACTATATTAAGAAGGCGGAAACCACTTAATATAAACTCCCACTGTTATGTAATATGTACTTATTAATACTTGAAAGTAAGAACACAAGCATATGAATATAATGCAGCTATACTATTGTATTAACTTGTTCAACTGGTGGTTACAAAGTGAAATACAAATACAATATTTCCCTAAAGATGATCTTTACCAGCTATATGATAAAACATATTACACGAAACTTAAAATTTACACAATAGGCTAAAATACTAAAGAAACGGTTTATCGGCTACTATTGCAGCGTCTACAATGTACAGTGTCCGGTAGTTGGTAAGCATGCCTGTTATTTGTACTTTAAGGCTGATGTGTCTGCAACAGGAAGAAATACATCGGAAAAACTCTCATTCCTAAAGAACTTGAATTCATCCGGTCCTTGTATTCATCTGGAACAACTAGCTCATCTTTAGTAACTTGCCATGATCGACAGAAACTACTTGGTCTTCAGTCTTCATCCAGTGCAACTGATCTGACCCGAACATCTTATATCCTGTGGAACCATTCGTATCAGCCATACTTAGCCGAATTAAGCATTTCATCAAGAAGGAATAATTCTTACAGGTGTTACTAATTGGACTGAAATAGTTGTATAATGCAAACCACAAACCCAAATTTGTTATAATTTCTTAATTTGGACTGAAATGGTTAAAAATCACAACCACACCAAAAGTTGTAATTTACTATTGAAAAATGTATCAAATCTCTTGGGGTATCAGACTCTCTTTAGTACTCACACACACACACACAAAAGTTGAATGAAAGAAACAAAGATGAAACGAAGACACACAATAGATATTGTTCGATTCTAAACTGACTTATGTCCACTCTGCAACTAGTGATTTATTTCTTTATGTTCACACAAAATTATAAATACAATAGTAGCATATATAGGAAAATGATCTAGGGTAAAACGTGAAACAAACCTAAACAAACATAAGTGGATTAAGACTTAGGTTAGCTAAAGCCTCAACACTCAACAAAATGCACACCAAAAGACGTTTTAACAATTGATTTACTACCTAAAGAGAAATATCCAGCTTTTAGTACCATATAAATCCCGATTTCTTGAACAATAAATCCATACAACTATCCCCAACCAATTAGCCCTATTGCCTTACAATAAGGGAATGAGTACTAAATTACATATACAAGTTGTAGAATAGAATACAAAGTCAAAAAGTCAAAAAGTCAAAAAGTCAAGAACACAACTGACCCACCAAAGTCTTAAATCACATACACAAGTTGTACCGTAGTGCCAAAAAATCAAGAAGACAATCGGCCCATCAAACCAAACTCCATCAAATCTGCAGAAAGTTATAGGATATGATTTTGGAGGATGCCAAGGATCGCATGTAAATTAATTTTTAATTTGTATTGTACCTTTACCAGCCGTGAATTTCTTCAAACCATGTAAAACACTTCTTATTTCTCTTAAACCAGCAAGCAGTGATTAGACCGGATCCATTTGATAAATAATCAACGTAATAAAGCATCAATACGGATTCATCACTAAATGGATCTGCTCATCGTACAAAAAAGCAAGAGCTTCGAGCTACTAAGAATATTAACTAAAAAACTAATAGCTCCGTTGTAGAATTCAGACCTAACCATTAAGTAAGAAGCGATGGGAACGATGAAACCTATGAGAACTGTGAACGATGGAACATGCCTTATCGAGTTATCGAGCATGTTATCCCATTAAAATTAGTTTATTCGGCAGCAGCAAATGCTACCAATATAGGTTCGAATGAAGCAAATTTAGTGATTAGTAAAGCCGAAGTAAATAAAGGTACTATCATGAAGAAATTAAAATATCGAGCTCGTAGGGCGTAGTTTTGTGATACAAAAACCTACGTGTTGATTTAGCGCATTCCTGCACATCACTACCGTTAAACACCATATATACTAGCGAAAGGTTTAAGAGTGGCTTAAACACTAAGCAATTAGTAGAACCCTTGCTAATCAAGATCTCACTTGTAACAAAAGAATAAAATATGGGGGTTACAAGTGCACTAAGAGGTTTTCTCACCGGTAGTAAGTTCCTCCTGATGAGGATCGGAGATGATCAGGTAGGTGGTGTAATGTCACTGTTAGTGATCCAAATTTACCGTTGAAGAAAAGAAAAAAAAACAAATATACTTGTGAGTTGTAACGAAGGGAATCATCAAAATGTTCACCGGCCGATTAAGCCGGTCTGCTTTGCATGCCAGCTAAGATTTCATCATTTCATTTCAATGTGTACGTATTTCATTATTTTGGTAATTTGTTTTGGTAGAAATTATTCCATTTTCAAAACTGATATATCATGGTCAATTGGTATGGGAGAGAAGAGAGAGATTGAACAAATATGTATTTTTAATTTGAGCTTATATGGTTTCTACTGGTTTTGCAAAAAATTATGCACACATATAAATAAAATAAATAAAAATATATCTATAATGAACACGTCAGAAACCTTATATTAAAATTTTTATTGAATATTATATTTTTAAACTTATTAAGAGAAAAACAAAATTTAGGTAAAAACTAACTACAGGGTCGTCCAGACCGTATAACACGATCATGACAGTTGTATTATAGGGTTGTAACAAGTGACGATCGTATTTATCAATTTTGAATTAAAATTTTATTTTTTTCTTTTGACATGGTTTGTAAAATTTATATTTAATTTATTAATGTACTTAAAAGTAATCATTATTATATATAAAATTATGATAAAATAAGATAATAATATGTATTATTTTCTATATAAAATGTATAATTCTAAATATATAGAAATTTAATTATAATACTAATAAAAAAATTAATAATAAACAAACCGAGTCCGAGCTCGAGCTTTATTAAGTTTAAACGAGGAGCTGAGTTTGAGCCTAGACGAGCTCGGTCCGGCTCGTTTACGCCCCTAGTGACGACCCTATTGGCTAATTTTGAATTATATTTTTTTTTCTTTTGACATGATTTGTCTTGTATAGGTTGCCTTTGACCGGAATAAAAGTATTAACGTTAGTGTTAAAGATTTAATTTTAAGGGGAAAAGTCAATAATCATTTTGTAAAAATTATGGGTCAAAGTGATAATTTTGAGAATTTTCTCTTTTTTTTTTTTGGAACGGCATCGATCAGGCGACCTAGTCTCATATGTAAACCTACCCTTGCGAGACTATATGTTCAAGGTCGATTACTCGGACCTCTGTGAGAACCAAGACACCAATCATTCCATAGTTTAATAAGAGTTAAATGAGCTGGCGTAAAAATCGGATGATGTGACGTAGATGAGTTTAGCTCCCCCACCCAAAGCATGCAAGCTAGCTACTATAAGATGAGCCCATATCCAGAGGGCAGAGTCTCACAATTCACAAAGAAATGAAGTTGTTCCAAGGTTTTCTTCCGATGTTGATTCTTCTTGGTTTAGTTTTTACATGCGTATTGGTTCATGCCCAAGATGATCAATCAGGTAATAAACCGTTATTATAATTTCAAAGATTTTTCTCCCGATTCTCTCTCTCTCTCTGTATATATATGTAATCACTAAATATCTCTATCTATATATATTCCCCTTCCTATTTTATTGCAGGCTTCATAAGCATAGATTGTGGGATTGATAAAGGTGAAACCTACACTGATGATATAACAAAAATAAACTATGTATCAGGTGCTAACTTCATAGATAGTGGTGAAAATCATTATACATCGCATAAGTCGGGCACTGATACACAGCTTACGACCCTCACAAGCTTTCCACATAACACTAGAAACTGCTACACTCTAAAACCAACCCAAGGAAAGGGTAACAAGTATCTGATACGGGCAAGGTTTATTTATGGAAATTATGACAAAATGGATGGGAAACTTCCGGAATTTGATGTCCATCTTGGACCTAATTACTGGGACACGGTTAGAATTGAATCACCATTAGGACCTAAAAATATGGAGATTATACATGTTTTGTCATCAGATTACGTACATGTTTGTCTGGTAAATACAGCCCTCGGAACACCTTTTATATCAGCCATAGAACTAAGGCTTCTGGCAGGTAACATGTATGTTGATCCTAAATATTCTGGATCGTTATACCTTTTTCGACGTTTGAGATTTGGTTCGCCAAAAAAAGTCAGGTAAGTATAAAGTTTGAAATATTTTTTCAGTACTTGGATTATTAACTAATTCATTATCTTTAAGAGTTCAGAAATACTAATTTCATTTCTTTTATTCGTGACTTAGGTATCCAGCTGACAAGTATGACCGACTATGGAGTCCCTTTGTCAGTGCTACTCCTACTTATTTCTACAACACTTCATCCCCAGTTACTAGTAATAACTATAATGTACCAATGGAGGTCATGCAGTTTTACATCTATCCAACCTTAGATTATTCATTTGTATACGATTGGGAACCTAAGCATACCACTGATCGATTTATCTTGTACATGCACTTTGCTGAACTTAAAATAATGGAACAAGATGAAAAAAGAGAATCCAACATTTACATAAATGATAAACTTTATGAGGAGGCTTATTCTCCCAAGACTTTAACAACCGAGACTCTTCCTTTTTTAGTAGAACTATCACCCACGTATAAACTCAACATAAGCAGCACCGATTCAAGTTCACTGACATATCGCCCATCTGTCAACGCTCTCGAGTTTTATACAATAATAGTCCTCCCACAAAACCAAACATATGATAAAGATGGCAAGTATATATATATATATATATATATATAGAACTCTTATTTAACTTTATCACAAAGTTAGTTTAAAAATAATAACTAATTTCTTTAGTTTGTTTCTATATAATGGATATTAGCTGCTGCAATGAGAAGCATTAAGTCAACATACGGAGTAGCAAAGAACTGGCAAGGAGACCCGTGCGCTCCACATGAATTTGTTTGGGATGGTATTAGATGCAGCTATGATGACAGCAAATCTCTTAGGATCGTAATGTTGTAAGTACAGAATTTCAAGACCTCCCTTCTTCGATTTAAATTTTATATTCTGCTTGCAGCAATTTATATACAGTCGTTCCGAAATCAGGAACTTGTCTACTAGTGGATTATTTGGAGAAATAGATTCTGGATTAGCTAATCTGACGATGATGCAAACACTGTAAGTGAACACGCCTATGAAAAAAAAAAAAAAAACTACAAAATAAATGAAGCCAACTCCTCTAAAGTCTAATCACATAACATATTCTCTCCATATTCTATTTCAGGGATTTGTCAAACAATAACTTGACAGGAACTGTGCCTGACTTTCTCTCTGGATTCAAGTTTCTAACAGAACTGTAAGCCATATGTCCCTTGAACTACTATCTCCAGTCTAGTAATTAAGTGGCAAAAACTGATCTTACTTGATATTTGTTGTAGTAATCTAAAAGGAAACAGTTTCAGCAGACCGATTCCCTCTGGTCTCCTAGCAAAGGCAAAGACGGGATCATTGTCATTAAGGTTTGGAATTGATTTTTTAGCACAATGACTTGATTTCCTGATATGCATTGCTTCAGCTTTTGACATTTATGTTCCAATATCAGTCTTGATGATGAGAGTACAGGTGGTATTCCTGCAAGCAAGAAGGATAACAAAATCATTATTCCATTAATAATAGGAGTAATTATTGTAGCCGTAATTGCCATTTTTATAGTACTTGCCGTCCTATGGAAGATTAAAAAGAAGAAAAAGCTTGGTACGTTTGAGAAACATGCACTACTCTTTAATCTTTATATAGTTTTATAAAATAAGTTTTTAAATGAGAAGGCACACTTGCATAATGTTGATTAGAGCTGCTTATTGAGTAGTAAGGGCACAGTGTTAATTAAGTGTCAGTTGCTATCTTTTTTGTTGATTTATTTATGTTGCTAGAAATTAAATTCCAAACCAAGCCTGTTATAATTAACTAACTATACATTCGATTTCCATTTCATATATAGTTCTCTAATCTTTTGAAACCTTGACAAAAGGCTGGCCGTCCTTGTGTGGCCGGCATTGTAACTTATTTTGAAAATGATGATATTTTGTTTGGCTTTGTCACACGTACACTAAATATTCTTGTGGTGGTTCTCTTGTTTTCATAATATCATTAAATTATTTAAATCCCACTACGATTTTTGGATTACTTGTTTCTTAAGAAAAAAAAGAGAAAGTAACTATTTCATTATTCAGTTTGAAGTCAAAGTCGTGTACAGCTTATCATATATTTCTTTCAACCCATCAAAGATATATCATGTGTTATTTTATGAAGCAAGAAAGCATTAATTTTGACCATAGATGATTCTAACAGATAGAGTTGCGACACATGCGAAAACAGAAGGACCGATTTTACCACCAACATCAGCGGCAACAACACCAACAGCACCAGCAACACCAGCAACAGCACCAGCAACACCAGCAGCAGCAACAGAAGTA
Source organism: Deinandra increscens subsp. villosa (assembly GCA_039602395.1). Classification (NCBI taxonomy): domain Eukaryota; kingdom Viridiplantae; phylum Streptophyta; class Magnoliopsida; order Asterales; family Asteraceae; genus Deinandra; species Deinandra increscens. The sequence continues at coordinate 83,386,609 of JBCNJP010000025.1, read as the reverse complement.
AAAACATCAGCAAAAACATCAGCAGCACTTGGTGGTTCTTATTCTTAGTTCTTGAAGGACTATTTATTAATTGGTATTAACTATTATTTCAAAACTTCATACTTTTTATAGGTTTACCATTCTATATGTAAGAAACCACAGTCCGATTTACCAGAAAGATGAACAACAAGAATCTGATACAAGACAAACCTCACAAAACTTTCAAAAACAATGAACACAAGAAGATCAAAGATGATTTTGATCTTACACACACAAACATACAAACAAACTCTACTGAACTTGATCAGGAAGATCGAGATCTACAAACCCTAAAATGAACGAAGAAGAAAACTATCGGACTCCAGCGGCTGATGAACAAGACTCTCTCACTTAACCCTAACACACCAAGATCAAGTGTTTATATAGCTCCAGCTCCCCTTCAACAGCTTTAAGCCCAAGCCTTCAACAGCAACAGGCCCACCTCTGTTAAGCCCATCAGCAACAACCTAAAACCAATAACACCAAAAATCATTTAGAAAGAAAACTTATAAAAAACTTATAAAAGCAAAATAAATATTTGAGGAATTGAATAGATAAAAAGATATAAACAATAGATATCTTCTTAACATCCCCCCTCAATTCAATTTCCGAAAGTTATCATACATGCCCAACATATTCATTAACTTTTCATGTTGTCCAGCCAACAAACTTTTTGTGAATAAGTCTGCTGGTTGATCTAAGGAATTGACAGCCACAGTTTTAATCAACCCAGATGATATTTTTTCTCTTAAGAAAAACAGGTCAATCTCAAAATGTTTAGTCCTGTCATGAAAGACAGGATTGGCTGCAATAGACAAGGCAGCATTGTTATCACAATGTAAAGAAATGGGCAGAGGTATCTTAACTTTCAGTTCATCTAATAAATTCAAAATCCACATTATTTCGGTAGTGGCGTGGCACATAGATCTATACTCTGCTTCAGCAGAGGATCTGGAAACAGTCCCCTGTTTCTTGCTTTTCCAGGAAACCAAAGATTTTCCAAGAAAAATGCAATAACCAGTAACTGATCTCCTACTTGTTAAACATTTTGCCCAATCCGAATCAGCAAAAGCATTTAAAGTAAATGCTTTCTCACTGCTCAGAAGTATACCTTTTCCTGGTGACTTTTTCAAATACCTTAACAGCCTTAAGGCTAATTTTAAATGACAATTAGTTGGAGAATGCATAAATTGACTAAGGTATTGAACAGAGTACGATATATCAGGCCTGGTATGGCAAAAATAAATGAGTTTCCCAATTAACTTCTGAAAACCAGTTATATTATTTAACAAAACTTTGTCCTTTTCACAAGCACCAGTAACAACATAATGAGATTCTAATGGAGTATTAACTGGCTTTGAACCAGTTAATCCAAACTCAAGTAACAATTCCGTTACAAAATTTCCTTTGAGAAAGACAAATCCCTTTTTCACTTCTAATAACCTCTATACCAAGAAAGTATTTTAGATCACCCAAATCTTTTATCAAAAACTGTTTTCTTAAAAGATTTTTTACATTTTCTGTATCTTTATTATTATTACCTGTTATAATAATATCATCAACATAGACTAATAAAACAGTGAAAATATTATCAACAGATCTAAAAAACAAAGAATAATCAGTCTTGCTTTGCACAAAACCAATATTAACCAAGGCACCAACTAATTTCTCATTCCACATCCGAGGAGCTTGTTTAAGCCCATATAATGACTTAACAAGTTTACAAACACGATTATCAGATTTAGAGAAGTAACCATCAGGCAATTTCATATAAACTTCCTCATTCAAGTCACCATAAAGAAAAGCATTGTTGATATCAAGTTGAAACAAAGACCAGTTTGACTGAACAGCAATACTCAAAACACACCTAACAGTAACCATCTTAACAACTGGAGAGAAAGTCTCATCGAAATCTACCCCCTCAGTTTGGCTAAAACCCTTAGCCACAAGTCTGGCTTTATATCTTTCTATCTCACCATTAGATTTATATTTTATCTTGTAGACCCATTTGCACCCTATAGGTTTTCTACCAGGGGGTAAATCAACTATAACCCAAGTATTATTCCTATTAAGGGCAGCCATTTCTTCATTCATGGCATCTATCCAGTTACTATCAGACATTGCTTCAATATAATTCTTTGGTTCAGAGGTCTTGTTTAACACACAAGCAAATAATTGATTTTCTAAAGACAAGTTGGAAAAATTAACAACCTTTTCCATCCCATATTTTACTTTACTATCAACCACAAAATCCTTTAATTTGCTTGGAAAAATAGACTTCCTGACTGACTGTCTTAAAGGTGGTGAAACTGGTGAAGGTATAGAATCAGATATGGGACTGTTACCCTCAGAAAAGCTAGTAGGTGCTTCATCATTTGAAGTACCAGAAGGTTCTACAACACTAGTGGAACCATCTGATCCAGCTGGTTGCTCAAGAATAGTGTCAAGTGCCCCCCTCAGCTGGTCAGAAGGATCACCAGGTGACCGAACCTCACTAGAACCATCAACAGGTTTCCCCCTCTCATCATCGGGAATTTTATCACTTGAATCATCAAGGTTGACTATGTTAGAAATATCAAAAAAGTTGAGATGATCCACATTCATCTCAGGATTAGTAAAGACAGTTTGAGAAAATTCAGGGGTTTTAAATGGAAAAACATTCTCATAAAACTGAACATCCCTAGAAAACAGTAACTTTTTATTGTCAAGACTCCATATTTTATACCCCTTTTTCTCATTAGAATACCCTAAAAAAACACCTTTTTCAGCATGCTCACCAAATTTATTCAAATTATTCAAAATTGTGGAAAAACATAGACAACCAAAATTTTTCAAGTGATCTAAAGGGGGCCTTTTACCAAACACCATTTCATAAGGGGACCTACCATTAAGCACAGAAGAGGGAAGCCTGTTAATTAAATAAGTAGCAGTTAGAACAGTTTCAGGCCAAAATCTTAATGGAATACCAGACTGAAAAAGCAAAGCCCTAGCAACATTAAGCAGATGCCTATGCTTCCTTTCAGCAATACCATTTTGCTGAGGTGTGTATGCACAAGTTGTTTGGTGAACAATTCCTAACCTCTTAGTAAAATTAGAAAACTGGTAGTTAACAAATTCAGTACCATTATCACTTCTAAAAATTTTTACAACTTTCCCAAACTGAGTTTTAATCAAGGACACAAAATTCTCAATATATTCTAACACTTCTGTTTTAGATTTAAGCATATACACCCACACAGCTCTAGTAAAATCATCCACAACAGTTAAGAAGAACTTGAACCCTTCTTGACTTTGGACCTTATAAGGTCCCCACACATCAAGATGAATCAAATCCCCTAACTGTTGTGTCTGATGATCACTGATAGGAAATGGTTCCCTGTGCTGTTTGGCTTTATGGCAAACATCACAAGGACTGGAAGAAACTTGACCCTTAAGTTCTAACTCAGTTTTTAAAATACTCAACACATGATCTGAAGGATGTCCTAGCCTATTATGCCATATATTTGACACATTTACACTAGCCAAACACACCTTATTTGACAAGATAGGATGGCCACTGAAATATAAGCCATCTATCTGTTTACCAGTCAGCAGAACTCTCTTGCTGGAACAATCCTGAACATAGCACTTGTGTTCATCAAAGAAAACACCTAAGCCACTATCTCTAGCTAATTTATAAACAGAAATCAGGTTCACATGATAATCAGGGACAACAAAAACATCCTTTAGGGTGACTTTATCATTTAGATGAAAACTACCAATTTTGGTGACCATAGCAAAAGTTCCATTAGGGTGTCTAACTTTAATGTTTAAAGAAGTCACATTCATATCATCAAAAACTCCTTTATCACTCATTATCATGTGCTGATTAGCACCAGAATCAACAATCCACCCAAACTCAATTCCCTTTGGTACATTACTTGAAAAACAGAATCTTTTTTTATCAAACAAATCCACAGTGAAGGAACACAGGGAAATACCTCCCATGTTTGATACCACAGAAGTGTTCCCTGATGTTTCCTTTAACAGTCCTAAAAGCTTTGTCACTTGATCAGCAGTAAGAGTGGTCATAGCAGGACTATTAGAAGTATTAGGATGGGATCCAGATGATCCATTAACCTGAAAAGACCTAGGACCCTGACCAGAAAACTGATTTCCCTTAGATCTAGGGCCTGAAGGGAAACCAATCAACTCAAAGCACCTTTCCTTCATATGACCAATTTTATTACAGTGACTACACTTTAAATTTGGGTTTGGACCCCTATTAGGCCTTCTCATATTATTATTTTGAAACCCTTTTGACACAAAAACAGAACTCTCTCCAACAGTTTTTTGAACACCACTATTGAGTCTATGAGACTCTTCCCTTGACACAGTTAGGAAAGCAGTTTTAACAGAAGGTAATGGGTCTCTGATCAACAGAGTAGTCCTAACAGGTTGATACACATCATCTAACCCCATCAAGAACTGCATGAGTTTTACTAAACTATTGAAATCATTAAAAGTTTTTGAAGAATCACATGTACAAGGTGGAATTTTAACAGTTGCATCAAATTGTTTCCACATTGTGTTCAATTTATTGAAATATTCAGATACAGTACTCCCATTTTGTTTTACAGAGTTAATTTTTTGATATAAATCAAACACAACTGATCCATCCACCTTATCATATGTTTCTTTCAAATCACTCCACACTTCAGAGGCCAAGGTGGAGTAGACTTGCCCAACATATAACTCCTCAGATACTGAGTTCAGTATCCAAGTTAGCACCACTGAATTACATCTATCCCATTGTTGGGCAAGAACCTCATTAGTATCAGGTTTAACACAAGTACCATCCAGAAATCCAGTCTTATTTTTTACACGCAAAGCAAGTTTCATAGCATTTGCCCAAACCGAATAATTTTCTGTACCCTTTAATTTCACAGAAATAACAGTCAAACTGCTAGAATCACTAGCATGAAGATATAGAGGATCATTTGCCTCTATCTTACTTACCAAAGTAGCAGAACTACTAGGAATATCAGTCATGATAACAGATGATACAGGACAATTCGCACAAGAACAATCAATCATAAACAGCCAAACAACAAATAAGGCAAACACAGAACTCCAATTGCAACGAAACCCGGTCAGTAATCCAGATACTTACCACCTCAAGGTGGCAGCCAAGTCTTAACCAGGGAGTCACAATCAGAGGAAAAACAGAAACAATGGACAAACCAACAAGAGATAAACGAAAACCAGACAACAAATCAAGAACAGTAACAAGTAAAGATGGAAAGATCTCACCGAGATTGTATCCCAAGTTAGGGATCCCAAAAATCCAGATCCAAACAACCTTCACTTAGGGTTGTTGAATCTGGAGCGCAGCAACCGTAGATCTGAGAAGCGGTCCACGATTTGAAGAGCCTTTAACCTCCGAACAATCACGGGAAGATTGAAGCCTCGAACAACACACCAACGGATCTGAATCGCACCACTGAAAAATAGGGTTTGATCAAACCCTAGATTAACGACGAACACCACGGCGGAAGACGAACATACACCAGAATCATGGAAGAGCTAACATAGCTCTGATACCATGTAAGAAACCACAGTCCGATTTACCAGAAAGATGAACAACAAGAATCTGATACAAGACAAACCTCACAAAACTCTCAAAAACAATGAACACAAGAAGATCAAAGATGATTTTGATCTTACACACACAAACATACAAACAAACTCTACTGAACTTGATCAGGAAGATCGAGATCTACAAACCCTAAAATGAACGAAGAAGAAAACTATCGGACTCCAGCGGCTGATGAACAAGACTCTCTCACTTAACCCTAACACACCAAGATCAAGTGTTTATATAGCTCCAGCTCCCCTTCAACAGCTTTAAGCCCAAGCCTTCAACAGCAACAGGCCCACCTCTGTTAAGCCCATCAGCAACAACCTAAAACCAATAACACCAAAAATCATTTAGAAAGAAAACTTATAAAAAACTTATAAAAGCAAAATAAATATTTGAGGAATTGAATAGATAAAAAGATATAAACAATAGATATCTTCTTAACACTATATACTCAAGTTCACCTGTCACCCAGTCTCTTGATCTAACCGGATCACCCAAAACCAACTCAACAACAATTTTATGGACCGTCAACCGTACCAAATATATAATCGGGTGTTATATATATGTTGGTCTTTTGGATCTATCTTAGAGCAACGATCGAAAGAGTTATCAATTTAAACAGTTTGTCTTTTTTAACTATCCTAATCTAATCCATTTTACATAAACATTTAGATAATAATTAATTTTTTGAATATAAGATTATGTGTTAATAACTTTGTCAAGTGTATTTTATATTTCCCAGCTTGTAACTAATTGGGTGTTCCCGAATGAAAGTCATTTGATTCAACTTCTCTAATTTTGATCATTTTTTTTCTTCTTTTTGGAACAGCTTCTGAAGCTCACTCGAGAACTGCTGAGATATAATTAAAACTATAAAGAAGAAGATGATCATTTGAGTGATGTTATTACCAATTAAATTGTAGTTTGTTATACATTTCTGTTTTATATTATTGTATCTTTTTGCTTATTTAAGGCTCTAGTATTTTTCAGTATGATAATTAAGTGTGGGTGATTGTAAGCTCTAACTGGTTCTGTTAGGGTCAAGTGAGAAAAGGCGGGTCTCTAGAAACCTGAATAACCCTCCTGTAGGCAGCTCCGAATTGGTATTTTGTGGCAATAAGTGAAAAGAATGAAACTACAGCCCCATCTCTGGGATAGATGTGAAAGCATGACCCACTGTTGGTTTAACGAAACATGGACGTGCTACAACTATCTAAGAACCTGCTAAGGTGAACACTATTAGTCTCATCGCAAGAGGGGATCTCCCCTCCTGCGACCAGTCTCTCTCTGGTGGCGTAAAAACCAAGAGGTATGAGAAGTAAGTAAATAGTCCGTTAAGTCGTTAATCATCTTCCTTTTGTTTTATTCATTTCGTAATCATCTAACATAAAGGATACTGGAATTAAACAATATATCTGAAACACAAAGTCACAAACCAACCATGGAACACATAGATGTCAAGGGGCACAATTGTAAAAGATTAGTTACGGTTATTGCATACAAACAACCAAGAAGCATAACAGAGAATAAAGCATTACACAAATAAATAAACACGCAAATGTACCCAACAAAGGGTATTACCCAATCAATCAAGAAGCACAACATAAAAAAAAAGCATTACACAAATAAACAAACAAACGTACCCAACAAACAAAGCATCACACGAATTTAAAATAATAATGTGTTTTTAGTTCACTATAGTGGGGTTGGATCATATGCAGTCTCCATATTAAGGGACATGATTTCGGTTAACATGTTTGGTTGGGTCTCCTGACGAGCTCTTTCTGCCACTAAACAATCATTTAACTCCATCACCACTTCATTCATTGTTGGCCTTCTGCTCGGTGTGTGGGCAACACATGCCACTGCGAGCTCTACTGCCCTCCATGCTGAATTGATGTCAAAACTCCCCTGTAGCCTTGGATCAACAATGTTATTAATGTCCCCCACTGCTAGCTTTAGATTAACCAATCTACTTATGTGTATGCTGTCATTATCATTGTTGGTTATTACAGGTTGGCCTGTAATTACTACTAGAAGCACAACCCCAAAGCTGTAAACATCTCTTTTCTCGATGAACTTGTGTATCACCTATAATCTCATGGTAAACTGTTCCAAATCCTCCACTCCCAAGAACAAAACTAAAGTTGTCAGTATTGCTTTGCACCTCTGAGTATGTGTACTGTTTATTTCGTATGTCCAGCCCTGTGAATGTTTTGTGTGTTTATTGATTTTCATTAAAGATTATTTGACAAGACTATCTAATTATAGAGCAGGGTTTCTTATACCATATTTGTTTTGTTTTTTAATCATCCATACAACAATGAGTGCAACCAAAATCACAAAGATTGATGCAACTGATGCTATTACTGGAACAATGATTTTGTTACCATTCTTGCTTTTACAAGTGTTCCTGTCACAGGAGCCTGCAGGATTGCCTGTACTCTCGTCATCAAAACTGATATTAGGGAGTAAATGTTAAATCATTACGCAATGAATGGCATTTTATTCAGTAATCATGTTTACAGATGGGAGCCAAACCTTAATGTCAATGATCCCTTATCTGCTTTTGCTTGGAGCCCTGCTGGAATCGTGCCCCGACGAAATTGTTTCCTTTTAGAACGCTATAACAAATAGTAAATGAGATTAGCTTTTACCACTTAACTATAATTGTGATGCTAGTTCAAGAGATAGAAACTTACAGGACCTTTAGGAAGTTAACTAGTTAAGTCTAGAGAGAAAATCAGGCACGGTTCCAGTCAAATTATTGTGTGACAAATCCCGAAAATAGGAATGGAGAGCTTAAACACTATATTCATTGGAGTTATCTTTTGTATATATTATAGTTTTGTTAATCCCCATATTGTGCTAACTTACAAGGTATGTATCATTGTGAGATTAGCGATTCTAGGATCTATACCTCCATTCAGTCCACTGCTAGACAAGTTCCTGATATTCAGATTAAATATTAATAAATTCATGCATGCAAAAGTGAAATTTTAACTTTTCTGTGGGGGGGGGGGGGGGGGGTGTTGAATTAGTGTACTTACAACGACACGATCCTAAGGAGTTTAGTATCATTATAGTTGCATCCAATTCCTTCCCAAACAAATTCGTAAGGAGTACATGGATCTCCTTGCCAAGTTTTTGTACTCATTTTGTAAGTTGATTTAATGCTCCACAATACAGCAGCTAATAACAATTAAGAAGACAATAGAAAATACTTATATTCGAACCTACTTTGTTATAAAAAAAGAAAAGAGTCTACACTTACCATCTTGATCATATGTTTGATTTTGTGGAAGCTGCTTTAAAGTATGAAGCTCTAGAGCACTGATGATTGGAGGAAGGGGTGAGTTCTTAGTTTTATTTAGTGTGAGTATATACGTGGGCGATACCATCTCTAGCTCTACGCTAGAAAGAGTGGTAGTTGTGTGATTTAGTGGAGAGAAATGTCCATAAGAGAGATTTCCATTTATGTAAATGTTGAATTCTCTTTTCTAGTTTCTTTTCGGTATTTCAATTTCAGCAAAGTGTAGGTGCATGAAAAATTGATCAGTAGTATTATTAGGAGTCCAATTAAAGTTAAATAAATCTGTCACGAGTTATCAAAAACATGGGTGTCGGTTAAGATAAACATTTGGGCAACGTACAGATGTAGTTATTAGCTGAAGAATAGGTCTTCAACCGACCCACACGATTCCAGCAGTTGAGATTTAAAAAAAAAAACTTCTCTAACCGCAAAATTGCGGTTTCTAAAATTGATCAACGGACCAGATCATCCAAAAAATAGACTTTCAACCGTGAGGATGGTGCCACGTCAGGTAACCACCCACCACTGTCAATTAATTGGATACCCACTTCATTATCTCTCATTTCACGCCCCTAAAAATCCCGCAAAGGAAAGTCGTGCAACCAACCCACGCAAGGACAGGGCGATGTTCCATATCATGGGTTGATGCCACATAGACCCACACATGAGGTTTGGCGGACCGTACCGCATAACCTAATAGGTCCTCTATCTGCATCCCCACCATCCAAAGTCTCTGCCATCGAACTTCTTAATCCGATCCCTTTCATCTTCTGCCATAATAATTGACAACCGAAACAAAGGACTTAGAGATTTCGCACTGAGATTGTACACTAAGTGATTTCACACTAACTTTTCGCGTTCGAGATTTTGGACAAATATTTCCCCCATAGGCGATATGCCTAGAACCCATTCCGTGATTTTGATTGTTATTTTCTGGTAATTGCAGTCTTGTTTGTGTTTAAGCAATGTAAACTCACTATTGAAAGTGAGTGAATTGCAGGTAAGGCGAAAGCTTAATGGACGCTCATCAAGGCTTCAAGAACCGATCCACATGACGAACCATCAATCGTGTCATCACTTTTGGGTTATATAACATGTAAACAATGTTTAACCATATGGATGTCAACTTGAACGTTATTTTGTAAAGATTAGTCACATTGGTGACATTTCATGAATGTGAAAGTGTATGTTTTTAAACAAAAAATTTCTGGGACCGAATTTAACGTCATTAACGGTAATGTTTGGCATCAAATTGAACTTGGGTGTTACAAAAATTTCATAAGAAAAGTCACTTGAATGCAATGTTTAAGATATCACACTTTAGTTTAACGTAAGGTTCAAAGTTTTTGCACCTCATGAGTTTTCGCACTCTCACTTTTGAACCTTAGAGATTTCACACTTAAACCCCTAAATAATGCGATGGCAACTAAAACTGATCTTCGAAGAACACCTTCGAAACAAATCTTCAGCGACTACGAAACCAACTTTCGAACAATCCCGCAAACAACAGCCAAAATTAATGTGTAAAATTATCAAAATCCAACGATCTTCGCAAACATGTGGCAAGGATATCACGAACACGGTCGCGGAACTTGGTTGGGATGCCAGTCGTTGGGTACGAATTAAGTGTTCGTCAAGCGCACACGGAAGCAATCAACACATAACCAGTAGCATAATTGAAGTTGAAAGTCTTGTTTGTGTCTCAAAATCTTGTGATTGTGAGGAATTACACGAACAATAGAATATATATGACTAACTAACTAAGTTACATGGACATAATAAAAAAAAATGAGCTTAAACTACCCAACTGAACCAAGCCTCTACATAACCCAACACCTTCCTACCTTAGCCCAACTTTAAATTTAAGGCCATTAGCAATATTTAAATCAGCTCGATAAGCCCAATTCCATGTGCCACAAGCCTGACCTAAACCAATATATAAGCACAAGAAAACCAATTAAACCAAACATAATGCAAAACAATTAAACAATACTTCAGCTAATTGAGATAAGAAACAAGTATCAAATACACAATTTAACACAAGGCCCAACAAAAAGATTGGTTTTTAAATAACTAGCAGCCTTGGCCCTTGGGTCAACAATATTTATCACCCCTCCACAACTAAATCACCCTATCCAACAACGTTATCGTTATATCTGGATCAACCTTATCGGTTTATTTGTCAACCTTATCATATATTATTTTGTCAACTACTTGTCTACTTGCGCCTACATTAATCCAAAGGAAAGAAAAGTGAAAAGAGATACTCTCTCACGTACTAAACAAACATTCTAAATAAAAGTTTTAATTTATTATTATTTTTTTCGACCCGTTATTGTACAGGTTATGAACAATTACCTTGTTTTTTGGAACGACGAAAACCAAACTCAAATGAACTTCAATTGAGTTTATTTCGGTGGCATTGAATCCGGATCGTCGAATTCTAAATATAGGTGGATTTGGGGTTTATCTTTAGGGTTTAACTTTAACGATTCGACGAGCCGATTCAAAAGCCACCAAAATAAGTTTAATCCAAGTTCGTTTGACAAGTTTGACCTCAGTTTTTACGGTTGTCACAAAACAAAAAAGTTCTCAATTGAACCGTACTCTATATGTGTATATATATTTACTTAGATATATAGTTTTTACTGTCATCTCTTCAATTCATACACATACCGCGATCTCATTACTTCTCAATTGTCCGTCTTAGAATTATGTGGTTTTCTAGTATGACTTGTCCCTCACAAATAATCAAGTAAAATTTCAATCGGAAATCATACTTTAATAAATTAATGCAATAATACTAGTGCAGATCGAAGAGATATGATAATTTAGAGAAAATATAATAATTTAATAGTGAATATTGCAAGTTTTTAGCTCGGACGGTATAATATATTTATTGGAGAAGGGATGTGACTCCTCTTAGACGTAATCGATACAATATTTGCATAACAGAAGTTTCTAAAAATAGCAAAAGGTCCCCAACCACGCAAACCGTCTCTGATGTATTATTTTGATCCAATCTTGAGAGGGAGTCAAATACGTACCATTGTCACAAAAAACGATATCAATATATGATCTGCAAAATATATATATTATCTAGTACTATATTACAACTTTTCAAACTCCCAATAGGTGAGAAACACTCTTTCCCAACCTGGACCCCCATTTATTTTTTTTGTCACAGGTGAGGCTTGAACTCAAGACCTCACACTTTTAATATCTTTGAATATATCACCTTAACCAAGTGAGCTAGGGATCATTGGTAAAACAGTTTTTTAAATAAAGAATTAAAATTAATAATTTATTTAATGATTATTGATATTTAATGATGTTATATAAGTAAATAATAAGTGAAATACGATAAAAATGTCTTTCATATACAGAAACAAATACCTAGTTACAAATTGTCACTGTCGTAGAATTGTGCAGGTTTCCGACTAATATTTAGAGGCGTTCGCCAAGGGGACCCCATTTCTCCGTTTTTGTTCATCATTGCTATGGAAGCCTTTCATTGCATGATGAACAAAGCCCTTTCTTTAGGGGTGTTTCATGGATTCTCTTTCCCCCCCTCGGATCTTATCATTTCCCACTTGATTTACGCTGATGATGCCATTGTGGTCGGGAAGTGGTCTTTTGTCAATTTCAGAATACGGTCAGGTTGTTGAGGGGCTTCTTTTTGGTCTCGGGTCTCAATGTGAACCTTCATAAATGTAGTCTCCATGGTATTAATGTGCTTGAGGAAGAGGTGGCTGCAACAGCAGCGTTCGGAGGCTGTGTGGGGGCTGTTATGCCCTTTAAGTACTTGGGCCTTAAGGTTGGTGAGAACATGAATAGGGTGAATGCTTGGAAGCCGGTTATCGACGTTTTTCAGGCCCGTCTTTCTCAATGGAAAGCAAAGCATCTTTCAATGGGTGGGCGTATAACCCTTATCAAATCCGTCCTTGATAGTCTCCCGCTTTACTTTTTCTCTCTTTACAAAGCCCCGGTTAAGGTTATTGAGACGTTGGAAAAGATCCGTTTTAATTTCTTATGGGGAGACTCTTGTGACAATGTCGGAGGAGGTAAAAAGATCCACTGGGTTTCCCGGGAAAAAACCTGTAACAGTTTTGAGAAAGGTGGGTTGGGGCTTTGCCCTCTCGAAACACGTTAATAAAGCCCTCTTGGTCAAATGGTTCTGGCGATACTTCAGTGAAGACAGCCTCTGGAAGATGGTTATTGATGTTGTTCACGGCAGAACCGGTGGCGGTGACTGGGTTCCGTGGGACAGGAAGCAGAAGGGGGTTTGGAACAACATTCGGAAGGTGGAAGGGGCGTTGTTGTGTATGAATATTAGGCTGAAAGACCTGCTGACTTTCGATGGCCAGAAGTGGTCTTGGACTCCGACTGCCGACGGTTTTTTCTCCACCAAATCTTGCAGATTGTTGCTGTCTTCTTCGCAGGACCAGCCCGATGATTTCCCCATGTTATGGCCAAAGATCATCCCCCTTAAAGTTAATTTGGTTGTGTGGCGTGCGGTTCTGGGCAGACTCCCAACTCTCGATGGGCTGCTTCGGCGTAACATCCGTATCCAAGACCCAACCTGCGTGTTATGTAAGGACGCTCCCGAGTCTGCGGAACATCTATTTTCTGAGTGCAGGATTGCTTCGGAAGTTTGGCAGAGGATTTCTGGTTGGTGCAAGACTTCCCCTATCTTCGGTTTCTCGATAAAGGACTTTACGTGCCTCCATGAGACGTTGCAGCTGGAGAAAGGTAAGGCTGTCCTGCTTCAAGCGATTATCCACACTGCGTTTTGGGTCTTATGGAACTCTAGGAACGATGCGATCTTCAACAAGAAGAGGGTTAACACCCATAGGATCTTCTTAGATATTCAATCCTTTAGTTTCTTATGGATTTCAAATAGGTTCAAGAAAAAGAAGGTGGAGTGGAGTGATTGGTGTAACTTCAATTTTTCTTTGACGATGTAATCTCCTTTTCCTCGGTCCTCCTTAGTACCTTGCTTGGGTAGGTTCCGTTTGGTTGCAATAAAATCGCCGTTCAAAAAAAAATTAATTAGTAATGATTTATAAATAATTAAAGGATCGAAGGCATGCATGTGGTGAGCAAAAAAGATGAAGGGTAGGGGATGGTAACCGAGGCTGGCCGGGGCACGCCTAGCCTTGGGCATGATCAAGATGGGACAGGATCACTGCCACCGACCACATTCATATTGGGCTCACGCTCCCATTCATATCATATATGCAACTAGAGATCGACCGCGCGTTGCTGCGGTAATCTATAAAAATATCAGAAAAAGTGAATAAAATAGATAAAATATAGATTTATAAGTGTTATATAACTTTTGTATAAACACATCTTGCGTAAATTCAATATGTTATATTTCATATCTTTAAACTTGAATTGTTCATGTCAATGCACCTAATATCTGTATTACATCTCATATTTAAAGTCAACGCGTCGTTTCAAATAAAGATCTCCGTATCCAAGCACTTTCAGTATAAAATAATTTTTTTGGTTAAATAGCCTATGTATTGACCATTTATTGGTTCGTGGAAAATACAGGAAAATAGTGAATTAGGTTCATAAGTGTGTTAGCCACTTTTTCAAATTTCAGTTACCGCTTATTCCATGTTTTAAATTCTAGATGTTAAATTCCATATCTTTAACTTTCCACAGACTATTCTTCAGCAGCAGTTAACACCACGCGTCATTTGGAATGAAGTTTTTTGTATCCAAACACTTTAAGGATCAAATACATATATATATATATATATGTATTGACCTTTTCTTTGATTCGTATAAAATATGTGCTACCTAGTACACTATAAACTTATATAAAAAAATAAGGCTATGTTGTAGTGAAAACAATACGGACCAAATTTAAATTGGGAATGTTTCCTCCAATTTAACACAGTTATATATTAATTATCTTTCAATTGATTTTATTATGTATTATTAACATTTTATACGAATTGTAATTTTTAATAATGATCTTTTAATAATAATAATAATATAACGTGAATAACTTTCTGACGGGTTACGTATCGAGTCCGAATAACTGAATAATAAAGTGATACGATTAAGATAAATGAATTGTCCTTCCCGATTCGTTTCTCGCCACGAGCATTTCCCCGTTGTCATTTTGTCTTTTGGACCGAGTTAACACACCGAAAACGTAACCAGAAGTGTAAACGGGTCTTATATTGGTTTAATATCAACACCGGTTTACACCCTATTTGCCACCATCGTGGACCACCATCAACAACCACCAACCACCGCCACCATCCTCCGCTATCCCAGTAGTTCATCACCGTCCTCGCCATCACCTGTCGTCAAAAGCCCGTTATTGAATATCAATCCGAACATCATCGAAAACAACCAGTGGCGAAACCAAAGAATTTCAACCGAAGGATCAAATATAATTTTTATAAAATAATTATTAGTTGGTTAATATACGTAACGTCTAATCGGCGATAACTTTATTTTCTAACAATTTCGTTTTTTCTCAACCATTACTATTATTATTATTTTCTTTTACCAATATGATGAATCTTTGATTTTGAGTGCTAAGAAAACAACAATTAAATAGAATTATGTATAGTAGTGTTTTTCTTTAGTGATAAAGTAAATACGTTAAAGGGATGAGTAAACAATTTAATTATTATAAAATAAATTTGACAGTACATGTGTTGTCACTTAAATTTCTACTTTAACCCCAAAAAAAAAAACTAATTAAACGAAATTCCAGTCGTCATCTTTGCCCTCTTTTCTCTGAGAACCAGGACGGAAAACTAAAAAGAAGCCATCCTTCACTCTTCAAGTCTTCTAATTCCCTCCTTCGCTTACGTATTTGAAGGGTCAATGTCCAAAAAGAGTTTCCGAGTGAAAGACTTATAATAAGAGAACTCCGGTCGCCGGAGGGTTCCTCCTCCCTTCAGTACAGTTTGAACCAAGGTTCGCCGGAGTTCATGGCAGGGATTTCTGGGTAAGTCGATCGGACATATATGAATAGACGTTTAACAACGTACACTCGAACTATTGCCGTAATCATTTTAATCGTGAACAAAAGCAAAACTATGAACTAAAATTATTGCCGTGAATTCGATGGAAACAATAAAACGTAAATTTACTCTTTAATTGAAACTTAGAAGGACAGTGGTAAAAGCTAAAGATTCCTTATTTTATCATTTTTTGGCACAAAAACATAGGCAAGTTTGCCTTTGTATATATATACAATTTCCCCCTCCATTTCATTGGTCGCCACTTTTTTTCTTTTTCTTTTTTTTTTTTTTGAACGGCAACTTTATTTCACAAAACAGAATAAAAAGAATAAGTTTTTTTTACAATAAACTCTTAAATTTTTAAGATAAATATAACACAATTTTATCTAATATATATTTTGAAATATGCATCTTAATCATCGGACCTTAGAATGTCCCCCTTAAGATGAAGGATGAGAGTGGCATCGAGGAGGAGGCGGGAGGTCCGATGTGGATAATAGTTGCCAGTACTAGGAAGCACCGCCCCAACTCCAATGGCTCGGGAAATTCTAGAGTCCCATGACAAGAAAACCGTTTGATTGTGAGAGGGAAGCCGAAACAACGGGGGTTGTTGTGATGAACACCACCACACACCTGTATATATATATTGTCTTGATAAATTCGGGACATGCAATATGACACCGCATCCTACTAACGTCATGTACATTTAGATATAATTGATAGCTGCAAATTCCTTCGAGAAGAATTGACATGGAGATGATGGTTGGGGGCTTAAGATCTTTGAGGTATCAAGTCCAAAACCTGACTCTAGCTAGAGAGGTTTTTACAAAGAGTGGTTTTCTTTCTTCTGAGTGAGTCAAGTATGAAATGTGAAAACCAGTGTATACGAATGCAATCTCATCTCAAAAAATACTCGGTTAGTTATTGAAGATTTAAGAAAGTTTCAAACCTCAATAAAAGAAATATAATTGATAGTTAGGAACTTTAAAAGCGAGTAAACAGAAGTTGTAGAACACACAGAGAGGTAATGATGACACAATTATGATCAAATCATATTAATTATCTTTAAACAAAAAATTAACGTTTCAAATTTCCATACACTCATGAATCATGATGAAGTGATGATAATCATATCATTATGAATTCTTGGGGTTTGATAGCTCTCCTTGAACCTTTATCGGGAATGTTCACAACAACTTTTTCCCACTTTTTTTTTTTTTTGGAACAGCAACTTCAATACCAAACAAGAAGGGAAAACCCAGCAAGGAGCTGGGCCCCAAAACAAGGAAAAACAGACTTACATTACAAAGGGAAACCCACAAAGAGAATTAAAAAGAAAATGTAGCCCAGTTCTCCCAGTCCACATCCCCCCTTTTATATCTGTTTTTGAACCACAAAAAGCTCCAAGCTTTTATTTCCTATACCCTTTTTACCGCATCAAATACAGGTATTTCTTGCAGGTGCTGGAGTACGGTAAACCTGCTGATGTGGTAGTAAAAACTGAGTCTGCATGGGAAATGGCACACCAACTGTCCCATTAGTAGGGCCAACGTTCTTAACGTTCTTAATCATATAACTTGTACTGTCTGCATTACTACTTGTACCACACCTCACATACTCTATCTTCTCTCCAAACTGCTCTAACGCTTTCACCTGTGATCTCAAAAACTTCAAATAGTTAGCAGCTTCATCAAGCATGGAAGCCGTATCCATTTTATTCCCCCCGGGCACAAGTTTCTGCAAAACCCTAATTTTCTCGCTGATCTTCTCCCTCCGCTGCCGCGCCGCCACCGTCTGCGGATCGCTTGATATCTTCACGTTTTTCCTCCTCCGCTTCTCCACCACCTCCTCGTCGGCGAAACTCACCGGCCGGAAAGCCGCCGCCGTGTATATCATCTCCTTCATCTGCGCAATCGCCTCTGAATCCGTCTCGTCGGGCTCCGTCGTTTGCCGGAAACTTATAGTACTGGATGAATTGAATCGATCCGGATCCGGATTCGGATCCGGATCCGATCTGAGTTTCTTCAATTTTGGTTGTTCTTCGTCTGTCTCTTTTGTGACGGAATCGGTTGACGAAACGACGCCGTTAATAATGTTGTTGCGTGAATTATTGTAATCTGGGAAAATGACGGAAATGCCATCGTCAGGATCGGATGACGTAGTGGCGGAAAGTAAGCAATCTAGTGATTCCAGAGAGCCGGCGGTTTTGTTGGTGATCGGAATTACGTTTTTGCCCTCCCGGAAGCCAATATTGGCGGTCAAAGTTTCAGACCAGTGTTGACCGAAAATTGTGGCTGCGTGATTATTTGAATCCGGAGATAAATGAATCGGGTTCAAACATACAGTTGAATTGGGCTTTGGCGGGTCTTGGACCGGGTAGTTCAAGAAGATGTGATTTTCGGAACCGAAAACGAAGGTTTGTTCGATTTCTTGTTGATGATTGATGTTGCAGCTCCATGGGAACCACGTGTTTCTTTCCCAGCCCAAATCTTCCATAATTATATTTCTGCAAATCAAATCAAATGATTCTGAAAGGCAATTAATGGAACACTAATGTGAACAATCGATGGATGTTTGTATTCCAGAGTAGTGCATGCAACTGGAAAAGTGATCCCTAAATTAAGAGTTTGAAATTTGAAGAAGGAGACCAATATTAATGCAGAAATCAATGAGTTAAAGAAGACTTTGTATTTCGGCAGGGATACTCATCCATTATGTAAGTTGTTTATATATATATAAAGAGAGAGAGAGAGAGAGTAGAGAGCAACTGGAACAACTTGGAAGTACAAAAAAATGCTTATATAGTTCCAAAACATATAGTTACAGAAAGATAAGGCTTTTGTAATAAAATATAGGGGTGGTTTTTTTAGTTTATATAAGGTTGTTTAAATCTTAATCCTAATAAATCAATAAAATTTGTACCACATGTCTCATTTATAAAAGGTCCACATCACCAGCGCCACATGTCAAACTCACAATCAATTACCAATTTAGTAAACTATCAATGAAGATTAATTACCAATTTATCAAAACTAAAATTTTATATTAAAATTTTGATAAATTTAATGTAAATTAGATTAATTTATTCAATAATTTTAGTATTTTTTTTAAAGTAATCAATAACTTGTGAAATATAATAAATTTCTTAAATGTATTAAATTATTACTTAATATATTATAAGAAACTATATCAATAATAATTTTCAAAATTTTTAATCATCATTTGTTTCTTTTGTATTTATCTAATATTATGAATATATATTCTGCCCGTGTAGTACACGGGTTACTAACCTAGTGCCCTTATATATTGCTAGGTAGAAACCTTGTTTCAAATTGGAGTGAGCTTGTTATGGACGCATTGCTTCTTCATATACCCATAGTTACGGATTCACTTAAGAACTAGTGGGGTTCTAGACACCCATTCAAATACAACATATATTAATTACTTGAAGTAAATGATTAAGCACTCAGAGTCTCAGATCATCAGTATCTAACAACTAACAAGATATTGAATAAAAAAAACTAAGTATATGGACATAATATTTATGATGTATGCAATTCTTAGTGTAGTAGTAGACGTAATTCCGTTAAGGATGACAGATCCACTACGTAAAAAGAATAATATATTTAAAGCAGAAGCACATCTCAAATTTTTTTTTAAATATAAAATTGAAGTTGCAGTGAGTTGATAATATAAATATGTAAACAAAAAACAGTAATAATTAGTAAATAATGAGTTGATCGAAGTGGGTTGTGAATTGTGATGGTCAGTCTAACTGCACCTCCCTCGACTTTACAGACCGCATATATGAAACATGCCCAAAAGGACTCCACTACACTCTGCATATATATATATATATATACATATAATATATATATTTTCTTTTTGCCAAAACACCCCCGCCTACCTCCATGAACCTTGGTGTTGGTATAACATTAAAATTCAAATCTTTTTGATAAAACATTCGCCTATATATATAAGAAAACTAGTTTTCAATTACTCGCGTGTTGTCGTGGAGACAACACAGATACACAATTAAGCTGCATTGATATAACGCAATGTAAAGAAATCAAAAAAGTTATACATCAAAAAATAATAAAGATAGTCATACGAATAAAAAAATACTATAAACTAAAAATTAATGGTGTAAAACTAAATTAAAATGAATGAAAACTACACGTGAATACCAAAAAACTATACGATAAAGCGCAACTGTGTAAACTAAATTAAAACCAAGTAAAAGAGAACACACGAACAAACTTTGATAAATCTGAAATCGTGATACACTTTTAGATCAAAATTATTTAATTTTAGGGTTACTCCAAATAAATCAATAGGATATCTTCAAATTGTTGAACAAGACTTTCTTACGGAAATTTTTGGTGGAAAAATTCGTGAAATAAGAGAGTTTCAAATTCAGGAATGAAGGGAACGTATATATGAACCTGTCTTTGCGGTTATCTCAAATCAAATTTTGAATAATTTCACATTTAGTCCTTCTGAAATTAAAAAAGTAACTTTCGGACCAAAACAAAATCTTATACGATTTTAATAAAGAAATCCAGTCAAAATAAAAAAATTTCCAGCTCAACCTTAGCGAGAGGCTCCGTCCCTTGGATCCCGCCAGGGGCTACCAGCCCTGGACCCCGCTTTTCCCGAGGCACTGGCCCCATACCTCGTCAAAGGGGCATTGCCTCGTGGATCCCCCCATAGTGTTGATGATTTCAAACAAACATGCACTATTGTTTAAAAATCACACACAATCTCAAATTATACTAAAATATCCAACGTGCATGCCCCTTCCATGGGCCTCCTTGTTGGCCACGTATCACTCACACTCTCATCTTGTCTACCGGACCGAAGTGTGACATGTCAGTCAAAGGACCGAAGTATGAAGATAGCTGGGATACGACTTCGAGATCTGTGTTTGGATTCAAGACATACCGTATTCCTACAATTCATGTTTCAAGTACCGATCCATATGATTTTCAAAAACAGTTTGGCCAAAAAAAACATAAATTTTTGTTATGAAATAAAATATGAATTATTGGGGGTTAAGGTTTGGTCCCATTAAGACAGCTCAATTAGACAACGAACGGGTCCCCGTTTGACATTTTCTTGATGTGAAAACTTCGCTCTCATTGTCAACACCCTCGAGGGAGAGAGTTTCTTATTCTTGAGCACTTGATCTTATAACGGTGTAAAACCGTACATTCTTTTTATAGAAGGGCTCCTAATCTACAATTAAATCTAGCATTCCTTTTTATAGAAGGGCTCCTAGTCTTAACACTTTGAGTGTTTGGACTTTGGATTCTAATTCTAACGTCTTAACGTAGTCTCTTTGTATTTGCAAATGAGTCGTTTGAGTTTGGCAAAGGAGTTGGTGTTTTTTGGCGGTGTAATAGGTACACTACTGTAAGTTTGTAACATAGTTTTTGGTATTAAGCATTTTGGTTGTTACACGTGTTTTCATTTCTGTTAACTTTACGTACCATTATACGACGGTTTTGTGTGCCAACAACATTATCTTCGCGGTAACACACTACTATCAAGCTGATAAAGAAAAGACAAGGTAGGGTCCACTGGCACTGGTATTCCTACTCGATCTCGTGATCTGGATATCAAAATCAAAATCAAAGCAAATCAAAATGTTAAATATATATATAAATGTAATGTAGTGTTTGGCTGTTATTTTTTAACCGTGATCGAGTTTGCTAGGTTGTACTCAATCTCTCACGAATCACAATGGAGTTCTGCACGTCCATATGGCATGGCCCACCTTACACGTGACAGCATGCTCTTATTTACACGTGGCCTCCTATTACTGGTTCTGTTCCCGCCCAAGATCCATGTGGCATATCACTGTTCTTTATTTTGATGTTCTTTTGCGATGAAATCGGGGACCAAGTATCTGCTTCATCATCCCCATACATGATAATTACATAATGATCAAATAACAAAAAACTTTTAAATATTTATATATTAGGGTTTATTATAATACTATATTATATCATATGTACTCTCATTAACTATTTACACAAGCCTAATCAAGCATAATTATAAATGTCTCATTCTATTTGCACATTTTTCTTATCTGTGCATCATCATTACATGCCTATCCGTGACATATCTATTACATATCAATCATATCTTCCCCTTCCCTTTATATATGTCACGA
The DNA here is from genome assembly GCA_039602395.1 of Deinandra increscens subsp. villosa. NCBI lineage: Eukaryota > Viridiplantae > Streptophyta > Magnoliopsida > Asterales > Asteraceae > Deinandra > Deinandra increscens. The sequence goes on along the minus strand of JBCNJP010000025.1, from coordinate 83,364,476 downwards.
ATAGACATATCTATGGTATAAGTGCATTAATTAATCTAAAAAAATCCTATAAGTCACTGATAGACCTATCAATCTGTGGCATATATGATGGTGTCAATAGCAGGATCCTTATTAATAAAATATAATTCATCATTATATTAATAACAAATAATAGTGTAACTTTGTAAGTTTGTGGGTGTAGTGAACGGTTTATGTTTTAATGAACAAGAGCCTGTCATGTGACACGTTATTCAAGCTTTACTTGTTTTTATTTTCAATATTTTTTCTTGATTTTCAATACATAAAGATTGAGTTTCCTAACTGAAATAGTGTTCTTTTGATGATTGGTACATGTGATGTTTGGTTTAGCGAGCGTATGAGTTCCAGATTGTGGATCTACTCTAGCTCACTATTTTCCTTAATTAGATTGTCCACAATGTGACGTATTTGTTCGTATGTCCGTCCACCATGGCATGCATTTGTGGGACAAACACCGTTGTGGTGTTTGTCCGTTTTTCACCATTAGATGTTAGATCTCTTGATCTAATGGTTGTGATTAATTTTTTTTTTCCTTTTTACACTTTTCAAACAATTTCGCATGTGAAAAAAAAAAACAATTTATTTTTTTTTTCTTTTTTTATTTCTTTTATTTTTTTTCAAACAATTTCAAATGTGAAAAAAACAATTTTGTAAACACTTTCGCATTTGAAATAGCTTTTTTTCACATGTGAAATTGTTTGAAAAGTTTGAAAAAAGAAAAATAAAGATATTAATCACAACCATTAGATCAAGAAATCTAATGGTGAAAAAAGTGTCTACCTGTCTACACTTATGGGGGTGTCTACAATGAACCTCACCCTATATATATATGGAGATGATCATTTGATAAACAATTGGTTTTGAGAACTTTTGAGAAACATTCTAAGTCAAATTAGACCCGAACCTTTAGTTTGCATAAAATGCTTCAACCAACCATCGATATAATGTCTAGAAACTTGAGACATAGTAAACAATAACCTAACATCATTGTGCACGAGTGATCACATAGATTTGTGTACACTAATGTGCCAAACTATTGTCACTACAACTAAGTTAAATTAGAAATAAAGTAAGAATGGTTGAAACCTTCATGATCGCTAAACTACTTATCACAAAAATGACCAAAATGCCCCTCATGTGAGGGGCACGTGAGAAGAGTTAATGGTGGTTAGTGAAAAGTACTAGTAACGCGTAAAACTGTTTAAAATAAATAATGAAATCAATAATTATTAAATTTAGAGGATGAAATCGAAAAAAAATTATATTTTTAGAAAAAACGAAACCAACAACTTACTCTTTTGATGGATTAGAGTGAAAAGTGTGTTTGAAAAGGTGGTATAAAATAGTTGAAGGACTATTCATGTAAGAAGTTATAGTTGAACGCAAAAATAGTGATTGAGAGGGTAGATGTACGTTTTCACATACATGAGATGCTCGATAATATCTCCGATGCAGATTTGCCGGAAAAAGATTGGCTCTCTATGTTCCTTTTTTTCCGATGAATGTACGAATGGAATTGGTAGCACTCGTCATAAGACTCAGTCGTACTCAATCCCTATATATAACCACCAATTGCCTCAAAACATGTAAAATTGTTTGAATTCAATCGCTCTGATTGTGATTATGATTGTGATGTGATATTTCTCCCCTGAAATTTCTCCATTTCTAACTCTCTGCGGATCATCATTTCATGTTTTCATCATTCTGTGCCGTGTTCCTTGCTATATTTCCTTCACTGAGGTGTTGTTGGATTTTTCTTCTCTGTTCTTCAATTCAATCGACATTATTCGATTATTGAGTGAGATCCATCTGGTTAATTCCTTCATCAAATCAAATTCATCTGTGAATCATTCGTTGCCCTAATTAATTTCCAGTTAGTATAGTAAGTGACATTAATTAATGGGGAATGTAAGAGATGAGGGGAAGAAAATGGATCCTCTGTTTCCTAGGCTTCATATCAGTGATGCAGATAAAGGAGGCCCAAAAACACCTCCAAGGAATAAAATGGCGATTTCTCAACAGTTTAATTCACCCTCACAAAGGTGTGTTTCTGGATCTGTGTCACCGGTGTTGCCGCTTTCGACCGCCAACGGTAGTCGTTTACTTCCCGCAACATCTTCTTCTCATGTGAGTTTTTAACTTCTGTTTTTTACATTTTTGTTTTACATTATACTAATCCATGGTTGTATAGGATGCAAGCTATAAAAGAAGTATGTATTCGTCGTTTGGGCGGTCATGTGGATCGACGAGATTGGCTACGAGGCTCGATTCTTATCACTCGAGTGGTATAAATTTGAACATCTCATTAACAACCGTTAAACAAACGATAGAAACGACTAACTGTCAAACGTTATGCAACACGGGGCATCCAAAACCTCAAGACTTTAGAACCACAAGGAACAACACTATATTCAAGAAGCTTGAATATGAGGATGATTACTTGGTTCCAAGTTTTACATTTGGGAATGGTCAACACAATGCAAATAGAGGGAGTTTCCCAACTTTAAGCACAAATGTATATCAAAAGCAGTTGAAACTAACTGATAAAGATACCAACCATGAAGATAAACTGAATGAAGTTGCTAGAGAACCTTTGCCGTGTTACTCTGATAGAGGGCGGTTTTCAGAAATGTTAAACGAAGACGTTTCTCCCTCGGTAAAGCGAAGTATTGTAATCGATGAACATCAAATGTTGCATGATTCCAATATTAGGTTGCCATTTAAGAGAAAAGGTTTTCAAGAAAACATGGCCTGCAAAGATGGTACAAAAAAGATATGGTCTTTGTTGGGAGATGATAAGAAAATTGATCCTGCTGCTCCTGTTAATAAAACTGAAGAAGATCAATGCTCTTTAAATTTAAGAGATACGGAGAAAATCAGCGAAAGATTAGAGACGGACTTTCTTTCGGGGTTTAATATAAACCCTGGGGAAGTTTCGCAACTTATCGGTCCTGAACAATATTGCATAGCAAGAAGAACAATTATTCAGTAAGTATCATCTCTAGTTTCTGCAAATGTGTTCTGCATAGCCTATGAAACTTGATGGTTTTGGCATTTCATTTTGAAAGTGATTACCTGATATAATCATTCATTTGAATGTTTAATGGATAATCAGATATCAGTCTTACAGTCAGTACTGCATCTGATTATCCAAAACATTATTCGACCCAGAGTCAGTTAAGTTTGGCTTAACTGATTCAAACTACATTATCAAAGTTACAAGGACTCATGAATGTTTTCATTTGTCCATGATTTATTTCAGGCAACAAAGAGTTTTTCAGTCACAGCTCTTCGAGTTGCATCGATTAATCAAGGTATATCGCATGGCTTCGACGTAAATTTAACTTGTTAATCAGATCGTTTTCTCATAATCAGAGGTTTAAACAGGTACAAAAGATACTAGCAGAATCACCTGATCTTTTGATCGAAGACGGATTTTACAAACTGAAGAAGTCGCCATCTGAAGACATGATGTTTCCACATCTTGATCATCATAAAGAAAACAATGATACGGATAAAATATACAACCCGAGTTTAGCAGACCTCCCTCCACCACCACCACCCACCGCCAACGGTGGCAAACAACCACCGTGGTGCTTCCTTCCACCACCACCTCCGGGAAACCAGTGGTTGGTGCCGGTAAGGTCACCATCCGAGGGGCTAGTTTACAAGCCCCTCGCCGGACCTTCTCCGCCACCTGTCGGCCTGATGCCGCCAGTCTATGGTATGAGCCTGACCCCCTCAACGGCAGACTTCCTCTCCGGAGGTTATAACATTCCGACATCTTACCAACAAGGAATCGGTGTGTTTCCGACCACTTCACTTTTAACATCTTACGGATTTCCAGCGATAACGAAACATATTTGTTCTCCTGCGATTGATGACGGTGTGAATTACGGCAAAAGTACTGCGTGTAATATAGAAAATGATCTGCAGGGAAGTAGTGGAAACAGTTGTAATGAAAGAAAAAAAGGAGATGAACTTCCTCTTTTTCCTACGACACCAATGGTTCAAGATTCGGATCAATGTACAGAAGAAAAGAGATTTGATGAAGAGATCAAAGTGATAAAAGTTGTACCCCATAATCCCAAATTGGCATCTGAATCAGCTGCTCGTATATTCCAGTTCATACAAGAGGAAAGGAAACATAATGAATAGGCATGTAATTATAAATTTTTAGTGTTTTTTTGTTAATAAGATTCTTTTTCAATAATTATGCAAGAAATTAATATAGAGGTGAAACAAAATATGGAATATACCGTTAAAAGGCTGTTTGGGACTTGGGAGTGCATCTATTTGTTGAGTTTTGATACAATAAGAAGGTTTTTTTGGATGGTGTTTAGGACTACTTGCCTGATTATGTATCCGTGACGTTTGATTCGCATATCCGTTATCGGAAAATAATTACGTTTGGTTTATGAATTTGTTATCGAAATTAGACCGTTGGACGATGATAGCAGACGCGACATTGCTGGCAAGGGCAATGGTGATAGGAAAGGAGAAAATTCTAGTTCCCACTGATAAACTTTCCCACTAACAACGGTGCATGGTTTATGTATGCGAATGGGATGGGAATCGGTTCATGTTTTTAGGTATGCAAATGGGATGGGAATCGGTGCGTGTTTTTAGGTATGTAAATGGAATGGGAATCGATGCATGTTCAACGGTTTATACGTATGCGAGTGAATATAAGACAAGCCTCTGCCTTTGTTGGAATGGAATCAGAATGGGAATCAGATTCATAGCACGGTAGTACTTAATAAGCAGGCATCAGTAGATAATATGCTAGAGACAATTACATCCCATCTTTCTCTTTCCATCTATTGGTTATACTCACCATGGTATGAAATCACTTTTTGTGTACTTGATTTTGTTACCCAGAAATTTTGCATCCTAAAGTTTTGTCATATGTCAGTCATATTGTTACCTTTCATTACTATTTATTGATGTATCTAACGGTCTGAGTTTGGAATACAACACGAAAGCAATTAGGTCTTGAGTTGTCATATGTAACATTTTTTATAAATAGGTCGTCTTTGAGTCGATCAGTTTAATTGAATGAGTTGTGTCTAGGTCGATTTGTTTAACTCATTTAAGCAAATAGGTGAACCCGCCAACCCGTTTACAACCCACAAACTCAATTAACATGTTTACAACTTGGTTACTACTTTTCAACATGTTTGACACGTTTAGATAAATGGACTAAACTCCTGTTTCAACCCGCCCAACCTGACATGATTGACTCCCTAGTCATAGGCTCGAGTCAAGAAGTTTTTTACTGTTTACCCCGCCTTTTTTTTTAATTAGAAGATGATTTTACTAATTTATGAATATTGCAGGATAACTGTATACGACTGGGAGCATGGGGAGGAAATGGAGGGGAACATTGGGATGATGGAGTACACTTTGGGGTTAGAGACATCACTCTTGTATATGGTAGTTGCATTGACTCAATTCTTGTGACATATGATAACAATGGTAAACCCCTCTTGGGTGAAAAACATGGTGGCATTGGTGGAACCAAACGTGCTCAGGTACACTTTCAAGAATCTTGGTGAACAGTGAACACTTTATCTGTTCCAAATCGAGTTACATAATATCTTACTCCTTTAATTTCAGATCAAGCTGCAATTTCCAGACGAGATCTTGATAAGTGTTAGCGGGCACTATTGTCCTGTGGTCTATGGAGGCAGTCCTGTGATTCGGTCACTCACTTTCAAGAGCAACAAAAGGACATTCGGGCCATTTGGGGTTGAAGAAGGAACACCCTTTAATATCTTGGCAAATGGAGGCCATATCGTAGGGTTTTATGGAAGAAGCGGGTGGTTTCTGGATTCGCTTGGTTTCTGCTTATTCACCACTAAGCCAAACCTATTTCAAAGAATCCATATGATGTTTAAAGGATTTAACCTTCTTGCTATCAGAAATGGTGAAGATAACAAAGCCAAAGGTTCAAAAGGTTATAGTTTGGGCATATGAGTGTCCATGTATCTGTGTTTGTGTTTGTTTTTGTTTTGTTGAGTCGGTGTGAGTTTTCTCTAGCCAATTCATGTTCTGCACAAGTTATTTTATTTAGGTACTGATATTGCAACGCTTTCTAAAAGAATATAGATGCCAAATAAAAGAATCTCCTAAGAGTGTCATAAGGTTGTGGATTCAAATGACCGAACCCATTTTGACCTATTACCTGATCCGCCTAGCCCCTTTTACCAGCCTTAGACAGGAAATCAAGTTTAGAATCGGTACCGAGGATTCACGAACACACAAAGAACACAAATGAACTATACTTATAGGAAAATAAGACAATTGTAATCCTAATACAACTTCTCAAAGACACAAACCAACTATTACTTAATTCCTATATTGAGTAACCAACCTGTTCCTCAAGTAATGCCACCTAAGCTAACTCGCTAGGTGTGAACCCGACTTACCGGCTTGCAAGTCAGTCTCGTGAATTATGACTCCAACAGGAAATGCACTCAAAACTTCACATTCTATTTCATCGTTCATCGTTTTACATAAATTATGGAAAGGAAAGGACATATAAATATATAATATAATATATAATATAATGCAGGTATTATGATTCAAACAAATTTAGGTATTGAAGCTAAGATTGCAGCAGATAACTTACAGTTAGTTAGTTAGTTAGTTACCCACGGGCTTTAAGCTCTGCAAGGCGTCTAGTGAGGTCATCCTCCTCCTCAACTTTCTCAGCAGTTTTGTTAACTGGTATTGCGTGAGCAGCAGCTTGCGGCAAGCCCACCCCCACCTCCAGACCATAATCATCCGCCACTTGCTGCATCAAACTGTTGACTTCTCCTTCCGGAGTCGAGAGAGAAGTGCTCCCGGCCATCGAGCTCTCCATGAACTCCGCCTGCACCTCCATGTTCACAAATTGCCGCTCGAATTGGTCCATCGTTTCCGACATTTTCTGCAGGTTACCTGTGGCTAGGGTTGACTCGAGAGACTTCACGATCGATCCCATGGACTTGCTGATCGTTGTCATCTTCGCCTGAGTATCGAGCCTGGCGACGACTGCGTCGAGGCGGGAAGATAATCGGAGGTAATTCATCTGTTCGCTACGCTTGCGGATCGCGTTTTCGGCGTAGATCCGGGCTCCGTCCATGTTGCCTTTCTCGATCGCTTTTTTGACTTTGAGTTTCTCGGATTTCTCGTCTTTTTCGCACTTTCGTGCCTGGCGTTGCAGGCTTTTGGAGGTGAACTTGAGCTCCATGATCTGGTTCATCAGTTTCTCGGCTTGCCCCATTGTTTTTGAGAAATCGAACAAGTTGAGAACGGATTGTTCAATTACTCGATGATGGTGGAGTTGAGCTGTATCTGATTGATTGATTAGTGGCAAGGCCCTCTAATTCGAGCAGGGGTTTGAATGTTTGATTAATCGCCTCTTGACTTTGTATTGGGTTTTCAGATATTTGTTGGACGCCAGGTGATAGAGCACTGGATCATAATTTAGACCGTTGTGTAGCCCCACAAACTGACCGGTTGGTTACATATATTTTTTTATAGCAATAGTAAGAGGCAAATTTTTTTTTAATTCATAGTTTAAAACTTGTGAATGATGATGTTAGCCGTTTAAAAAATAAATAAATAAATAAATTTTATAATAGTGCAGCATTTTCATAAACGGTTTTTTATCCTTGCATAGCTCTTTTCATAAATATATCTTTATTTTTACATAACCTTTTTTTAGATTTATTTTATCTAATATATTAATGCATTTTATATATATAATATACATTATTTAAGATATTAATTAATTTTATTTATGTAATAATATAACTAAATCGTTATATAATTAAATAAATAAAAATAAATTAAAGTTAATTAATTCATTAATTAGATTAATATATTTAATTTAGGTTATTATTTAATTAATTATTCCTTTATGTTAGCGTCGAACATGTAAAAAAATAAATCAAGTGGGACCCACACAACCAATACCCTTAGCCAAGGCCAGTGGCTCATGGGCGAGACACAGCAACGCTGCCTTTGTGGCAGGGTAAGCCACATGAGCCAAGGGCCACCGACGGGTGGTAGCAGCGTGAACGGTCTTAGTGGCAAGGAGTTTAGAGTATTTGTTAACATCTTGGGCTCTATAATTTATCATACTTTTATGTTTGAAACACAAACCGAAATATAACTTTCAAATTTAAAAATATAAATAGTGAATCTCTATTGGAGTTATAATTTTATCATGATATTTTAAGCGTCTATCAATGATTCATTCGTTCCAATCCCATCAACCAAACTCACCACAAATATATATATCTAGACTTAATCTAGTGAAAATCAATTGCCATTTCTTGCAATTTATTACAAATTTAAACAAAACCTGTTTATCTGGGTCAACTTAGCGCGACTTGATCAGCCCGGCGATTTTGCAATCCATAGCTCTTAGCCTCGAGGCCAACCGAGCCAAAGTCAGTCTCAAGGCTCTTGTGAACACCACAAGTCAAAACTACGATCTAACTTCATACCGACCTGCTCCAGTTTGAGCTCGGAAGCCCTTATGAGCAGGTGTAGGCAGATTCTTCAAATCCAGATTATGTATTTTTAAGCCAGACAGAGCCACACCCATGATTTTGAAGCCAACTTGAAAGGTAGGCTTTACATGAAGCTGTTCTAAGCCTTCTTCAAGCACCAACGTCCCCGACATCTGTGGGGCTTTGTCTTTCGGAATCCGTCCAATAGACCAACTACACGTCTGCCATATCAAAAAAATTGTTCAACCCATTTGAAACACTCCCCTTTTAGCTAAATCTTTTGATTTGGCACATTTGAAATCCCAATAGTCAACTATGATCAATGATGGTAGTATTATATCTTACTATGGCATATGAAAGAACATATATGTAGGATTACATACATACATTCAAGAGTATGTGCATGGATACAATTGAGATATAACATGAGAATGGTACCTTATCAGCAAGGATATTTACTGTTCCATGGTTTGCAGTGAGATTGGCTGATGATACACAACGAGAGAGTTGGAACTGCACCAGTAATGAGTCAATCGCTTTTCCAGGATCCTGCCGGATCCCGACCATCACACTAAGACGACATGTACCAGAGTCTGAACTCATCTGAGGCTTCACATATATAGGAGTATTCCTTAAATTCTTCACCCTGCAGTGCGGTCAAACTTAGATCAGCGCTAATTTCATCAACTTCAAAAGCCTATTGTAGAAAAACTTCCAATCTTTTAGGATTTGGTTGGTTGGTTGCAACGGATAGGAGTAATGGAACACATTAAACATAATAAAAGCTCGTTAATACCTTAAATAAGATTCCAATAAATATACATATTTCCTAGACATTTTTCGGGGGCAAAAGGTAATTTTATATACAGTTCTGTTCAGTATTTTATTTCTCATCGTTTAAATATAAATTTTATAAAAAACTGAGTTGTATCCTAAATAAAGTATTTTTAGGGACCTGATATCCAAAAAAATACTTTATTCTGGATGCAAATAAGTTGTTAATAAAATTTATATCCGAATATAGACAACAACAAAAACTGAAGAAACTGAATATTCAAAGTTTCTAAAACAAGAAAATGAAAAAAAAATGAAATATTATTTTGTGAGAGAATCCGGGCGTTAGAACCCCGGCTATATGACTTTTTAGTTTTTACAAACAAAAACCATTTTGCTCCATTTTTACAAATATTTTCAAAAACGTCCCTTTTACACAAGAGTTCAGGAAAGGTAAATCTAATTGGATTTTTTGAACATTTTCATACGGATTTAGGTTTTTGAAGATTTTCTTAATAGAAACAGATTACATTGTAACTTCTCATTCCATGTAAAAAGAAAAGTCCATGGCCATTGAAGTGAAATCAACAAAATGGAAGGAATCACAATCCTTCACCAGTGGTTCATCCCATTTCGTTAGACAAAGCAAACAATGGAATAGACCATATCATTCCATTCCTATTGTGACTCTATCAGCCCAACACTACATTACTATTTCCCAACACTACATTACTATTTCATTTTATATGATGAATAATGATGAGGGCTTTATAATTCCACAACCAACGTGAATCCTCCATATATACCTGTAACTCATGAGCTTAAACAGTCCATCTGGAGGTACAAAAGAGAGCAATTTTTCTGATTCCCAGGGTCGAAACCTCACACATGGATGAAACTGCACATCATTCAAAATCGAAGGGTTTGCAAAGGAAAGAGTCAAATCCGGAATGCCTGGAAGGTGAGAGTTCACTTCCACCACACCAAAAATCTCACAATTCACCAACACTCCTTCGCTGAACACCAAAAAGTCAACACAAGGATTAGCTGGATTGGGTTGACCTGCAAACACTTGTTTATCTCTTTTTCAAACTTCTTGTAAATAAGTAATTAACTAACGCGTTAATTATATTTATGCACCATATAACAGAACGTGAAGCGTGACAAAGAACTCGAATCGAGGGAAAATATGGTGCATGCCTGTTTATAATTGCATCCATCTCCTCAATAAGATTGACATACACGTCATTGTTTGCATTCTTCAATTGCGTTGTCCTCCATGGCACGCATGACGATGTGGCACCTGGAAGGGTGTCACTCACATTAGAAGTGTTACCAGTGACAACACTCAACATTTTGCTAACAATGTTCGGAGGAGCAATCATATCCCTCAGTATGTTTGGTTCTGTAGTTAGAGGGAATCCATTGTCTATCATTTCGTCCAATAGCTGCAAGTCAAAACAACATGAAAAGAAAAATACCATAACACTGACAGGAACACAAAAATCAAATTGTCTCAATAAGAATCTATTTCTATGAACAAAATGATTTAGAGGATTTTACACATTAGAAATACACTTTGGCCAACTTTGACATGTTTCCTTGTAAGGTATCTTCTTTGTTGATTTTACCCATTTGGGCCATCAGAGAATACACACAAACAAATCAACCCATTCATGAGTGAACATATCAAATTTCCACCTCCAAATCATTAATAAAATTATAAAAGTGTTAAGTGTATACTTCATCTTCCTCTTATTGCAGTTTTTAGAAGAAACATTACTAGATCATAAAATAAATACCATATGAACTCAAATGAAAGTTAACATAGTAAAGAACACAAGGCAAGAGGTTCAACTTTTTTAACTAAAACTTTTGTAAGGCTTAAGGCCTCATAAACATGCAGGCAATTAAAAGGCAGCAGACTCATTAATCAAACAATTAATATAAGAAAACAAAGCTACATTTTTTTCGAATTCACAATGCCCGACTTAAATCATACATACCTCATATACAATAACAAAGTTATCCTTTATTACATCTTCATCTAACCCTCCAAGATAGTCTGAGAGGACATCAGCCACTCTGCAAAGAAACTAGAATTTGACCAGTAAAACACATGTATTCCTCCTTACGACGATTGATAACATAGCATCGAATATGAACACAAAATGCAAAGTAAAGAAATAGAAATACAGAATTAAAGAAACCTACTCAGGCGTAAGTTATAATTAAGGGGTATGAATAAACTACTGACATTGACATCAAATTCACAATTTTCAGTTATTTCAAGGGTGGAAGACATGAGGAAAAGACACGTGTAATAAATAAAACATACTAAACAAACAAACATACCTAGTAAAATCCCACCATAGCAAGAGAACACATTATAAAACATAATAATCAAATAGGTGTTTTTCTTTATCAATCTTATTATCATTCACTGGCATAAAGTTAGTCACTTCAGAAACATACAAAGGATGCTACGCCGAAATCACTGCCAAATTGATCGAAAAAGACATATGCACCTGATTTTTTCCCTAAAAAACAACATCATCCAAGTGTCAACATGGTGACAAATTTTGTGTTGTCAATTGGATTTGGATGTTCCTTAGGCATTATATGATTATGAGTGAGAAGTTAAAGAAGCAAATTGTTAACCTACATAAATAGGAAAAAGCAAATTAATGCATCAGAAAAGTCTTGATTCAGATTTGATATATTGATCAGCTACACTAACCTCAATCCCCATCAAAGGTGGCATTTCCACTTGAGTGCAGGCTAAAAATGTGATCCCCTCACGTACAATATGGAAAATGTAATGCGTTGGGGAAGCAATTACTGGCAAAACCTAATTTCAAATGATGAAAGATCATTTCAGTTTTAACCATAACAAAAAAACAATCTCCATATATATTAAAAGAGATTACAAAAGGAAGTGAAAATCAAAGCACAGAAATACCTTTGAGGAATCTGGTTGAGAGAGTGATTGCTCCCAAAACCAAGCGCAAATAGATCGATCGACACGATGCCCAGTCAACTGCTTCTCTAACATCACCTCTCTACAAGAACAATTGTAATTGTGAATCTCGGATTTCAATTGGCAAAAGAAACACTAGTATTTTGAAACTTCAATTATTATTTAGTATAGTAGAAAGATAAATTCAGATTACCCGGAATCGGAGAGAAGAAATATACACTGCAACATATCTGCTAGCCGGATGAATTGAAGTTTCTAGGGCTCGATCAACTCCAACTAGAAATGAATCCCGGTTAAACCCATATTAAAACGAAACAATTCGGTTAATTGGTTACAGTTTTGAGTTTTCCTTTAAAACCATATTCTTCGGTTAAAGTATCTTAATAAGCAAAGATTTTCTGATTTTTTAAAACTGTTTATAGTTTTTTGATTGATAAATTACTATCTTAATATCTTTATTTTAACTTTATATTCATTTAACCTTATATCTGCTTAATCTTTTTTTAGTCATTTCACAATAAAAGATAAGTTAAACATTTTTTAAAAAACAACTTATTTGACTTTTCCCTCCACAAAAATCAATCTAAACACCTTTTTAAAAAGTCATAAACTCATAATTACGGTCACACCTACCGATCACTCTTACGGTAGAAGTAGGATGGCGGAAGCCGATAAGGGTGACGACAACAATGCCATGTGGAGCAATATACCATACAAACGAAGCAAGTTATATAACCAAAATCTTTTTATAATGGTCAAGGTTTAAACTTCTAGCCTCTCAAAATTATGTTTCAAGAATCTAAAGTATGATATATGGGTTTATTCCTTTTCCTTCTCACCATATACCGCAACATGTTTTGATTTCCTTTGGAAAGTGTACGACGTAATTTCCAGGTAAAATCATCTCATCAACACCAATGTTTTTGTGCGACGATTTTCTTTTCACTGCATTTTGTTTGAGCATATAAAAAAACAAGGAATTTTGTCCGGACCGATTAATGCACGTTAGTATCCATGCATGTGAAATTTGTCTTTACAGCTGAATTCCCTTATATATGACTAGCTCGTTGAGTTTATCTTCATCGAATAAAAGTCGACACCATTGGTCGTCACTCATCCCCTATGCCGCGTGTTCAACCCATTTATTGTTTTCAATGCGCCATCTCACCCTCGAGTCCGTGTTTCACAGAAACCTGTCTATTATTCAGTCACCTCTTTCTCCTCCTCATCTTCTTAGAAAATCATCACTGTCAAGAATCTCACTTGTTATGTTGCGACTTCTACTTTAAAAAAGGTCTCTGGCCAAAACACAAATACAAATACAAATACATGAGATTTAACATTCACTTACCAATATGAATATAATGAGATGAAAAATATAGAATCACAATTATAAAACCTGTGTTAGAGGCAATAATTTAAACAATCAAACACCTGAAGGCTGAATCGGGTATCAAAGATGCGGTATCTTCTACTAGCCCAAACGTCATTCTCATCAGTGAAGTAACTTTTTAAGCAGAGTTGTACCCATGGGGGATTTCTTGGTTTTTCATCATCCGTTTCTTCAACCCCAAGCAACGTGTTATGCATTTTTTTCATTGTATCTACA
>JBCNJP010000025.1:83316742-83350088 GCA_039602395.1 Deinandra increscens subsp. villosa | reverse complement strand
AGGCCAGTGGCTCATGGGCGAGACGCAGCAACGCTGCCTTTGTGGCAGGGTAAGCCACATGAGCCGAGGGCCACCGACAGGCGGTGGCAGCGTGAACGGTCTTGGTGGCAAGGAGTTTAGAGTATTTGTTAACATCTTGGGCTCTATAATTTATCATACTTTTATGTTTGAAACACAAACCGAAATATAACTTTCATATTTAAAAATATAAATAGTGAATCTCTATTGGAGTTATAATTTTATCATGATATTTTAAGCGTCTATCAATGATTCATTCGTTCCAATCCCATCAACCAAACTCACCACAAATATATATCTAGACTTAATCTAGTGAACATCAATTGCCATTTCTTGCAATTTATTACAAATTTAAACAAAACCTGTTTATCTGGGTCAACTTAGCTGGTCAACTTAGCGCGACTTGATCAATCTGGCGATTTTGCAATCCATAGCTCTTAGCCTCGAGGCCAACCGAGCCAAAGTCAGTCTCAAGGCTCTTGGAACACCACAAGTCAAAACTACGATCTAACTTCATACCGACCTGCTCCAGTTTGAGCTCGGAAGCCCTTATGAGCAGGTGTAGGCAGATTCTTCAAATCCAGATTATGTATTTTTAAGCCAGACAGAGCCACACCCATGATTTTGAAGCCAACTTGAAAGGTAGGCTTTACATGAAGCTGTTCTAAGCCTTCTTCAAGCACCAACGTCCCCGACATCTGTGGGGCTTTGTCTTTCGGGATCCGTCCAATAGACCAACTACACGTCTGCCATATCAAAAAATTGTTCAACCCATTTGAAACACTCCCCTTTTAGCTAAATCTTTTGATTTAGCACATTTGAAAGCCCAACAGTCAACTATGACCAATGATGGTAGTATTATATCTTACTATGCATTGTACATATATGTGGGATTTACATATATGAGAGTGGATACAACTGAGACAATATGAGAGTGATACCTTATCAGCAAGGATATTTACTGTTCCATGGTTTGCAGTGAGATTGGCTGACGATACACAACGAGGGAGTTGGAACTGCACCAGTAATGAGTCAATCGCTTTTCCAGGATCCTGCCGGATCCCGACCATCACACTAAGACGACATGTACCAGAGTCTGAACTCATCTGAGGCTTCACATATATAGGAGTATTCCTTAAATTCTTCACCCTGCAGTGCGGTCAAACTTAGATCAGCGCTAATTTCATCAACTTCAAAAGCCTATTGTAGAAAAACTTACAATCTTTTAGGATTTGGTTGGTTGGTTGCAACGGATAGGAGTAATGGAACACATTAAACATAATAAAAGCTCGTTAATACCTTAAATAAGATTCCAATAAATATACATATTTCCTAGACATTTTTCGGGGGCAAAAGGTAATTTTATATACAGTTCTGTTCAGTTTTTTTTTTCTCATCGTTTAAATTTAAATTTTATAAAAAACTGAGTTGTATCCTAAATAAAGTATTTTTAGGGGGGCTGATATCCAAAAAAATACTTTATTCTGGATGCAAATAAGTTGTTAATAAAATTTATATCCGAATATAGACAACAAAAAAAACTGAAGAAACTGAATATTCAAAGTTTCTAAAACAAGAAAATGAAAAGAAAAAAAATGAAATATTATTTTGTGAGAGAATCCGGGCGTTAGAACCGGCTATATGACTTTTTACAAACAAAAACCATTTTGCTCCATTTTTACAAATATTTTCAAAAACGTCCCTTTTACACAAGAGTTCAGGAAAGGTAAATCTAATTGGATTTTTTGAACATTTTCATACGGATTTAGGTTTTTGAAGATTTTCTTAATAGAAACAGATTACATTGTAACTTCTCATTCCATGTAAAAAGAAAAGTCCATGGCCATTGAAGTGAAATCAACAAAATGGAAGGAAACACAATCCTTCACCATTGGTTCATCCCATTTCGTTAGACAAAGCAAACGATGGAATAGACCATATCATTCCATTCCTATTGTGACTCTATCAGCCCAACACTACATTACTATTTCATTTTATATGAAGAAAAATGATGAGGGCTTTATAATTCCACAACCAACGTGAATCCTCCATATATACCTGTAACTCATGAGCTTAAACAGTCCATCTGGAGGTACAAAAGAGAGCAATTTTTCTGATTCCCAGGGTCGAAACCTCACACATGGATGAAACTGCACATCATTCAAAATCGAAGGGTTTGCAAAGGAAAGAGTCAAATCCGGAATGCCTGGAAGGTGAGAGTTCACTTCCACCACACCAAAAATCTCACAATTCACCAACACTCCTTCACTGAACACCAAAAAGTCAACACAAGGGTTAGCTGGATTGGGTTGACCTGCAAACACTTGTTTGTCTGTTTTTTCTTAAACTTATTATAAATAAGTAAATAACTAATGCGTTAATTATATATATGCACCATATAACAGAACTGAGAAGTGTGACGAAGAACTCGAGTGGAGGGAAAATATGGTGCATGCCTGTTTATAATTGCATCCATCTCCTCAATAAGATTGACATACACGTCATTGTTTGCATTCTTTAATTGTGTTGTCCTCCATGGCACGCATGACGATGTGGCACCTGGAAGGGTGTCACTCACATTAGAAGTGTTACCAGTGACAACACTCAACATTTTGCTAACAATGTTCGGAGGAGCAATCATATCCCTCAGTATGTTTGGTTCTGTAGTTAGAGGGAATCCATTGTCTATCATTTCGTCCAATAGCTGCAAGTCACAACAACACGAAAAGAGAAATATCATAAGACTGATATGAAAACAAAAATCAAATTGTCTCAATAAGAATCTATTTCTATGAACAAAATGATTTAGAAGATTTTACACATTAGAAATACACTTTGGCCAACTTTGACATGTTTCCTTGTAAGGTATCATCTTTGTTGATTTTACCCATTTGGGCCGTCAAAGAATACGCACAAACTCAATCGACTCATTCATGAGTGAACATATCAAATTTCCTCCTCCAAATCATTAACAAAATTATAAAAGTGTTAAGTATACTTCATCTTCCTCTTATTGCAGTTTTTAGACGCAACATTAATAGATCATTAAATAACTACCATATGAACTCAAATGAAAGTTAACATAGTAAAGAACACAAGGCAAGAGGTTCAACTTTTTGAACTAAAACTTTTGTAAAGCTTAAGGCCTCATGAACATACAGGCAATTAAAAGGCAGCAGACTCATTAATCAAATAAATCTTTAGTATAAGAAAACAAAGCTACACTTTTTTACGAATTCACAATGCCCAACTTAAATCATACATACCTCATATACAATAACAAAGTTATCCTTTATTACATCTTCATCTAACCCTCCAAGATAATCTGAGAGGACATCAGCTACTCTGCAAAGAAACTAGAAGTTGACCAGTAAAACACATGTATTCCTCCATACGAAGATTCATAACATAACATCGAATATGAACACAAATGCAAAGTAAAGAAATAGAAATAGAAAATTAGAAACCTACAGGCTTAAGTTATAATTGAGGGGTATGAATAACTACTGACATTGACATCAAATTCACAATTTTCAGTTATTCAAGGGTGGAAGACGTGAGGAAAAGACACGTGTAATAGATAAAACATACTAAACAAACAAACATACCTAGTAAAATCCCACCATAGCAAGAGAACACATTATAAAACATAATAATCAAATAGGTGTTTTTCTTTATCAATCTTATTATCATTCACTGGCATAAAGTTAGTCACTTCAGAAACATACAAAGGATGCTACGCCGAAATCACTGCCAAATTGATCGAAAAAGACATATGCACCTGATTTTTTCCCTTAAAAACAACATCATCCAAGTGTCAACATGGTGACAAATTTTGTGTTGTCAATTGGATTTGGATGTGCCTTAGGCATTATATGATTATGAGTGAGAAGTTAAAGAAGCAAATTGTTAACCTACATAAATAGGAAAAAGCAAATTAATGCACCAGAAAAGTCTTGATTCAGATTTGATATATTGATCAGCTACACTAACCTCAATCCCCATCAAAGGTGGCATTTCCACTTGAGTGCAGGCTAAAAATGTGATCCCCTCACGTACAATATGGAAAATGTAATGCGTTGGGGAAGCAATTACTGGCAAAACCTAATTTCAAATGATGAAAGATCATTTCAGTTTTAACCATAACAAAAAAACAATCTCCATATATATTAAAGGAGATTACAAAAGGAAGTGAAAATCAAAGCACAGAAATACCTTTGAGGAATCTGGTTGAGAGAGTGATTGCTCCCAAAACCAAGCGCAAATAGATCGATCGACACGATGCCCAGTCAACTGCTTCTCTAACATCACCTCTCTACAAGAACAATTGTAATTGTGAATCTCGGATTTCAATTGGCAAAAGAAACACTAGTATTTTGAAACTTCAATTATTATTTAGTATAGTAGAAAGATAAATTCAGATTACCCGGAATCGGAGAGAAGAAATATACACTGCAACATATCTGCTAGCCGGATGAATTGAAGTTTCTAGGGCTCGATCAACTCCAACTAGAAATGAATCCCGGTTAAACCCATATTAAAACGAAACAATTCGGTTAATTAGTTACAGTTTTGAGTTTTCCTTTAAAACCATATTCTTCGGTTAAAGTATCTTAATAAGCAAAGATTTTCTGATTTTTTAAAATTGTTTATAGCTCTTTGACTGATAAGTTACTATCTTAATATCTTTATTTTAACTTTATATTCATTTAACCTTATATCTGCTTAATCTTTTTTTAGTCATTTCACAATAAAAGATAAGTTAAACATTTTTTAAAAACAATTATTTGACTTTTCCCTCCACAAAATCAATCTAAACACCTTTTTAAAAAGTCATAAACTCATAATTACGGTCACACTACCGATCACTCTTGCGGTAGAAGTAGGATGGCGGAAGCCGATAAGGGTGACGACAACAATGCCATGTGGAGCAATATACCATACAAACAAAGCAAGTTATATAACCAAAATCTTTTTATAATGGTCAAGGTTTAAACTTCTAGCCTCTCAAAATTATGTTTCAAGAATCTAAAGTATGATATATGGGTTTATTCCTTTTCCTTCTCACCATATATCGCAACATGTTTTGATTTCCTTTGGAAAGTGTACGACGTAATTTCCAGGTAAAATCATCTCATCAACACCAATGTTTTTGTGCGACGATTTTCTTTTCACTGCATTTTGTTTGAGCATATAAAAAAACAAGGAATTTTGTCCGGACCGATTAATGCACATTAGTATCCATCCATGTGAAATTTGTCTTTACAGTTGAATTCCCTTATGACTAGCTTGTTGAGTTTATCTTCATCGAATAAAAGTCGACACCATTGGTCGTCACTCATCCCCTATGCCGCGTGTTCAACCCATTTATTGTTTTCAATGCGCCATCTCACCCTCGAGTCCTTGTTTCACAGAAACCTGTCTATTATTCAGTCACCTCTTTCTCCTCCTCATCTTCTTAGAAAATCATCACTGTCAAGAATCTCACTTGTTATGTTGCGACTTCTACTTTAAAAAAGGTCTCTGGCCAAAACACAAATACAAATACAAATACATGAGATTTAACATTCACTTACCAATATGAATATAATGAGATGAAAAATATAGAATCACAATTATAAAACCTGTGTTAGAGGCAATAATTTAAACAATCAAACACCTGAATCGGGTATCAAAGATGCGGTATCTTCTACTAGCCCAAACGTCATTCTCATCAGTGAAGTAACTTTTTAAGCAGAGTTGTACCCATGGGGGATTTCTTGGTTTTTCATCATCCGTTTCTTCAACCCCAAGCAACGTGTTATGCATTTTTTTCATTGTATCTACAGAGGGTGAAAGGTAGAAAGCAACAATTGAAAGGAAAATGCAGAGATATTATTAAGAAACTAAGAAGAAAGATTACAACAGATCGAACGAAGCTAACACCTTATATAACAGCTAATCCTAACGGTAATTAACTAAGCAAAGTAATAGTTGACAGAATCAACCCCTGGACTTTCTGAAATTACAAATATCACCCTAAACTTACTTTCATTCTCCCCCCTAATTCAAAAGTCTTGAATTATTTCTTTTAACTCTGCACAACCAAGATTCAATACAGAAATTACTCAATATCATCACATACCAGCGGTCCAATGGACTTGTGTATGCTAATGTACCAAGCAACTCCACTTTGAATCTCAATTATATTCCTTTATTCCCAACATGCCCTTCATGTCTAAAAATCTAATTCTTGCTAAAGGCTTTGTCATCACATCAGCCTTTTGCAGTTTTGAACTCACATATTCCACCACAATTTGTTCCCTTTCTATACATTGCCTTATAAAGTGGAACCTAAGATTTATATGCTTGCTCCTTCCATGAAAAACAGGATTTTTCATCAGACTAATTGCAGACTTGTTATCCACACATAGCAATACCTTTTTCTGTTTTTCCCCAGTCAACTCTTCCAGCAAGCCTGCTAACCATAGAGCTTCACAGGCTGCTACTGTTGCTGCCATAAATTCTGCTTCACAAGATGAAAGAGCCACTGTTCTTTGTTTTTGT
The DNA here is from genome assembly GCA_039602395.1 of Deinandra increscens subsp. villosa. Lineage (NCBI taxonomy): Eukaryota > Viridiplantae > Streptophyta > Magnoliopsida > Asterales > Asteraceae > Deinandra > Deinandra increscens. Next base: position 83,343,524 of record JBCNJP010000025.1, on the reverse strand, counting down.
GAATGCCATGTGATTATACAATCATTGTAAAAGAAACAATTACCTGAAGTACTTTTACCATCTTCATGATCCATTAAATGATTTGAGTCACTATAACCCATTAGCCCTTCTCCCTGTGAACTATTGTAAAACAATCCATCATTCAATGTACCTTGGATATATCTTATCAGATGCTTTACTGCTTGCAAATGGGTCTCTTTAGGTCTTTGCATAAACCTGCTTAAAATGCCTACAGCATAGCATATATCTGGCCTTGTTTGGGTCAGATATCTCAAAGACCCCACTAACCTTCTATAGCCTGTTGGATCCACATCCACACCTCCCTCTTCTCTCAACAGTTTGAGACCAGGTTCCATGGGTACTTTAGTGGGATTACAATTTTCCATCCCTGCAAGTTTAACCAATCTCTTTGCATATGCTGTTTGCTTTATACCAATCCCATCTACCTTTTGATTTACTTCAATCCCTAAGTAGTACTTTAACAAACCCAAATCAGTCATTTCAAAGCTAGTTTGCATCTGCCTTTTGAAACTTTCAACATCAGATTTATCACTTCCAGTAACCAGTAAGTCATCCACATAAACTCCAAGTATCAAGTTTGAATTTTTCCTCACTCTTGTGTAGACAGCTTGCTCATGCATGCATCTCTTGAACCCAATCTGCTTCAATACAGTGTCAAGCCTCAAATTCCATGCTCTTGGAGCCTGCTTGAGTCCATAAAGAGCTTTACTTAGTTTGTACACCTTGTGACTTGATCCCTTGACTTCAAAACCTTGTGGTTGCTTAACATAAACATCCTCTTTTAAATCCCCATGCAGGAAAGCAGCTTTGACATCCAAGTGATAAACCTTCCACCCTTGCTTAGCAGCATAGGCTAAGATGAGTCTAATGGTTTCAATCCTAGCCACAGGGGCAAAAACTTCTTCATAATCCACTCCTTCTTGTTGAACATACCCTTTAGCTACCAGCCTGGCCTTATACTTGGTTACAGCCCCTTTCTCATCCTTTTTTATCTTATATAACCACTTTAAGCCAATTGGGTTACACCCTGCTGGGAGATTGACCAAATTCCAAGTTTTGTTCTTCTCTATAGTCTTGATCTCTTCCTTCATTGCTACAACCCACTCCTTTTGTTTTGCAGCCTCATTATAGGACATAGGTTCACTTTCTTGAGCTAAGAGAAGTTCAATCTGATCATTTTCTTCTTGCCTTTGAGCACCTAATTTCAACCTCCTATCCAAAACATAATCATTTAGCATAGTTGATACTTTTGGCACCCTTCCAGATCTTCTCAAAGTACTTGCCTCCCCTTGGATAGGACCAGGTTGAGCTCCATCAATCACACTCTCCTCCCCTTCAGAAAATTCATGCTGACTATCATCATTGCCTGAATCAAATTCTATATCAGGATCAATATAGTCTTGCTCCTCCTGATTGAGTTCATAAACATACTCCCCCTGCACATTCTGTTCTTGAGTCACACCTTCCTCCTGTTGACTAGAGACACCCAACCAGTTCCATTTCCTACATTCTTCAAACTTTACATCCCTACTCACTACAATCCTACTAGATTCCACATCTAGCATTCTATGTGCCTTAGTCCCTTCTTGCACTCCTAAATACACCATCAGCTTGCTTCTATCTTCTAGCTTGCCCAAACCTGGTTTAGTGATTTTTACATGGCCCACACACCCAAAAACTCTAACATGAGCCAAATTTGGTTTCTTCCCTTTAAGCTCAGCATATGGAGTTGATTTTGATAAGGCCTTAGTATGCATCCTATTGAGAATATAAACAGCCTGTCTAACTGCTTCTGCCCAATACTCATCTGGAACATTCATTGCCTTCATCATGCTTCTAACCATGTTGAGGATGGTCCTATTCCTTCTTTCAACCATCCCATTTTGCTGGGGTGAGTAAGGAGCTGTGAGCAACCTGTTTATACCTGCTTTCTCACAAAACATGTTGAACTCATTAGAAGTAAACTCCCCCCCCCCCCCTATCAGACCTTAAGGATCTGATTTTGTACCCCAGTTTATTTTCAACATCACTTTTAAACCTCTTGAATGTTTCAAAAGCCTGATCTTTAGTTTTGAGCATATAAACCCACATAAATCTGGAAAAATCATCAACAAGTAAAAAGAAATACCTGTTTCCTGATTTGGTTTCTGGTTCAATGGGACCACACAAGTCCATGGAAATCATTTCCAATGGTTTCTGAGACCTGTAACTTGATTCTTTTGGAAAACTCTCTCTGACTTGTTTCCCAACAAGGCAGGCATCACACATCTTAGGTTGGTCTTTAAGCTTTGGCACTCCTACCACCATTTGATGGTTAACCATTTCTTCCAAAACTTTAAAACTGGTATGGCCAAGTCTAGCATGCCACAACCAATCTTGATTTTCTATACCAGCTAAGCAACACATTGGTTCCCCTATTTTGAGTTTAATTTTGTATAACCTATTAGGCTGCCTTTTTACCTTCATCAGAAGAGACCCTCCCTTCTCATAAACCCACAGATTTTCACTCTTTAGTTTTACCTCACAGCCTATTTCAGTTAACTGTCCTAAACTCACTATGTTGCTAGTTAAAGTAGGGATATAATAGACCCCCCTTAAGACTCTTTGTTCCTGATTTCTACCCTCAAGAATCACATTTCCTTTTCCTTCTATTTGAACTTTTGACCCATCCCCAAACCTGATTTTTCCCTTTACATTCTTGTCAAGAAATGAAAAGAACAAGGCATTTCCTGACATATGGTTTGATGCACCATTGTCAAGATACCAGTATTCATTTGCATCACTTGACTCAAACAAAGAAGGCCTAACCTTTTCTTCATTCAAAAACACTTGCTCAACAGTTTCTTGTTGTAGGGATAAAAAAAGAAGAGCATTCTCATCATCACTAGCCTCATGTGACAGGTTTATCTCCTCATCTTGACTACCCTTGCCACCCTTACACTCACTAGCATAATGCCCATACTTATCACATTTAAAACATTTTATATGTGACTTATCCTTTTTACTTTTAGCAAATGATTTTGAACTACTATCTTTCTTAGTTTCATTCTTCCATTTCCCTTTAGTCTTCTGATTTCTATCTATGTTTTTGCTGTTTTTATCAGGTTTCTCTTTACTTCTCCTAAACCTATTTTCTTTACTCTTTTCTTGCCATTCAGAATATGTCATCAATAGTTGCTCATTATTAGTGGAAGTCTCCTTTTTCTCTTTTCCACTAACTCTTTCTTCATAAGCCCTTAGCCTACCCACAACTTCTTGAAACAAAATAGTGTCTAGATCTGTAAATTGCTCTAAAGATGCTACAAGATGAATGAACTTATCAGGCAAGGAATCAAGTATTTTCTTGACCTTGACTGATTCTTTCAAAGGTTCACCTAATTCTACAAATTTAGAAGCAATACCTGAGATTTTTGCAGCAAACAAGTCGACTCCTTCTGAATCTTTCATTCTGAGGCATTGAAAGTCACTGTTCAAGGTTTGCAACCTCGCCTTCTTTACCCTATCTTCTCCCACGAATCTTGTTTTAATGGAATTCCAGATTTCCTTTGCGGATTCCATACTTGCCACCTGCAACACAATTTCCTCTGGAAGACCTTGATAAAGATATGCGATAGCAGCGTTATTTTTCTTCACTTCAACTTCTTGACCTTCAGTTGGTTCAATCGCCTCCCACAATCCGTGCACGTTAAAGATGGCTCTCATCTTAACTGCCCAGATTGTGTAATTCGTCTGATTTAATATCGGGCACTGTAGAGGTATTGTCGTGTAATTCTCCCTGATTTGAACACGATTTCCACCCCCTCCATCCGTCATTTGAGATGTAACAGTAGATCTTCGAGGAGATGATCTCGGAGATTTCGATGATCGGAGAGGAGATGTCAGCAGCCGGTGAATGATTCCGACTCGGTGGCGGATCCAAGATCCCCAAATCAATTAACTCTGATTTTCTTCAAATTAACAACGAATCAATCGAGCAATCTATCTTCCGAATTGCTCTGATACCAAATGAAAGGTAGAAAGCAACAATTGAAAGGAAAATGCAGAGATATTATTGCGAAACTAAGAAGAAAGATTACAACAGATTGAACGAAGCTAACACCTTTTATAACAGCTAATCCTAACGGTAATTAACTAAGCAAAGTGATAGTTGACAGAATCAACCCCTGGACTTTCTGAAATTACAAATAGCACCCTAAACTTACTTTCAGAGGGATGGCCTCCAAAAAACTTCACCTAAGAAAAAAAAGGATTAAAAGTCAACATATTACATTTTGCAATAGAACTGAAATAAGAATGTATTATAACAATGAACTACTTACCCCATCTTCTTTATATAAATATGCATGAATTCTGGCTGTAGGATCTTCAAGGGTAAGCCTAATCCCATATGTGCCACAAGAATCACGAAAGTCCCTAGGATGACCTGGCATTGTTGCCACTACCCGAACAACACACTTGTATTTACTAGTTACCTGTAACATTCACATTTAAAAAATACACATAGACCATGACAAATTGACAATGATACAATATAATAGTTGTGGCGTACATTAATTCCAACATCCTAATGTAATGATATTTTCCACCAAAATTTAAAGAATCGTTCTCTGTAATAAAAAAAAATTGTAAATTTGACCTCAAAAGCCGCCAAAAAAGACTTATGTATTTGTATTGTACCCTACATTTAATCCAGCATCTTAATGTAATAATATTTTCCAACAAAATTTAAAGAATCATTCTCTTTGATAAAAAGAAAATAATAATAAAATTTAAAAAAAAAAATAGTAAATTTGACCTCAAAAGCGGCCAAAAAAAACAACTTGCATCATAGGCGCCATATATTATTCCCATCGCCTTAGTTTAATCAGATTTTTACTCCAAAATGAAAAGAACCGTTGTAGTCAATTTGACCTCAAAAGTCCCCTAAAACATCTTTTCATTAAAAGGTAATGAAATATGTGAAGCCACAGACATAAAGAAATCTACTTTTTGTTACCCATAGGCAGTCTTTAAAGAACAAGAATTATATGTGCAACTGCAAAATAATACTTTTGGATACAAAAAATGATAAAGAATTTGTGCCTTTTTTAAATAAAACTTTATAAAACATAACAGTAAAGGCTTCAATAGTTGGCAAAAAAATGTCAAACTTATACCATACCTTTGGATAGCATAGTACATCCATCAAAGTAACAAAAGGGACATTCTCATGGTCGGTATCTACATATAATACAAACATAAAATGTTGTATTGTTAGTACAGAACAAACAAGGCTTAAGGTATAAAATCTAGGATTAAACCTGTTATATAAGAAGGCAAAGGGAGGCATAACAATGGCATTCGCAGCTTCCGTCTGCCTTTCAAACGTCCTTTATATGTCCTAAATCACATGATAAGATATAGGAGTTTGTTATATTTTATTTTATTATTTTCCAGACGAAGGGAATTACATGAGGTAGAATGTATGTAAAATGAACCTTTCGCGTTGTAATACAAGGTCATCTTCATTTGAAAAGTAACTCAACTTAGATGTTGATTGTAGAATTCCACACCAAAGACCACCGCAAACTTCAAAACTAATGTTTTTAAAGTGAACCCATTTATTCACGACCACCTTCTTTAGTGAGTGAAGTCCCAACTTGGCTTCGGGTTTTGAGGTCATCCTTAAAACAGTTCCAACAGTTGGGAATTCACACAACACATTTCTTGATAAAGGAGAGGGTTCTAGCTGCAAATGAATCGGGTTCTCATACTCTTCTTCAAGCCTGTATATGTAAATAGTAACAAAAAAATCTATCCGCAAAACAAAAATAAAAAAATATAATACATGTAATTAAACACTCACTTTGTATGAACACTCAGTGGTGGAGCATCAGTTCCATCCCATACAAAAAGCATGCACTTACTTTCATTGACTTCACATACATGAAGAACCTACACAAGTAACATATTAATTAACTAAGATGGCAAGTAGGTTCAATAAAGATGAAAGAAACTGCTAGAAGCAATCTTTAGAAAGACAAACATAATGTATATATCTTTTGAAATAATTACAATAGTAACAGGACTGGAATTAAATAAAAAAGGTGTTAAGAGGCTTAAATTGATATGTGGGGAAGTACAAAGGGTATTAACTAATAACCCTGTCGTTTAAAGAACACCTGCAATGCAAGAATATAACTTACTGTAAACTTATATGTATTCATACTCTGAACATATTTTAACACCAAACACAATATTTTATCTCAAATAAGTAGTATGTATGTAAATTGAACCTTTCGCATTGTAATACAAGGTCATCTTCATTTGACAAGTAACTCAACATGTTGGCTGTAGAATTCCACACCAAGACCACCGCATACTTCAAAACTAATACTTTTAAAGTGAACCCATTTATTCACAACCACCTTCTTTCGTGAGTGAAGTCCCAACTTGTCTTCGGGTTTTGAGGTCATCCTTAAAACAGGTTCCAACAGTTGGGAATTCACACAAAACATTTCTTGATAAAGGAGAGGGTTCTAGCTGCAAATGAATTGGGTTCGCATTATGCACACAATTTAAAACCAAGCTCATATTACCATACAAATCAAGGTGCCGTGTCCTTCCTTGATATCTTTCAGGGACAAGTAATCACTTGATGCTGTTGAATGCATATTTTTTTATAAATTAGAAAAGTAAAAATGAGATAATAAATCAAAACATTTTTAGTTTCTAAATGCTCACCAGCCATAACTGTCTTAGGCGGGTGACTAATTGCCCACTTTCTCAAGCCCTCTACAAAGCTATCAGTCTTGCTTTTTAGCATAAAAACGTTTAGATGAAACTTGATAAGGTTCAAAATTTGAAGAGTTTGTTCCTTCGTATAATCCAAATGATGAATGTCTTTTATAAAAGACAGCATTGATCCCAGCATTTACCCCAAACCCATAATGTTCGATCTGCCATAAGAACAAACAAAAACAATCGAGTCATGATTAACCAGCTACAAGTTTAGTAGCTCAAGACAACCAAAATGCATTATGTATTGAAATAAGTAAAAAGATCTCCATATTCATATGCAAAATTTCAAGAAAGGCACAAATAGGAGGAGGTACCGTAGCATTTAAAACATGAATAATATCACCAGCTGACGCAACACAAGGCAACTCTTCAAAACTTTTGGCAAAAAAATTAATTGTTATCCCAGAGATTGGACTTGATTCGTCCACAATCCTTAAGGTGCAGCAATAGTCTACAGCAACATTTTATACCCAAAAAAAAAAGTTCAAATCACTTGAAAAACTCTCTATAAACTGTATTAGAGAAATTTAACTGATAGTGACAAAGTTAGTGTCAACTGTCAAGAAACGAATGAGTAAACAATGACAAGTATATCACTAAATTTCAAAAAAGTTGAGCATAAAATTACATTCTTTCTAAACCCTGGTTTATAAGTTTATTAACTACCTAAGAGAACCTTGCATCTGATGTAGTTTACAACAAAAGCATTACACTAAAATTACGGCAATAGCATTCTTATCAACAAAAAGGAATACATATGATATGAAGATGCATACATACCGGAGCCTTTGCTCTTCTTGGGTACACCGATCTCTGTGACAACACCAATGAGGTTAACACTTTCATCTGTTTAGGCTCAAGGCATATTGAATACCAAACCCTAGTCTACTTCCCAAACCATGATCACCCCTTTCCAGATCCGCCATGTCTTTCGAAACCCTAGTAACCAAAAAAAAATACAAACTGTTACAAAAATACAAGCTGTATTACATACAATCAAAGTGAAGTAGCCGAGTGACACAAAAGAGTATGTGAAAACATCTATTTGCCTCATCTTCTCTAATCAACACTCAGATGCTAGTTGTAAGATTTGAAGGAAGCACAAGTAACACAGAAGCAACAAGTGAAACAAACAAGAAACGAAGAAATGCATAGAAACATTCAGACTTAAAAAGGAAACAGTATGCTCGATAGTCGGATTATAGCCTTCTAGGGTTAGCGATTGAACACTGTATACCTGCTCGATTCTAGTGTAGGGCAGCGAATTGAAGAACAGATGCCGTGTGGACGTATAGTGATCGTTTCTAGGGCTGGGTAAAAACGCGCGAAAGTTGAAATTGAGAAAGTGGATTGCGGATTATAGACGTAACGGACTAACGGTATTCGTACGTTTTTCACACACTCTTCGGCCAAAGCGCCCTATGTGTCTTTGTTTGCAAACCGAAATCGAAATAAAAATCGGAACCGGTTTGAGATACAAACTGGATTCAAGAAAACCAGTCCGGTTCGTATATTAACCGACGGTTCATATTCAATTTGGCATTTTCCTTAAGCTAATCAGCTTCAAACCGAGTTGTCTCTGAAACTGGTTTTGTAGAACTAGTCGTTTGTAACAATTAATTACGTAATGTTAGCTGCTATTAGGTACCGGTCTAATTGACTAATCAAAATTGGTGCCTTTAGTTACATTCAAAATCAATTAGCCGTTGACATTCAAATCATACATCCGTTAAAATATGAAGCCGAGATATACGAGAACGAGGTTGAAGTTCAAGCAATGACCAAATGATGAAGAGACCGACTACCAAACTCGAACCGGACACCGAAGATATTCTTTTAACTACTCAAGATTTGGAAGTGACCCACTGTTCTTTAACTTTGCTCACCGTTTCCTCTATATGAGTCATAGCTCCCCACTTAGTTCATTTTTAGCTCAACTGTTGGTTTTGATTCAAGACTTCGAAGATTTCCATTTTAGCTCAAATGTAACTTTTAGCCCACCGTTGGTTTTTGGTTCAAGATTTGAAATTTTCGTAATGTAATTAGCCAACTGTTTCCTCTTATATAAAGTCTCATGCTTTGGTTAGTTAATTATTTGAGAGGTTTAAAAAATAAAAATAAAAACTGTTTTGAACCTAACCTAACCTGTTCAAACTCCCAGATTTTGTTGCTTCAAACACTTTTGTAACCCGAACCGGTTTTGGCAAAACCAGTTTTGACCAGAGTTGACCAATCTGGTTTGGGTTTACAACCCGAACCGGTTTGTATAAAAAAACCGGTTTTGTACACCTCTAAAGTTGAGTATATGCTAAAGCTTGTAATAAGCACAACCAGTTCAACACCAAGACTCGGGACAAAAGAACAATGAATTGAAATGACAAGTTGATACTAGACTCATTCTTGAATAGTTTTACTTTGTACAAACCTAAAAGCTCCTATATCCAGTTTTGGATCAGAAATTTCAATCAAACTAGATGCTAAAATTAAAATCCTTAACTCTACATCACTGTGCACTACAATATAATACTCAACCTTAATCATTTCTGACAAGAACAGCAAAAAAGAACAAAAAACAAAAAGAACAAAATTTAAAAGTACATGTACAGTGTTTATATACCAAAACTTTTGCTTCTCCAATATGCCTATGAAACCTCGGCCAGAGGACAACTAACTTCATCAATCAACACCTCCACTTCCAGCCAAGATCTTGCTAACTTCATCCACCAATGCTGCATGTAGATTCTAGGACACTGAAAAAGATTTAATCAAAAAGAAAACAACAGATCTGAGTATGGTCTTGATATTTCACTTGTCATTTCTGTTTTTGATCAATTTTGTGCCTCATCCTTTTGCTTGTTTCTCAGCAAAGTCTCTAATCATCTGCTTCAAATGCTGGACCCAAAAGAAAATTGTTGTAATTAATGTTGGAGGATAGAATTGTGTCATAGAGAATATATTCATATTAATACTGCCTTCAGTACCAAAGGATTTATAGCATAGCCTAAAGTACCAAGGTGTTAAGGAGTGGTGTCCCTCCCAAGTGATTGAGAGTTCAAGTCCCATCGTGTGCAAAGATGTATACTTAGAGTAGGTAAAATTGGCTATTTTTTAAACACTAGATGTGGCAAAATGGGGGGTTAAGCAGGTTCGATAACAAGTTAAAACGAGTATTTTTTCAGTACATGTTAAAATGGGTCTGGATAATCCACAAAAAAATTGGCCAATTGTCAGAATAGCCCTATTGACTTTCATTGAATTCGTGCATAAGTCCCTACATTTTATTTTTGCATGAGCCCCTTAACTTTTAGAAGCTAGCAATAAAAAGTTGCTAGATTTTATTTAAAGGCTTTTTACATGATTAAATCCTCCTACAACTTTTTAAGAAGCAAGAAAAAGGTCCTTTTTATATGATTAAAGTCCGTAAACATTATAGAAAGGGTTTTCTTGTTAAGTTATTAAAAAAAAATTGGTTCAATATGATTGTAGGTATTAGGTTATTTAAAAATAATCCATTTCATTTTGCATTAAATGATTTAGGAGGACCGAGGATTTATGCACAGAAATACACTTAGGTGATTTTGACCCATCCAGCCCATTTAGCCTGTTTCCTTTTAAGCTATTTTATTTTATTAGCATTACCCGAATTGACCAATTTACGAGTAAACAAGTTGAAATACGCTGCTACCAAAAAGCATATTTTGTATTAATTTTCACTCAATAAAAAAAATGACCAATTTGACCATGGTAGTCAATGTCAGAAGACTAATGTTTGAAATGGAGTAGTAACTTTAATACAGCTATTGGACTAGTAAATGAGATTGAGTGGTTAGACAGAAACCTGCAGTTCATGATGGAGCACAACAAATATCTTCTTCAGCCTTTTATGTTTCTGCAACATTCAATACTTCCACGATTTAAGAATATGAAAGCTCAGAAATGTTAACATATGACAAAACAGCAAGAAAGCAGTTGAACAAAAAAAGTGAAATTCCTCGAAGAAAAACTGGTTTTGTAGGATAATAAGCACAATGTTCAGCAGAATCATAGATGTTCAGAACCAGCAGTCAGGTCAATACTGCTGTCATAAATCACACGATTCCTAGCAATACTGGAATCGTATTTCATTACAATTTACAAGCTTATAGGGGATTAAATTATCAGATTCCCTGAAGCAATTTCTGACAAATTTATAATTAAAACTAGCAAAGAAACATATATTTGGTGTACCGTTCCACATTGGCGATAGGATTTCATTAACTGCTCCAATACTTTAGTGTATCTGTCATTATCTCTTCCTTTAGCAAGCTCAAGGTCCCTTCCAAATGTTTGAAACTCATTTCTTGACATTAAGATAAATTTTTATTAGATGATGATATTCCAGCTGGACTTGGTTAGGATAAAAGAAAACAAATTAAAGATGACAGCTTGAAAACCTGTAAGATTCTAAAATCTTGTTTAGCGTCTGGTAGCAATCATACTTCTCACGATACTCCTGCACATACTCATTGTACCTAAACATGCAAAAAGCAACCATCATATAAGCAATATCATCAAACTTCACAAATTAGGATATTTACAATGCAAAATGAGACTTCTATTTATAGATTTTTTCAAAAAAGCTCCCCCTGGGTTAGCCCTTGTGGTTATAGGAGCAGTATAAAGTAAACGTTGTCATATGTGTGGGTAGGATGATGAATCAAAAAGGGTGATTTTTTTATCCAGGTCGAAACGGGACAAATTGGGACGCCTTGGCCATCAGAACCCCTTTTGTTCAAAAATATTTATAAACAATTAGTGTATTAAAATATGATTACAAATATTATATAACTTCAGTAATAATCTAGTTTTTTTAACAAAATGATTTAGGAGATTTTATGTATAAAAATACATGTTAGGACACGTTAGAGGGTTTCGATCATTTGACCCGTTTCTGTTAAAGCTTTCTTTTTGTTTGACCTGATAGAAATAGAACATATTACAAATCCAAATCAATCCACTCATAAATAAATGGGTCAAAATTGCAACTTCTAAAAATAAATGTAAGCAATAATGTTCTCCTTACTGTGAAAGATCTCTTACTGGTCCCTTCATCTCTGGCTCCTCTTTCTCATACTTGGTATATGAACTAATGCTATCATCAGAGCAAGATTCTAGTTCCCTCACCTTTTGTCCATTATTATCCCTACTATTTACCATCCAAAAATCCTTCTTTTTTTCCCCTAAATCTTTAGGCTTATGCTTTCTCTTATCTTTTGTGGAAATAGGACCTGCTTGTTTCTCATGCTTACGTGGCACCTCCACATTCACTTTCCTTTGACTGTCTGTGTTGAGTGTGCTTGCCCCAGCTTCATTATGTCTACCTTTACTATGTTGTGACCCAGCTTTCACATGGTCTAATCTTGGTAGTAACTGCTTGCCATTCAACCTTGTGAAATCATCAACATGTTCCTCAGGAACAAGCTTTTTAGGCAGGTTTAACATGTCATTAGGCTTTCCTTTACTTTCATCAAGATTCCAGTAATCTGAACTTGATATGTTCTCTGACTGTTTAAACGAATTATTTCTCTCAAAACGCTTTTCTTCATGCATATTCTCACGAAATTCACCCATTTCTAAATCCGAGAGCTCTCTTAGAAGTGTGGGTCTGCATCCATTTATTAAAGTTGACTTTACTAAGTCAGCTGGGGAATCTTTAATCTGTGATGTTGACAGTAACTCGGGTTCCTTGATTTTTTCAATTGAAGTACCATGTTTCTTCTGATGAGAACCAGAATGTTTGCGCCCAGAAGTCTTTGGAGGTCTTCTATCCTTGGAAGGACCATCTTCAGCTCGTCTTTCTTTGTTAATTTTATTATCTTTTTGCATTGAAAATACAGTGTTCCCTTGTGGGCCCCTTTCAGAAAACCTACCAATGTTATCCATGTCAGCAGGAGGTTTTGCCTGTGCATTAAGATCAATTGATCCCGAGCCTGGTCTTGGGGAATCTGAAGTATAATTTCCAAGAAATTCACGGTTGTTGACATTTTCAAAGTCATAATCAGGCACATCAACAGCTTGGTTAATCATTCCGAGCCCATCAGGAGATCTAGATACAGTTGGCCGGGCCCAATTCGCTGATTTTAACCTTTTTACATGACCGTTCTCTTCAAAATGCTGCTTCTCGTCAGATTCCCTATCAGACTTATTTTTCAATACGACTTTTTTAGCATGATCATAAACTTCCCTCTCTTGATTGTGAAGCTGATTGATCAAGAGATTAGTGGTCTGATCTGCATAATTATCTTCATTGTTATCGGCTACATGCAAACCAGCTTCGTTGTTATCTTCAAACAAATCAATATCAACTAAATCAGAGCCATGACCATCATCTTTTTCATCAGCCATATTATGTGCATATCCTAATTCATGATCCAACGGTTGTAATTTTTGCTTGGGTTCTTTATCATCATCACTCATGATATCTACGTCTTCGTCAGACCCCTGTTTGCTGTTTGCGGAGGCATCACTATCACTGTCACTGCTACTCCCACTCCTACTTCCAACAGGACTTCTGCTCTCACTTTCACTGTCACTGCTGTCACTTTCGCTGTCACTGTCACTTCCACTCCTGCTAGAGCTAATTGTAGGACCTTCATTATTGTGAGAAACTTTTTTATCACTTAATACATCTGGGGAAAGATTATCTATATCAATTTTTTCAGAAGTATTTAAATCTTCATAACGTTCAGAAATTTGATGAGATGGTTCTATAAATTTGTTCACGTCATCAACTTTCAAGGGAAAGCTAGAAGCAGGTGGTGCAGGTGTCACTTCTCTGAGGCGATTATTGTTCTCTGGAGAACTGAAAAGGGAAAACCATGCAATATTTATATGAAGTCAGCGTATAGCATATATAAGATGAAAGATAAGAAGTCGGAACACAATAAAGTTACGAGAAATAAGTGATGTCAAAAGTATGGTACCTTAAAGTTTTCTTTTGAGTTACTTTATATTAGAGTAAATTACTGATTTCGTCCTTTATAAATATGTGAAATTACTGGATTCGTCCTTTAAATTCAATAATTACTGATTTCGTCTTTTTTCAAAAAAAATTACACACTGGCAGTCATTTCCACCAACCCTCGTTAAACAATCCCATTAACTCCCCTCACGTGCCCCTCATATGAGGGGCATTTTCGTCCTTTTACACCATATATTTCAACATTTTAAAAAGATTATTTAACTCCTCATATAAATACAAGCTTGTAAAAGAACGAAAATGCCCCTCAAGTGAGGCAGTTAACGGGATTGTTTAACGGGGGTTAGTGGACAGACTGCCTGCGTGCAAAATTTAGGGGGAAAAGGACGAAACCAGTAATTTCACACATTTATAAAGGACGAAATCAGTAATTTACTCAATATATTAAATAAAAAAAATCATTACTACCTACTCCTCAATCATAAGCAGAAAATTAAAAATCAGATGTGTAAACACATTTCCAAGTACAAGCAAAAAATGGCAGACCCTGTTGAGCCATATATCATGATTTTTACAGCACAATAAAAACACAAAAAGATAGTCTTAACCTTCCACTTTCGGATAAAGATCTCTTGAAACTTTCTAACTCCACATCTGGTTTCAATATATATCTTCCTGGAGCTTGGAAAACAGCAATCTGAATGAGATAAAACAATGTCATTCAGCAGCGACTGACAAACAAAGTACTGAATTTAATTTTTGGTTTATTGCTTACTTTTTTCAAGACTGGCTCAATTTGCTTCACAGACTTAGGAAATGTTTCTCCAATAGCTTTCTCTAATGCCTAAAAGATAGGATGAGAATGTATAAGGGAAATTGATGGGAAAAGCCACAGCAAAGTAAGAGCATGGATTCAAGTTAACATCCAATGGTTTAAATGTGAGACTCATGCATGACAAGTGACATAATATAAAATAGTACATAAAAAGCTATTTGTGGGAAGATAAACAACATTAATAAGATCATTTTAATCATTAAGAGGGAGCAAGACAAGAGGGTTGGACAGGTTTGCTGATGGGTCAAAACGTGTGTTTGGTTCAAAAGGGCCATTTTTAGTATGTGCTGAAAAAAGCTAGGACGAATTGACCATAAAATACCTTCTTGTCATTTTTAAAGAAAGCCAAATGTTGGAGAAAAAGAACTGCGGACTTCGCCGAATCGGAATCTAATCCTTGGACTTTATTTTTGAATGATGAGATCACTCCACTATCAAAACTTAACTAAACGGTTCATTTAGTTAGATTCAGCTATAGGACTTTTTGTTAAAAATAAAATCCATGTGCTTTATCATTAAAGTTTTAAAGTCAAGGAAATTAATCATTCAAAAATAAAGTCCAAGAAGACGATAAGATTTTTTTCAACAATTGCCCTAAAATATTATAAATAACTAATGGATTAAGTATGCAATATTAATCTAAATGTTGGAATAAAATGATTTAAGAGGTTTAACGATTTAAAAATAGACTTTTGAGAAACTTCCAATCTCCCCGTTTAGCTAACTGTTTTACTTGACCAATTCGAGATTTAAAACAAAAACACCCAGATCAATCCATTTATATATACATGGGCCTGAATTGCCACATCTAGAATCTTTCTTACACTTACCTTGAGATTCATTCCATGTGGTTTCTCCATAAGAAGAGAAATTAACAGACTTTGCAGATCAGTAGGTTTGTTTCCTGATATTTCATTGCTCCCTGGTTTATTCGGTACAACACCAACGGTCCTAGCATTCCCTTTACTAGATTGAGTCAAAGTAGCATCATCTCTGTTTGTATGTACTTTATTAAAGTTGCTGTGTCTAAGTGGGGACAATGGAACACCAGATTGCTCAGGTGTAGATAGTAATGGGGAAACTGAAGCCCTGATTTTGGAAGGAGTTGATGAGGAAAATCCAGCTTTTCCCCCAAACTTAGGGGGGACTACTGCTGTAAAAGATAATAGCAAAAAAATAGTAAATTAAACAAAGTAGCTTCAAAATAAATACTTATACTTGTAGATATACAGTTATAAGTGGTAATTCGGTTGGATCGGTTCAAACCAAACCAAGCAAGTGGAAACCAAAACCCAAAGTTTTACAGTTCAGTTTCTCCCTTGATATATTGCTGAAGACCCTCAAATTAGGGTAAAACCTTGCCATGGCAAAATTTGGACTCTATTGCGATGACTGGTAAAAGTGAGGGTGACTATCAGGATATATATATTAAATTCATATGAAAAAAACAAGTTAATAATTGTATAGACATTCTATGCATACAAAAAAATATTATTTGGTTTGTTTAGACTATCTGGTTCTTACAGTAGTAACCGAAAACCTTCATAGTAACTCGTTATGATCCAAACATCCAAACCAATTGGTCCAACATAAACTGCCCAATTGGACAATTCGGTAATGTCCAAATAATGAACATCCTTATTGATACATTATAATCGTTATAGCATAAGAATATCTTCTCACCTGGAGAAGGTTCAGCTTTCATCTTTTTTAAAGGGGGCTCTTTCTTTTGTTGTTTGTAAGACCCTTTCCATGCATTATTTACTGCAACCAAGGAATAGTAAAAAAAACTGATACGAAGTCTATAATAATATATGCTATATGTAACTATGCAAGCTGTTTTACACATCATGATTTCATGAATGAGATCTGTCAGAGCAAATGCACATAGAATATGGACCAATAAATAATAAGATATATCATGATGATGACTTTTTGTGAGATACTTAAGCCAGGATGGCTTCTCATTGTGGTGCTTGTAAGATGAGAAAAGTTAACGAGTTAGAAAAGAAGCTACAGTTCCGTCAAAGCACAACAAGTTGTAATGATATTAGGATTTCACTTCTCAAAGTACAAAAGATAATTTACTACTGAAGATCGCTAAAATACTAAAATAAAAACAACATAGGCCTCCAACACAGTAAGCACACATCCATGATGCAGCATCACCTCAAACGGCAGAACAAATAAACAATAAGGTGGTGCTTGATTGATAGACAAGAATCGCTAATGGGTTTGATAGCATAGTGGAACGGTCATGGGTATGAGATTTCCATATCCAACCCCCTCGGCAGGTTTAGAGAAACCCCAATTTTAATTTTAAAGGGCTTCATTTGTAGTCCCTTAAACCAAACACTGTTCCTATGCCCGTCCCATCACTCCCATACCCCCAATCCAAACACACCCTAAATAGATATGGCAGCAGAGAACCCTGAAACTTATGTAAAACAAAATGGCACAGGTACCTTTCTTTTTGTATTAAAACTCTAGAGAGTAAGCGTTAAGTGAAAATAAAAACAACTTCATTGTCAATGGTGGTTTAAAAAATAGAAACCAAAACAAGTTGGATAAGGACTCCTAAATTCTTAAACCATGCATTTGGTTTCGAAGTCTATACATGCTGCATCAATGATTAAGACACAAACTACTGAAATAAATAAAATATGCACAAAGTACAAAGCAGAAAGCACATGCGTTAAAAGAAGGAGAAAATAAGTAGCAACTACAAATAGTCAGATAGTGATGACTGAGTATATATGATACCTTCAGCAGCAGCTAAAGCCTTCATTTGAGTCTTCATAGATGGATTTCCATGATCTAAAACAATGGCTCTATAAAAAAAAATCAAAACGGTAAGTGTTTCCCTTTCCAGGTCATGATTGCTAAAAAGGAAAACTGAAATATTATGATAATTTATAGTACTAATGGTTATGCATGTTGAAACCTCTGTGACGTCAAATTAAGTGATGACTGTAACTGTAAGCAATCCCCATTCCATACCTATCTCAAAACCTTGTAACTAACTTTGTTGTTCCAGTTGTAGAGAAACAAATGGTATTCTACATGAATATGACATATTGCCAATAGAATATCATTCTTGAAAAAGACAACAAGATATTATAGGTTCCATGTATGCTACAGTTAATCTTTATATGGTTTTAGCTTATATCAGCCCTTGAGAAAGTGAGGATGCTTTAGAAGGCATGTAATAGAATAGCATGCTTGAAAAAGAACAAAATATCACATGTGCTGTATTTTCATGTATGCCACAGTTAGTCGTTATATGGTTCTATCTTATATCTTCCCTTGAGAAAGTGAGCATGCTGTAGAAGGCGCATAATAACCTGCCAGAATGAGTACTGTATTGTGTCTTAAGAAGAAGATGATGCCCAGAAAGTATGACTAGTGATAACTGATAACTTATGCTAGAATGCTAGATTTTGTCAACTAAAACTACTTTTTGCCTACAGCAATGATTAGCAATTGGCATTGATTTACCCTGGTGCATTAGTTACGAATGGGTTCAGGCTCGCCTACCAAATGTAGATAGTAAATATTTTGGTGTATGCTTCTTCCAAGTGACAACTTGTTATTTGATGCTGTTATTCAAGATTTTAACTAAAAGCTAGAATCTGGAAGAACACGTTGGAGCCATAAGGTTATAAGATTTTTCAGAGAAAAAAGATTGTGAAATAATGACAGCGGTAGGCAGGTTGAAGAAACAAGTAAATGCATTTACGGGACAACAGCTACCTGGATGCAAACTTTTAGTAAGTTGGACTGAGTGCTACAAAAGGAAAGGCATATTAAGTTCCAACATACTCATTGATACTGAACAAACTCATTTAAGCAAAGAAAACGCAAAAGTTAATCTTCATCAACTACAGTTAGGATTTCATTATTTATTGGTATTATTTTTTATGTAGAGGTTGGATTAGTTTTCTTTCCATCTGTCTAGTAACACCTAACAAGTAGACGTTACTCTACACATTAAGCAATACAAGGTGCTTTTACACCAAAAATGTTTAAATGATAAAAATGAGACCTTAATGAGTTTATGGAACAGTATGTGCAACATTACATGTAAATAGGCAACAATAAAAGAAGACTCATGAGGCAAGCATTTTGAAAGTGCTGGTTAACAGATCATATGCAGAAACAAAGAGGATAGAGTGTATCATGAGCATAATTCACGTAAATAGCCTAGCAAGTAACCATATCTACACAGATATGGGCAGACTGATCATATCCATACCAATAAGGGCAAAAATGCAACATAAATGAGTGAAAATATAGTTTGCTCATGTCAAACAAGAAACATACGTTCGTGATTTGTGTTTCCGTTCTGCTTCCACTGTTCGCATTTTAACATGGTTCTTAACCGTCTCGTCTAATTCACGTTGAACATTCAACTTTCGCCAGGCACCTCCACATTCAACAAGCAATCCATCTCCATTATCACCACTTCGGCGTTCTTCATATATGTCACATAGGTCTCCAGTTTCTTGGGACCATGTGAATCTAAACTCCTTTCCACCTACATCAATGACCTGAGATAGTAGAAAAAGAAAGTTCAAAAAGCAGAACATGACACAAAGAAACCTCAATAGCTGAAGCTTGTGATTGTGATCTAAGAGACAGGCCTAGATGTAAATAGTTCTAACCAGTATATATGTCTTTTCAAAGTTGAATAATGATAACTTAGCATGCAATAAATATTGAATATAACATCTGTACTTAGATAACCAATGAAGCAATTGCAACTCATGCTATATGCACAATTTCCGTCCAAACTAGATACAGTTATGCTATAGAATCCTCAAACTCCCGTAGACATTTGTTAGGTAAATTGGTGCTTTAACCTAGCAAGGGAAAATTGTTTTTAACAACTTAGATTCATCAAATAACTTATAACCACAAGACCTATATGCTGCAGTATCATAAATGCAGACAAATAATTAACAGAATGAGCAGCCAATTTTCAATATTCTAGGTTAATTATACGCACCTAACTAAACTTCGAGGAATACATAAAACGGTGAATAGAGCCAGAATTCAGATAAATAAACCTACATTCCCGGCAGGATTATTAGCACTTGGATCAAACTTCATCCTGGCGGCACCGCCCTGCGCTTCGAGGCGCTTAATTTCTTCAACAAGGACAGGTGTGAGCCTAATAATCATACCGAAGTTCAGAGGATTATTACGAACTAAACTGAAAGTTTCGTCGGCCGTAGAAGCCGCGACAGGTGCGGCAGGGGTGCTGCTACGGCTACGGTGACCGCCACCGGCGGATTGACGGCCACCGCCAGGGTTAGCGGATGGGCGTTGAACAGAAGAAGGTTGGAAGGTAGAGTGGATGTTTCGATTGGCGGGACCACCGCCTCGGCCACGGCCGAGTTTACCGGAACCGCCGTACATTACCGGACGTCAGGTTTTTGCGGCGAAGTAATCAATCTGGCCGTGGGTATGGGTGGAACCAGGGGGGTTGGGAAGTTGCAAACCTGGATTCCCGTCACAAGGGAAAGATGCGAAAGAGTTTGGGAATTCTTCGATTTAATTTTTGGTTTTTTTTTTTTTAATTTACTTTTACTCGTTGAAACTAAAAGAGACGTGAAGAACAAAATTCAGCGGCGCCGTTAGATGTAACTTGGAAGAGCTAAGAATGATGATTGACAAGTTTAGTCCTTAGACTATAAGAAATTACAATTATAGCCTCTATTATTTAGTTCATGTGAATGCTATAGTTTTTTTAGCATTATAGTTCGGTAATATAAAGTGTTAAATGACCGCACCTGACTTTTAAACGAAAGTATTTTTGTCATTTTATACATCAGCAATTCAAGATGGATCTATTTTGCTGTATGTTATTGAGTTTTCATTCATTATTCTTTCATCTTCATTCTACAAAGTTGGTATTTTTTCATGTTCTTCGAATGCTAGATACTTATTAACAAGAAACAAGTCACTAAACAGGATGGTTTGGTTATATTTAAGTTTTAATAGTATAAAAATTGACGTGTATAATTAACTAGTATTGTTTTGTATCAAATGCTTTATGTAGCTTTCGGTACCTAAACATCTTAAAGCATGTTATGTTTTTAAAACCAAATAAATTGATTCGGGGAGTTTGAATATGTAACCATATCTTATCTATGCCTTGACCTTGATATTTGAGTTTTTGTTATTACGATTTAACGTAAACTTTTCCATTTGACTCACTCTGAATTGTCCTGTTCAAACCTGTCTTATTTTTACCAAGCTCATATAATTATGAGATCACAAAACTGTCACAAGCTTATAATAAGAGGGTGCTTTTGGACTGCTTATTTAAGTGCATAAGTATTTTCTTAAAAGGAGTGCTCATTGACTCGTGACGTATTCAAAATATGTTCTTTTAAGTGTTTGGATTAGCTTTTGTGATAAGTCTATAAGTTGATTTTTTAAAGGCGTTTGGCTTATCTTAATAATATAAATGACCAAAAATGACATTCTTGTATATTTAAAACCATTTACAATTTTTAGATATAATATTATATACTTAACAAAAAAATTGACAGACTCTTTATATACCTACTAGGTTAAACCGTGTATCACACGGGTTGAATTTAGATTCATAATATTAGCTAAATCCTTAAAAAATATTAAGAAATTGAAAATTATAAATGACATAATCCATTATAAAATATTAATTAATAATTTAATACATTAAAGATGATAAAATTTTGATTTGTTTTCTAAAAAGACTCAAATTATTGAGTAATTTATCAAATTTACATTATGTTTACCTATTTTTTAAAATGAAAATTTAATTTTGATAAAATTGGTAATTAGTCTTAATTGGTAGTTTACTAAATTGATAATTAAATCTGATTTTGACATGTGGCAGTGCTGATGTGGACACGTTAAAAAGAAGACATGTGGAAGACATTTTATTACTTTATTAGAATTATTAAGATAAGATAAACGGGTGTTGTTTAATTTGTGGATTTCATGATGCAACCGCAAGTACAAATGATTAAAAATTATAGTAGAACTTACATTTGTTTTCTCCCCATCACCTGTGATCAATGGTGACGGAGGTTGGAGAGGCGGTCAACAGTGACACTGGTTGAAGGGGCGATAGACGAAAATGGGGTTGCGATGAAAGGGTTCTCCGTTGGTGTGGGTGTGGCCGGAGAGTGGACTCATAAGGTGTTTAGAAATTAGGAATCATTTGAGATTGGATTAAGAGGTCAGTATAGTAATTATAGATTATAGATAAAAAAACCAAAAGCTAATAAAAAATTCATGTTTTTATGGCTTTTAAAAAACAACTTTTTGACCATTTTCAAAAGCTAAAATAAAAAGAACATTTATCTCATCCAAATACACACTTGTTTAACTTATTTAGCTTTTCTAAAAACCTAGATAAAGTCGGTAGGTGATTTTAATTTATACCCAGGATCCCAAACGACCCTTATAGTAGGTAAATGATCGTAAGATTTGTGAAGTGTTTTAAAAAGGGTTACTAGTTGGACTATTTTTATATTTTATAATGACCGCCTGGGCCCGGGCCCTCTTTACTACCCATATCATATGTAATAAACCAGGCCCAATCCACTCGTTACACATTACGCTTCGTCGCTTCCCCCTCACTTTGAGATCAAAACCGGTCTCTCGGTTATCGTTGCCCTTTCCTCCAAGCAATCACAAGAACACACGACTTTCTCCCGTTCCCGCTACCGCCAACAATCCGAAGCTCGCCGCAATTATGCCGACAGGTCTATTAAACTTCAAATTACAGTTTGTTTCTTACATTGATTCAGGAATCAAGCACACAGATCACAATTACTCGTCATTCATTCAAAGCAAACACAATAAACTGTCGTTTATTTCTGATTTGATATGTCAATGACTTGCGATTATTGAATTCTACACGTTTTAGCTGATCTTATGTTCTGTTGTGTTCCATTTCACATTTAGGACTTAGGAGTCAGATTATGTAAGTTGTAGGATTGAAAAATTCATCTCGTTTTACGTACTAGCTATTTCCCGGGGTGTACTGAGAGTCTGAGATCGACTAATAAGTTTCAACTTAGTTATTTGATTAGATTGTCCTCCACATAGTTACATTTGAAAAAAAAGAACGTGCTTGTTGGAATCATTCATAAGATTCAAAACTATTACAACATGCAACAATCGTCAGAGATGATTGAAATTTATATTGTTAGGTTTAAAATTGCACACATGCTATGAATGAAAGTATGTTATGAGTTTTTTTTTTTCCTTCTTTCTTTGTGGCAGCAGGCCATGTTAATTGTAACTATGGGGCTCTACATGGAAAAGAAAAGTATTCTCAAAATGTATTTTCCCCCAAATATGTAATACTAATACCTGACCACTTATGCATCACTGGAAGTTCAAGCAAAGGTGCAGAAAAACTTCAATTTAAAATGCAGGTCTTATAACAAAAGGCCTTAAATAGTACCATATGATCGGAAATGCTTGTGTTGACATAGCACATGTGGTTTTTAACTGAAGTATTGTTATCTTTCTGATTTTGATGGGCTCAGACCTGGTAGGGGTTATGCATGAGTTATAGATAAGTTTTGTAAATATCAGTGTTTCAAATAGACATAATAGATTTTAGGAACCTTAGGGTAGTCCTTTTTCACTTTACCACGGGGAGTCTATTTCTGCTGATGTTATATACTCATATGATTCTGGTTGGAGGGCATTATTTGCTTGTTGTTTTGGTGTTTGTTGGTCAAACCTGCATCTAGCAGAACGAGCCTTCCAACGAGACAATTGGAGTGTTTTTTAATTTTTATAGACAGATATACATTCCCAAATAATTTTGCCAAACACTGTAGGCATATTCGCCCTTCCTTGATGCTTAGCTGATTGTTCTTAATCAGTATACTATTGATTATTTCTGCTTTTATGATTGTACGTAAGAGATTAGAATAGTAGATGACTAGATGCATACATTCTATTCTTTACATCTCCTTACAAAGGTTTCGTGTGTGGGACATGACTTGTCCTGATTTTTGGATGTCACTACTTATATCTAACATCTGCTTTAGTTTATATCTGGTTAGTTTCCCCTTGTTAAAAGTCCTGCTGGTAGCTATGTGATCCCTTTTATATATGAAAAAGCCATGCAGCTAATATGATACTTCCATAGGGCACAATTTTACCATAGTTTGTTAAACTTCTCTTTAGAAGGTATGTTTTGACTCTTGCCATTCATATCTACCTATCACAGTGAGTGTAAAGTGGCAAAAGGAGCTATACCCGGCAGTTGAGATAGATACAACCCAGCCCCCATATGTTTTCAAGGGTCAGCTGTATGACCTAACAGGGGTACCACCTGAAAGGCAAAAGATAATGATGAAAGGTGGAATATTAAAGGTACTTCCATGTTTCTACATGCCCTATTTTCTCTAGTTTTTTTTTTTTTGGCTATATAATATAAAGCAATCTACCACTTGAAGTTTCATGATCTCCCCGTCTTTTTCTGTTAACCAGGATGACTCTGATTGGTCCAAGTTGGGGTTAAAAGAGGTGAATGGTCCTTCTTTTACTTTCTTACATATGACAGTTGATTGTTTTGTACTATAGAAATTAGTGGAAATGTTCTTTTATTATTTGTAGGGTCAAAAATTGATGATGGTGGGAACTGCCGATGAGATTGTAAAGGCTCCAGAGAAGGGCACTGTATTCATGGAAGACCTTCCAGAAGAAGAACAAGTAATTGCTGTGGTAAGGTTCTTGACATTTTTGTTTCACATACAAAATCCAGTCTGTGTTTGGTAGAATCATCTCACCAAATAACAACCCTATGAATCTTTGTTGCTTAGGTTTGTGTTTAGCTGAGCTACAGCATTATTATTTTTTTGTTACCCATTTCTGTATTCTACATATGTGAGGTGAGTTCGTGCTTCAGATTTTGCATCTCACATGTATTTGCTACAAGCGTGACCCACATCTCATAATTAGACTTACATTTGAAATTATAAAGCACTTGATTTTATAACAAGTTTATATGAATGTGTATAAGCTTCTGAGTTTTAAAGTTCTATGTGATGCCTAGTTTATTTATGGATGCTTGATATACATATAATGTTTCGGTACTAAAGTACCTACCTTTTTTTAAATTTTTTTGTAGGGCCATTCTGCTGGATTATTTAATCTTGGAAATACCTGCTACATGAATTCCACCATGCAATGCCTGCATTCCGTTCCAGAGCTTAAATCAGCATTAATCGAGTGAGTTATTTTTTTGTACAAGGAATACTGACCGTCTACAAGAGTGTTGAACTTCCATATGATATTTCTATGACTTCTTTTTTTATGTTGTAGTTTTCTTCTTATGTTATACAGATGAAATCCTTCAATCAACTGACTAGTTTTGTATATGAAGTTCATTGTCAATGGAATTCATCTAATCTCTGTAAAGAAAATGAAAGTAATAAATGCTTACGGACACCAAATTCATTCATTTCTTATTGTTTAGGTATCCGCAATCTGGCAGAAGCAATGAATTGGACCAGACTTCTCATCTCTTGACTGTTGCAACACGAGACTTGTTCAATGAGCTTGATAAGAATGTCAAACCAGTCACACCAATGCAGTTTTGGATGGTACATTTTTTCCTTACTTGCATCGTATAATTTTGTAAATATAGATTTTGGATGGTACCTTGATGGTAGTAATATTGTTAAAAGTCAGCAAACATTTATTACTTGGAATACCTTGTTCAGCATACTTAAATCTATGTGAGGTGATTTATATACCACCAAATTTGATGTGCACACCGCACACCACTAAAGTTTTTTATTATTTTTGACAACTTTGCCCTTAAATTACAAATTACCTTTTCTTTTGTCTTTTCTTACTTTGCGAGTGTAAAACTGGACAAAGCCAAATTTTGGTGGTGTACAAAGCTCCTTCCTAAATCCAATTTCTGTTACAATCGTATGTTTCACTGTTTATTTTTATAGATATTGTGGTATTGCTAAATATGATCTTACTAGATTATGCAGTTTCTATAGATATTTCCCTTGTGGATGCACTCTTAAAGATACATATGCTGATGGATCATCTAACTATTGGACATAAATTTTTCATCCCAGTCTGTTATGATTGTGATCTACTGCACTTTTTTTCTCATAAAATATCTTTTCATTTACAATCGTAGGTATTGCGGAAAAAATATCCTCAATTTGGGCAGCTGCACAATGGATCTTTTATGCAACAGGTTTCTTTGATATTATTCATTTATGATTATTTTTGGTATCAAATTGTTTTTCTTTGTTTTGAAAACCAGTACTTTTGATAACTGTCAGGATGCTGAAGAATGCTGGACGCAGATTTTGTACACTCTTTCTCAGGCCCTTAGATCGCCAAGTATTAGGTATTTTGATATGCTTTTGGCTGTTGATAGGGAACACCTGACAGAACATGACTAGTACAATTAATGATATGTCCTAATAGTTAGAAATTCTCCATAGACATGATATGCGTGTCTGCCGATTACATAGTAGATTGAAGAGTCACTCGCAAAATGCTATTTTAATATGAAGTATCTTGTGTTCTATCTAATTAATAACTACCATCCTCGTTTAATATGCAGTGTAAATCTTGATACAGTGAAAGAACTTTTCGGCATTGACTTTACCAGCAGGTACTTGTTGGTTCTACTTTACATGAACACTTCAATCATGCTTAAAAGTTAAAACCAATTCTTAGAACTAATATTTCAGTTCATGTTGAAAAGATACGTTCCCAACTTTTGATAGCTGTGCGTTTTTCTTTCACTGTGCACCTTAATCCTTAATTATGGATGAGATATAAAACGTGTTAAAACGAAAAATTAATTTCATAGACACCCTTCAGAAAGTTTTAAAATTTGTTTTTCATGCTCGAGATTGCATAGTACCATGTTTAGCTTGTCAAAACACTAAAAAAGTAGCATATATACCCGTTCCATACACAATTTTATAAAATCAGTTGATTTACAAATCTGTGTCACTGAATAAATAAATAGAAAGACATTATTTCTGTGAATCCTGTCATCACCTAATAGTCTGTTTTTTTATATCGTGAATCAGGTTGTTACAAGTAACTATTAAAGTATATATGGATGGGTAAATGCAGGATGTTTAGTGTTTTTAAAGGCTAAAAATGATATTATGAAATTT
>JBCNJP010000025.1:83256217-83316242 GCA_039602395.1 Deinandra increscens subsp. villosa | reverse complement strand
GTGCAGATTATCCTGATGAATCTGCGTTTTTATGTACTGAAGAGCGAAGTGTGAAAATTGAAGATGATCCTCAACTTTCAGGTGAAGACTTCTTTGAAGAAGGCCAACATGCCTTTATGGCTGACATTCAGATTGATTCTAAACCTTGTGAACATTGCATGACTTCTGCTAAAAAGCTGAAGGAACTTTCTGATGAAAAAGTTATGTATTATGACAAATACATGTTGGCAGAAGAGAATACAAAAAATTACAAACAAAGGTGGGAGGCTGTTAAGGCTGAACTGAAAAGTGAACATGCATCGACTTTGAGCACAAAAATTGAATTAAATAACAAAACTGAGGATTGCATTTTTTTTTTGTGAAAAGAAGATTGCAAAAGCTAATGCTAAGATTTCTGAATTAAACAATGAAATTCTTGATCTTCCAAGACAACTTGAAAATTTAAAAAATTCAGCTTCCTTTGCAAGTTTTCTTTGCAAAGATGAAACTCTAAAAGATGTGTTCAAAGAATCGAAATGCAATTCAGTTCCTCCATCGATTTTGCATGGTTTGGAACCAACTGACACTAAAACCAAACCATCCATTGTGTTTGACTATTCTAAGTTCACTAAGAACTTGGTTGGTACTTCTGACAAACACAAAGGCACTTATAAAAAGAGGGAAAATTGGTTTTAAATAATCCCAAGTTTTGATAATTGGTCACCAATAATCCCAACTTTAAAAATAGCCTCCAGTGGTCCTACCTTTCAATCTTTTGGTTTCTAGTGGTCCCGACGTGAACTTGACTAACTCCGTTAAGTTTGAAGATGACGTGGCATATGCCACGTCATCTTCTTTATGATTCCTTTAAATGCCAACTCATATGCCACTTCATCTTCAAACTTAACGAAGTTAGTCAATTTAACGTCGGGACCACTAGAAACCAAAAGAATGAAAGGTGGGACCACTGGAGGCTATTTTTAAAGTTGGGATTATTGGCGACCAATTATCAAAACTTGGGATTATTTAAAACCAATTTTCCTAAAAAGAGGCATGGCAAACATGTAGCTAAGTCAAACCATGATGCTCCACATAAAAATGAGTCCAGTGATTCTGTGAGTGACAAACCTGTCACTGAGACTAAACTAATTGGTTCTGTCAAACTGACACCTTTGGAGCAGGCCATAAAGATAATGAGAAACTGAGAAGAAAATGAAAACTTTCGAAAATGAAAATTTTGCCAAAGGTCAAGATCTCTTTTATGAAAAGGACTTAGTAACAGCAAGCAACACAACCACACCTGATGTTAATGCAATTCCAGTTGCTCCTCCAAAGTCTGTCAAATTTAATGGAGTTGGTTTTGGATCAGCTTCTGAAAAATCCGAGGTCAATCAAAAGAAATCTCAGATAGTTCAGAAAAATGACAAGAAATTGAAAGGTAAAATGGAAACTGGTGAATCATCTCAGAAATTGAGAATGTATTGTCTCAAAGGTAGTAATACCATATTTTCTGATGAGATGTTCCCATTATGCTGTGTTGATCCAAAACGGGTTGCTAAAGTGTTTTATGCTAAGTCTGAAGGATAGTGTGTGTCTGATCATGAAAATGGGGAACGTGATCAGGATTCCCATAAGTCATACACTACAAATGATCGGAAATTTGTTTCAAAGCCAAAAACTTCCAAATACTCACCAAAGAGTCTTTACAACTCTGGTGGTCAGTTTTCCACGAAAACAAATGATTTTGATTATAAATCCTACGGTTTTTGTGACGATTATAATTTCTATGATGATTTTGGTAAATTTGAACAAAACAAAGTCAAAAGGGTCAAACCAAAAGGTTATGCTGATCAATGCGGAGTTGATGAATATGACTTTTATAACAAATTTGGGTATATTACCCCTATGCTTAAACCTCTTCCAAAACATAAATCTCAAAGGTTTAATGCTAAGGCACCAAGGAGAGTTGTTAAGCAAATGACTGATGATAACACCTCAACTGATTCGGGAAATAGTTTTCCTATGGTCTTTGTTGACTGTAGGAGGTGTTATCATTGTTATCAACATGGTCATCTAAGAAATAGATGTCCGGGTTTGGGAAACTTCCGCTGTTAGTAAAGATAAATCTGATTCTGATTTTAAGCCAAAAGAGATAGATGGAAAGGTGGTAACCAAATAATTATTCAAAAGAGAAAAAAAATTTAAAACTCAAAAGTTTTTTGGAAGTTCATATTCTGGTGACTCCGCTACTGATTCATCTATCCCGGTGTTAAGGCAAAAGTGGCTGCCAAAATTATCCTCAAAAGCCACTGAAGATTTCTCCGAAGATACCGGTCGACCCAAAGCTGAAAGCTTGGGTCCAGATTCCAACTAATTATTTGCTAATATGTGCAGGGTGCTCGAAAGCCAGCTATCAACAACTTCTGGGTAGTTGATAGTGGAGCATCCAGGCACATGACGGGTAATATTTCCCTGGTTTCAGACGTCAAACCAATTAACGACGAAAATGTTACCTTTGCTGGCAATAAAGGTGGAAGAATAACCGGAGAAAGAAAGATGGGTAACGAGAAGGTCACGTTTGATAAAGTTCAATTTGTGGAAGAACTACAACACAACCTACTGAGTGTATCACAGATTTGTGATAAGCAGTACACTGCTGCTTTCACAAGTTCTGAATGCATGATTACGCAACCCGAAATTCAAATCCCTGAAGATTGGTTTGTGATACGTGCGCCAAGATTTCGTGATCTGTATGTGCTAAACATGAATCAAACTTCTTCTGCTGTAGCTGCTACTTGTTTCATCTCAAAGGCCACGGAAAAAGATTTAATTTTGTGGTATCGCCATATGGGACACATCAACTACCGAAAGATGAATTACTTAGTTAATCATAATCTGGTAGATGGCGTTTCGAAGAATCAATTTTCAATAAATGATGTGTGTGTTTCTTGCAAGAATGGAAAACAACGGAACAAGTCTCATCCATCCAAATGTCTTAATTCGATCGTAACACCTTTGGAGTTGCTTCATATCAATCTCTTTGGTCCTATGAATGTTCGAAGTGTTGACGGTAGTTTTTACTGTTTGGTGATTACGGATGATTTTCCCGTTTCTCATGGGTGGCGTCAATGAATTCAAAAGATGAAACTCTAGATGTTATTCAAAAGTTGTTATCCAAGTTTGGATCGGTGTACAAATACAAAATCTGTCGAATTCGAACTGATAATGAAACTGAATTCAAGAATGCTAAAATGACAGCTTTTTGTAATTCTCTTGGAATTCTATAAGAATTTAGTGCTCCGTATACTCCACAACAAAACGGAGTTGCTGAAAGAAAGAATCGAACATTGATTGAGACGGCACGAACTATGCTGTCTGATGTACATTTACCGATCAAGTTTTTTGGTCTGAAGCAATTCACACTACATGTCATGTGTTAAATCGTGTTCTGGTTGTCAAAAGGTTCAACAAGACAAGTTATCACTTGCTTAAGGGTAGTAAGCCGAATCTACATTTTTAGAGCCATTTGGGTGTTTATGCACGGTTCTCAAGGAAGGTGGGGAGTTTGAAGCTAAAGTTGTTGAAGGCATTTTTGTTGGATATCAATATCCAATGAAACGTGTTTACTTTCCTGCTTCAAAAACAATTAAAAGTCATTTGAATGTTGAACTTGGAATTAATTTCTCATATGTGTCTAGATATGTCCGAAAAAAAACCTAGAGTTAGTTGGAAGTCGGAAGCTGTGGATAAAGCTTTTCTCGAAGCATGTCTAGACGAAGTAACAATTAACGGTCGGGAGGGGACTAGCTTGAAAGGATGTTCATGGAAGGTAGTCGGGGAAAAATTGAAAAATGAACATAATTTCATAGTTGATCGGGCACAAATGAAAAATCGCTATGACTACATAAAAAAGAAGTTTGTCACTTGGGTGAAACTGAGGAACAAAACAGGGAATCTTTATAATCCTGTAACCAATACTTTTAGTATGAGTGATGAAGAATGGGTCGCGGAGGGAAAGGTATTTATATATTGTGAGTATTTATTATCTATAATTATTATCTTTTAGGTTTTTGATTTTCTTTTTAAAATTTTCGAACAGTTGGACAAATATGTAGAGAAACTGAGAAATGCGCCCCTCATTTGTCCTGATCTTTGTACCAAGTTGTTTGAGGGCGTGGTATCGACCGGTGTTCACTGTTGGGGACCATCTTCTACAATCCCCCATCCCGCTGAAGAATTTTCAGCACATGATATGGATGAAGATCATTGCACTCAGATGGAGACAGATGCCCCACATGCAAGTGATGAATCAAGTGGCCGGTCAAAACATCATGAAGGTCAAGGAAATAGCAAAAGAGTTCGTAGAAACACATTTGATGATGACTTAAGAGAGGTCGGGAAAGAAATTGTTAATGTTGCAAAGATGCTGGTGGAAAGTGAACGCTTGAATAGAGAGAAAGAAGATGATGTGGATGCATGTATGGAAAAGTTAGAGAAAATGGAGTGGGGGGAAGGAGATCCCAGATACGACACGGCTCTTTTGCTATTTGGTGAAAGTGCTGATCTTAGGAAAGTTTGGCTGCGTCTTAAGACGTCGAGTTGCGAGTCGTGGGTGCGAAATGCTGGGAGGAAGTATCGTTTATTTGAATGATTATTCTTGTTTTCTTATAAATGACTGATCGTATGACTTATTGTTTTCTTTTATTTGGTATGATGTGTATGACTTTGGTATGACTTGTATGGTTTTGTATGAATTTGGTATGACTTTTTGTTGGCTTTTATATTACATGTGGATGACTTTTTATATTAAATTTAATAGGTCACATATGTATACGAAGGGTGAAATTATAGCTTTCCTTTTACTTTCGTGGTATTGGTTGATGTTGGCCCGGAAAAGGAAAAGAGGAATTGAAAGAATAAGAGACAATGATTCTGCATTAACCGGTCATGCGTATACACAAGAATTGTTACATGGATCATCTACACAATGTCATGAAATGATGAGGGTTTCACGCGAGGCTTTTGTACTATTATGCAATCATTTTAAACAACGAAATTGGTTGCAAGCTAGTAGGACAATAAGCGCGGAAGAGAAGATGGCTATGTTCTTACATATTATAGGGCATAATGAACGTTTCCGAGTGGTTAAACGACGATTTCAACACTCTACTCAAACAGTTCATCAATGTTTTCACGAGGTTCTGGTGGCAATGATGTCTTTTGCAAAAGAAATTATAGTGCCAACATCTTCTGATGGAACTACAAATATATCGGAACGACATCAAAGGCTAAAAGACATATTTCCCGGAGCAATAGGTGCTTTAGATGGAACTCTTGTACATGCAGTTCTGCCTGCTAATCAACAACCTTGTTTTAGGGGAAGAGGAAAAGGTGAATGTTATCAAAATGTGCTAGGAATATGTGATTTTGATATGATATTCACATATGTGTGGGCTGGATGGGAGGGTATAGCACATGATTCACGAGTTCTAAAAGAAATTGCATCTAATCCGACTTTTGGATTTCGATTCCCTCCACCAGGTTTGTTTTCTAACTATAACTTTTATTATTAAATACATTACATTTATTCTTTATATAATAGATGTCACACTTATATTTATAGGTAAATATTACCTTTGTGATGCTGCATATACAAACACTCGTGGATTTTTGGCTCCTTACCGCAACACGAGGTATTGGTTAGCCGATTTTCGACGAAGACGAGCGTTAACTAAGGAAGAAAGATTCAATCATGCCCATGCACAACTCAGAAATGTTATTGAGCGTGCTTATGGTGTACTGAAGGCGAGATTTCCAATCTTAAAACAAATGGCTCCTTATCCTTTTCCAGTGCAGAGAGACGTCGTCATAGCTTGTTTTGCAGTTCATAATTTTATACGAAAATACAACATTCAAGATGAATTATTTATGGACTTTGAAGAAACCACTATGGCTACTCCTAATGTGCAAGGTGAAGGAAGTGAGGGCATAGAATGGGGTTCAGAAGGCGTTGAATATATGACTACTTTGCGTAACCAGATTGCTAATCAACTATTTTCAAGTGCTTCAAGTTAAATTTGTATGAGTTATGCTTGATTTGGATCTTGTATGACACTTTGAATTTTAAGCTATTATATGTGTTTTAAAGTTGGTTATTTTTTAATCATCACTAAACACAAGATAAAACAGAAAGTTTGTTATTATTCTTTTTATCGTTTATATTAATGAAGATACAATTATGGTTTTTAACTTTAAAAAACGTATTTTCATTTAATTAAAAATAATTATTTTTATTATAAAAGAATGTATTTCATTTCTTTTTTAACACGTGCAACAAAAATTATTGTATTGATTTTTTGTTTCAAAATTTCTTTTTATAAAATGTTTTTAATACATAAAATACAAATTAGCTATATACATTACTCAGTCAACTGTCGATAAAAAAAAAAAAAAAAAAAAAACTCAATCAGCTCTTACCCAGTCAGCTACTATCAAACACCCAAGTTTCAACGAGAGCTTCTTACTCAATCAGCTCTTACCCACTCAGCTCTTACTCAATCAGCTCTTACCCAGTTAGTAACTATCAAACAACCCCTTAGTTGTAGTGACACTAGCTTGGCACATTAGTGTACACCAATCTATGTGATCACTTGTGCACAATGATGTTAGGTTATTGTTTACTATGTCTTAAGTTTCTAGACATTATATCGATGTTTGGTTGAAGCATTTTATGCAAACTAAAGGTTCGGGTCAAATTTGACAAGTGTGGCAAAGTTCAAGGTACAGGGACTGATATTGTCATTTTGGAACAAGTTTAGTTAATCGCTGATTAACAACCTGTTTAAATCAGTTTACCGCTTAGTTATGGTTTCAAGATTTTCTTTTCAGTTCTCTCATTCTCTCTTTGTAATCAGTTGTTCAATCTTGTTCCTTGTTCTTAATAAGATTTCTGAATCGTTTGCGTATGTTAATTTTCAATTCTTTTGATTGTGATTCCTCAATTTCATCTGCGATTTATTCACAATTGGTATCAGAGCTGCTACGTCTTGGTTGTGAGGAAATTGGCGATCGATTCTGTGTCAATTGATCATCTACAATTGAAGAATGGTTGGATCTACTATCAAATTCGATATTGATAAATTTGATGAACGCAATGAATTCAATCTATGGAGGTTGAAGATGAGGGTTGTTTTGGTACATCAAGGGGTTTTTGATGCGCTGAAAGGTGGAGCAAATTTACCTTAAGCCTTAACTGAGAAAAAGAAGAAGGAGATGATGGATAAAGAACACAGTACGTTAATCTTAAGTCTTGGAGATGGAGTTCTTAGAGAGGTCTCAAATGAAACAACCGCGGCTGGTTGTTTCGATGAAGTTAGAGAGGCTATACATGACTAAGTCATTAGCCAATAGGCTATATATGAAGAAAAGAATGTATACATTCAAAATTGACTCTGGTAAGTCAATGGAAGATCATATATGTTAGTGTATGAACCTTGTGTGGCCGTTACTGTTCGAATTGACGAACAGACTGATTTGAGAGTGGACAAAGTCTGGGGTCCGAGCCTCGGCCGAACTCAAGGTTCGGAGGCTCCGAACTTTGGCCGAACTCCAGGTTCGGAGGTCCCAGGTTCGGCCCAGAATGAAATAGTATAAATAGTGAAGTCTTTGTATTTCATTGTAAGTTTATGTCCAGTGTCTTCTCAGATCAATGTGTTGAGAGGGGAGGTTCTGTCCGACCTCCCCCAGAGCTTAATCGTTGTATACTCCTTCGGTTTATGTAATCATTCAACACAATATATGACAAAACTTCCGTCTCATCCATAGAAACGATCTTTACATGCTTTTTCAAGTGGTATCAGAGCTATCTGGTTGTGTTTAGGTTCGATTTGATTCAATTCGTGAGTCACAAAGCTCGGTTTCATCTTTGTTTTTCAAAATTCTCGTTCAAAACAGCATGTTTTTCGTTCAATATGCGTGTTTTTGCTCGTTTTGGTTAGTTTGAGTGTCCACAGCTCGAAACGTGTCATTTTCAGTGAGTTTTTCCGAAAATCCTTGGTTTTTCGCGTTCGGCCGAACTCCACGTTCGGTGTAACTGCTCCGAACTCCAGGTTCGGAGTACGCTCGGCATAACCGCTCCGAACTCCAGGTTCGGAGGGTCCGAAGATCAGGTTCGGAGATGGCTCCGAAGGTCAGGTTCGGACTAGGTCCGAAGGTCAGTTTCGGAGAGGGTTCGGAGGACCGGGTTCGGAGGTAGATCGGACAAAGTTCGGACGAGCTCGGATGCATTTTTGATGAAGCAATTTTGTTCAAGAAAAATTTTTCCGCGCTGACCTGGCAGCTCGATCCCAGCCAGGGGCTCTGCCCCTTGGACCCCGCCAGGGGCTGCCGCCCCTTGGACCCCGCTTCTCAGGGGCGCTGCCCCCGAACCCCCGTTAGGTGGGAATTTTACAGAAGCGGATCAGTTATCGAGTTTACCCTTGATTCGGTGGCTGTGGGGTGTTATGTTTGAAGAAAAACCAGATTCCGATACTTGTTACGAGTTAGTGATCGAATTTCAAGAAATGTGTTTGTGAGTAGTCATTGTTGTTCTTGATGATGGACAGAGATTCAAGAATACATGTTTTTGATGATGGACAGAGATTCGGAGACATGGTTATGAATTACTTGGGAACGTTTGTCGGAGATTATCTTTCTACACAAACTAAAATTGAATGTGATTAAAGATTCCGTTGCGGGCCACTTGAGTTTATTATTCCACTACAAGAACGCGGGGTTGGAATCATAAGAAATTGAAGATTTGAATATGTCACTTGTTTAGGGGGAAATTGGGGACCCTAAAACTTTCAGTTTTATAATTGAAAAAGTGAATATTCAAAAGCAATCAATTCAGGGTTGATAGTGATTTTTGATCTTCATGGAAAGGTGGTATATTCTGATGTTCGTGCGAACCGATATGTCAAAGTTTTCAATTATGGTTTGGAACTGTCTGTCATATGCCCGATACTTTCTTGAGTTGTCGAAAGACTTGGTCAGATTCCAGTCTGCAACGAGATATACGTTTACCGGAGTAATATATTGGGATGGATTTGATGCTGAGGGGGAATTTCCGTGATTGAAGATGCTGATCGTGTCTGTTTTCATAAAGATCAGAATATATTACAAGTTTGTGAAGGTTAAAGATTATTATCAAGATGCAGTGATGTTCGTGTGTCTTTACAATTTTCGGATACAACTTATGAAGTAAACCATTATCATACATGCCGGTTCCAATTGGATGGCTGTGCTTGAAGCTAGGGGGAATTTTATTGGTTATGGAGATTGTACAAGATTCGAATTGTGTCCTGCATACCTGATGATTCGGTCAAGGGGTGTTTGCTAAAGATAGAGGCGCTTGCAGCAAGCTGACTGAAGATTGCTAGAAGATCAATGTCTGGATTCGACAGTAACGTCCAAGGGGGAATTTGTTAGTGTATGAACCTTGTGTGGCCGTTACTGTTCGAATTGACGAACAGACTGATTTGAGAGTGGACAAAGTCTGGGGTCCGAGCCTCGGCCGAACTCAAGGTTCGGAGGCTCCGAACTTTGGCCGAACTCCAGGTTCGGAGGTCCCAGGTTCGGCCCAGAATGAAATAGTATAAATAGTGAAGTCTTTGTATTTCATTGTAAGTTTATGTCCAGTGTCTTCTCAGATCAATGTGTTGAGAGGGGAGGTTCTGTCCGACCTCCCCCAGAGCTTAATCGTTGTATACTCCTTCGGTTTATGTAATCATTCAACACAATATATGACAAAACTTCCGTCTCATCCATAGAAACGATCTTTACATGCTTTTTCAATATAAACGAATTTAATAAAATTGTTCTTGATCTTGAAAATGTGGATGTCACAATTAAGGATGAGGATAAGGCCATTTTGTTCCTGTCATCTCTTCCTCATATGTATGAGCACTTTGTGGATACCATTATGTTTGGTAGAGACTCACTATCCATGGAGGAGGTTATGGCTGCCATGAACTCCAAAGAGCTTTAAAAGAAAAAATGTTGAAGTTAAGGAAGAGGGACCAGAGGTATTGCTAACAAGAGGTAGGCCTGAGAGGCTGAGACTAGAGGTGTCACACCCCAACCGACGATGAAATACGTCGGGACGCGATGATTGTCCAGATGCTCACAACACTATTAATAAATGTTGCGATATTCTTTATTAACCCATTTCATAAAATATAAATTATACAATACAGTTGCAAATATATAACATCAATGGAATACAATCTAGTTTATTTAATTAGGTCACGCTAAGTCCGCATGCAATCCTATAGTGTCATCAACAAATAATCATCTTTTAATCAGCAACCTGCAACATGTACGAAATAAGGGTCAACTACAAGTAGTTGGTAAGTAAACATTGGTTTAGCATACCACATAGATTAAAGCATTGCAATTCAATGAGTGTAACTATCTAAATCATGATCAACATGTATTAGTGATGTGCACCAAACCTAGACAGTAAGGGAGCAATCACCTGGCGCCACACGCGAGGCAGACCAGGTGGGTTGTCAGCCAATAGATCTATCATTGTTGCCACGACTCGATGGTTAATGGTAAACATGCACGTCTTCATATTATCACTAATCACATTTTTGTCAAATGAACAAGAACCCTATTCAAGAACCCTATTCAAGAACCCTGTATACTTAGACCTTTAGTCATTTGATTTCCGTGTATTCAATTACCTACTCATTTCATTAAGATATCTCAAGGTCTATCACATTTCACTTTTCGATGCTATCTCTCGTTATCAATTCTACTCATCAGGTGAGTACTCATACCCTTTTATTATTGTGGGATATTATGCGATATAAACTCTTGTTATCATTAGAAGGGTAATTCCTTCAAGTGATGATTCGAGTAGTAATTATATATACCCCTCTTCTAATATTGTGGAATATTATGCGATACCAACTCGTGTTATTATTAAAAGGGTGACTCCTTAAAATGACGACTTGAGTAGTGAGTATTAATAACCACGATGCAACATGTGTATCTTATCTCCAAATCTTAATTCCTTATTTGAAATCAATGTGATTCTATGATGTTAAGTGTGTATTCGTTATTATGTGCATCTATGTTTAATATCTAGTATGTGGAAATCGTGAATCATATCTATAATTGTTTATGTACCATTAACCATTGAGTTGTAGTAACAATGATAGATGTAAATCTATTGGTTGACAACCCACCTAGGATATTAAAACATAATCATGTTCTCAAATAGGTGATTGCTCCCTTATTGTCTAGGTTTGGTTACACACCATCTAGTTAATTATCTATATCATATCTATAATCGTTTGTGTACCATTAAACATTGAGGCGTGGTAACAATGATAAATGTAAATCTATTGGTTGACAACCCACCTAGGACATCGAATTTTTTAGCTTGGTTTTCATTTTATCCCTCCCCTATATATATAATTATATATATATAAGAGGGAATTAAAGGGGGGGGGGGGGGGGATCACGCAGGTCGTGACGTGTGAAAGTTAAGGACGGTGAGACGGAAAAACACCACAACGGTGTTTGTCCCACAAGTGCATGCCATGGTGGACGCACAGACGAACAAATACATCACATTGTGGACAACCTAATTAAGGAAAAGAGTGAGCTAGAGTAGATCCACAATCCGGAACTCATACGCTCGCTAAACCAAACATCACATGCACTAATCATCAAAAGAACACTATTTCAGTTAGGAAACTCAATCTTTATGTATTGTAAATCAAGAGAAAATACTGAAAATAAAAACAAGTAAAGCTTGAATAACGTGTCAAATGACAGGCTTTTGTTCATCGAAACATAAACTGTTCACTACATCCACAAACTTACAAAGTTACACTATTATTTGTTATTAATATAATGATGAATTATATTTTATTAATAAGGGTCCTGCTATTGACACCATCATATATGCCAGAGATTGATAGGTCTATCAGTGACTTATAGGGTTTTTAAGGTTAATTAATGCACCTATACCATAGATATGTCTATTCGTGACATATATGAAGGGGAGGGGAA
The DNA here is from genome assembly GCA_039602395.1 of Deinandra increscens subsp. villosa. Taxonomy (NCBI): domain Eukaryota; kingdom Viridiplantae; phylum Streptophyta; class Magnoliopsida; order Asterales; family Asteraceae; genus Deinandra; species Deinandra increscens. The sequence continues at coordinate 83,304,197 of JBCNJP010000025.1, read as the reverse complement.
GAGAGGATTGATATGTAATAAATATGTCACGGATAGGCATGTAATGGCGATGCATGCATAAGAAAAATGTGCAAATAGAATGAGACATTTATAATTATGCTTGATTAGGCTTTTGTAAATAGTTAATGAGAGTGTATAATGATATTAACTAGAGATCAACCGCGCGTTGCCGCGGTTAATAAAATGTATAAGGATGTACATGTGTATTGGTAAAACGGTTTTGTAAAGAGAAAGTAAAATATATTTTTTTGGGTCAAAGGATAATGAGTGGTATGTATAGAGAATTAGGACGTTGGTTAATTAATAAAAGCTTTATTAAACTAAATCATCGAAAAATTTAATAAAAGCTTTATAGAACTAAATCATCTAAAAATGAAAGCTTTATTGAACTAAAGCTTTATTGGGTCAAAGGATAAACGGTTTTGCTAATCACATATCATAAAAAATGTTAATCGTATACAAATTCAGATATTAGATTCATCCCTAAATTGGTCCGATACATAATAGATGCATAAAAGAAACGAAATCGACACATAGAACTGATCTTTGAAGTTCGTTGGTTTCGTCCGTAGATTGATATGAATCGGAGAAAGCGAAAGTCAAGGCAGATAAACATCGCTTTTGATGAATCGGAGAAGCTAGGAGGTCTAGTAACGGTAAAGAAGAACACGTCGTATAAAAGAAAATGAAGGTTTTTTGGGTGGGTTTTTTAAAACACATAATTAAAAAAAATCGCGCTTGAAAGATTTTAACCCGGGTATATAGAAAAAAAAATCCATACCTAACCAACTGAACTGGAGCTTAACAATTGAAATATTTTGGACGTCATTATATATAACAAGAGTTAACTAATTTAACATAAAAAGTTTTTTTCTTCATGTGGGCATGTTTAATAAATAAAAAAAAAAGGTGCCGCATCGGCTCAAACATGCAACCTTCCTATTGGTAATTAAGATAACGACCGGCTAAGGTAAATTACATTTGATTACTTTCTTGAAGCCTATATTTTTTAATTTAAAAGGTTTGTTTTTATTTCTTGAGGATGTACTTGGCACGAAATCATATGCCGCTTTCCCCTTTGTATATATATACAATATTGTATTATAATAAACCCTAATATATAAATATTTTAAAGTTTTTTTTTTCTTTGATCATTATGTAATTATCGTGTATGGGGATGATGAAGCAGATATTTGGTCCCCGATTTCATCGCAAAAGAACATCAAAATAAAGAACAATGATATGCCACATGGATCTTGGGCGGGAACAGAACCAGTATTAGGAGGCCACGTGTAAATAAGAGCATGCTGTCACATGTAAGGTGGGCCATGCCATATGGACGTGCAGAACTCCATTGTGATTCGTGAGAGATTGAGTACAACCTAGCAAACTCGATCACGGTTAAAAAATAACAGCCAAACACTACATTACATTTATATATATATTTAACATTTTGATTTGATTTTGATTTTGAAGATCACGAGATCGAGTAGGAATACCAGTGCCAGTAGACCCTACCCTGTCCTTTGTTTATCAGGCCATCCGTAGTGGGGCGTTATGGGGCTTTTTTTTCCTAATATGGCGCCCCCATAACGCCCCTCCCCACCCCCCGGGACGCCATGTTAGTAAAATAGGGGGAGAGCGCCATGTTAATGGCGCCGTGGAGGAGGAGAAACATTCATGATTTTTTTTTCTTTTTTTTTTGTCTTTTTTCCTATTGGTACACATCATCCTTATAACTCCCATCCTCATAACCCCCCACTACACCCCTTACCTCATAACCCCCCATTTCCACGTCATCCGCCACATGGCGCATAACCCCCCACTCCACTCCCAAACCACTACACATAGCCTCACCTGGATATGATAGCAGCGTGTTACCACGAGATAATGTTGTTGGCATACAAAACCGTCGTATAACGGTACGTAAAACTATTAGAAATGAAAAAAAAATGTATTGACCAAAAAGTTTAATATAAGAAATTATGTTACACTAGTGTACCTAAGAAAATCTATGTATGTGTACCCATTACACCGTAAAAAAACACAAGCTTCTTTGCCAAACTCAAACGACTCGTTATATTTATATATCTAACATTTTGATTTTAATATCCAGATCACGAGATCGAGTAGGAATACCAGTGCCAGTGGACCTTACCTTGTCTTTTCTTTATCAGCTTGATGGCGGCGTTTTACCGTGAAGATAATGTTGTTGGCACACAAAACCGTCGTATAATGGTATGTAAAGTTAACGGAAATGAAAAAAAACGTGTAACGTCCAAAACGCTTAATACCAAAAACTATGTTATAGTAGTGTACCTATTACACCGCCAAAAAATACCAGTTAACTCCTTTCCAAGCTCAAAAACTCATTCGCAAATACAAAGAGATTGCGTTAAGACGTTAGAATTAGAATCCGAACACTTAAAGTGTTAAGCCTATAACCTAAAAGTTATGCTACATGATTTTACTCATTACACCATAAATTTATGTGTTAAACTCGTTGCGTTCGAAAAAAAAGAGTTATAAGAGTTGGTAATTTAGGAGAATAAGCCCAAATTTGTTTCCGTATTTTATTGTAGCTACTCTAGTGAGGGGAAAAATTACAAAATGGTAAGAAGTTTCCAATGACAAAATGATAAATAAGTACTTTGGTAAATGTATATAGCTATTATAAATTTAACCCAAATTTGTAGAAATGAGTTGATTTCTAAGTTAGAACTGGTATGTATTTACGATGGACATTTGACTCTATAATATTTTAATGTGTAATAGTTATTTTTTATCTGGAGGTCAAGAGTTCAAATTATGTAAAATTATATAATAGGAATGATAGATTTGATTGTAGATTAGGAGCCCTTCTACAAAAAGAATGTACGGTTTTACACCGTTATAAGATCAAGTGCTCAAGAATAAGAAACTCTCTCCCTCGAGGGTGTTGACAATGAAAGCGAAGTTTTCACATCAAGAAAATGTCAAACGGGGACCCGTTCGTTGTCTAATTGAGCTGTCTTAATGGGACCAAACCTTAACCCCCAATAATTCATATTTTATTTCATAACAAAAATTAATGTTTTTTTTTTGGCCAAACTGTTTTTGAAAATCATATGGATCGGTACTTGAAACATGAATTGTAGGAATATGGCATGTCTTGAATCCAAACACAGATCTGGAAGTCGTATCCCAGCTATCTTCATATATTTGACTGACATGTCACACTTCGGTCCGGTAGACAAGATGAGAGTGTGAGTGATACGTGGCCAACAAGGAGACCCATGGAAGGGGCTGCATGTTGGGTATTTTAGTATAATTTGAGATTGTGTGTGATTTTTAAACAAGAGTGCATGTTTGTTTGAAATCATCAACACTATGGGGGGATCCACGGGGCAATGCCCCTTTGACGAGGTATGGGGCCAGTGCCCTGAGAAAAGCGGGGTCCAGGGCTGGTAGCCCCTGGCGGGATCCAAGGGACAGAGCCTCTCGCTAAGGTTGAGCTGGTTTTTTTTTTTTTTTTTGACTGGATTACTTTATTAAAATCGTATAAGATTTTGTTTTGGTCCGAAAGTTATTTTTTTTTCGAGGACTAAATTTCTGTAAAATTTATTCAAAATTTGATTTGAGATAACCGCAAAGGTTCATATATACGTTCCCTTCATTCCTGAATTTAAAACTCTCTTATTTCACGAATTTTCTCCACCAAAAATTTTCATAAGAAAGTCTTGTTCAACAATTTGATTTTATCCTATTGATTTATTTGGAGTAACCTTGAAATTAAATAATTTTAATCTAAAAGTGTATTACGACTTCAAATTTATCAAAGTTTCTTCGTGTGTTTTCTTTTACTTGGTTTTAATTTAGTTTACACAGGTGCGCTTTATTGTATAGTTTTTTGTTATTCACTTTTGTTATTCACTAATTCACGTGTAGTTCTAATTCATTTTAGTTTTACACCATTACTTTTTAGTGTATAGTATTTTTTTTTATTCGTATGACTGTCTTTATTATTTTTTGATGTATAACTTTTTTGATTTTTTTACATTGCGTTATATCAATGCAGCTTAATTGTGTATCTGTGTTGTCTCTGCGACAACACGCGAGTAATTGAAAACTAGTTTTCTTATATATATAGGCAAATGTTTTATTAAAAAGATTTGAATTTTAATGTTATACCAACACGAAGGTTCATGGAGGTAGGCGGGGGTGTTTTGGCAAAAACAAAATATCTTTTTACTCTAATAAACAATTGCAACTCTTGACACATGTTAACACTACATTCATTTTCACAAAAGTTTTCATTCCCAAATCTACTCCATAAAAAATTCTTATTTATAGAAAATTATATCCTATTATATAATCATGTTACTTTTTTATTTATTTATATTTATGGAATTATGACAATCACATATTAATTTGTATTTTATTTTTATTTAAAGTTATTTTTTAAACTATTATTGTTTTCATTTTAATAAATATTAAAAAAAACTTATAAATACCAATAAACACTTATTTACCAATAAACGTTTATGTTCAATTTTTCAAATATACAAGTAGAGACATGATCTAAATATTGTTTTTTGATACATGGTAAAGTTAACAATACCATATTATGAATTATAATTTTAACTTTTTATTGTAATACATTATTCGATAATAAGAGTATATATGAATTATCAGCTATATATATTTTTTAATGATTCAACTCGTATAACATACGGGTTCTATCCTAGTATATATTATATGTATATATATATATATGCAGAGTGTAGTGGAGTCCTTTTGGGCATGTTTCATATATGCGGTCTGTAAAGTCGAGGGAGGTGCAGTTAGACTGACCATCACAATTCACAACCCACTTCGATCAACTCATTATTTACTAATTATTACTGTTTTTTGTTTACATATTTATATTATCAACTCACTGCAACTTCAATTTTATATTTAAAATTTTTTGAGATGTGCTTCTGCTTTAAATATATTATTCTTTTTACGTAGTGGATCTGTCATCCTTAACGGAATTACGTCTACTACTACACTAAGAATTGCATACATCATAAATATTATGTCCATATACTTAGATTTTTTTATTCAATATCTTCTTAGTTGTTAGATACTACTTAGATGATCTGAATCGATTTTACTCCAAGTAATTAATATATGTTGTATTTGAATGGGTGTCTAGGACCCCACTAGTTCTTAAGTGAATCCGTAACTATGGGCATATGAAGAAGCAATGCCCCCTAAGTCCGATGCTAAATAATTTAGTAAATATAAAAATTACTCGAGTTAAAACCATAAGAAGCTCACTCCAAGTTGAAACAAGGTTTCTACCTAGCAATATATAAGGGTATTTAAACAACCTTATATAAACTAAAAAAACCACCCCTATATTTTATTACAAAAGCCTTATCTTTCTGTAACTATATGTTTTGGAACTATATAAGCATTTTTTCTACTTCCAAGTTGTTCCAGTTGCTCTCTACTCTCTCTCTCTCTCTTTATATATATATAAACAACTTACATAATGGATGAGTATCCCTGCCGAAATACAAAGTCTTCTTTAACTCATTGATTTCTGCATTAATATTCGCCTCTTCTTCAAATTTCATAACTCTTAATTTAGGGATCACTTTTCCAGTTGCATGCACTACTCTGGAATACAAACATCCATCGATTGTTCACATTAGTGTTCCATTGATTGCCTTTCGGTATCATTTGATTTGATTTGCAGAAATATAATTATGGAAGATTTGGGCTGGGAAAGAAACACGTGGTTCCCATGGAGCTGCAACATCAATCATCAACAAGAAATCGAACAAACCTTCGTTTTCAGTTCCGAAAATCACATCTTCTTGAACTACCCGATCCAAGACCCGCCAAAGCCCAATTCAACTGTATGTTTGAACCCGATTCAATTGTCTCCGGATTCAAATAATCACGCAGCCACAATTTTCGGTCAACATTGGTCTGAAACTTTGACCGCCAATATTGGCTTCCGGGAGGGCAAAAACGTAATTCCGATCACCAACAAAACCGCCGGCTCTCTGGAATCACTAGATTGCTTACTTTCCGCCACTACGTCATCCGATCCTGACGATGGCATTTCCGTCATTTTCCCAGATTACAATAATTCACGCAACAACATTATCAACGGCGTCGTTTCATCAACCGATTCCGTCACAAAAGAGATAGACGAACAACCAAAAGTGAAGAAGCTCAGATCGGATCCGGATCCGAATCCGGATCCGGATCGGTTCACTTCATCCAGTACTATAAGTTTCCGGCGAGACGACGGAACCCGACGAAACGGATTCAGAGGCGATTGCGCAGATGAAGGAGATGATATACACGGCGGCGGCTTTCCGGCCGGTGAGTTTCGCCGACGAGGAGGTGGTGGAGAAGCGGAGGAGGAAAAACGTGAAGATATCAAGCGATCCGCAGACGGTGGCGGCGCGGCAGCGGAGGGAGAAGATCAGTGAGAAAATTAGGGTTTTGCAGAAACTTGTGCCCGGGGGAAATAAAATGGATACGGCTTCCATGCTTGATGAAGCTGCAAACTATTTGAAGTTTTTGAGATCACAGGTGAAAGCGTTAGAGCAGTTTGGAGAGAAGATTGAGTATGTGAGGTGTGGTACAAGTAGTAATGCAGATAGTACAAGTTACTTGATTCAGAACGTTGGCCCTACTGATGTTACAGTTGGTGTGCCATTTCCCATGCAGACTCGGTTTTTACTGCCACATCAGCAGGTTTACCCTACTCCACCACCTGCAAGAAATACTTGTAGTTGATGCGGTTAAAAGGTGTATGAGAAATCAAGTGGGAAAAAGTTGTTGTGAACATTCCCGATAAAGGTTCAAGGAGAGCTATCAAACCCCAAGAATTCATAATGATATGAGTATCATCACTTCATCATGAGTGTGTATGGAAATTGAAAACCTTATTTTTTTTTGTTTAAAGATAATTAATATGATTTGATCATAATTGTGTCATCATTATCTCTGTGTGTTCCGTGTTCTACACCTTCTGTTATCACTAGCTCTAGCAGTTCCTCTAACTATCTTTAATATCCGAGTAAACATTAATGAGATGAGATTGTAATTGTTCATACTGGATTTAACACTCTAGGCTTGATTCACCTAACAACACCATAAAAAAGAAAATCCACCACTTGAAAAAAGCCCTATTGAGTCCGGTTTTGAACTTAAAACCTCAAAGATCTCAAGCCTCCAATAATCATCTCATGCCAATTCCTCTAAAAGGAACTTGCAGCTATCAGTTATATCTAAATGTACGTGACATTCGTAGGGTGTGGTGTCATTAGTAGGTGTGTGGTGGTGTTAATAGGCAACACCCCCCCCCCCCCCCCCGGGCTTCCCTCTCGATCACCATCAAACGGCTTTCTTGGCATGGGACTCTCGAGCCATTGGAGTTGGGGCGGTGTTTCTTGGTGGCAACTGTAGTCCACATCGGATCTCCCGTCTCCTCCTCGATGTCACTCTCTCAAGTCTCATCCTCATCTTAAGTAAGGGGACATTTTGATGGTCCGATGATTAAAATGCATATTTCATAATAAAAAAAATAGAGGTTCAAATTATATAGGCATAAATATGTTTATATATAGGAGTTTGTTGTAAAAAGTTTTTTTATTCTTTTTCTTCAGTTTTGTGTGGTGTGAATTGAAGTAGCTAATTAAGTGGCGACCGATGGAAATGCAGGGGGACATTGTATAAATGGGAGCGTGAGCCCAATATGAATGTGGTCGGTGGCAGTGATCCTGTCCCATCTTGATCATGCCCAAGGCTAGGCGTGCCCCGCCCGGCCTCGATTACCATCCCCTTCATATGTTTTGCTTACCACATGCATGCCTTCGATCTTTAGTTATTTATATATCATTATAAATTATTAATTAATAATTAGTATTATGATTTTCAAAGTATGTATTAGAGACCTAGTCTAAGTATGGAAGGTATTTATACAGGTTTACAATACAAGGAAACAAGATAATTACATAAGGAAAGGATATTCCTAGAATAATGATAATTATCCAGAATATTAGAAAATCTACACCATACTTAGACTAGGTCTCTAATAGTATGTACGTAGCAAGATTAGAGCCTAATGAATGAGATTATGAGAAGGTCGACTTATTTTCATATATTACTAGGTTTACTAGGTTGGTAACCCGTATATTATACGGGTTGAGTTCATGATATTATATATATATATATATATATATATATATATATATATATATATATATATATATATATATAAAACCGTTATAATCAAATTTATTATGTTTGACAAATTGTTGATTAGTTTTTTTATAATAATCAATTTATTGAGTAAACTTATTAAACTCATTTTAAGAGTGTAAATTTTTTTTAATGGAAATTTAGTTTTGACAAAATTGGTAATTATACTTAACTGATAATCTAATAAATTGATACTTGAATGTGGTTTTAACATGTGACAATGCTGATGTGGGTCTATTACAAATAAGATATGTGACACCCATTTTAGTGCTTTATTATGATTAAAATAAAGATATATTGAAACTGTATTTCATCATATCATATATATTACTATGTTTGTAACCCGTGTACTACACAAATTGAATTTAGGTTAATAACATTAGCTAAAGATAAAAAACGATTAAGAAATTTGAAAATTATAAATGAAATAATCTTCCTACTCTAATAAACAATTACAATTGTTAACACATGTCAACACTAGATTCATTCTCACAAAAGTTTTCCCTCCCAAATCTATACCTAATAAATTATATTTGATTGGAAATTATTTCCTATTTTATAATCATGATATATTTTTATTTATTTATATTTATGGAATTATGACAATTATATATTATATATTTATAGAATTTATAGAATTATGACAATCATATATTAATTGATATTGTATTTTTATTTAAAATTATTTTTAAACGATTATTATTTTTATTTTTATAAATATTTAAAAAACTTAACATTTATTTAGTGTGTTGTCAAATATAATTGAGCAAATTATATTTAATATTTTAATTAATAAATACCTAATATTATTTTACAAATTCAATCAACATTATGGATGATACTATTTATAGAGAAATTAATAAGCGACAAAAATCATGTTCATAATATCCAGTATTAAATAATTTTTCTACCATATCAAATAATCCATTGTCACCCAATATAGAAATTTTAAACATCATGACAAATTTTTTTTTTAAGTTTTCTAATGTATACCAAGATATATAACAATTTTTTTAATGGCAATAACATTTTAATATTATGATAATAGTTTAGATTTTATACTTAACAATCAAAATGTGTTCAATATAACTTTACTAAAACTATAAACTCACATAACTTTCTATGAATTATTAATTATATATATACTTTTATTGATTCAACCCGTATAATATACGGGTTTTATCCTAGTTCATTATAAAATATTACTTGATAATTTAATACATTAAAGATGACAAATTTTTGATTTGTTTCCTTAAAAAAGACTCAAATTATTGAGTACTTTATCAAATCTACGTTATGTTAGCTATTTTTTTTTTAAATAGAAATATAATTTAGATAAAAATTGTAATTAGTTAATTGGTAATTTACAAAATTCATAATTGAATCTAGTTTTGACATGTGGCATTGCTGATGTGGACACCTTAAAAAGAAGATACGTGGAAACAATTTTATTGTTTTATTAGGATTAGGATTCCGCGGGTCACGTATTGATATCGTTTTTTTTATGACAATGGTATGTATTTGACTCCATTGATCTCGAGAATGGATGATCAAAATAATACATCAGAGACCGGTGGCGTGGTTGGGGACCCTTTGCTATATTTAGAAACTTCTGTTATGCAAATATCATATCGATTACGTCTAAGAGGATTCACATCCCTTCTGCAATAAGTATATCATACTGTCCTAGCTAAAAACTTTGTAATATAAGCTATTAAATTATTAACTTTTCTCTAAATTATTATATCCTATGCACATAGGCTTGGGTATTTTACGATAGTCACGTTATCAACAGGTTTTTACGTCATCAAAGAGTATAGTCATACCGTCGTCATAAAGCTCATCTCTCCCAATCAAATTGAGAGACCAATCAGAATTTAAGAAAAATAATTGAAGTATCAATAAGAATTTAGAAAGGAGTTGAGAGGGAAGCGCTATAAAAATAACGCCTCATCCAGATTTTCTACTCATGGCGTCTATATGTATTGGTATAGTGTCCGGCGCTATGGAGTAGGGGTGTTAAATAGGTCGTGTTCGTGGGTTGGCGGGTTAACCCGACCTGAACCCGAAATTTGACACGAACCCGAACCCGTAAAATCATGTCACACACTAACCCGAACAATATGTGAATATTTACGGGTTGACCCGCACACGGCCTGCTTGACCCGATTTTATTATTATTATTTTTAAACATATTAATGCTTTAAAACTACGATTTAAAAAAATATAAATGTATATCAAATATTTATATATAAATCATAAAATTTAATGTTAATTTCTCTTTTATTATGTTTTAAACTTTGAAAAAAAATATAATACCAACTTAATTTTTGACATATATATATATATATATATATATATATATATATATATATATATAGTAGGGTTCAATTAAAATCGAGCAACATATTTTGTATTTTGATAAATCAATTCACATACAATCATGACTGGTATATATATAAACACAAGTTACACAATCAGCCCTCTGACAATCTAAATATATTCAACTTGGTCTAATATTCCCCCGCAAGCTAAGGGCAGGTGACGACCTTCAGCTTGGAACGAAGAAATGCAAAATGATCAGCTGCAAGCGGCTTTGTAAAGATGTCGGCTATCTGATCATGAGTACATATAAACTGAACCCGTAACCTCCCTTGCGCCACCTTTTCGATCTCTGACAAAATGAAAGTCAACTTCGATATGTTTTGTGCGAGCATGAAAGACCGGGTTTGCTGAAAGATAGGTTGCTCCTAGATTATCGCACCACAGTGTCAGAGCATTTGGCATTGTTACCCCAAGTTCCCGAAGTAAAGACTGAAGCCATGTTATTAACGCTACAATGTCTGTCATGGCTTTGTATTCAGATTCCGTCAAGGAGCGAGAAACTGTCTGCTGTTTTCGTGTTGTCCATGAGACTAGGTTAGCACCCATATAGATGGCATATCCCCCCGTCGAGCGACGATCAATAGGACATCCTGCCCAGTCCGAGTCAGAGAACGCCTCAATGTCTGACCAATAATTATCAGTAAAGGCATGCAAGCTCGAACCAGAACGATGCTGTAAACGTAAACCGAAGTTCGAGGTGCCGAGAAGATATCTTAGGATGCGTTTTACCGCAACCCACTGATCCTCGGTTGGAGCATGCATGAATTAACACGCTCGGCTGACCGCAAAGCTGATGTCCGGTCGCGATAGTGTGAGATATTGAAGTGCACCGACCAGTTGATGATATTTAACAGGATCCGAAAAAGGCAGGCTGCCATGACCGAAGGACGAGTGAGATGTTGACATAGGCGTTGGTACTGGTTTAGCATTGGAAAGACCTGCTCGTTGAAGAAGTTCAAGAATCTATTTTTGTTGAGAAAGTATGATATCATCACCAACTCTGACAATTTCGAGCCCCAAGAAGTAATCCAGATTGCCCAATTTTTTTAAGGCAAGACTAGCACTCAGATGAGAAATAACATTGTTGATAGTCGTCGAGTTGTTGCCGGTGACAATGATATCATCAACATAGATGAGGAAATAAATCAAAGTGCATATGTAGTTATAGATGTATAACGAATGATTTGTTCTTGAGCCTTTGAACCCCAAGCGTTGTAAAGCAGCAGAAAGTTTTTCAAACCAGGCTCGGGGAGCTTGTTTGAGGCCGTACAGAGACTTCTGAAGTTTGCACACATAGTCTGGGTGATTTTTGTCTATAAAGCCTTGTGGTTGACGAAGATAAATAGTTTCCTGAAGATCACCGTGGAAAAAAAAGCATTTTTAAAATCAAGTTGCCGAAGAGACCACTTGTGTGTGACGACAAGCGAAAGAACAACCCGGATTGTGGTGGGTTTGACCACAGGGCTAGATTTCTCATTGTAGTCAATGCCATGTTCTTGAGTGAAGCCTTTTGCCACTAAACGAGCTTTGTAGCGAGCCGGTTCTCCATTTTTATCTGTTTTAATCCTGTAAATCCACTTACAATCAACAATGTTAGTACCAGGAACAGGTGGAGCAAGTGACCACGTACCATTTTGGACAAGTGCCGAGTATTCTTCGGCCATAGCTTGGCGCCATTCGTGTGATTTGTTGGCAACGGTAAAAGAAGTAGGTTCGGTTACAGGTGGTATGGTAGTAGCGATGTTAGCGGAAGGATCGAATGGAACTTTTTGCTTTGGGCGAGGTCACAGGTTTGGTGGACGGGTGCGTGGAGGCGGAGGGGGGTCGATGTAGGACTCGGTGTGGGCGACGAATGGGAGCTGGATGAGGGGCTAGTGGGAGCGGCGGTGGACGACGAGGGGCTGGTGGGTACCGATGTTGGGGAAGGGGTAGTCTGAGAGGATGTGGGGGATGATGCTTCGGATGTGGGTTCGATAGGTGGAGAAGCAGATGGGGTCGACGAGGTGGGAGGGGGGAGGGCATGAAGGTGACATAGTTTTCTTGTGAGGATGTAGGATGAGATGGTATAAATGGTTGGTGAAAGGGAAGAATGTGCTCATTAAATCGCACATGCCAAACAATGTAGATGCGGTCGGTTGACACGTCAAGGCACCTATAACCATGATGTTGGGAACTATACCCAAGAAAGATACACATTGTGGACCGAAAATCCATCTTGTATGGATTGTAGGGGCGAAGGTACCGGAAGCATTGGCACCCAAAAACCCGTAAGAATGTGTAATCCGGGTGTCGTTTGTGAAGGATTTCAAATGGAGATTGGTTGTTTAAGGAATGAGATGGCATACGGTTAATTAAATAAATGACGGTTTCGAATGCGAATTGCCAATATCGCGGTGGGGCAGCCGAATGGGCTAGAAGGGATAAGCCCATTTCGACAACGTGTCGGTGTCTACGTTCGACTGTCCCATTTTGTTCGCTGGTGTGGGGACACGAGCGACGATGAATAATACCTAGATCACTGAAAAAGTTGTAAGATTACGGAATCCCGCCCCCTCCCCCCACCCCTCAGTCGGATTGCACGAACCACATGTATTTTGGGTGGTGGTCAACATAAAGTAGAAAGTACAGATAACAATCAAAAGAAACAGTAGGTGCTATGACAATCAAGAGAACTGAGGTCAAACTGTCAAATGAACTCTGATTAAACTAATTTCAGTGGCTTTAGAACCGGCTCATTGAATCCTTAAAGTTAAACCCTAAAGATAAGCACCAAATGCACCTATATTTAGGATTCGGCGATACGGTTTCAGTGCCACCAAAATGAACTCAATCGGAGTTCATTTGAGTTGGATTTTCCCAGTTTCAAAAAGCAAGGTAAGATCATAACCTCTATATTAACGGTTTGAAAAAAAAATAATAAACTACAACTTTTATTTAGAATGTTTGTTGAGTATGTGAGAGAGTATCTCATTTCACCTTTTTCCCCTTTAGATTAATGTAGGCGCAAGTAGACAAGTAGTTGACAAAATAATATATGATAAGGTTGACAAACAAACCGATAAGGTTGATCCAGATATAACGATAAACGTTGTTGGATAGGGTGATTTAGTTGTGGTGGAGCGGAGTGATAAATATTGTTGACCCAAGGGCCAAGGCTGCTAGTTATTTAAAACCAATCTTTTTGTTGGGCCTTGTGTTAAATTGTGTATTTGATACTTGTTTCTTATCTAAATTAGGTGAAGTATTGTTTAATTGTTTTGCATTATGTTTGGTTTAATTGGTTTAATTGGTTTTCTTGTGTTTACATATTGGTTTAGATCAGGCTTGTGGCACATAGATTTGGGCTTGTCGAGCTGATTTAGAGATTGCTAATGGCCTTAGAAACCGGGGCTAAGGAGGAAGGTGTTGGGTTATGTAGAGGCTTGGTCCAGTTGAGTAGCTTCGGTCCATCTTAATTCTTTATTAATAGGCTCATCTAACTTAGTTTCTTTTTTTGTTTTTCTTTTTTTTTGAACGGCAAACACCTAGTTACTCGAGGGTCTCACTACCCATAGACCGTGCGGCCATCTATGTTGCACATCCATTCCAGAGGAAACCCACCGCCCAAAGGCCTACTTTGCTAGAACCTCTGACCCACCTCTATAATTTTTCATTCACTTTTTGTGTCCGGTGAGATTTGAACCTTTGTCTCATCATGGCAAATGATGCTACACACAGGCCGTGCGAGTAACAAGGACCCTCTATGTTGCGCATCCATTCCAGAGGAAACCCACCGCTCAAAGACCCACTTTGCTAAAACCTCTGACCCACCTATATAATTTTTCATTCACTTTTTATCTCCGATGAGATTTGAACCCTTGACCTCCATGTTGGAAGGCAAGGGTGTATCCACTCCACCAAATAGCGGGGGATATCTAAGTTAGTTAGGTCATATACTTCATGTAATTCCTGATCAAAATCACAAGATTTTAAGACAGAAATAGATAATAGATAGAGTTTATGGTTGCGGCCTGCTGACTGAGATCATATCAGATCGAGCCACGTTAAATCTCGTGTTTTGAGATTTGAAGCCTTGACCTCCATGTTGGAAGGCAAGGGTGTATCAACTCCACCAAATGGTGAGGGATATCTAAGTTAGTTAGGTCATATACTTTATGTAATTCCTCAAAGTCACAAGATTTTGAGACATAAATAGATAATAGATAGAGTTTCTGGTTGCAGCCTGCTGACGTAGATCATATCAGACCGAGCCACGTTAAATCTCGTGTTTATTCATCTTTCAATTATGTTATCTGGTTGTTTGTTGATTGCTTTCGTGTGCATTTGGTGAGCACTCGATTCGTACCCAATAACTGGCATCACAACCAAGGTCTGCAATTGTGTTCGTGATATTCTTGCCACATGTTTGTTGGGAATTTACAGTGGGATCCGGGTTACCGATTTTATTTTATTAAAACCGATTTGATAATAAAATTAATTCCAAATTAATTTAGCAGCGGAAACGAATTAAAACGCGGACGCAACTGTAACAGGATCAATCACCGGCACGACAAACACAGAAAATATATTTATTCAAATAAATAAATAAATACATTAATAAATTAAATATCTAATAAATTAGATATACCTTAGCGGGTTCCGAACAACCGTTCGAGACACCCGAGTTCAATGGACTCGCGCTAGGGTGAACTGAAACTTCTGACTCGAATCGGCGGGTCAGATCTGCGACTGAAACTCCGGCGGTCATCGGGGGCGGCGGTGGTGGTAACTTCACCATCGGTGGCGGCGACAAAATCCTTTCCGACGGGATCGCCACGGGGACCGATCCTACGATTATCTCGTCACCGAAAACCGGCGGCGACGAGGTGGCGGTGACCGGAGGATAAAGCGGTGCGGGCCACGAGGACGGTACGGGACGAGGTGGTCTCGGTTGTGCCGGCAACGCGAGAACCACCGGGCGGCGATCGACCGTCGGTGCGCCGGCGGACGCGGCGGCGGTGGCGGCTGCGGCCTTGGCTGCGGCGGCGGCTGCGGCTTCGGCTGCGGCTTCGGCTCGGCTTGCTGCCTCGGCTCGGGCGGTGGCTGCTTCCTGATCGAGTCGCTGGATGATGCTTGCGAATCGTTGATCCATCGGAATTGCAGTGGTGGCGTCACCGGAGATCAAGGGCGGCGACGGCTTAGGGTTTTTCTTCTCTGGTCTGTTTCGCAGAGAGAGAGATCTGGGAGGAGGAGATCAGGGTTTCGAAAACTTATGACTTGTTCTCTACTCCTCCCCACCTTATAGGAGAATTTCGCAGACCATGGGCCCACCATGGTCTTCTGCGAATTATCCATGGCCCACCAATGGGTTAGACTGTTAACCCATTAACAGTTTAACTCATCCATCTATTTAATCGCGAGCCGATAAAATATGTCATCGTAATAAATAAATCAATATTTATTTATCCGCCAATCAGTTCAATTAACTAATTAAAATAGTAATTAGTTTATTATCCATTGCCCCGGGTGTAACTCTTACGGGTCAATATCGGTCGGGTTCGTTAATTCGTCGGGTCAGGACACCATATATCCAACAGTCTCCCACTTGGACTGAACGCGACAGTTTAACGAGCGCAGCCAGAGGCACTCTAGCTATGCATGGCTACACCAACTAATATTGACACTTTAAGTCGGTTGCCAAAGTATATCTGATTGACTATCAAGCAGACTCACGACTTGTGCATTCATTGTCATATGTTCCTTTCTGCATAAGACACTGATGAATCTTGGGACATGGACTCCCATGTTTTATTCATCGATTTTCATTCTCGATACAATTCGAAGTGATCCAACAAACACACAGTAAGTTTGGGTGAGGCCTCACACTTATCACTTGGAATCAACGAGGGCGCCTTTATGTCTAACTGTTGCCGAAGCAAGAGTACAGAATCCCTTGTTGAGGCATACAACTCCCACTAAACCTCAGAGCCATTCCCAAAAGTAGCCGTTATGGCTGGCAGTTACGCGACAACGTTAGGCTACAATCAAAGAATGTTCTTTAGTAGAGAGGAGTTCGAATATGCGTCTCAGGTCTAAGGATACATTAGAGCATGCATTTAATCAAGCAGGCAAGTTTCCATGTTTGCGCTGCATGATGCGAGTTACGTCCAACGTCATTCACCAATGAGGTCTGTTAGTTTGAACGTTAAACAACTTTAAAGTTCAACTAGTCACAATAGTCTTACTTTAGTATAGCTCCCACTTACTAATCGACTACGGACATTTAGGACAAGAACTTATTGTCCATGGATTAAACGTACAAATATTGAACACAGTTATGTAATTCATTATTGCATAAAACAGATGGAATAAGAATGATATAGATAACTGTTGGTGTTCATACATCCAAATACTGAATCAAAACATGTCTTTAGCTAATCTAAGCCCTATCGCTTCTCTGTGGCGTATATGAGTCTCCTGAGTCATAGGCTTAGTAAAGGGATCAGCTAAGTTTTGATCTGTGTGTACTTTGCTTATCTTAATTTCATTTCTGTCGACTACTTCTCTTATGTAGTGGAACTTCCTCAGTACGTGCTTGGCCATCTTATGGGACCGTTGCTCTTTGGCTTGAGCTATAGCGCCTGTGTTATCGCACAGCATCTCGATGGGTTGCCTAATACTTGGCATAGCATCGAGATCGGATATGAACTTCTTCATCCACACGGCTTCTTTAGCAGCTTCTGAGGCGGCTATGTATTCGGATTCAGTAGTAGAATCAGCTACTACTGGCTGTTTTGAGCTTCTCCAAGAAACAGCCCCTCCGTTAAGAGTGAATACGAATCCTGACTGTGAGCGAGAGTCATCTCGGTCAGTCTGAAAACTGGCGTCAGTGTAACATCTTACAGTGAGCTCCTCATCGACACCCCCATATACGAGAAACATATCAGTGGTGTTTCTCAAGTATTTTAGTATGTTCTTTACAGCCGTCCAGTGAGCTAGCCCTGGCGTCTGTTGGTACCGACTTGTCACGCTCAATGCATACGAGACATCCGGTCGTGTGCAGAGCATGGCATACATGATAGATCCAATAGCAGAGGCAAATGGGATCGATGCCATTTGGCTTATCTCGCGCTCCGTTTTAGGTGCTTGAGATTTGTCCAATATTGTTCCCTTAGTCATGGGAACTGCTCCTTTCTTGGAGTTGCTCATATTGAACCGAGCTATGATCTTATCTATGTATGTGCTTTGACTGAGTCCTAAAAGGCGCTTAGATCGATCTCTGTGAATCTTGATTCCCAGAATATAAGCGGCTTCTCCAAGGTCTTTCATAGCGAAACAAGATGAAAGCCATTTCTTAACTTCGTTAAGCATGGGTATGTTGTTCCCTATGATCAATATATCGTCCACGTACAGTACGAGGAACGATACAGCGCTCCCACTTGCCTTTCTGTAAACACAAGGCTCATCTTTGTTTTGTTCAAAACCAAACTCTTTGACTTTCTGATCAAAACGAAGATTCCAGCTTCGAGATGCTTTCTTGAGTCCATAAATGGACTTACTAAGCTTGCAAACCTTGTTTGGATTCTCTGGATCGACAAAACCATCAGGCTGAACCATGTAGACATCTTCTTCGAGTTGTCCGTTCAGGAAGGCGGTTTTCACGTCCATTTGCCATATCTCATAGTCATGGTATGCGGCTATGGCAAGGAGAATCCTGATCGATTTGATCATGACAACGGGCGAAAAGGTCTCATCATAGTCAATCCCCTGGGTTTGAGTGAAACCTTTTGCTACAAGCCGTGCCTTGTAGGTTTGCACATTTCCATGCATGTCAGTTTTTCTTTTAAAGATCCACTTGCTCCCTACTGCCCGTGTACCGGGGGGTAGCTCAATCAAGTCCCAGACGTGATTGTCACGCATAGATTGCATCTCAGCGTTCATGGCTTCAAGCCATTTATCAGATTCCGGATCTGATATAGCAGCTTTGTAATTAATAGGCTCATCGTTAGAATCGGCTATTAACAGAACATCGAAGGCCTCATGATATCCAAGGTATCTATCGGGCTCATGTCGTATTCTTTCGCTCCTACGAACGCTTGTGCTTGTGTTTGGGTCTGATGGTGCGACAACAACTTGTCGGTCAGACACAGCGACTGTTTCAGGGTTAGGTGAATCTTGAATTTCTTCAAGATCCACTGGATCACTATTTGTTCCTCGAGTAAGAAATTATTTCTCAAGGAATTTGCCTTTCCGCTTGATGGAAACAGTGTTTGCATCGGGATGGTAGAAGTAATAACCGGTATTACCATAGTATCCAACGAAAGTTACCTTTTCGCCTCGAGGATCGAGCTTATTATCAGAATCACTGCTGACATAAGCATCACATCCCCATACCCTGAGGTATAAAAGTTTGGGAAGAGAACCATGCCATATCTCATATGGGGTCTTCCTTACTTTCTTGGTCGGTGCCAGATTTATTAGGCGAGCAGCGGTTAAGATGGCATATCCCCAAAAGGAATGCGGCAAGGTTGTCCTGCACATCATCGATCGAACCATGTTAAGCAGGGTTCGATTCCTCCTTTCACTAACGCCATTTAACTGGGTGTGCCAGGTGGAGTAGGTTGTGAAACGATTCCACATTCCTTCAGATGATTTAGGAATTCAGCGCTTAGGTATTCACCGCCTCTATCTGATCGAAGTATTTTAATAGTTCGAGTCAGCTGATTTTGTACTTCGTTTTGAAACTCTTTAAACTTTTCAAAAGTTTCATGTTTGTGTTTCATCAGATAGACATAGGCATATCTGCTGTAGTCATCGATGAAAGTCACGAAGTAGCGTTCACGATTTCTCGTCTCGGTTCGAAAGGGTCCACACACATCGGTGTGAATAACGCCTAACAAACCTTGGGCCCGTTCACCTGTGTGGGTGAAGGGTGACTTGGTTAATTTACCAGATAAGCATGACTCGCATTCATCAAAGGAATCTGCATCTTGGGATTCGAGAATGCCAGCAGTTTGCAACTTCTTGATGCGGGCCTTGCTTATGTGACCAAGTCTATGGTGCCATAACGAGGATTCGTTACTATCAGCTTTGTTTCTTTTAGAAACATGATAAAGCTGGTCGTTTGTTTGAACATCTATCTCATATATTCCATGTTGAGGTTTAGCCTCGAAATAAAAGATATCATTAAGGTAAGCAGAAATCACATTTCCATTAAATTTATACCGAAATCCTTGTTCAAACAATGAAGAGACAGAAATAATGTTCCTGGATAAACCAGGTGCATATAAACAATTAATCAAATTAACTACAAGGCCTGAAGAACATGAAAAAGAAAATGTTCCAGTAGCAAGTACTGGGACCTTCTTCCCGTCACCAACGATGAGGTCCATGCGGCCTCGTTCTGTCTTCTTCCACTTCTCAGGTTCCTGCAAAACATTAACAATGTGGTAACCACATCCAGTATCAAATACCCATGAATTGGAGGAAACAGTGAAAAGTTCAATAACATTTATTGAAATACCTGATGAGCAACCCTTATTAGAGTTCTTGGTCATCTTCAGCTTTGCAAGATAAACAGGACAGTTGCGACGCCAGTGTCCCATTTTGTTGCACTCATAGCACAGGCGCTCCTCAGGAGGCTGAACCTGTGGTTTCTTGCCTTTGCCCTCTTTAACCTTCTTGGCTTTGGAGATCTTTGTATTCGTAACCTTGAGCACGTCGGGCGTGGTCCTGATCTTCACGTTGGGTATCAACGGAATAACCTCCTCGATCGACTGAGCCGAAATATTAATCGCAAGAATACGATAATGTTCTGGCAAAGATCTGAGTACTACATCAAGAGCCATCCCGTCAGAGATGGAGTAGCCAAGGTCGATCAGTATGTCACGATACGCTTTCATCAGCATGACATGATCGTATGGAGAGGAGTCGTTAGCCATAGAGCAGTTCACAAATTGTGAAAGTGCATCAGCTCGCTCAGTCCTCTGACTCAATTAAAATAAATCCTTGAGTTTACGAATGATGTCATAAGCAGACATTCCCATGAAATTGTACCGATAATCCTGAGTCATGCTAGACAACATCAGGTCAGTGACGTCCTTATCATCGTCAGTGTGCTTTTGGAGCTCAGACCGCGAGTTCTCATTTAGCAAGTAAGATGGAATACTCGCGATCGGTCGGTCAATGACATAGAGTTTCCCGAAGAGCCTTAAAAGGTTCCTCAGGGTTGTCTGCCATGCGAGAAAGCCAGACTCAGTGAAGGGGTCGAGTTGTACCATTGAACTTAATGGTGGTGAGTTTTCTTTAGCCTTCTGAAAATAAGCAAAGTAAATTTAATCAGTATTTTCGATGTTTATTTTTCTTTAAAATAAGTTGGTAAGGTTTATTTTAAGAAAATGAGAATTCGTTTAGACGAGATCACTTGAGACCGCCAAAAGAGCCTCAGGAGCAAAACCGTGTAAACAAACTGACAACGATTGCCAATTGTGAGACTCAAGTCACAACTCTCGGTATGAGGCCGCTATATACATACAATTGTATTTTGCGATACGTTTAGCCTCATCCGTGCCCACTTTAGCAGTACACGTCTGTGGCGCGGTGTTGAAATACTCCAACACTACGAACATATACGTTTAAAGCGATAGTAATCCTAAATGGTCGATGTGATGACACGGTGTTGAAATACTCCAATGTCATTCACCTTAGAAGGTACCCTCGGCACCAAGTGCGGTGTTGAAATACTCCAACACTGATGCTCCGGTAAATACGTTCCAAGTTCAACTTGAGATAGGATGGCACGAACTACCAGTTTTAAAGAATTACCAAATAGGGATATTAATTACTTTTAATATTTAATCATCGTCAGACACGAACGATAAAACCCTATCTCCACTCGGGACCAGTAAATTAATTTAACCTAATTAAATTACTAAGTTGTCGCGAATGGCATATTGTGTGTTAAACGGCATAAGGTCTTGATCTCGCTCGAGCCATACAAGCAAGATCATATGAGACAATTTAAAATAAATTAAATTATAAAATGGTGAACGATCGAGATGGCAACTCTGTGCGATCTGGAATCCTGTTCAGCTCCCACTTGCTTTGACATCCCTCTGGCGTGTGTCCAGTCTTCGACTTTTGGTTACATACACATTTACAATTACTAAAACTACTTCTAGTAACCTAGCTCTAAAATTGTACAACTTTGAAACCCAAAATCCGGGTCCATGAACCAAAATCAAAACAAAGACAACCAATTGGGCCAACAACTTGGGCCAAACAGAGAAAAACAAATCACGCCATGACATTCATACATGATCACAAAATATAGAGGGGTCGGCCGTAACACACAATATAATATATGGAATTAAAATAATAAATTAAATTAATTCTAATTCGCAATTTGGATTTAAGTCGAAATTGCGAACGACCGGTCGCGGAAAGACCGGTTCTGGTTTGCGCGCGGTGATAATGGCTCTGATACCACTGTTGGGAATTTACAGTGGGATCCGGGTTACCGATTTTATTTTATTAAAACCGATTTGATAATAAAATTAATTCCAAATTAATTTAGCAGCGGAAACGAATTAAAACGCGGACGCAACTGTAACAGGATCAATCACCGGCACGACAAACACAGAAAATATATTTATTCAAATAAATAAATAAATACATTAATAAATTAAATATCTAATAGATTAGATATACCTTAGCGGGTTCCGAACAACCGTTCGAGACACCCGAGTTCAATGGACTCGCGCTAGGGTGAACTGAAACTTCTGACTCGAATCGGCGGGTCAGATCTGCGACTGAAACTCCGGCGGTCATCGGAGGCGGCGGAGGTAGTGGCGGCGGTGGTGGTAACTTCACCATCGGTGGCGGCGACAAAATCCTTTCCGACGGGATCGCCACGGGGACCGATCCTACGATTATCTCGTCACCGGAAACCGGCGGCGACGAGGTGGCGGTGACCGGAGGATAAAGCGGTGCGGGCCACGAGGACGGTACGGGACGAGGTGGTCTCGGTTGCGCCGGCAACGCGAGAACCACCGGGCGGCGATCGACCGGCGGTGCGCCGGCGGACGCGGCGGCGGTGGCGGCTGCGGCCTTGGCTGCGGCGGCGGCTGCGGCTGCGGCGGCGGCTGCGGCTTCGGCTCGGCTTGCTGCCTCGGCTCGGGCGGTGGCTGCTTCCTGATCGAGTCGCTGGATGATGCTTGCGAATCGTTGATCCATCGGAATTGCAGTGGTGGTGTCACCGGAGATCAAGGGCGGCGACGGCTTAGGGTTTTTCTTCTCTGGTCTGTTTCGCAGAGAGAGAGATCTGGGAGGAGGAGATCAGGGTTTCGAAAACTTATGACTTGTTCTCTACTCCTCCCCACCCTATAGGAGAATTTCGCAGACCATGGGCCCACCATGGTCTTCTGCGAATTATCCATGGCCCACCAATGGGTTAGACTGTTAACCCATTAACAGTTTAACTCATCCATCTATTTAATCGCGAGCCGATAAAATATGTCATCGTAATAAATAAATCAATATTTATTTATCCGCCAATCAGTTCAATTAACTAATTAAAATAGTAATTAGTTTATTATCCATTGCCCCGGGTGTAACTCTTACGGGTCAATATCGGTCGGGCTCGTTAATTCGTCGGGTCAGGACACCATATATCCAACAATGTTTGCGCTGATCGTTGGATTTTGATATTTGTACTCCACAAATTTTGGTTGCTATTCGCGGGATTGTTTGAAGGTTGGTTTCGCATTCGCTGAAGATCAGTTTTGCGGGTGTTCTACGAAAATAAGTTTCAGTTAATATTGATATTCATTAAAAACTGAAAGGTAACATACATGACTCAAGTCAACACGCAGGAAATGCGGGCAACAAGTTGCGCCGCCAGCCCTTTTTGAATATCAAACCCTAAACGTATAAAAATAATATTCTTCAATCTAGAGGCCGCGATATTCCTGTACATGACTTTCTGGATCCGGCACAACATGGTCGCCGCCTCCGACTCAAGATGACCAAATGTATCAAAAGCGAAGAGAACAAACACATGTTGAATTTTGATGTACGCTTTCTCGTGTTTGTTCACCTTCGCAGCAGCCGCTCTGGACGCCGCCTGGCCCGCCTTGAAGGTACTGGCCCTTAGCCCCACAAGGGGAGAAACCCCCGTTAAATCGACGCATGCATGCTTCCCATTCTGCCACCAAAAATAAGTACATCGGCTAGCCTGAGGGTTGAGCGCCCATCCAAGGGGTCGAACAGAAAGTTAACAGGAGCTTCCTTCCTGGCCGAGATCCCAGCCCACCTAAAAATGTCAAACAGAACGTCTAACCACATCATGTTGATATTTAAACCTCGGGAGCTCTTTGCAGTGGACGGCGTGCTCCCCAAACGAATCCATACACGCCTTATTGCAGACGCGACATATTTCATCCACGGGAATTTCATAGGTTCGAAAAGTGAGAGTGCGAAAACTCATGAGGTGCAAAAACTTTGAACCTTACATTCAATGAAAGTGTGAATCCTTGAACATTACATTCAAATGACTTTTCTTATGAAATTTCAAGGGCGAAATATTTGTTCGAAATCTCGTGTAGTCATGTGTGAAAAGTTAGTGTGGAATCGCATAGTGTGCAATCTAAGTGTGAAATCTCTAGGTCGTTCGTTTCGGTTGTCAATTATTATTGCAGAAGACTGAAGAGTTCAGATTAGAAAAGTTCGATAGCCAAGACTTTGGATGATAGAAAATGCAGATAGACGACCTACTAGTTAAAAAAACAAACTTGGATAGTTGGATTTGATAATTTTCTTCAAATAGTGACAAATCAGTATAAAATAATAATAATAATAATAATAAAATTTCACAAACTAATATAAGTAACACCTGCATGTCATCACACGCAATCATTCTCTCCACTTCCTATAGTAAGATTCCAGATTTGACCTTTTTTATGTCATATAAATGATCATATCAATTGATTTTTAATGAAGTCAGTCTATCTGTAACAATAATAGTTTTATATAAAATGGAGATAACAACATTGAACCATATAAAGACACTTGAAATATGAAAGATCAATGTAACTAGAAAAAAAAAATATGAAACATGAATCTAAGAACTGCTAGTCTGCTAGCTAGAATTAAAAATCTATAGTTATATCACCCGTGCCTGTGCCTGTACCAACGAGCTCATAGCTCAATGATATTTGAGGGGACTTAAGACCATAAGGTCTTGGGTTCAAAACCGGGTGTAAGCAAAAATACTTTCCGGGTGGTAGACATGGGTTTTCTCAGAAATAACTGGGTTTCCTCTGAAGTTGGAGATGGATATATAGAGAGGCAATACCGCTGAGCCCAAACATACCGTTAATAAAATATATCACCCGTACGTGTTGTCAAAACCGGACCGGACCACGCTTGCTTCTCCCCTTTGTCTAGATTTCTTCGGATTGTGGCATTGCGCCAACCGGTAGAACTGGTAAACTGTCACAACTGTCAGTTTCAAAACATTGTATGTTATACATGAAGGGAATATACCAGGTTAACCTGGACTAATTTGACAATGACAAGTTAACTGTATGAAATATCCAGGTGGTTTCCAACAATTTTTATAACTACAGGATGAGGGGTTGACTACTTAATAGTCTTAATTAAACAGTGATGAATAATCTTGATTAATTATGGTCCAGCCTAACTGAGCTAGCACAACAGAATGAGGGTGTCCATGAAGAAGTGCCCACCTTCCAGCTAAAATATTAATAAGATGCATCCTAGGTATATTAATCATATAAGATTATTCAACGTACACTATAAACAAGAAAAAATGTAAATAAATTAATAATTAATAATACTAAATAAATAAAGTAGGAATCTTTTAAGCATGTATAAGATGAGCCCATGTCCAGGGGATTCAAAATAAGGGTTGCTAGATAAATGAAGTTGTTCCAAGGTTTTGTTCCAATGTTGGTTCTTTTTTGTTTAGTTCTTACATCAGTATTGGTTCATGCCCAAGATGATCAGTCTGGTACTATGCATTATTTAGTATTATTTTCTCTAAATATGAATATATGATCACTAATTATATATCTATATCTAATCACCTTGTTAACCTCTGATCATGATCATATGCAGGCTTCAAGAGCATAGATTGTGGGATTGTCGAAGGCTCAACCTACACCGATAATGTAACAAAAATTAAATATGTTTCAGATGTTGACTTCATAGACAGTGGTGAAATCCATAATATATTTCCCACATACGACAATTCTTACGACATTGATACACAGACTACCACCCTCAGAAGTTTTCCTCAAAACACCAGAAACTGCTACACACTAAAACCAAGCCAAGGAAAGGGTAACAGGTACTTAATAAGGGCAAGTTTTCAGTATGGGGATTATGACTTCAAGGGGAAACTTCCAAAATTTGATCTCTATCTTGGATCTGATTACTGGGATACGATTAGATTTCCTTCATCAGAAGAACCAATAAACATGGAGATTATACATCTTTTGTCATCTGATTACATACATGTTTGCCTAGTAAATACAGGTCATGGAACACCTTTTATATCAGCAATAGAACTACGGCTTCTGGCAGGTGATATGTATAAAGAAAGTACTGATTTTGGATCGTTATGCCTTTTTGATCGTTTTAATTATGATACTGGGTTTACAACAGTCAGGTACAGATTATAAAATATGTTCAGTACATGCTTTGAAAATTATAGACTATCTTCAAGAACACAAAAGCACTAACTTCATTTTTTTCTTGTTTCTTGACTTAGATATATGGATGACAAGTATGATCGATTATGGAGTCAATTTAGTTGGGAAAGTAGTGCATACTTAAAAACATCAGATCATGTTTATACAGATTTCTCAGATAACCCACCACAAGTGGTCATGAATTCGGCCCTCACTCCAAACTCTCCAAATGGTTCAATTAACATTAATTGGATTCCTGATAATGCTACTGATCATTTTTTCATATATATGCACTTTGCTGATATTGAAATACTGAAAAGCAACCAGTTAAGAGAATTCAACATTTACCTAAATGGAAATCTCTTTAATGGACCTTTCCCTCTACCTTTCTCTCCAATAAATCACACAACCACCACTTTTTATAGTACATTACCGGAGAACGTATCTCCCATGTATGCACTCACAATAAAGAAAACTAAGAAATCGACCCTTCCTCCAATCATCAATGCTCTAGAGCTTTATACTTTGAAACAGTTCCCACAAATGCAAACATATGATCAAGATGGTAAGTGTAGAATCTGTTCTTTGATGTTATAACAAAGTAGGTTCAAATATAACTAATTCTATTATCTTCTTAATTGTTATTAGCTGCTGTATTGTGGAGCATTAAGTCAACTTACAAAATAAATACAAAAAATTGGCAAGGAGATCCATGTACTCCACATGAATTTGTTTGGGAAGGAATTGGATGCAACTACAATGATACTGAATTCCCTAGGATCGTGTCATTGTAAGTATACAAATTCAACCCCCACCGCCCAATGTTACAATTCTGTTGTGCATGCATGAATTTATAAATGTTTATTCTGAAATCAGGAACTTGTCTAGCAGCGGATTGAATGGAGGTATAGATCCTGGAATGGCTAATCTCACAATTATACATACCTTGTAAGTGAACACTTTAGAGAGACAAACAAAACTACAATATATACAAAAGATAACTCCAATAAATATTGTCCTAACCCCTATTTCAGGGATTTGTCAAACAATAATTTGACAGGAACCGTGCCTAATTTTCTTTCCGAACTTAACTTCCTACGGGTCCTGTAAGTTATATGTCTCTTGAACTAGCATCAACAGTCTAGTTAAGTGGTAAAAACTAATCTCTTTTACTATTCGTTATAGTGTTCTAAAAGGAAACAATTTCGTCGGGCCAGTTCCGGCAGGGCTCCAAGCAAAGGCGGATAAGGGATCATTGTCATTAAGGTTTGGCTCCCATTTATGAACATGATGACTGAATAAATTATCATCCATTGCTTTAGCAATTAACATCTACTCCCCAATATCAGTTTGGATGACAAGAGTACAGGCGAGCCTGCAAGTTCTTGTGACATGAATACTTGTAAAAACAAGAAGGGTAACAAAATCATTGTTCCAGTAACAGCATCAGTTGCATCTCTCTTTCTGATTTTGATTGCATTCACTGCTGTATGGATGATTAAAAAACAAAACAAACACGGTATGAGAAACCCAGCTGTATAATTAGATAGTCTTGTCAAATAATCTTTAATGAAAATCCATACACTCAAAACATGCACAGGGCTGGACATACGAAAAAAACAGTACACATACTCAGAGGTACAAAGCATTACTGACAACTTTAGTGTTGTTCTCGGGAGAGGAGGATTTGGAACAGTTTACCATGGGATTATAGGTGATACACAAGTTGCTGTCAAGATGCTTTCCGGGTCATCTCTCCAAGGAGACAAGGAATTTCAGGCTGAGGTAAATCAGAAACATTAAACATGCATAAGATTAGAATCAGAAACAAGAAAATGTGAGCCACGAAAATTACTTGGTAAGCTACAAGATTTATCTCATGTACAGGCCTATCTTCTCTTGGGTATTCATCATAGAAACTTGATCTCACTTGTTGGATACTGCAATGATGAAAGCCACAAGGGAATCATTTATGAGTTCATGGCTAATGGGAACTTGGAAAGCCATATATTCGGTATTTTCCGTACATTATATCTTTAGTTTAGACATCTTTTTTGTTTGTTTGTTTGTCTCAACAGTTCAAAGTGAACGAAGGTATTTCAAATATACTAATATTCTAAACTACTAGAGCAGATACGCCATCAAGTTTCTTGAATTGGCAAGAAAGGATGCAAATAGTATGTGATGCAGCACATGGTCCGTAAGCAAAAAGAAAAGTTCCCAATCTACTTGCTTGTACTTTTTGCCTCAATGATCATGAAGATTTTTAACCAAATGGGATTCTATTTTTAGGGCTAGAATACATGCATCATGGTTGCAAGCCGCCAATAGTCCATAGAGATATCAAGGGTACCAACATCTTACTGAATGAAGCATTTCAGGCAAAACTAGCGGATTTTGGGTTGTCCAAAGCTTTTCCAACTGAAGCTGGTACACATATTTCAACAACAGTTGTTGGCACTCCGGGGTACCTCGACCCTGAGTGAGTTTTCCTAATTAATTTTGTATCTAAAACTTATGTATAGTTTCTGAAAAAGGATGTGATTTAGTAACAAAGCTTATATTCTTCAAATATAACATAATGATGTGAACTCGACAAACCTTACATGATGTTATCCATGGATGTTTGGTATAAATGAAATAAGAATTCTGGCTTGCAGGTATTACACATCAAACAGGTTGACCGAGAAAAGTGATGTTTATAGCTTTGGGGTTGTGCTTCTAGTGGTGATCACAGGCCAACCTGTAATAACCAAAAATGAAAATGACATCATACACATAAGTAGATTGGTCAATCTAAAGCTAGCACAAGGGGACATTAATAACATTGTTGATCCAAAGCTACAGAGGGATTTTGACGTCAATTCAGCATGGAAGGCTGTAGAGCTAGCAATGGCTTGTGTTGCACACACACCAAGCAGAAGGCCAACAATGAACGAAGTGGTTATGGAGTTAAATGATTGTTTAGTCGCAGAAAGAGCTCGTCAGGAGACCCAACCAAAGAAGTTAACTACAATCATGTCCTTTAATATGGAGAGTGCATATGATCCAACCCCACTATAGTGAATTAAAAACACCTTTTTGTTTCAAAATTTGTGTGATGCTTTATTTTTTGTTGTGTGTCATACCCTTGATATCTGTGTTCCACAATTGGTTTGTATTTCCACCATGTTCTTTCTAGTATCCTTTTCATTTTTGCTTGTTGGCATTCATAAATAACATCTTTTAACATGTAACTTATGCAGCAAAATGTAAATTGTAGTCAAGCGTAGATTGTCCTGCTATGTCAGCCTTAAAAGCACAGGCACAAGATCTGTGGATTGATTGGAAAGACTTTATAATTGCAAGGTTAAAATTGTGTAATTAAGTCAAATGAGATGTTATGGACGAGCCATACTTCACCACATTTTTAGAGACTGGTTAGCTATTTTGGTCTGTATAAAGAAGAAAATTCATGATCAAGTGAACAAAATGCAAATTATAAAGTGAGTGGATGGAGTTTAAAGAGTTTTTAAAGTAATGTGTTTGGTAGCAGCCACGAAATGGTGAAAAAAAAAGATCAGATGGGTTACATAATCAAATTTGGGCTCATGAATTTTAAGTGGGCTGACGAGCCATCATAACTAATTATGATTGACGAAATCTTTTATGATGATCTTCCTACTCTAATAAACAATTACAACTATTGACACATGTCAAAACTAGATTAATTCTCACATAAGTTTTCTCTCCCAAATCTACTTCATAAATAAATTCTTTTTTATTGGAAATTATATCCTATTCTATAATCATGTTATATTTTTATTTATTTATATTTATGGAATCATGACACTCACACATAAATTTGCATCCTATTTCTATTTAAAATTATTTTTTTAACTATTATTGTTTTTATTTTAATAAATATTTAAACAACTTTTAAATACCAATAAACACTTATTTACCAATAAACATTTATGTTGCATTTTTCAAATATACAACTATACAAGCAGAGACATGATCTAAATATTGTTTTTTTATAAAGAGGGTAAAGTCACAAATACCATATTATTAATTATAATTTTAGCTTTTTATTGTAATACGTTATTTCGGTAATAAGAAGAGTATGCATGAATTTATCATTTATATAAATTTTTCAATGATTAGACCCGTATAACATACGGGTTCTATTCTAGTATTTAATATCTAACTGGGTTTTTTTCTTTGTAAATATCCAGTTTATCTATTAATGTTTAATACATTTGTTATAAGTTTCGAAGAGCGGCAAAGTTTATTTTTTTTTTATAATCTAATGTTGTTTTGTTTTGATTATGAGATCACACTTAATAGCTTCCCAACTCATGTTCTCGGTGGTTAATAATCTTATCATGTCAAAGCGGCCGGATTTGAAGGTTCATATTATACTTTGTGATTGAAGTTAAATGTGAGTATGTTTGTGGTATTCTATTCGGTATATTAATCTAGGTTATATTTAGGGGCGAAGGTTAGTGTGGGCCTAACCGGTCCCGGGTCCTACCCGTTTTTCGTTCAGAAGTGGAAATTTATACCTATTCAGTCCGAATTTTTTTGTATACTTAGTTTGGCTCTAATGAAATGTCGACCATTGATTTTCAGCCCTAACGGAATTTCTAGTCAAGCTTCGTCCCTGATATATTTTTAACTTCTAAACTTGAACCCTAGTGTAGTCATATTTAATACCTTGTTCGTTGCAATCTACTTTGTCATTCAAGTTTATATTTTATTTCTTCGATTCAAACAGGATCAAAGTTCCAGTTTGGTTTTAATAATTTAGGTAATTTAATATAAATAACCAAATAGAACGTATAGCGTTGACACAAATTACTTGTAAATAAGATACCTAACTTATCTTAGTTATCTATGTTAATTAGGTTTTACATGACCTTAAGTGCCCACACCAAATATCAACTATCTCAACACTCAGTTATGACCCTCATATTTCTTTACATGCACTTAATGATAATTAGGGGCGGATCCAGGGAAAAAAAATTATGGGTAGCGTTAAAAAAAATTTGTCGGGATTAATGGGGTTCGGGGCAGCACCCCCGGGAAAAAAAATTAGGTAATTAACGGGCTTTTGATCATATTCTCAAGTCAGGATCTAACTAAAAACCATAAAATTTATTCGAGTGGTAGCGGAAAATTCGTTTCAGGGGTAGCGAAATACCGAAATACCGAAAAACAAAAAAATTGCACATCGCAGTAAAAGTTCAGAGGTAGCGGACGCTACCTCTGCCCTTCAAGTAGGTCCGCCCCTAATGACAATACATCTTATTCAACTATGAAGGTGATGGTTATGCTTGGCACTAACCTCATATATTGTCCATGAGTTTAGAGACTTAATATTTGCCCCATATTACTTTTGGAGAAAATGATTTTGACTATTAGATTTTTATCTACGAAATATTTCTTGATCGGTGGTGAATATAAAAAGTTTGAACCGTTTGATTTCTTTTTGTATCATACATGTGAAAATCACATAACACCACTCTAATTATTGATGTTACGAACAAACTATAAACAACGACTAATCTTGTTTCAAGAAAAACTCAACTTTATAAATCACACTTTCTATAAGGTTTTCATTTTTTAAATCTTGTATCATCTTTGTCGATCAACATAAATATTCATAATCAAAGGTTCCAACATTTCATAAAATCTTTCTAGCACAAGTACAAGGCCGGATCGATTTTTGTAGGTCAAACTAAAAAGTCAACATAACCAATATTCATTAGATTTTCACAACTTTCGACACAGTTAGGTTTATTTTGCAAAGTTTATACTTTATACCAAGATGTGAAATAACGTAAAATCGTACCGGACAACGAACCATCATCTTATAGGTTCGTTGATTAGACTGGATTTCAGAGATAGTTGATTAAAATTAATTTAAAATCTGAAATATATATAAAAATTTAATACATAGGCTGTTTATTTCCTTTTAACATGTCATGACAACTTTCATTGTGATGTAGTGATAGGAAGCCTATGTTCTCTAATTGAGTCACAGGTTCGATTCTTACGGATAGCACTTTGGAAGGGATCATTGGCGATGATGGGAGACTTGGGGCTGAAAGGTCACAAGTTCGATCCCTGAGCTCCCAGGTTTTACCATCCGATCATTCACGAAGATGAATTTTCTCTAGAATGAATTCAACTAGTGTAAATAACCTCCGAGTTGTCTACGACATTCGTTGACCGTTAAAAAAAAGCATGACATAGATTTTTAAACCATTTTTGTATTATGTAGGTCACTTTCATTTTCATCTTCCAAAGTCTTGGAAAACGTAAATAATTCTCACGAGATAAAGTAGTTTATTATGTGTTATATTTAAATATATAATCTTTTCGGATGAGAATTTTATAATGCATTATGTTGCTGAGTCATGTGAATGTGTGATATCCTTATAACTATTTTTTATCATGTGTGTTATATGGCTGAGTTTAAAAATAATTATAGATATAATTATAATTTACGATCATTATGTATTTTTATAATTATATAAAAATTTCTCAGTAATTATAGGTTGGTCAAAGGTTTTTATGACAGTGGGCATTTAGGCCGTGGGTTTCTTCTGAGATGCATGTGCAACATAGAAGGTCTTGGTTACTCGTACGGACTGCGGTCGTAACGTTTCATGGGTACCATCGTTTGACATGATGAGACCCCCAGGTAACCAGATGTTTGCAGTTCAAAAAAAATCCAGTAACGAAAAATAAGAATTTTGTTTATTATTGTGAAATGAAATTCTTGGTAAATTTGAATTTAAACTCAACTAAAGTAAAAAAAAATTATAAAATAAATATTTTATACTACATGTATAATATTTAAATAAAATATTATTATGAATAAAGTATTATAAGCATTAAGTATTAAAGTATATACAATAAAATATATTATTTTAATAATATATAATATATATATGCAATAAAAATATTATCTTGAATAATATATTAACCTTAATATTAACATTTAGTATTTAGATAATTACTAACATTAATATAAAAAATTTGTATTTAAATAATAATTTATTAGATAATTACTTAATAAAAGTTTAAACTAAATAAACATAATATGAAAATTTAGTATAAGATAATTACTTATTAAAATTTTGATTTAATTAAAAATTTTGTGACGAAAACAAATTTCTTTTTTTACTAATTAAAGTATGATAAAATTTTTTATTTATTATTATATAATATAGATATAGATATAAATAATATAGACATAGATATATATTACGTAATCACATTCAAAGACCAATCTTAACATATTTGAGATGACAAATCAGTGTTCCACGTATACTATTTCACTTTGAATATCACATGCCAAAGGTAAACTATTCTACTCAGAGTATTATATATTAACAAAAGTTACAAATATTATATGTTTTTACATCCATCCAGACGTAGAAATTACATGAAAAAAGCGGAACCACCATTTCTCCCACAGGAATAGTTAATATTCACATGTTACATAATTCTAATTTGAAGCCTATTGAAACATGATACGCAAGCTCACCAAATGATAACGTATCGTCATTTTCTGTTAAATCAATTATGGTTTTATAATGTTTTCTAAAGATGACGTACCGACACCGATCAAGTGGCTCTGAGTTGATTCCAACGCATAGCTGAGTCACCCATGGCCCACTCTTCAACAAAAATCTTGAACCGCGAAACCACTGGGCCCGGTCTTTTCAGAAAACGGCCACCGCGAAAAGGGATAACTCTTTCCTATTTTTAAGTTTTAATCTTCTTTTTTTTATTATTAAAAAATATCTAAAGTTAATTTAAAAAAAAAGAAAAGAAAATAAATAAGAGAAGTAGATTTTGCGAAGGAAGGAGTGGGAAGAAATTGAGTTTTCAGGGAAGGACTCGGTGACCATGAATTCTCAGGGAAGGACTCTCCGGCGGCTTATTATAAATACCCTCTGTTTTCCTTCACAATTTACCACCCGCTCTTCTCATCCACCCCTCCCCTCTGTTTCTGACATTTTTCTCTCTTTTTTTGGGCCTTTGCGATGACGATCATCGTCGATCAACCCCAATTTAATGGTAACCTCCACCTCTTCAATTTTTCCTACAAATTTCAAATTACGCCAACATTTATCAAATTACGGATTTTAGACTTGTAATCTGTAATAATTGAACATCCAGAATCGTTTTTGGATTCTTAATTTGATTTAATTTGGTTGAAATCGAGAAATTAATTGGATTTTTCTTTTGATTTATGTTTGTTTGAGAACAGAGAATGGAAGTCAGGAGCAGATCGCAAAAAACACACCAGAAACAGAGCTGGTGCTGGATGGAGGATTTTGCCTCCCCCACGCCAATTCTTTTGGCCACAATTTTAGGTATTTTCGTCTAACCCTAAATTAATTTCAAAATTGTAAATTGTTAATTTGTTCATCTGGATCTTCGTTTTTCGTTGTACAGGGATTACGATGTGGAGAGCGAAAGACAACAAGGAGTTGAGAATTTTTACCGTGTGAATCACATCAATCAAACAGTTGATTTCGTGCGTATTTATCTTTCTTTTGATATTTATGTATATATTTTTTAAAAGGTTAAATTATAAATATAGGTGAATATGCAGGTTAAAAAGATGAGAAAAGAGTATGAAAAACTGGACAAAGTTGAAATGAGCATATGGGAATGCTGTGAGCTTTTGAATGAGGTGATCGATGAGAGCGATCCGGATCTCGACGAGCCTCAAATCGAGCACTTGTTGCAAACCGCCGAGGCGATACGAAAAGACTATCCCGACCAAGAATGGCTTCACCTAACCGCCTTGATCCATGGTATTAAATAAAAGTAACACGATAATAGATGTTATGTTATGTTACGTTATGTTATGTTTTTTTATGACGCTTAATACGGAAAACGGTTGTATAGATCTTGGAAAGGTTTTGTTACATCCTAGCTTTGGGGAACTTCCTCAATGGGCAGTTGTTGGTGACACATTTCCTGTCGGCTGCGCTTTTGATCGGTCAATCGTTCATAACAAGGTTTATTTCCTGATAAACTCGTCGAGATTACAATTACGCTTTTTTTCGTTTTCGATTTCGTAAAACTGATTTGGGCATTTGGATTAAACAGTACTTCTTGCAAAATCCTGATTACAACAATCCTGCCTACAATACAAAGTATGGAATTTACTCCAAGAATTGTGGACTTGATAACGTTATGATGTCATGGGGGCATGATGATTACATGTATTTGGTAATAATCGCCTTACTTTTTAAAATTTCCATTCATGTCGTTTTGGTGGTCCCTTTGAAGGCCTTTTTTTTTAACAGTACAAAACCAATGAAACCTAGATTCGTGTTGATACATGAACATTGTGTGGTTGTTACTATTCGAATTGTCAAAACAGGCTGAGTTGACTGGGACATGAACTGGGATCCGAACTGAAGACGAACTGAAGTTCGTGTACGTCCGAAGTTGATCCGAACCTGAGTTTGGATGACTTCGGATAGGGTTCGGATTGTCTTGAACTCTTCATCGTCTTGTCTCGATACTTCACACGACGCACAGATTATACATTAACAATTCGACACCGGTTAAAGGTTTCTAGTCATCATTTTTAACCGTTTTTATCCGTATCGTTCTATCATTCCTTAGGTGGCAAAGGAGAATCGGACGACTCTTCCTTTGGCCGGGCTTTTCATCATAAGATACCATTCCTTTTACGGTATGAAGTCGGTTTGAACTTTGAAAGATGAACTTTTCTTTCTTCATTAAATTCGTTGTTTACCAGTTGTTTTTGTTATTGTTCTTGTTATTGTTGGGACAATAGCGTTGCACAGGTCCGAAGCGTATAAGCACCTGATGAACGATAAAGACGTGGAGAATCTAAAGTGGCTTCAAATATTCAAGTAAGCTAGCATCTTGTTATCAAAGTGTTTTTCCTTAATCAAGTAAAGTGTACTAATTTGTTTTCCTTATGTAACATGTATATAGCAAGTATGACTTGTACAGCAAGAGCAAGGTTCGGGTCGATGTCGAGAAGGTGAAACCGTACTACGAGTCTCTGATCAACAAGGTGAGACCATGGTTAGTTTGAACCCAAGTGAGTTAATTAGTGTTTGTTAATAATCCTCATTGTTAGTTTGTGTTTTGTGCAGTATTTCCCTGCAAAGTTAAGGTGGTGAAGAAGGATTGAAGTTAGTTCCAGTTGGTTATAGTGTGTTATGATTTATGGTAGGAATAAGTGATTGCTCACATAAGAGCAAGTTGTTGCATCAAAGTATTTAGAATATAATACATGTTAGTTTTTCTTATATGTATGCTCAATTAGTCAACTTGTTCCTATGAGATGTTAACTAAATATTTACCAATTACCTAACATCCATAAATTTATTTTTCTAAACTAAACTAAAGTGCATAAAGCGAACCAGAAGTGAATTAGTATATAAATGTTGTTACAATTGAAATTTTAGTGATATGCATGCATAAAAAAATATCTTAGTTAGATTAAATATATGATTTTGTATTTACATAAAATTATTTGTATCAAGTTCATAACATGCTTACATGACTTAAGATGTTAAGTCAGTTTCAAATTCAGAAGCAGTGAATCGAGTTTAGAGAGGTTAGGAAGACGTTCCAATTTTAGCTGAATCGAGTTTAGAGAAATTAGGAAGTGAAACGAGTTTAGAGTTTAGATAAATTAGGAAACGTTAAAATGGAAACTGTCAAACTGATGACCTGTCTGATTTACATTTTTCAAACCGTCAAACCGCGGTTTGTTTAATATCCCGACCAAACCGGACGAACTGGAATACCCATTGTTAGGTTTAGGTATATATCTCACAATTAAAAGTATCTCATTTCAAATTCTTTAAAATACAGCTATTCTATAATCTAGAATTTCATAAACAAACCATAATTTCATAATAAGAATAAAGGATCTACGGTTCAATTGTTCAAAGAAATACATACTAAAGTGGATTTATAAAATTAATTAAACCTTGATCTGATTAGAGTGGCGGCAACGGTGAGTGCGTGCCTGTCCATGTTTGGACGACCATACATTTGATCGGGCTAGTGATGGGAGGTCGGTGAGGACACATAACGGCCAGGGTTGTGATGGTGACATAGTCAATGCATGGTGATCCAATTTCTTTTATTGAGATCTTACATTCAAAAAATATGAAATTCATTGAATGAAGAAGTTTGATGAAATTAGATCAAATTATAATTTATTTGTCAACCCACCATGCTAAAAAGTTGAATTCCAATTCTAATTTCAATTTCAACCAGCTTTATGAACCAAACACATTATGAAATTAGTTCAAAATCCAATTTTATTGAAATCCCGAACAAAATGGAAGTTTTTCAGTGGTGCAACTCAATCTGGCAAAGAAAAATGTGTGACCCAACCTTGCTGTAAGATATCAAATAAGTCAAATCATGTTCATATGAATCATATAGACGGATATAAAAAGAAGAATACGACCCATCTACTACTATGACCCTTAGTGGTTATGGACATACGGACCATGCACAAACGTACAACCCGTTTCGTTATTTACTTTTGAAATGGTTATTGGTTGACTTGACGTGTTATTTCTCGATATGTGTGTCGATTATTTGACACGACGTATTATCCTTGATATGTGTCAATTATTTGACACGATGTCAAATAACTGGCAAACATATCATGATATCATAATACGTTGAGTTGAATGATTAAAAAATACAAATTGAATACAATATGAGTCGTATGGCCTATATATACTACACAATTTTGTAATACAACATATTGTCATATTATACGTGTTAGTTGCATTTTTAGGCATAGTTTATCATGTTTTTAGCACTCATTATATTCATATTTCATGCATTTTTCTCATTCATATCGTACTATTTGTAATTATTAGTTTTTTGTGGAATAGAATCTACTTTGGGTATTTTTTGTTGATTTGTAGGTGCAAACTGTGAAGCGATCAAGAGTTGTTACCGGTTCATCATGATTGATAGCTTGGAAGGGGTTATTATGAATGCAGAGGAAGCTCACAAAGAATTAAGATGAGCTAATCAACCGTTTGTTGTTTGAAGTGAACTATAAAAGATAAGTACATAAAATAATCTTTGGGTAATTTGATGTTGGCGTTAGGTTGTTAACAGAAGAAAAAAAATTGTCAATCATGTGCTAATTAACTATTGGGTTCCTAAATGGGCAATATGGGCTAGAATCGATTTTATTGGGCCAACAAAAAGAAAAACCGAGAGGGTTTAAGGAAGGATAAGGAGGAGGTTTAAAAGGGGAATCTTTTTGGCATATTGGGAAGTTCGACGGCAGGAACATCAAAAAGAAGAAAAAAACTTTTGTGATTGGGAACAAGTTTGAAGAACAATTATTTTCTTTCTAAGTGTCGTAAGTTTTATTTTATAGTTAGTTTATTTCGTTTGATGGATTTAGCCACCATGTTTGGCTAATCTCCTTTTAATTCCGACATTAGGATTTGATTTCTTGGTGTTTGATTCTAATCTTATGTGAAACGCTTATGCGATCTGATTTATGAATGGTTTGTTTATGTGTTTCTTGATCTTAAACCCGGATTCTTTTCCGGCATTCATTAGTTTTGTTAATGAAACTGGCCACTTTGTTAATAAATCTAATAAAGTTCATCAATTTTAAAACCCTAAAAAGTTATTAATTTTGATAAAAGGA
This sequence comes from Deinandra increscens subsp. villosa, assembly GCA_039602395.1. NCBI lineage: Eukaryota > Viridiplantae > Streptophyta > Magnoliopsida > Asterales > Asteraceae > Deinandra > Deinandra increscens. The sequence goes on along the minus strand of JBCNJP010000025.1, from coordinate 83,265,167 downwards.
ACAAATAACGGTTTAGGTTTGTCTATGAATTTAAACTCGTTATAGAATCACATAATCCAGTTGAACACACCGAACGGCGTGTGTGTTTAATTGTAATTGGTTCTTCTATCACCGCAACCCGCACGCTAAGATCAGAACGGCTCGAGCTTAGAGTAGCGGGTTGGCTCTAATCAACGAACTGCGTTTGGTTAGACTTTAGATGGAGTGGATGTCAGAACGGCTCGACGTCTAGAGCCGATACAAACCGTTTTATAAAAAGGATCATTGCACCATAACCGTTAATGATCGTAAGTCGAGTAAAAAACGAGAAATCACCCTTGTGTTGGAATTATTTTATTTCACATTTAAATTATCTTTTAATATTTAGTTAACATTTCCTTAAATTATTAGTTTTCATAATTAGTTAAAAAGAAAAAAACCAAAAATATTTCATTTTTTTTCACAGCAGTCCAAAACGGCCGCGAGGGATTCTGAAACGGCCGTTTCGACATTCTGTTAGATTTTTCAATAATTTCACTAAAAACTCACGAACCCCCATTTTTATTAATTTTCCCTACATCGTATTTGCACTAAGAGGTTTTTGGTATAAAAAGTTAATCCGTATCCCTGAGGACACGAACCTTACTTCCGCTCATACTATTATTAGTGTGTCTTGGTAGGTTCACTTTATTACTATTTTATTTGCTGGATTCGACACCCAACAAATTGGCGCCGTTGCCGGGGATACGGCGATTCTAACCGTTTTATGCCAAGATCTTCTCGTACAGGTACACCACTCGTAATTGATCCGGAGATAGAGAAAACAGCAAAGAGGTTAAAGAAGCAAGCAAGCCCCTCAACCTCTACATCTTCACCACCCGTCATCAACATTTGGCAAGACATACCCTTGTCAAGTGATTCTGAACCCGAAGCCATCACGTCGTCCCCGTCATTAACCTCGTCCTCCACCGACACCACTCCACCAAATTCACCTACCCATACCATCCAAGAACCAAACTCACCCGAAACCATCATGGCTGAGGAACAAACCCTTAGACAGTGGGCAACTCATGATGTCACCCAACAACCGCTTTGCATCAATTACCCAGCTGCTGCAAACTTTGAGTTGAGATCCGGTCTCATCCACCTTTTACCCACATTCCGAGGCTTAGAGAATGAAGACCCGCACAAGTTCCTCAAGGAATTTCATGTAGTGTGCTCTGGAATGAAGCCTCACAATGTTACTGAAGATCAAATTAAGCTAAGGGCATTCCCCTTTACATTGCAAGATTCGGCTAAAGAATGGCTTTACTACTTGCCATCAGGATCGGTAACTACTTGGAATGAATTGGCAAAGCTCTTCTTAGACAAGTATTTCCCGGAAGTCAAAGCCTCAATTCTTCGTAAGGAGATCATCGGGATTAAACAGTCAAAAAGGGAGGCATTACATACATATTGGGAAAGATTCAAGAAGTTATGTGCAAGATGCCCACAACATGGTATATCCGAGCATCAACTCCTTCAGTACTTTTGTGAAGGCCTAGCACCGATGGAAAGGAGATTGATCAATGCCTCTAGTGGCGGAGCTCTTCTTGATAAAACACCAACTCAAATTAGAGCATTGATCACTTCTATTGCAGAAGATACAAAACACTCAGCACAAGACGATGTATGGTATGATGATGTGCCACACACAGTTAAAGAAGTAAGCACACCTAAAATTGAAACTCAACTCGCTGAGCTTACAAAGGTAGTCATGCAACTTACAAAAGAAAAAGGTGTGGAGCCAACAGTTCGAGCTTGTGGGATATGTCTACAACATGGACATCCAACAGATATGTGCCCTGCTTTGCAAGAAGATGTGGAACAAGCACAAGCGATGGGGGGATTTTTGGGTCAAAACCAAAGACAATATGAACAGCCCCGAAACATGAATTACCAACAAAAGCCCCCTCAACAATACCAACAACGATCCCATTTCCAAATGCAAAATCAACAAAATTTTCAGCCTCGCCAACAACAAGCGGGTAACTCGGGAATGTCTTTAGAAGATATTGTGAAGAGTCTGGCTACAAGCACCCAATCATTCCAACAAGAGACTCGAGCGAGCATAAAGAATCTGGAGCAACAAATAGCTCAACTAGCCACCTCAGTAAGCAAATTGGAATCTCAAGGTAAACTACCTGCTCAAACTGAGACGAATCCTAAGCACAATGCATGTGCCATTACCTTGAGAAGTGGTAAAAGTTATGATAGTCCAAGTAGACAAGATGAGGAAGAAGAGATTGTGGTCGAGAAAAAGAGCAACGAAAAGAAGGAATCTCCAAAAGCAACAAAGAGTGAAATAAAATTCACCCCACCACCTCCATTCCCATCCAGACTACAAAGCACAAAGAAGGAGAGGGAGGAACAAGAAATTATGGAGACATTCCGGAAGGTAGAGGTAAACATTCCACTACTTGATGCTATCAAGCAGGTTCCACGGTATGCAAAATTCCTCAAAGAGCTTTGTATATCAAAGAAGAAGCTGAAAGGTAATGAAACGGTAAAGGTAAGTGAGAATATTTCAGCTGTTTTACAAAAGAGATTACCCCCAAAGTGCAAGGACCCCGGTGTTTTCACCGTGCCTTGTAAATTGGGGAATATTACTGTGCCTCGAGCCATGCTTGACCTTGGAGCCTCTATTAACGTCCTACCATACTCAATTTTTAAAACACTTAATGTAGGACCGTTAAAGAGGACCGGGGTAGTCATTCAATTGGCTGATAGGTCCCTAGTACACCCAAAAGGTGTATTAGAGGATATGTTGGTCCAAGTGAATGAATTGGTTTTTCCAGCTGATTTCTATATATTAGACATGGGGGATGATGATTCCCCAAATTCATGTTCTACTTTGTTAGGGAGGCCATTTTTTAAATCTGCAAAAACTAAAATTGATGTGTATAATGGCACTCTCTCCATGGAATTTGATGGGGAAGTTATCAATTTTAATATAGATGAAGCTATGCGTTACCCGAGCGATGTCTCCTCCTTGAATTTTCTAGATGTAATTGAGCCAACAACTGATGAATCTTTTGAGTTATCTAACCATGATGTTCCAGCTTTAGCATTGAAGAAGGTTCTTGATGAGGATGCAACAAATGAACATACTGAAGAATTCAAGCTTGGGGAGAAGTTGGTGAAAGATGTAACTTTCACTAATAGGCGGAGCAAAACAAGGTACAAAGTACCAAAGATGACATTCACAAGAACTGTCCAAAAGATTCATCCGTCTATTGTGGAGGCACCAGATTAAAGAGGTCAACGTCTAGCCAAAGACGATAAAGAAAGGCGCTGCACGGGAGGCAACCCGTGTTGTTTAATTTAATTTTGTTTTTCTTAGTTCTTTTTTTTTTTTTTTAAAAAATTACAAAAAAATAGTTTTCCTTAAGTTTTGAAGTTTTGATCAAAACGTCAAAACGGCCGCGAGAAATTTCCTTGCAAACATGAAACGCCCGTCTCATGTAGAATTCCTTGACAGAACTCCGAAACGGCCGTAACAGTTTTCTTCACTAGTTCAGGACGGCCGTCTTGACCTTCTGAGAAAAAAAAAGAAAGAGAAAGGGGTATTGTGATCAACCACCAACCCACACACTTCTCCGCCGCCCCAACCGCCACAGCAGTAGTTCTATTTCCGCACTCTCTTCCTAGCATCGAGGACGACGCCACATTTTAAGCTTGGGGAGAGGTTAGCTTCAATTTATTTTTTATATTTTTCTTATTATTTTTTTTAGTTGTTTTAGTTTGCATTTCATTTAGCATGCATAGTTAGTTTTGCATTTACTCATTAGTGCATATGTGTTAAAAAAAAAAAAAAAAAAAAGAACGCCTTGAGTCTTTTGTGAGAGCAACATGAAAAATGATATGGTTTTATTATGTTGGTGATAGATTGCGTGCTAAAAGAGAATGATAGTAATAAAAAAAGACATATGTGCCCCGTTACGCTAGTGCCTCATACTATGATCACCAATGTGCGTGCAATAACCTTAAATGAATATAAATGTTTAGTTTCCCATCCCGACATGCATGGTTTAAAAAATTGAGTCCCGGCAAAAACGGGTTGAGAGTGGTATTAATACCTAGTATTCTCTCTCTCGCACACCATGTTTCTACCATGATGACACCATCACCAAAAAAAAAAAAAAAAAAAAAAAGAAGAACTAAATACCCTATGTGCTACCTATTGGGATGATGACTTGATGGATGCACCGCTAGGTGAAGTTCGCAAAAAAAAAAAATAAATAAATAAAAAAGGTGAGAAAATAAAGGGAAGTATGTCTCCCGAATGTCATAATAGTGGTGCATGGTTCCTCAAGTGCGGGTTTGCGAATCCTCAATAAACCATGAGGTTGAGTAGGTTTTGCTATGTCTGCTCGGGTGTGGGGACAATTGAACATACTGGTAATCTTGTACATTATTAAGCACAATGCACTTGGTTGAGAATAGATAGATTGAGTTCAAAAACTTGGACTTCACATGTATATCTAGAATGAGGTTAGTGGACCTTAACTGGCAAATTGGGTATCTGTTGTCAATAAAAATCTAGAAGGCTCTTTCTATGCATGTCAGTCGAAGTTAACATGATAATATGATTTTATGCTCACAATCGATTTGGCGATAAATGGTATAAAAAGAAAAAAAAATTAAAAAAAAAACAACAATAAAAAAAAAATGTGTTTGCAGTAATCATGTTAGTTTGATTTGTTTTTATATCTTTGGTTTACACTTATTCTTGACTTCCTTGAGGACAAGGAAAGGTTTAAGCTTGGGGAGATTTGTTAGTTGCATTTTTAGGCATAGTTTATCATGTTTTTAGCACTCATTATATTCATATTTCATGCATTTTTCTCATTCATATCGTACTATTTGTAATTATTAGTTTTTTGTGAAATAGAATTTACTTTGGGTATTTTTTGTTGATTTGTAGGTGCAAACTGTGAAGCGATCAAGAGTTGTTACCGGTTCATCATGATTGATAGCTTGGAAGGGGTTATTATGAATGCAGAGGAAGCTCACAAAGAATTAAGATGAGCTAATCAACAGTTTCTTGTTTGAAGTGAACTATAAAAGATAAGTACATAAAATAATCTTTGGGTAATTTGATGTTGGCGTTAGGTTGTTAACAGAAGAAAAAAAATTGTCAATCATGTGCTAATTAACTATTGGGTTCCTAAATGGGCAATATGGGCTAGAATCGATTTTATTGGGCCAACAAAAAGAAAAACCGAGAGGGTTTAAGGAAGGATAAGGAGGAGGTTTAAAAGGGGAATCTTTTTGGCATATTGGGAAGTTCGACGGCAGGAACATCAAAAAGAAGAAAAAAACTTTTGTGATTGGGAACAAGTTTGAAGAACAATTATTTTCTTTCTAAGTGTCGTAAGTTTTATTTTATAGTTAGTTTATTTCGTTTGATGGATTTAGCCACCATGTTTGGCTAATCTCCTTTTAATTCCGACATTAGGGTTTGATTTCTTGGTGTTTGATTCTAATCTTATGTGAAACGCTTATGCGATCTGATTTATGAATGGTTTGTTTATGTGTTTCTTGATCTTAAACCCGGATTCTTTTCCGGCATTCATTAGTTTTGTTAATGAAACTGGCCACTTTGTTAATAAATCTAATAAAGTTCATCAATTTTAAAACCCTAAAAAGTTATTAATTTTGATAAAAGGAACAAATAACGGTTTAGGTTTGTCTATGAATTTAAACTCGTTATAGAATCACATAATCCAGTTGAACACACCGAACGGCGTGTGTGTTTAATTGTAATTGGTTCTTCTATCACCGCAACCCGCACGCTAAGATCAGAACGGCTCGAGCTTAGAGTAGCGGGTTGGCTCTAATCAACGAACTGCGTTTGGTTAGACTTTAGATGGAGTGGATGTCAGAACGGCTCGACGTCTAGAGCCGATACAAACCGTTTTATAAAAAGGATCATTGCACCATAACCGTTAATGATCGTAAGTCGAGTAAAACACGAGAAAACACCCTTGTGTTGGAATTATTTTATTTCACATTTAAATTATCTTTTAATATTTAGTTAACATTTCCTTAAATTATTAGTTTTCATAATTAGTTAAAAAGAAAAAAACCAAAAATATTTCATTTTTTTTCACAGCAGTCCAAAACGGCCGCGAGGGATTCTGAAACGGCCGTTTCGACATTCTGTTAGATTTTTCAATAATTTCACTAAAAACTCACGAACCCCCATTTTTATTAATTTTCCCTACATCGTATTTGCACTAAGAGGTTTTTGGTATAAAAAGTTAATCCGTATCCCTGAGGACACGAACCTTACTTCCGCTCATACTATTATTAGTGTGTCTTGGTAGGTTCACTTTATTACTATTTTATTTGCTGGATTCGACACCCAACAATACGTGCTGTGAACGGGCAAGAAAAAATAAATTATTGTATACGGGGCGCACAATATCTCCCGTATAATCGCATGGCATAGATTATAGCACATAGATTATTCCTTTAATAATAATAAAATTCACATAGTTTCATTTAGTAAATTTCTCATTGGATGTTAAAAACAAAAATTCAAGGGTTTGCGTTTGTTTGTGCATGACAGAAAGAAAAGAGAGTACGATTTGGGGGTGGTGACGTGACCACGCATTGAATTTATTAGCTCGTTTTCATTGTCGTTACGTTCGTACAATCTCAATACGACACAACTTCCACCAAACAAAACACTTATTATCTTAGATCATTAAACTCAACTTGTTCTTTTCAACATTTTGTTGGTTACCTCTACGATCACCAACAACGCCTTTAATTCCTTTTCGTCTAACTAAGGCCTCATGTTGACCCCACCCCTGCAGACAGCCATTACGTAACTGCTAAGTCTTACAGGCTGTTTGATTTGGTGTTGGTCAAAACTACTGATCTGGTCAGAGGTTTTGGCTAATCAGACCGTTTGATTTGCTGTTAACTGAGTCAAAATGGACTGACCCACGCCCATTTGCTGCTAACCGGGTCAATATGGATTGACCCATGACCATTTGCTCCTAATCGAGTCAGGTCAATACCTTTTGATCAAACGAGGCCTTAGTCTAATTTGATAAGTTGGTTAATTTGATTAAGTTTTATATTTGTATTAGGAATGTTTTGGCTAGTAAGTTTAATGTATTAGCGTTGTACTAAGTTTCGTGAGTTATGTTTTTTATAGGAAATTTATGTTGTATATATATCTAGAAAAGAGTTACATAAGCGGGAAATACACATGACATCAAGTTGTCATGCCGGGAAGGCGGGCAACAAGCTGCGCCGCCAGTGTCATTCATGTTTTGGTATCCATAATTCTGTGAGTTATCCATAATTGTGTGAGTTATCCATAATTCTTGTGTTTTTTTTTAATGTCCTTGTCCCCTGTCCCCGATTTCAATATGTTTTTTTAAAACAAATTGTGTGAGTTATCCATAATTCTTGTGTTTTTTTTAATGTTTTGGTATCAATTTTGAACTTGAATTGGTATTATAGTCATGTGATAAAGAAGCTTAAGAAGGAGTGATCAAAACCAATTCGGATCCATGATTTCTTCCATCAGTGTCATTCATTTCTGGTGCTCGGATTTCTATCAACTCGACTTCATAAATTTTGGGTCGGGTTTCTATCACTAGAGTTCCAATCAAGAACAACTAAAACCACTAAAATTTATTGTGGGTTTTGGGCTACAGGGTATTGGATATTTAGTGGGCTTTTGTGTAAGGCTTTTAATAAAACACAAAAAAAAGGCTAAAGGTATTGGATATTTAGTGGGTTTTTGTGTAAGGCTTTTAATAACACACACACAAAAAAAGAAAAAAAAATTAGTAACCTAAGGTAGGTTAATCGTCTTCTAGGGGTGGTGAACATGGTTTCATGGTAATTCAAATCGGGGACAAGGACATGAAAGAGAACAACGTTATATGGGTTTGAATTGAAGGTCGTATGACAAGTGGTACAAACGTACGAGTCAAAGATTCAATGTCATCAATGCGATGGGCAGTGGCGGATCTTGAATTTTTTTTCGTGGGTGATCGAAAATTAGTGATGACCGAATCAATATATAATTTTTTTTAGTGGTGACCGAGGCGATATATATAAATTTTTTTTTTCGTAAAACACGTATATAAAAAATTTCTTCGTAAAACACGTATATTCGATACTTCTGAACAAAAAACCAGCAGTGACCGAGATCACTGCCGATACATTTAAAGATTCGCCCCTGGAGATGGGCCACTTCGTGTCAAACAGTCAGGATTATGAGCCTCAAAATCAAGAAAATCAAGAATTCAAAATGGGCAAAACTCGGGATAATCAACAGCCTAACTCTCTTAATTAATGGTGCACACCTTTTTTTATTTCATTTTATTTTTTTGAACGGCCTTTTTTTTAATTAATGGTGAACACTTTTTTTATTTCATTTGATTACTCATTCTTATTTCAAAGCATTATTGTTTTTAGGATCGAATCCGTTATTCATTCAAATGAAAACTCTTGTTGAACATTGTCCAAAAAAAGTCAGAATATGGTGTTTATGGGAGGTTTAACAAAACAATTACCTATTACTAAAAACTCTTTTTTATTAGGTACACTTTCTCTTTGTGGTATTCCACCCCTTGCTTGGTTGTGGTCCAAAGTTGAAATTCTGAATGATAGTTGGTTGTATTCACCTTTTATTGCAACAATAGTTTGGTCTACGGCGGGATTAACCGCATTTTATTTTGATTGATTTATTATTCCCTTTTTACATACTATAGAATAAAAGTTAAATTTAGAGGACGATCAACACATAGTTCCTTTACCCCCTTTTACCTTTTATGAGATATTGGCTAAACTAACAAAAAAGAAAGAAAAAAAATGGCGTTGAAATCGATTATTATTGACGAGTCAGAATTGCCTCCCAGAATCTATAATTGCCTCAAAAGGTCCACATATATAGGTT
>JBCNJP010000025.1:83192722-83255717 GCA_039602395.1 Deinandra increscens subsp. villosa | reverse complement strand
TATCTTAACGAAGATTGAGTTTTGCCAAAACACTATGACTGTAAAGAAGGTGACCTTTGATACTTAGATAACAACGCGAGCAATCTTAAACTAACAATCTGTCATATTTTGTGAAAGTGCCAAAATCGATGGGGGTAATAAGTAAATCAGATAAAGTCTAAGGATGGTACGGTAATTTATGTATGGACGATTGAAGGAGAGTATTTTAATATACACTTAAAACCCAAGACCTCCAACTAAGAGGACAAAGTCTCTACCAAAGTATCTTTAAATCTAGTTAAACCCTAGCTCACCCAGTTTAACATATTTCTCCGAACTTAACGAGCACGTTACAGGAAAAGTAAGATTTGGGAATGGTTGACGTGACGATATCCAAGGAAAAGGGGTAAAATGTTCGTTGAACGTCGAAACGAAGAACAAAAGGTATCGTCAGATATCTATTGTATCTCGAGCTTGCAAAGCAACATCATTAGTCTTGGTCAATATTCTACGGAGAGCGTGAGTTAACTAGACATGAAACTACTTACTTATGTTTGACAAAAGCGAGAGATTGCCAAGATCCAACATCTGACTCTACAAGATAAAGCTAAACATTGGATCTCATACATATGTCTACATCATTAGTTGCCCGTACCACCAAAGTGGGACAAGTCTCCTAGGCTCCTAGCTTGCAGTTATTTCAGCCTGTAACAAATCAGTAAACAAGCAAGAAGCAATATTTTTCCAAGTATGGCTTACTTCCGTGCATCATCTATAATCAGATTTGCTACAAGCAGATCTATTTGGTCCTATTTCTCCACCGATCTTGACGAGAGAAACAAGTACATATATGTTAGTTATAATCAAAGACTTTTTCGTTATATCTGCTGCTCCTTCATGTTGAAAAGAAAGAAGGAAACATTTAAGACTTTCAAGACCTACAAAGAAATTATCTTAGAAAAAAGCCGGATTGAAGATCAAGACCCTAGAAACCGATAAGGGGTTTGAATTTACGTCACGACAATTCACCAAGTTTTGTGAAGATAGAGACAATTAACCACTCCCTACATACCGCAATAAAAACCATACTTAAATTTATAATAAAGATCAATATAATCAACCGAATACAAGTGGACAATCACCCCGGCGGGCAAGGGAGGCGGGCAACAAGCTGCGCCGCCAACCCCTTCTGAATAGCATCATGAAAGCGAAATCCGTGCATGATCTTTGCTAGGACAGTGGAAAGCTGAGTTTTAGTCAAGAAACATACAGAATTGTTATCACATAAGATCTTTATTTGTTGCTTCCTTCTGTTCATGACCCATATCCTTTAGCATCTTCCTTAGCCATACACCTTGACAAATGACAAAGCAGCAGAATTTGCCACAACATATCCAGCTTCAGATGCGGATAATGTTACCACATATTGTTTCTTCGAGCTCCATGATACAACACCAAAAATCCTATTGCAATCATGTTAGCCGAAATGCTTTTGCTATCTTTAAGTGAGCTTTGCCCAATCACTGTCTGAATATCCTTCTACACTTTTGGGTTTTCTTGACATATATACACTGTTGGCTCACTTTTGGCTCTTTCATAACCATGAAGCTGAAAGCATTTGTCAATTAGGAGCCTGTTTTAGTCCTATAAGCTTTGTGCAACTTATACACATAACCCTCCTCTCCTTTTACCTCAAACCCTGGTGCATGCTCGAATGGTCCATATATATAAGCAGAATTCACATCAAATTCATAAATCTGTTGTTGCTGGTTGGAGCTTTCAGATCCCTGATCTTGATTGCTTCCATTTGAGTTATCTTGGCTGCTGGAACTGGTACTCATGGTACCTGGTGAACCATTACTTTGAAGTATCATTGATCCCAAAAGCATGATCATCAAACCCATCATTTTGCTGAGCTAAGAAGATTTACAATTGAAATTAATCACAAAGATTACACTACAAAAAGAGGGTAGCTAGTTTTCATAATAAAATCACTACTGGTAAAACAGCTAGTTAGATGCAGGCATCTAAATATATCTTTTCATAACTAAAAGTATTAGCCTGCAAATATAAAACATCCCATAAAAATACTTTATCTTCTTTCTCACTGTAATCAAGTTAGAACGGATTTAAACTTATAAAATATATCTTCATTCTATATTTTCATTCTATTAAACATGTAAACCTGACAACTGAAGGGCTGAAGTCAATGTGACACTAGAGACTTTCTTTCTTTCTTTCTTTTTTATATATGTTTCTGTTTACACTTTACTATATATGATACATTTGCTTGCTGGAAAGAAAAAGAAAGTGATCAAAAAAGCGTAAGTGAAGGGGATCGCTGGGGAGACTTATAGTTCGACGTGGGACCAGAGTCTTTCAAAGCTTCTGCGAATTTCGTCAACTCCGATTTCTGACCACCTGTAAAAGATGAATATGACCGACGACCATGACCATGACCATGACCATGACTATCCCCATTGCCACCTCCACCGTCTTTCGTGATGAAACCAATCTGATTATAAAAGCTTGAATCACTATGCCTATGTGTTAATCTGTCAAACCCTCCTGGTGATGTTATTAACCTCTGATGATTCTCAGGTGACCAGCAAGAACTCATGTCTTCACCACCTGCTTCAGATCCTCCTCTAGATGAATTTCGGCTATGTCTCCGATGATGCTTTTTGTTATGATTATCTTTATCTTTATCTTTACCTCTTAAAACTCGCATAAGCTTTCCAAAAAACTTGTTCTTTTTATGACGTGGCGTATCTTCGATACAAGATTGGTCATCAAACTCCCCTGAATCCGTGATCAGAGAAGCTTGAGAATTCGACCATTGATCGGAGTCGATTTCTTGTAAATAAATCGCACCCTTTTCTCCACCATCTTCTTTATTGGCGTATTCGAGGATCAGTTGTTTGGCTTTGGCTTCTGATTTCGGGCTTAAGTTTCTACTGAGATCTCTAGCTGTTGTTTTACCAGGTCCTGGTTGATAGTTTCTAAGCTCATATCTTAAACATGCATTGATCCATCTAAGATAAACAAGTTCTTCAACTTCTGCACATCTATCTGCTTGAAGCCGCTCGATTTCCTTCGATAGATCTTCATTTTGTTTCTTGAGTTCTTCATGTTCTTCTTTCATTTTCTCGCACTGTAGATTCATTCAATCCACGACTCGTGAGATAAGATAATTACATAAAATTATAAAAATCAATCTGCTTACTTCGGCATCTTCTAAGACAGATGTAGCGAGGATTTGAACACGATCTAACCTATTTGCCAAATCGTTCTTTTCTAGCTGTAAATCATGGTTGGATTTTCTTAACTCTGCCGCTTCGGCTTCTAAACCCTTTAGTTTACAGAGCTCTGATTTGATCTCTGGATCAATCTTGGCCACATGTTTGTTTTCGTCTTCCTGCATCTTTTGAACTCGCTGATGGAAATCTAAGATTTGTTTCTTGTGCTGTTCGGTTTCTGATTTAAGTTTCCTTTTTAGCATCTTTACTTTGGTTCTTGCAGCTTCAAGATCTGCTACAACTTTCTTATAGTCAGTCATTTGAGCCTCTAATCTTCTGTTATCGCCCTGTAATGATTCTATCTTTAGTGTGAAAATTTTAGCTTCCATGTTATCTAGTTTAAGACGGTTTTGAAGCTCCATGACTACAGTTTCTTGCTCTTTTAGACCATAATATTCGAGTAACTTGATCTCTAAGTTACTCTCTCTTTCTTCTAGGATTTTTACTGTGTTTCTTAGATTCTTGATCTCTTGTTCATGGGTATCTTTTTCTGCACGCGAATCTCCTTTGGGCGATTCAGCATTTGTTCTTACGAATTCGGTATTGTCTGAATGATGCAATTCTTCCTGCACCATATCAAAATCAAGATTCTCAAGAACGCGGAATAGGATAATACATACTACTACGAATTGTGTCATAAAAACAAATATACAAAGTATACACCCTAGTGAAGAATTTAAGATTCACTGTCAATTATAAAGGGTGTTTCAGGAAGCACATGAAGGCAAAGATTCCTTGCAGAAAAAAGGAAAGAATTGCCCAATTTACAAGCAAAAGCATGTAATGTATGAATCAAACATCATTTGTTATGCCCACAAAAAGACTATCTTCACCTTCAATCTTCAGTTAAAACAATTGCGTTTGTTGATATAAGACAATAATCAGTACTAAATTTGTTAGTAACAAGTTTGTTATAAGATTCTCTTCTCTATCGACTACAGCTAAGAGCATTCGCATCAGCTTCTTTATATTACACCTTATTCTTAAATGTTAAAGAAAATATAAGAAATGTTTATTTTTCTCTCATGTCAACATCTTTATATTTAAACCTTATACTTAAATTTAAGGGATAAATATTAGAGATTGGTAAATATACCAATCCATTACACACATATGGGTTCTTTTTAAAGATAAGAAACGTGATGTAAAGTGTTTTTAAAAAGGTCTTTAAAATTTTATAAATAAATGTGTTTTTTTGGATAAAATTATAAAGATAAGGATAAAGATTCTGATGTAAATGCTCTAAAAGGGGTCTAATTAATGGTTTTATTAAAAAAAAACTCATCTTTAATATATATAAAAGTTGACAAATTTTGATAACTAGATCAATGGATCCCCTTGACCCTTCCCTAGTTCCGCACTTGATGAATATTATTAAAATGTTGAGATTGTTTATAAGATTGTATGTATATCATGATTAAAGAATGTTATATTATAGAAACAGTCTTTAATTTATGTTCAAGAATCAAATCCTTGTTGGACAGAAGAAAACTGCAACAAACATATAGGTTCTTACATGTTTATCTGTTGCCAGAGGATCAAAACGTATACCGCTGCTTCTCGAATCCACCTGCTTGTTGCAATCTGAAAACAAATTCATCATTAAAACATGAACATAGAGCACATAGCTTTTAGCAATAAAACAACACAAACCTGCACTTTTTTGGTGATCATTTTGGGATTCAGAAGCTTTCAATCTTTTGTTTAAGATCAAAGAATAAAGAACTCCACCAAACGACAATGCTAAAGCCACCCCAAATTTCAACAACACCGGAGCAATATCTCTGTTTTCATTTCCCATTTTTTTAATAAATAAAACCCTGTATAAATTTCATCATTTTCACCATTGATGCCGGCATGCAATTGCTGTCATGTTCTTGATCATCATCATTATCTGCTGTCTATTCATCCTGAAAACAAATTATAAGAATGACCCAATTGATAAAAAGAATGAATTAGCAAAACCCTTGATTGTTTCTTCAAGTAAATGTATATATGATGTAATTTTGGTAGAAGAAAACAGGGGGATACTTACACATGGAGAGCCCCTGATTCTTGAAGACGATGGTTTTTCGGTTAAGAATCAGGATGAAACATTTTCTTCCTTCTTAAATTGAACCGAAAACGGGCTGATGCATGAAAATGGGAGTTTTTAATGTTTAAACGAAACTCCAAATTAATTAATATGGAAACGGTATCCAATCGAACATGTGGATTATATTTCTTTCGTGTTATGTTTAATGTACATGTTGTGTTTTCTTTTAGAAGTATTACTACTTTCTATGCAGTTCAAATAAATAAATATATAAAAAAATACCACTGCCTTCTTGAAAGAATTAGATATAGATCCCTATCACATACCATACCCCTACTTATTCGTAAAATCAGTGTCATATGTCCGGTCTCTTATCATAAGGTCTGTGTGTTTTTCACTCCACATCTTTATCTCCATTTATGATCTTAGGTTGTTAAAAATTATCCGTTGGTACTTTCATGATATCAGTCTCACCTTAATACTGATTTAGAGCACAAAAAATACAAGTACTGTTATAACACTTACATGTTTTATAATAATTTTATGATTTTAAGGCTCTCTATAATGGTTTCATCGCACCCCACATATTGGGGGTAATATTTTCGCAAAATGTTGCATCATGGCAGTGGTTCTCGCACACAACCAAGCCCTTCTTTCCCTCTCCGTAGAGTGCGATGGCCGATTCTCATAAACAATAAAAAACTATGATTCCGACATAAAAAAATAATATTTTGATAAGCCATGTCAGCGATATGCCCGCACATTACGACAAAAACGATCTCATTATCTCAAATGGAAAATAAAATAGCAAAAATTGATTTGTAGGGGAAAATAGAAGATTGATAAAGTGTTTAGAAAATTTCATACAAATTTTCTTCTTTAATCATCTCTCCCAATCGCCCCCATGATCCTGATCAACTTCTCGCAACTCGCATCAAACTCCCCGATTGTTTTGAAATTCGCGCGCCTTATTTCCTAAAACCCTTCGTCCTCCCCCCCCTCCTAATCTCCCCCAATCCCATAAACCCTAATAAAAATTCCCAGAACCCCCAACTTCCTCCACCTAAAACCCCATTTCTTGAAGAAGATCTTCACATGCTACTCACAAACATGCGACCATTTCAAACCCTTTACTCCCGTACCCACTTCCGTGATTTATTCCTCACCAAATTCCACAGAACCCTTCACTCCACTAATCACCGTTTCAACAAAGAATCCGTCACATTCTCCACAGTTTACGATCCCGTAAAAGGCCGTCTCGTGACTACACCAGTAGCCCAATCACAAATCCCAGAACACGAATCCGATAAAGACGCCGAAAGATCATCTTTTTCCGATTACGCCGATGCTCTGAAAGACGACAGATCTTACGGGAGTGTTTTGAAAGCAAATAAAACTAATTGGTCGAGTTTTGGGGGTAATAAAAAGAAGAGTAAAAGTAAGACTACTTGGGTTTGCTCTGAATGTGGGTATGCAGATGGGCAGTGGTGGGGGTATTGCCGTGAGTGTAAGAGTGTTAATACTATGAAGGAGTTAACCGAAGTTGTTGATGATGGAGGGAAGACGAGTGGGTTCCAGGTGTCGGAGAAGATAGTGCGGTCCTGGTTACCGAAAGGGGGAGGAGAAGCTGTTCCGTTGAGGTTGACGGATGTTAACAGAGGGGTTAACCATTCGAATTGGCGGTTTCCTTTGTAAGTTAACTGTTTTTGATAGATTGGTTGTGTTATATGTGGTGCATTTGAAAGTGACCATCTTGGTGATCTTTTTGTTGTCTTTTGGATGTAAGATCATCATTCAAGGGCCAAATGTTCAGTTTTTTTTAAACTAGGTTTTGATTGTATCTGTCTGTATGTCTTGTTTGATGTTTAGATCTGGGCTATTTGGAGATGAAGTTTCTAGGGTTCTTGGTGGTGGTCTAGTGCCAGGTATACAAACCAATTTCTTGCATCATCCTGCCTTACTATTCTGGATCAAATTTCGATTTATTTTGTTGCAATCATATTAGTAGAAGGTGCTAGGCACACTCAAGGCGCAAAGGGTGAGCCTTGGGGCAACACTATTAAAAAGCTAGGATTTTTCTATGTAACGCGCATAGGGGTTCAAGACATGTTTTAGGCCTGATTTGACGATAATTTAGGCTGCTTTAGACATATTTCATACCAAAAATTGGCCGGGATTTGCAGAATTTGGCCAGATTCTGGCAAAAAAAATGGGCCAGAACTTTGTCTGAACACTTGATAGCTGCAAGGCGGTTTGAGTTTGACCTTGCCTCGCCTGGGCGCGCATCTTTGACTACTATGGTTGCAACCCTTTTCACAATAATATATTTTACACTCATATTTTTGTGGTGGTATTTTCGTCATTTTGCAGGTTCTTTAATTTTGGTTGGTGGTGATCCAGGTGTTGGGAAGAGTACCCTAATGTTGCAGGTATTTCGGATCATGATCTGTGCTTTATGTGTAGACTTGTAATTTATAGTACTTATGAAGTAGATTCCATAAATATAACTCTGTTTTTTTCCTTTTCTTATACTATTTGCCAATGGAAGATTGGAGCACTTATAGCAGAAGGAAAAGAAATTGGTAAACCAGCTCCTGTACTTTATGTCTCAGGGGAAGAGGTAACAGTCCATTTTCACCATTCATGTCGCTTTTATTTTTTGATAACGCAATTAAATTTCTAACATTGTTGCTTAACAATCTTTTCAATATAGAGTGTAGAGCAAATTGGAAACAGAGCAGATCGTATGGATATCAGCACAGATGAATTGTTCTTGTATTCAAGTACCGACATAGAGGTGTTTGTTTCATTATTTGCGTAGTTTTAAATATTAGTTTGTGGATTCAGGACCTTCTTCTATAACCAGCTTTAATTTCAGGATATTTTGGGAAAGGCTCAGGTTCTCTCTCCGCGTGCTCTAATAATTGATTCTATTCAGACTGTTCATCTAGTGGGAGTTACTGGTAGTGCTGGAGGTATTTACCAGGTTAGTTTTTTTTTCTCTTCCTTTATTAAATAACACTCCTGAAAGGTCAATCTTGTCAGATATGATAAGAGTTTTTACAGGTTAAAGAATGCACCGCTGCCTTGCTTCGTTTTGCCAAGAAGACAAATGTACCCGTATTCTTGGTGAGTTATGAAAATGAACCCTTTATTCTCATTTATTGATTATTATATTTCTCTGTCCAGTAATCATTTTCTAATTTGTCATATTATGGGAGTAAATATATTTTATTGATTATAAACCCTTTTTGGATTTGTGTCAGATTGGGCACGTAACAAAGTCAGGAGACATAGCCGGACCTCGTGTTTTGGAGCATATTGTTGATGCAGTGTTATATATGGAAGTTGGTACCCTTTTGCTTTACACTTTTATTGAATAGTATGTGTTTAGAAATATAAAATATTAGCTCGAGCAATTAGCTTTTTTTGTTATAAATCTGTTCTATGATTATCTAGGGGGAGCAGCATTCATCTCTTCGTCTTCTTCGCGCATTCAAGAACCGTTTTGGCTCCACTGATGAGGCATTTTCTATTTATTCTTGGTATGATGTCATTTTTTGTGTGGTTGAAGATTAATTATGTATGGTTTGTTTATCAGCTTGGAGTCTTTGAAATGTCGCCATCTGGACTAAAAGCCGTGAAGAATCCCAGTGAGATTTTTTTGAGTGAGGGACACTCAGATTCAGAATTATTGGCAGGTCTGGCAATCGCGGTAGTTATGGACGGGTCCCGAACATTTGTTATTGAAGTTCAGGTGCTTTTTAATTTTTAGTTTTCTTATTTCTACTTTAAATATTGACCACTAGTCAAGTATCTGAAAACTTAAAGGATACAAATGAACAAGCACACATTTGACCAAAAATTTGCCAAAATTATTCGGGATTATGAGATTGAAAAAATTTGCCAAGCTCTATGTGTAGCAGGGTCATCGAGCTCGATTTTTATAAGATTGGATTTGCAGGCTCTATGTGCAGCAGGGTCCTCTCTCTCTAGGCAAGTGAATGGGGTTCAAGCAGGAAGAGCTGATATGATTATTTCTGTAAGTAATTATCAAATAAATAGATTTTTTCAAGTTTAATGCAAATTAAGATTATTGGTTTATTGCTATAATTCGAACTGCTCGTGACTGTTACTATTATATGCATCTCTGTTTTTTGTAGGTTCTTATGAAGCAAGTCGGTCTCAAGCTCCAGTCAAATGTAAGTTGCTGTTTTTTTTTTTTTCAATTTGCTTCCAGATGAATGGTTTAGTCTTTTATTTTCCTTTCATTTTTTGTAGCTTAATAATTGGTCACTTGTTGATTGCAGACGATCTTCTTGAATGTTGTTAGCGGGGCTACTCTAACTGAAACTGCTGGTGATCTAGCAGTTGCAGCAGCAATATGTAGCAGGCATGTTTTATAGTTTTTTCTTTTTCTTTTTTCTTTCCAAATTAAATTTGCAAAATCGTGTTTTTAAAATTCATTCATATTTGTGGTCCTCAGTTTTCTCGAGTTTCCTCTCCCTAACAATGTGGCATTCATCGGAGAAATAGGCCTAAGTGGCGAGCTCCGTATGGTAAGAAACTGTTAATCTTTATATTGGTGGGATAAAAAGACTTGCATACTGATGTTGGTATTTGCAGGTACCAAAAATGGAGAAGAGGGTAAGTACAGTAGCAAAACTCGGGTATAAAAAATGTGTTGTGCCAGAATCGGCTGTTGAATTATTGCGCAGATTAGATTTAGGAGAATGTGAGGTTTTGGGGTGTAAAAATCTGAAAGAGGTTATAAACAGTGTGTTTATAACAAGTTGATAGCTTCAGATAGTGTTCTTTTGGATCATATTTGTACAGTGTGACTCCAATACTTGGTTAAGAAAGTTGTACAATTTTGAAGGAGACAAAGTATTTATATCTATTTTGCTTAAATTTGGTCATTAAAAGTATGTTTTAGGCATGAAATGATTAGGTCATGATCAGGATGCAAGTTTGTTGTATCCAAAGGAAATTGAGTGGTGGCATGAATGTTCTCTTTTTTTGTTGTAGACAAGAAAAGTGTAGCTGTAAGGCAGTATTATGTCCTGTAAGAAATTGAAACTAGTTGATCATTTTCAAGTTTATGTTCGTTTGTTTAATAAATTCCCATTCGGTAATCGTCCTTGAAATTCTTGTAGATCTCTTCCAAGCTTAAATCCAAATCCGTTAATATTGCAAGTAATCAAGTATGTAGAGCAGTGCCGCTGTTATCTAGATTGATTTCATAAATACAAATTCTAGCAGATGCACAATTGATAAAACTCAATCTTCCGTGAAATGCTTGTCTATCTCTTCCAAACTTGAAATCCAAATCGGTTGAAGTCTTATAAGCAAGCAATATACAATATAGTTAGAGGATAATGAAAGGCATAGTGATTACAGCAGATTTGTAGTATGATAGGATCTGGCATTATTAGATCACAATCTAGGACAAACATGGAGATCAAGATTTGAGAAATAATCGAAATCTAATGCAAAAAAAAAAAAAATTTGAAATTCAAGAAATGGAACAAGATCTGAGGATCATAATCAATAGGCAACTTATGATGGTACATGTTCCTTCACCAGGTTCATCACAACATGGAGCTTAGAACAGCTCTTTATACATAAAACACCGGCTTAAAAATCCTGATCATTCTCAAAACAAAAAATAACACCCTTTCTGTGTGTTAGTGTCGGAAATGCCTCACGCCGGTAAACAAAAGCGAAACGTTATACTTGTTACAACAATCGATTGCATCAGCGTCTCTTATGCTCCCACCCGGCTCAGCAATCACACCAATCCCACTTTCACATGCTTCCTCAACTGCATCTTTCCATGCTGTTTAACAAAACATTCACCAATTATTTATAAAGAAAATCATCAAAATAATGAAATGAGATTGGTTTAGGTAATTAGTTAGTTAATTACCAAATGGGAAAAATGCATCACTAGCCAAAGCAGCTCCCTTCACTTCATCTCCAGCTTTCCTCAAAGCTATTCTCAAACTATCCACACGATTTGGTTGTCCACTTCCCATTCCTAACATACAGTTATTCTGCCACAACATCAGCCACAATTAAAGCATTGCCCCACACCACATTAACAATAGGATTAGGGATAACACATTTGAAGGTCACTCAAGTACTTGACTTTTTTTATATAATTACTGAAACTGATTTACAGGGCACACGTCTCTGTGTATCTCCACCCGAAATGCCAAATTTTATGAAAAAGACAAGAATATCGTTTTATCAATCATCCAATGTTAAAAAAAAAGGGTTTTTTCTCTTTTCAATATTCAAGCATGTTTTAGCGGATACGGTATAAACATAACAAGATAGATACTTGGGTCACCCTAAAGAAACAAGATGAAAACTTGGGTGACCCTAAAGAAAAAAACTGAGAACTTGGGTGGCCTACAGAATCCCAATAAATATTAGGACATAGTTCAATGAGAAACTAACCTTCGCAATTACAATGGCGTTGCTCTTTACATGTTTCACGCACAGCCATGCAAATTTTGCATCATTAAGTTCCTTTTCTTCTGGTGATTTTTTAGAAACTAAATCAAATTTGATTTCTTCTGGTGTTAAATCGTCTGAATCCTGAGCCAACCAACCACCGCCTACTTGTCTAAGCGATAATTTTCCTCTACTGTTTTTCTTTGCTTCAAGAATTCTCAGTGTCTTTGACTTTCCACGAAGGATTTCAAGACCTTTCTCGGTATAACTGGGAGCAACAACAATCTCATAGAACATTCGAGTTTCACCATCTGTTGGGCTTCTGAATTCTCGGATATCCCTAGCCAGGGCCTTTGTTACAAAATCACACACACGGGTTAATTATATTAAAATGCAACTTAATCTGATTTTCTTGCAACTTAAGGTAATATAATATGTTTTCCATCGTAGATGACAGTGACAACAGTTTGTTGATCCCATGTGGCATGTGCCATGCCACCATTTTAGCTGTTACATTAAAATGTAACAGACTTTCATAGTTTTGTCCTTGTATATAAGAATATTTGTTTACATTGTATGTAGCATACTACCAGGCTTTACCATTCTACAAGTAACCATCTATAAAAGGTAAAATGGTGGTGTTTCATGTCAACATTTTTACCAAGGTTACTTGCATAAAACAGTAAAAACTGAAACTGTCACATACAATGAAAAGAAAGATATTTCTTACATGCAATGATAAAAAGTACAAGTTACTAGATTAGTTGATGAGATGGAATGATAAAACATATTCAGCATAAACAAAAGTTCAACTAACCTCATCGACTTCTTTGTTGAAGGCTACTATACCACCAAATGCACTCACGGGATCGGCTTTTACAGCTAATCTATATGCTTCGATTAGATCATCACGAGAAGCTACCCCACAAGGATTTGTGTGCTTTACAACAACACAGGTGGGATTTTCAAATTCACAAACACAATTCCAAGCTGCATCAGCATCTAAATAATTGTTATAGGACATCTCCTGCAGCAAAAATATTTTTAAAAATGTCAGATCTTTTTTATTTTTTCAAATCTTTTCCCAAAATGTAAGGTAGGATTTGGTATATAGTGATCAGAGTTGCAATGAAAAGAAGGACCACAGAAAAACAGAAAATCATGTGAAGCGTTATGCCTTCTTCTTGGGTGAGTTTTTATTCCATGGGAAGTTATAATTATAAATTAACTTTTAATTCAATGATATTCAATAACATCAATATCATGGTAAATATTTGAACCTTTAATTAATTTATTTTTTTAACCTTTGTAAATAAATACAACTAATCTTTTTATATGCAATTTAATTAGTCGTATAGCTTAAGTTGGTCAAGAAATATTCTATAAAAGGTGTTCTTGTCATTTTATCAATTTAACTAATAGAAAAGTCCAAAAGACTCATTTCACTCCGGCAAGCCAACCAAACATAATAACGAAACGGTAATGATCCATTCCATTATCTCAGTCGCCAACACTAAGGGTGTTTGAAAACATCTAACCCTGTCCGGTTAGACCTGACTCCTTAACACCATCTGACCTAGTCAAAAATTCTGACAAACGCCTATCTGAGGTGCTGACCGAGTCAGCAGTTTCAAAAATTCTGACCGCGTCCGAGGAACCCCCATTCATCAAACACGGCCTAACAATGCCATCTCATGAATCATAATTCATAAACATATATGACATTTAAGAGGTTTCTAGGGGTATATATGAAATTCTCCACAAACATTAGAATATCAGGAGCATATTATTCAAGTGAAATTAATGGAATACTATAAACTCACTTTCCCATGGTGTTGAATAGCTGTTGCAATACCACCACCATTAAATTCTGACAAGCTGCTGTCAGTGTAAAATGCAGCCTTCTGATGAGGATTTTCTCCATATCGAAGTGAACTCTTCAGTGAAAGTGGCACTGTAAAGCTAGGTGGAAATTTATCTTCCAACACAAATAAGATAACAGTTAGTTTTCTTGTATATTAATAAAGATAATCGAAGGTTTGTTGAATTAATTTTTTGATGTGTAAAAAAGAAGAGAGTACCTCCTTCAGTCTGCTTCCACAACCACTCAGAAACTGCAGAATCATAGGCGGCAACATGTTGGAAAGCTTTCCATGCAAGTTTCCTTCTAAATTGTTGATCATCCTTGTTTCCTTTGAGGAATTCTAGAAGTAAAGGGTAGTCTTGAGAATCAACTACTACCAACACATCCTTGTGATTCTGTTTAAAGAAAATTTCAATAGAAGAAAACCATTTATTAAGAAGACCTTATCATTGATATTATTGCACTTCTTATTTGTCATAATAGGACATAATTTGTCTTCCAATTGTAAATCAAGAACACCAACAGTGACTTTTTAGTTGGGATAATAACCTTTGCTGCAGCTCTTATCATTGTTGGGCCACCAATATCAATGTTCTCGACCCCATCATCAAATAAAACTTCATTGGTAGAAGTAACTTTTTCATAAAATGGATATAAATTTACCACTACCAGTTCAAATGTACCTACAAAAATCACATATAGCAAGACAATTATTGTTTAACAGCTGCTTAAATGTGAAAACATTGCATTGAGATCATTTAACAATAATATAAATTATGTAACTTACTAATACTGTGTTTTTCGAGAGCTTCCATGTGATGGTTTTGGTCTCTTCTGGCAAGAATACCTCCATGTACATTTGGATGTAAAGTTTTTACACGACCATCAAGCTGCAAAAGATGATAAAGTAATTAACTTTTAAAGCTTACATGTTAACTGATGAAATATGTATTTCTAATGCTTTGGTGAACTTTACCATTTCAGGAAACTTGGTAAGTTCTTCTACTTTTGTTACGGAAATTCCAGCTTTTTCCAAAGCGGATGCTGTTCCTCCGGTTGACACAATTGTATATCTGCATGTTCAAGTCACAGACTTCAGAATTGACTTATAGAACTTTACTTCACATATTCAAGTAAAAAATTGTTAGTAGCAATGTTGCAAACTTAATAAGATAAAACATGATTAAACAGACAAATGTAAATCAAATTTTGATATCTAGAATGTAAATACATAACATAGTAAATATAATTAATGGAAGAGAAACAACTTCTATGAAAAGTATGAGTAGTAGTTCACCCCAACTCTTGAAGTCCGGTGGCAAGAAGATCCAGATCCTTCTTGTCTGACAACGAAATTAATGCCTGCTTGCTTGCTGAAAATGAGTTATAACATAAGTAAGATAACAATCAAAACGATATAGATATAAAGATGACTGATTATGGAACCCAATTAACTGGCCTAATAGTACTTTCTTATACACCATCTGACGTGATGAGCTATGACATCTCTCCAAAATACCCAAAGGATTTGTTTTAACATATATTTAAATCCTATTAATTCCGCTGATAAATTTTCAGTCTTTCACTGCATGAACTCTGCTGATATTGAAATACTAAAAAGAAAAAGAAAAAAAGACAATTTAACATTTATATGAATGGAAACCTCTCTTATGGGCCTTGCTCTCCACTAAACAACACAACCACCACTATTTGTAAAATGAGACCAGAGCACATCCGTATACACTCACACATTAAATGAAACTAAAAGTTCAATACTTTCTCCTATCAGTAGTGTTCTCAATTTCATCAATTTCATCAATTACATCACTCTTTGCGATCTTACAAAAGTATAACGGTCCACCTTTCTTACAAAATTCCTAAACCTAATTGGCTAATTTCATGATAAGCATCCAACTTCATACAAAAATCTATCCATTTCATGCACATGCACTAACTGAAGCAAAATTAGCGGTGAGTACCAGGTGGAGAGGCGACAGAGGCAGCCATGGTTTCAGCAGCTTCCGCCGTAGCCTTGTTTCGACAGCAAATCAATCGTGATTGATAGCTCAAAAGCTGAATCCAACAAACAATTTATCAGTTACCAATAGAATAAGAAAACTAAAACATTAAAGCGAAAGAGGTAGTGATAAATACCTGCTGAAAGCAAAAGCTGCTAGTTCTCGGAAAGTCAGCGAGGTGAGAATCAGTCAACGAGCTTTGGCAATTTGTCGCCGGAGAAGTACGACTGATTGCAGAGGCGGAGGAGGTGACGGTGGTGAACGGAGCTCCAAACCTCAGCATCTTTGTGAGGGTTTTGTGTGTCTTTTTCATGGGTGGATGATTTGACCTTTTAAAAGGGAAGTTGGGGAAAGGCCCCTTACGCACTTGGGCTGTGACTACTGTCGGCCCAGTAATGTCGAGGCCCATAGTCCACGAGAAGTTCAAAAGCCCACTACCATGCAAATTTTAAAAGTCTTGAAATGACGATGAAACCGACAGAAATACCCAAAACCCGACACAGGTTAACTATGAAGTTTTATGAGTTTAACTACGTTTTAAGGTGCTTCACTAGTAGAAACAATAAATAATATGCTTCACACTTTTTTTTTCAAGTTTAATAAACAAAGGAAAAGAAATATAAGAGATAAAAGAAAGAGAGGTAATGAAAATATTTAATTTTATTTCATATTTTAGTAGGGCCGGTCCTGAGAATTTGGATGCCCAGGGCGCGAGTCGAAAATTTGCCCCTGTTAAAAAAAAAAGGTTCCTTGTAAAGATTGAGTAAGTTTTTCCTGTTGTTTTTTCCTTTTTCTATTTTGAGCACCAGATGGTTGTACACGAGGGGGCATGATATCAATGAGTAATGACAAAAATATATTTAAATGTAGAATTAATGGAACAATATCACCTGATCGATAAACTGGAAGTAGAGATGAATCGATGATCGACTCCGGAATCGCCTGAGCGGCTGAGTCGCAGACAACAATCAACAGAATCCTGTCGCCTGATCGCCTTCGCCTGTCACCTGATCAGTGAGCCAGCAGCCGGCAACGTCGTGCGTCGAACGACTCAGCGAGTTCAACAGACAACAAGTTCCGTTCGTGAATCTCAATCTGTAGCCGGCCAACAGTTCCGTTCGGCCTGAAAATTCTGATTGCCGGAGTCACGTGACGTGACTCACGTCTGAAAATTCGTTCTAATCGCCGGACAAGTTGACAACAGTTCCGTTCGGCCTGACGGCCTGAAAATTCTAATGGCCGGAAATCAAAATCGTGAATGTCGATTGGACGATTGTCGAATGTGGCA
This sequence comes from Deinandra increscens subsp. villosa, assembly GCA_039602395.1. Taxonomy (NCBI): domain Eukaryota; kingdom Viridiplantae; phylum Streptophyta; class Magnoliopsida; order Asterales; family Asteraceae; genus Deinandra; species Deinandra increscens. Next base: position 83,238,772 of record JBCNJP010000025.1, on the reverse strand, counting down.
TGGAAATCGGAATCGTGAATGTCGATCGGCGTCGGTCTATAATTTTGATTTTTGAGATGAGATTGGAATTGGAGAATGAAATTGAAACTGAAACGTCGCAGTCTCGTAGATTCTTCCGTCTATATATATATATATATATATTTTTTTTAATCAGCCAAAATACATAAAACCTATTGGGCTAACATATAACTAACTGGGCTATCAAATACTACTACTGGGCTAACAAAAACATGTTGCCCCCTTGAAGAATGATGCCCTGGCTGTAGCCCAGGTGGCCCAGGCCCAGGGCCGGCTCTGTGTTTTAGAGTTCGAAGGATGAGATTTTTTATGCGTCCTTGAGTAGTCGAGTTAAAGAGAAAAGAATTGAATGGAACAATTTTACAATTATACATGTATTTTTAGCTTTGTGGTTTTATAATTAGATTAAGTGAAATGATTAAATAGTAAATATTAAACTTTTATATTATGTTTCTTCTTATTTCCTTCCATTTTAGAGGAAAGTTAAGAGATAAAAATATAATAAAAGTTTTTCTTTCAAATAGTTTCATTTCCCTAATTAAATAATTAAAAAACTAATAAACACATTTCTTTTGAATTCCTTTCATTTCCATTACTTTCTCTCATTAAATAACACTCTGAAACAAAGTGTCAATGGTGTGATGATTTCTATTTCTATAGATTTTTTTGAACGGCCAAGCATTTCATTTAAAAATTTATCTTTTAAGGTTTCATTTTTAACTTTAAGTGGATTTACAAAAGTAAAATGACTTTATGAATTATTTTCATGGGTTATAACTTTTTATTAGTATAGTAGTAATATTTTTTATAAGATGAACACCATATATCTAAACATAATTATGATTTTGTTTTAGTTAAAAACCGAATATGTCTAAATATGATTAATACTAATTATAATAAAAATAAAAATGTTTATATAAAAAACGTGTCAATTGGATTTTACAATTGGTAGATTGAAAGCAAAGGAAGGCACGACGTTATCTAATTGTGCCACACACACTCATATGACACGGCGACCGACCAATTCCGCAATTAAAACCAAAAAAATCCCCAAATTCATTCCCATTTTATCATTCCTCCTTCTTCATCCTCCTCCTCTTCCACACACGCATGCAATCAAACAAAAACTCCACGAACCTGTTCATCCCAAAACCTAATCACTGGTCACTCCCTCCGGCAGCCGGTGGCCGTCGATAGGCCGAGCCGAGTCTACAATGACTCGGCGATGCTCTCATTGCAGCAACAACGGCCACAACTCACGCACCTGCCCCACGCGTGCCGCCGCTGGTGGCGTCAAGCTCTTCGGCGTTAGACTCACCGACGGCTCCATCATGAAGAAGAGCGCCAGCATGGGGAATCTATCCGCTCTCTATCATTCGTCCGTTTCACCCAATCCTGGCTCCCCTGCCACCTCTGACCCTATCGAGGGTTACCTTTCCGACGATCCTGCTCACGCCTCCTTGTCCGCGAAACGCCGTGCAGATCGCAAAAAAGGTTAGTTTCTAGGTTTTATAATCTGTATCGTTTGGATTGCAATTGTATCTCCTGCATTTCAAAATTTTCAATTATTTGATTATTGTAGAGCTTTTTCGGTTAACCTAAATTGATCGGATGATATTGGATGATGATGCCTTGAGTTACAGTGCTAATATGGAACTATTATATCAAATGATGGTGATTAGGATACTGATTGTTTATGTTATTATGTATTTCTATATCTTATATTATCTTAGGCTTGTAAATAATAAATTAGATAAACGTGATTGGTGCTTTTGAGTGGATAGCTTTGCCTTTATCACCTTTGGTTTTGTTTTGATTATGTCTGTGACCTCAGTTTTTTGTCTTTTTGCCTTTCTCTGGAAAAACTTAGTTTCTCAAAAGGGAAATAACTGTTTGTGATTGAAGGACAGAAGAACTTAGCATTTGTGACATGATAAATGTCTCCACTATTTAACCTTGTAATGATTTGTTTTATTTGTTTCTATGTACTTGCTAAGTGGCCATCTAGTGGTGTAAAAATTCATACACATGATGGACGTATGCTGATTAAGTTTTTTACAAGTAAGTCGTTTAAGTACCTGTCCTTTCATAAAAGCGGGAAGAAATGAACCTTTTTTTCTATGTTACTTATGATAACTGTTGATATCCTTATGCTAATCATCATAAGCTATTATACTGTAGAGCTTAGTTTTAAAAAGTGTGAGGCGCTCCAAGGTGTCCAGGTCGCGAAGGCTGAGGTGCTAGGCGAGAGCTTCATGTGCGTGTTGCTCTATGTAATCCATCTAACCTGGTTATAATCTTGTCATCCTTTTGGACGTGTTTAGATATCAGCCTCTTCTTAGACCCTAATTTTGACCAATTTCAACCCACATGTGCATGAAGCGCCCCCTTAAGGTCATGCTGAGAGTTTTCTTGAAGTCATAGAGTATTTTCTATGTATATTTAAAAAAATTATATCTAGTCCATGTTTGACACTATCAATGGTCATGGGCATGGGTGACTGTTATATCTATTAAAGGATTGGCAATTGCTTAGAGAAAGAACACAAACTGGGTTAGTCATCAGTTTAAAATTTTACATAGGATAGGAATTTAGGACATACATATTGGCATATTGCTGGAGATGGAAACATTTTTCTAGGAAGAAAGATACGGACTCATGACGATATTACTTGGATCCACTAAAATATGTCACTCCATCCAAAATTTTCAACACGTGTCAATTAGTTTCTGGTGTATGGTCTTAAAAGCTAACATTGTGTGGATTTCTAAAAAAACATCAAGGCCAAAAGAAAGAAGTTTTGCACATGACAAAAATGTGTAGGGACAGGAGGACCATTCATATCTCTGTTTTACCCATAAATCAGAAATAAGCTTAACATGTTGAAGAATTTTGATTTAGCTAAATAAAGGTGTAGTATAACAAATTTCACGTGCATGTTGCTTATGTACAACTACAACTAACTAACCGACCTTAATCTTTTCATCTGTTTGGATGTTTTTACATATCGGCTTCCTCTACACCCTAAATTTGACCAATTTCGACCCACATGTGCATGAAGCATCGCCTCAAGGCCAGGGAGTTTTTCTTATTGTCTCATGTGACTTGTGTATTAGGTGTGCTTTTTATAACCAAGACATAGAGTATTTTCTATGTGCACTGATGAAATAATAGCTAGTCCATGTTTGACACTCAGCGGGCATGGACATGGGTGACTATTACATCTATTAAAGGATCAGCGATTGCTTAGAGAAATAAGACAGACAAGGTAGTCGTCAGTTTACAGTTTTACATAGGATAGGATATATGTATAGCTGGATATGGAACTATGTAAGTAGTTTTTATAGGAAGAAAGAGCTGGACTCATGAAGAAATTACTTGAATCCACCAAAATACGTCAATACAATGATACATTCAAACTCCCAAGATGTAGCAATTAGTTTAGGGTGTATGGTCTTAAAAGCTAACATTGTGTGAATTTGTTTTAAAAACATTATGTAGGGGGGACAGGATCGTTCATATCTCTATGTTTCCTATAAATCAGAAAACTCTTAACACAGAGACTTGAAGAACCTTGATTTTGCTAATAATAAAAAGTACCCCTTTTCATATCCTTATTCTTTTCTCTTCTCTTCTCTTCTCTTCTCTTTTCTTCTCTCTTATACTACTAGTATGCACTTTATGTTTTTATATTGTTGTCGAGTTGGGGTCTCATCGGGAGCAACATCTCTACCCTCTCGATAGGGATAAGGTTTGACCTTATCTTAACATCCTCAGAGCCTACTCTATGAGCGGCTGGACACGTTTGTTGTTTATATTTAGGTGTATTAAATTCTTGCATTTTGTTTTATTGCAGGTACACCATGGACTGAGGAGGAACATAGGTTGTTCTTACTTGGTCTTCAAAAATTGGGGAAAGGAGACTGGCGTGGCATTGCACGCACTTATGTCTTATCCAGAACTCCTACTCAAGTTGCTAGCCATGCCCAAAAATATTTCATAAGACAATGCAGCGCTACTAGAAGAAAAAGGCGTTCTAGCCTTTTTGACATGGCTCCAGACACGGTTTGTCTTGCTTCTTAGTTCTTAGCGGATTGTTGGCATTGTGTTTTGAAAGTGATTATCTGATTATTGCTTTCTCAACTCGTAGATAATCACTGATTATTTCAGGGTTGGATAATCAACGATAAACTGATTCTGAGTATTTGATTTTTAGGGATCATTTTACATGTAAATCTGTAAATAATTACAGTACGCCAAAAGCTGAGTATCTGATTATTACAACTTCAAACAAAAGAAACACATCCATACACTATTTTCTCCTATCCTTTTTGTTACTTGGTGATCATTTGATTATAACTATTTGGGCAATTGTCAAACAAATCCTACAGACCTTTCACATACAGATCTAGGTTTTTATTTTCCATGACTAAATTCCTACTAATTAACAAAAAGATATCTTTTTAATAATGTTTAGGTTTTTAATTCAATTTTCTGGGATATAGTCATGTGAACATAGAAAACAAGATGAATGATGAAATACGGGTGTTTTACAGGCGGTAGACGCACCAGAAGACCATTTCATGCTCCCTCCACCAGTGGCAGTTAAGGATCATTCCGACAACTCCAACTGTTCATTGAAACTCTCTCTCAAACCCGATTCTGATCAATCCATGGAAGCTTCTCCAAGCGTAATAATAGAAGAAAGCATCAAAGAAGAAACATCAAAAACCGTAAACAAGCTTCCGCCTATAATACCTACCTTTTATCCGGCTTACATACCGGTTCCGTTCCCGGTATGGCCATCACTTATGGCCCAATTCGACGAACCAACTAACATTGATAACAGTACAGGGCCCGATGCCTCACACCATCGGGTCCTGAAACCGATTCCAGTCCTATCAAAAGAGCCCATGAATTTAGATGAACTAGTTGGAATGTCAAAACAGCTAAGCTTAAAAGACCATGAGCCTCATCATATTGAGCCGTCTCCACTGTCATTGAAACTACTGGCAGAACCCTCGAGGCAGTCGGCCTTTCATGCTAGTATACCGGTGGTTGGTAGCTCCGGTGTAAACAACGGTGGCGGTGGTAGTGGTTTCCGAGCAGTTTGATTTGATTCAGTTAAAGGTTGAAACTTGGGGTGGTGTGGTTGGTGGTATTTTTCTACTTGTTTTTGTTTGTTTTTATTTAAATGCTTTATTCTTTTATTTTTATGTATTAAACGGCCTGATAGGAAAAATAATATCTAAAATGTTAGTTTTACTTGTTTGTGAATAACTACATATCTGTTTTTTCGATATCACTAGTGTTCTGAGTGATGTTTATTACTATGTTTTTCTAACAACATCCAAAAAAATTCTGCACACAAAATATCAGCCTTACGCCTTACTAGATTTAAACTTGTAATTTTCACTTAGCTTTACCCATCCGAGACGTTTATAACCTTATAAGATCTAAACTTGTAATTCTTCACTTGAGCTTCATCCATCGGAGACGTCCATAACCTTACAACATTTTAACTTGCAATTTTCGCTTTAGCAGTAACCATCGTATATATTTATAACCTTACAATAATTAGCTTAGATGATCCTAACCATCCATTTCACAATCAACACACACTTGAGCACTTTTCTTACTTAATCACTTGATCTCGTACTCTTCACATTATCGTGGTGGTTATAAACTAAAGTTAAACACGGTTATACAAGTCTTAATCTCTCGGTTAAGTTTTGTTTAGCAACACTCTTCACCTTAAGATAGGTGAAAATAAAGAGAGCTTTGAAAACCTATTGACATACAAAGGTCAATTTATTAATTAAATTTTTATTACTCTACCTAGAACGTAGAAAATTGGTACATCTACATACCAAACTCTATTACTATATACCATTCAATGTTACCTCGTAGGTGATTAACACGGTTGAGTTTTGTTTAGCAACACTCTTCACCTTAAGATAGGTGAAAATAAAGAGAGCTATGAAAACTTATTGACATACAAAGGTTGATTTTAATAATTAAATTTTATTACTCTACCTAGAACGTGGAAAATTGATAAATCTACATACCAAACTCTATTACTATACTAGGTTAGTAACCCGTGTACTACACGAGCTGAATATAAATTTATAATATTAGATAAATACAAAGAAAAAATAATGATCAAGAAATTTGAAAATTATGATTAATATAAAATTCTCATAATATATTAAATAATAATTTAATACATTTAGAAAATTTATTATGTTGATTATTAAAAAAAAAGACTAAAATTATTGAGTAATTAATCAAATCTACATTAGTTTTATCAAAATTTTAAAAATAAAAATTTAGTTTTGATAAAATTGGTAATTATCCTAATTGATGATTTACTAAATTGGTAATTCAATATGAGCTTGACATGTGGCATGGTGATGTGGACTCTTTATAAATGAGACATGTGGCATAATTTTTATTGCTTTATTAGAATTATTACTAGCCACTTACCCGGGTAAATACCCGGGCCTAAAACATAAAAAAAATATATAGATATATATACTATACAAAAATTATTATCGGTAAAACAATATTCAATAATAATAACAAAAATTCAATAACAATTACATATTTGAGAAGACATTACGCTTCTTGTTCTCAACAGCACGTGGCACACAACTGTTGGTTGCTTCTCAACAGCACGTGGCACACAACTGTTGGTTGCCTTCAGCTTTTTAATATTCACTACTTCTCAATAATCTCTTATGTGTATATTCTGTCCTTAAATATTCAATTAAACACACGACAAACAGTCAAACTCCTGTAAATGATTGTTGCATAAGAAGACAGTCAAATCAACAAAGTTGATGTTTCTGAATTTTACACAGAGAAGAAACATTCAATTAAAACTATTTAGTGATTCAAATTGAAAGAAAAGAAAAGACAACATTTATGAGAAAACCAAAATCAGTTATCCAAAATCAAAGATGGTTACCTACAATTTTGGCTTGAGACATTAACGGAATTTTACATTGTCCTCTTTGTTTATTTAGTCATCTCCTATAGAAAGAATGAGTTGCACCCATTAAAACAGAAATGATGAACCGCCATTGAAAAACACCCAAAATATTTGGAAACCTAATTCTCTTTTGTGAATTGCTTGAAGATTAAAGAAACTGTAATGTAATTTGATAGAATGTAGTGCTCAGTTTTGTGAGTTTCCTATATCGAAAAGTTGGAGTTGAAAGAAAACACTACATACTTCTGTTCTTTATGTTTTTTTTAAACACAATATAATTGAGTTTTAAGCTTTTATATCCTTTGTATAACTTCTTGACTTCCATATATAGTCGTGGGTTTCAAACTTACAGATCTCTTATTTACTATTTCAAAAGACTAATTTTAATCTAAAGCAAAAAAATAAAATAAAACCTTGAATCGTCAACCTCCTATATCTGAACTTTCAGAATCGTTTAAAATAGAAAACACGGGTTAGAAACAAAAGCTGAACCCCTTGAACCTTGAATGATTGAATCTCGATTTGCAATCAAATGTGGTAAAAAATTAGTAAAGTAAAATTGAAAAGCATATATGGAAATTAATAAATTAGAAATTCAATTGTAATTAAAAGTTACTAAAATTATGAAAATCAAGTATTAACATTCGAATTAATTAGTAATATGTTAATTTAAAAATTAAAATAATAAATGCCAATTAAATATAAACAAAGATATATATTTTAAAACTTGCTAAAACTAATAAACTAAGTTGAAAAGTTACATTTTTTAATATGGAAATTAATAAATTTGAAACTCATATGATATTAAAAGTTGCTAAAATGGAAGTTAAATATTAATATTTGAACTAATTTGTAACAGAATAAATTTAAAAATTCATATTATGTAAACAAAAATATATATTTTCAGACTTGCTAAAATTAATAAACTTAATTTGAAAAGTTAAAATTTTGGTTAATGGATTTCAATATTAAATGTTAATTTTCACAATTTTAGCAACTAAACTAATTTAGTTAGTAAACCATATTTTCAAAATTCAACTATAAATTCGATTTACTAATTGACGTTTCAAATTAAAAAAAAATTATTAATGCAGATAGTCAACTTTAAACTGTATAAATTTAGAAAATAAGTTAGTTACTTATTTATATTTTAAAATTCAACTTTAAATTTAAGTATAAATTTAAGTTTATTAATTGAGTTTTCTAACTTTATTAATAATTCACATTTTTTTTAAATATTATTTCGTAATATTATCACAATTTACAAAATTCACTAAAACTAATATATTATATTTAAAAATTTATCAATAGAAAGTGAAACATACCATTGATATTTGTCCTCAAAAGAACTCACATAGCCTTCTTTCTCTATCTTCTTATCAAGTACATAATTGCCACCAAACCCATTAATTATTAAAAATTTTAACAAAAAATATTAAAAAGAAACCCATATAAGAAAAAACTTTAAAATTTGCCATAGAAATCTCTAAACATCTTCATACTCTAATAAACAATTACAATTGTTGACACATGTTAACACTATATTCAATTTCATAAAAGTTTTCCCTCCAAATCTACTCCTTAATAAATTATATTTGATTGGAAATTATATCTTATTTTATAATCATAATATATTTCAATTTATTTATATTTATAGAATTATGACAATCATATATTAATTGACATCGTATTTTTATTTAAAACTATTTTTAAACGATTATTATTTTCATTTTTATAAATATTTAAATAACTTAACATTTATTTAGTGTTTTTTCAAATATAATTGAGCAAGTCATATTTAATATTTTAATTAATAAATACATTTATTTAGTGTTTTTTAAAATATAATTGAGCAAATCATATTTAATATTTTAATTAATAAATACCTAATAATATTTTATAAATTTAATCAACATTGTGGATGATACTATTTAAAGAGAAATTCATAAACGACAAAAAACATGTTCATAATATCCAATATTAAATAGTTTTTCTACCATATTAAATGATCAATGTTCATCCAACATGGAAATTTAAACACGAGGATTAAAAGAATTGTAAGTTTTCTAATGTATACCAAGATAACATCTTTATTAATTGAAATAACATTTTAATATTGTGGTTCTAATTTAGATTTTATACTTAACAATCAAAATGTGTTAATTATAACTTTAATAAAACTTTATACTCACTTAACTTTCTATGAATTATTAATCATATATATATTTTTATTGATTCAACCCGTATAACATACGGGTTCTATCCTAGTAAGATACTAAAACAATATAATTATTAACATATTCAATAAAATATTGAAGTAGATCTCAACTGAACCAGAACATTAACAGATACATGAATCAGAACCTTAACATATTGTTAATTGTATTTTTTTATGGAAATATATTAACTTATTTCCTAAATTAATATTAATATTATTTTTTAAATAATAATTAACTAAAACCGATTATGTTTATTTTAGGATATATATAATTACGCAAATTTCGCAATTATATTATGGTTGACAAATTTGTAGTTATTTAAGGATAGATATCTCACATTTGAAATTTAAAAAACAAACCTTCTTTATTTACGGGTTTACAAATAAATTATGAGGTATAATTGAATTTAATTTTAGGTCAAAAATTTTAATTTTGAATTATATAGTTTGAAAAAATCTAAAAAATTAACAAAATTACACCTAGGATTTTAGTTTGATTAGAGGATGCCACATCATCAATTGATGATGTGGACACACTTATTATGTGACAACTCAACTTAATATGTTTTGTTTAATAGATAGGTAGATAAGATTATAAGATAAGATACCATTCAATGTTACCTAGTGTCACACCTCAACCGACGACGGAATTTACATCAGAGCATGATGATTGTCCAAATACTCATGACGCTAATTAAAGTCTCAAAAATAATTCATTACCAAATTCCAAGTCTTACAGTAGGATCCAATACACATAACATAACATAAAGATAAAGTTTGATTTAATTGATCTAGGTCCAAAGCATCTTAAATGTTAGCATCAATCAAGTATGGCTCAAACCGCATTTCATGTAACATGTATAAAAATAGAGAGTGTTAACTAAAAATAGTTGGTGAGTAAACATAGCGTTAGGATATATATAGTAGTTTGTAAGCGATTCAAATGTCTGACGTAGACTCAAGCATGTATGAATAAACCAATATTGAATTTGCATAATCAAACCTTGATGACTTGTACCATAACCCGAATGTCGTCTATACAGTCAAATTCAGGTCATAGCTAATTGTGATAGGTTTCAATCACCCAAATGTCGTCTATACAGTCAAATTTAGGTGGGTTGTCAGCCAATAGATCTATCATTGTTACCGTAGGCTTGTATGTTAATGATTACACTTGAAAGTTGAATTTTGCATAAAAACACCATAGTCTAACATATAACATGTAATCACACATAGACATGAAATGAAATCGCATGGTTTGTAAATGAATATAGATTTGATATTTGAATATGTATACATGTTACATCCCAAAACTTAAAAACGAAAGGGGATATGAATACTCACTTGATCAATAAGTGAAATATGAGAATAGTCCGAGTGATATGAAGATGACCTATCCGTGTCCTAAGTTATATAAAGACACTTTAAGGTTTACTGATATGGGTCAAGTATCTAAGTCAACCATTTAGACTAGTCGAGTCTAGTTACGTGAGTTAACCGTTGGTGATAATTATTTGTGTTTGATATATGTATATTTATTCTACGAAAAATAAATATAAGTGTATTTGAATATTCAAGTAAACGTGCTCTAGATTTACGAGTTATATTTCGAGTGAGTTGTATGAATGATATTTCCCAACTAAGTTGTTTATTTAATTTATACAAAATATATAAAAACAGTTGGCTTTTATAAGTCAAGTTCCAACTTAGTTTATAAAATGCACTTTATTAACGTTACAAATATTAGAGTCTCACCGGACATAACGGAGATCCGTTAGATCTAATATTTAAAATAATTGAAGTAAGTGTAATAAATAAATTTGAGACACATTTTAATATAACAAAATTTCGTTAATGTTTTAAATAAAATAAAACTATGAATATAAATTTACTATAGTAACTTGATTTAGGTGACCGAGGGGTCAAATATGATTCCCGTCCCAAGTATTTGTTATGAGGTTTATAATTTCTGTGCCATTAAAATACAAGATATTTAACGTGAAATTTGTGACAAAACCCCGAGGAAGAAAAGTAGATGAGTATATTTTATTTTAAGATTAATACACGAGGTGTTTACATTTGAAGAGTATAAGTTTAATTAAATATAAGATTAATATTTTTCTTTAGAGATTATAGTTAACCCGAAGGCTCGACTAGTTCAAAACAGCGTCATAAAATAATAATGAATGATTACTCACGTAAGGCAAGCAAGGAGAAGGAATTGTAGTAGAAACGTTGAGTCCACCCGTAAATCTTCGAATGCGGTTGATGGGAACTTGAGGCTCGATATTTGATTATATGGTTGGAAGATTAAAAGTGGGTTTGGGTTTCTTTATGTCGTGGAATTGGAAGGAGAAATGGATATATCTTCGTGATTTTTGGGAGTAAGAAATGAGTTTTAGTGTGTTTATTTTTGGTTCAAGCATGCCATATTTATATACGAAATTTTAGCCCTTGGTAATCCTTTGGTAGTCCTTGGTAGTTCTTGGTAATCCTTGGTAATCCTTTGGTAGTTCTTGGTAATCCTTGGTAGTTTTTTGGTAGTTCTTGGTAATCCTTGGTAGTTCTTAGTAATACTTGGTAGTTCTTGGTAATCCTTGGTAGTTCTTTGGTAGTTCTTGGTAATCCTTGGTAGTCCTTGGTAATCCTTTGGTATAAGTTTAATATTTTAAATTTTTTATTTATTAGAAAAATCGATGAATAAAATTATAAAAACTATGTATATTTTTTATAATCTTTAGTATTTTACCACAAATAATGTATAGTGTTGAAGTTGTCAAATAATATCACCATTGGTTTCGTGATGAGTTGACTCGGGTATGACCTTAACATATATATATATATATATATATATATATATATATATATATATATATTATATAAAATGAAATGAGGGTAAAAAAATAGAATTTCATGATTTGCTTGAATAAAGATTGAACTTACATGGATAACTGAAACGGGTCGGGTTACAAACAGGGAAAATAGACGGATGTCACACCTAGTAGGTGATCGGCGCCTCCTCTTGACATCGGGCATGGGACAAGGTTATCAGCGCCTCCTCTTGATGACATGTCAGCTTCTGATTGGGCTTCAACAAGGTCATTTGACCTCCAACCATGGTCACCGACGCCTCCGTTTGAGTGGCCATTTTGTGAAACAAAAAACTCAATCGTTCATTTTATGGAAAAAGGTGGTCAACATGACCATTTTGAGAATTTTTCCTACTATTAATTATCTTATTATTAAAACATTGGAGCCTTCTTGAGACGGGATTGCAACCGTCCATACTTGATTTGGGCTTGACTCATCCAGAAACACCACCAAGAATAAAATCCATGTAAGGGAATAATTTGTGGCTTGTGTATTAAATTATCCATTGACGGGTTATTTTGAAGGCCTATGTGATAGAATAGATGAAAATTAGTAGGGTTATGGGTATATTGGGTCATTAGGCCATTTTAGACATGTTTGGGCCCAATTAGAAAGAGTTTAAGGGGAGTTTATTGCGCTTATGGGGTCCAGTACGGGAATTATTGTGTTTTAGGGTTAAGGAGGATTGCTTGTTGACCAAGCATATTATCTCCTATAAATAGAACCCTATAGTATCTTGGGTTAGGAGTTGATAGTGGAGCAAAGCTCAAAAGGTGTTCACGAAATTCTCTGAAAGAGAATTTCGAATTCGTGTATTACAACCAGAGATTTCAACGTGTTTGTTTTCTAAATCGGTTTGTGATTGATTGTGTTATTTACTGTTCTAATCGTTATTATTGTTCTATTTCGATTATAGTTGAATCACTCAATTGTTTGGATTCCGCATTCACAATCGAGGTTAGATATCGTGTTTGGACCGTTTTCGGGACTTACAATTGGTATCAGAGCCAAGAAACGCAAGTTTCGAGGCTCTCGCGATATCTGATTCAACCTTTGGTGAACTAACAGTTTGAGTTTTTGTGGTGTTTTTCAGTTTTTAGCACTGTTCGGAAGTTTCTTGCAGGTTCGACTCAAAACAGAAGACTTTTCGATCGTGTGTTTGACTTTTCGACCCAGTTCAAGGCTTTTCGATCGACCCTTTGATCGAAATGCACATCCAGGCGCACATTGATGATCGAGAAAATCCCCCTGTGACTTTTTGATTAGTCCTTGTTGCTTGTTCTCTCAATCGAAAAGTCCCCCTGTGACTTTTCGATCAACCTCCTCTAATCGAAAAGTCCCCTTGTGACTTTTCGATCGGAAAGTCCCCCTGAGACTTTTCGATCAACCTTCATTCGATCGGAAAGTCCGCTCTGAGACTTTTCGATCCGCTCACACTTTTCGATCAAGAACTCTGCTTTTCGACTGACCCTCTGTGTGATCGAAAAGTACTTTTTGACCAAGCCTTCCCGACCGAAAACCACTTTTCGACCAGCCAACCTTTCGATCGAAAACCCTTGTTTCGATCGAAAACACCTTTCCGATCAAATAGTCCCCCTTTAATCGAAAAGTCCCCCTGTGACTTTTCGATCAACCTCCACTAATCGAAAAGTCCCCTTGTAACTTTTCGATCAGCTCACTTTTCGATCGGAAAGTCCCCCTGAGACTTTTTGATCAACCTTCATTCGATCGGAAAGTCCGCTCTGAGACTTTTCGATCCGCTCACACTTTTCGATCAAGAACTCTGCTTTTCGACTGACCCTCTGTGTGATCGAAAAGTACTTTTGACCAAGCCTTCCCGACCGAAAACCACTTTTCGACCAGCCAACCTTTCGATCGAAAACCCTTGTTTCGATCGAAAACACCTTTCCGATCAAATACACACTTTTTGATCCAAATCCCTTTTGCGGCAAAAACACTATTTCGCACTGCTTTACTAAAACGGACGTAACTTGGGTCTCGTTTGGAGTTAGAAGCTCTAATACCAGCCCAAACGACCGTCTTGACGAGCCCCATAAATTCCACTCCGAAGGCCTCCGTTTTTCAGTTTTAAGTTTTTGGTACTATTCTTTGAATAATGATTTTGCCGTCTTGCCGTATTTGATCTAGAACTTCATCTAAAAGAGGTTAATGGCTCCTATTCTACCAGGTACCACCGCATCTACCAACAACAATGAGATATGTTGTAATCCCAAGTGTGAGGCTAAAGAATGGGAACGTAAGTTCACAAATGAAACCATAAATCATGCATCCACTGCTAGAGACCTTAGGGAGTCCAAAAATAAGACCAGAATATTTAGAGAGAAACTTGAGGCCATTCAGGTAGATGTTAAGAATCTTCAAACTCAGGTGAGTGATAAAAGCACCTATCTTAGGCTTGATAACGCTAAGGTAGAAGAGCTAACTAAGGAGGTAGAGGAACTAAGAACCAAACATGACACTTCCCAATCTGCCCTTGAGAAACATCAAGTTATACAAAAGAAAATGGACTTTCATCATGCTTTATTCAAATCAGAAGAGCGACTCGAGCAGGTAAAAGAAACATCTAGCCTCGGGGATGGAAATTTTCCTCCCCCATTACAACATGAATACATCAAAGTGCCCCAAACTGCAGATGAATTGTTGAAAGAGACCCATAATGAAGCAACCATGGTATATGGGCCTCAACCTGTGCATAAAGATGAAAAGACAGCCAAAGAAGCAACTCAGTCAAATTGTGTGAATAACACTAATACCACTACTGAGTGCGCAGGTTCAAGCTCCAGAGTGAAGAGAGCTGATGAAGAAAAGTTGGTTCCTTATCCAAAGATCGAGACTCCTTATTCCAAAGTTGTGGATGGGGTAAAGCGGGAACGAGTGGTGATGACTACAAGGCCCAATGGTAAGATATTCATGACAACATGGTCTATGTTCATTCCGATTTAAGGAGAAGAGTGACCATCATTCATCGCTAAGTTCAAAGGCTTGGGTCATGATGGTGGTTTATTATCTGACATTAAGAGTATAAGGCCCAAGATCACCATCAAGCCTCCAACTTCTGTTCCTATCAAGATTGAAAGGCCCAAAACTATAATCAAGTCTCCCAACTCATCAGTGGGCTCATGCAGTGGCAACACAACTTTCTCTAAGAAGTCAGAGGGCCCAAAAGTTCAAATGCCCTGTTCTGCTCAGTTTTCAACCATCCAGAAAAGATTCAACAGAAATGCATCAAGGTCTGAAAGATCTGACAATTGGAGACTTGGAGTTTTTCCAAAATGCAACCGGATCACAATGCCTTTCCATCAAAGATGCAGACACAAGCAAATGGTGTTCCACCTCAGCAGCTAAAAACAAACGTTACACGTCTGACTTCTATCTAAAAAAAGCAGGCTTGTTTTAATTGTGGCAATCCTGGTCACATTGCCCGAAATTATCTTTATCGCCCCTATGAGTCATATTATCCGCAAAGTCAAAGTGTTTCATCTCAGGAATCAGTTAAGTCTAAGCCAATGAAGGTACAACAACCTAAGGCAATGAAGACTGTCAATCCTAAGGTTAAAACTTCTGATGGAAATTGGGGAGCTGCCAAAGAGCAGAGAAAATTTTCAAATCAAAAATATGTTTTTCCAAATTATGAAAAATTTCATTAAAAAGGTGAAGAAACCAATTTCAAAACAACACAAAGTTGACAAACCTAAAGTTACCCCTCCAAAGGTAAATAAAACTGTTTTGAAAAGGAAACCTAAGATGAAAAAGGTTGAAAAACCTAAAGTCACCACTTCAAAAGTGACTGAAACAACATATAAATCACCTCAAATTTGGAAACCTAAATCAATGGCAGCCACCCCCCCAATTCCTGATGTTACGAAGGGGATGTTCTTAAAAGAAATTTCTTTCACCGATTCTTCAGGTATACCCAGAACCACAATGGTCTGGGTATTTATGGCTAATTGATCTCTCACCTTATGTAGGAACAGTCAAGGAGGACTTTCATTAACCTTGTTTGTTTGTGATAGTGATTGTTCCGAGCACAAGATAGGAGACATCTCTCTACTATATGACATGAAGATTTCAATGGAGGGTATGTTTCCTTGTGAGAGGTAAAACTGGAAAAAATCAGCAAGGTACTGTCTGACTTAGTTGTTTCTTGGCTAATTTAATGTGAAGTATGGTAGTGCATGAAACAAAACTCATTTCTGAAAAAAGTTCTCAAAAGATAAACTTTAAAGGTTAGCTTGGTCAGTTTTAGTAGTTATTTAGTGATGTGTCAGTGTGTTTCATAAAATAAAATAAAAATAAAAAAAATATTTAATAAAAAAAGGAGAATCAAAAAGCAAGGGGAAGAATAGAAAATGTGAAAAAAGTTGACCCCTCATTTTATTATGGTGCTTTTTAAATTTTTAATCTTTTGTTTGTTTCTGAAGGTGGGGAAGTGAAATAAACTTCCATTTTGGAGATGACTGACACACGTAAGGCAGATGTGAAAGACATGATCCATGGTGATATGCTGGTAGGCTCAGCTCATTGATCTGAAAAGGTATGCGTTACACACTTAAAGATAACGTATGGCAGATTGTTGGGTAACAACACTTAGGTTAATTATATTTCTATTTGACTGCATGTTCAAGTTCCTGATACACACGCTTGTCTCCAAGAGTGTAAAATTGAGCTAAAAAAGTCGGTGTTCCTTCTGTTTTGCTAAGCAAAGACCTGGGGATGCTTCGTATGTATATAAGGCTCGCCTCTGCTTTGCGTGAGCAATGACCTGGAGTTGTCCATACATACGTGCTTACATATCACCTTAAATAATAAAAAAATGCATGTATACACCCAAAAGATGCCAATGTGCACAACTAAAAGAGACCATCAAGAGTCCAAAATCCTCAGCCTTTGTCACTGATAAGAGCAGTATTAAAAATGTTTCAAAAATTCAGTTGACTTTGTATATTATACCAAAAAATCTATGTGATCTATTCTTTCTCTTCTCAACCAAGTCTTGAGCTCAGTTTCAAACTTCTGGTTCAGGTTGTGAAAATATGTGATAGGGAATTTATATGCTTGATAGTTTGCAATAATATGTACCTAGGATTTGCTGGAACCCATTTGCTGTTCATAATTAATGCACCTTAAAAGATAATAAAGTGACAAACAACCTGACTAAGAAAAGGGTTTGAGTTTAAAGTGGATCAGTATATTGGCAATCACCTACACGTGTTCGAGTAACAGAAGCTGAAAAGGGTTCCTCAGTCAGATTCATACGGTTTGATCCCATAGAAACCTTCTCGTTTAGTAATTTGGTATGTGTGTTTTTATTTTTATTTTTATTTGTGTTATCTTAAGTTTTTATTGTTTATGTTTCAACCATGGCCATGTAAATTTAAAGGTTTTAATAAGTGTTTATGGGTTTTATGCAAGAAAGTATCACCCCTCCAGAATCTCAGGGGGAGATAATGTGACGAGTCCTCGGGTTCAGGGGAAGTAGTTATAGGAAACTCATAACCTATGTTAGGGTTTTTGGTTAAATAATGCTAACCCGATAACCAGTCATCATTGTGTGGTTAGTGTTTGTTCCATGTTGTGCTTGACATGTTAAGTCAGAAAAAGACAACTCATGGACAAGAAAGTCAAGGACTCAGAGTTGAAGAACCAGCCGGAAAAGGACTTACCCTATGCTTTGGGGAAGTTTGTTGATTTTTCAAGTGAAGCTTCTGAAGACTCAAAAGAATATCATTCTCAAGTATAGGGGAAGCTAAATGAAGAAAAGATGCCAAGTCAAGGATTTTCAAAATTTCCACCCTCTTTGGACACCAGTGAGTCAAGACAGCCACTTATGATTCAGTAAGGACTCAACATTTTCAAGAAAAAGCAAGTATTTGAGAATCTTCCTCTCATTACTTGTTTATCATTTGCAGTTTAAGCTGATGCTGATAAAGAGAAAGAGCCATCAAACATCCCACATGCTGCCTACTGAAGATTCTCCAAGAAAAATAATCTTCATCAACCCATGCTCAAGCCAAAGAGAAGACTACGAGTCTGAAGATGGAAAGTAGAAGATATTTAATATAACAAGCCAAGGGGAAGATTGTAAGAGAATAATTTGTGGCTTGTGTATTAAATTATCCATTGGCGGATTATTTTGAAGGCCTATGTGATAGTATATGTGAAAATTAGTTGGGTTATGGGTATATTGGGTCATTTGGGCCATTTTAAACATGTTTGGGCCCAATTAGAAAGAGTTTAAGGGGAGTTTATTGGGCTTATGGGATCCAATACGGAAATTATTGTGTTTTAGGGTTAAGGAGGATTGCTTGTTGACCAAGCATATCATCTCCTATAAATAGAACCCTATAGGATCTTGGGTTAGGAGTTGATAGTGGAGCAAAGCTCAAAAGGTGTTCACAAAATTCTCTGAAAGAGAATTTCGAATTCGTCTATTGTAACCAGAGAATTCAACGTGTTTGTCTTCTAAATAGGTTTGTGTTATTTACTCTTCTAATCGTTATTATTGTTCTATTTCGATGCACCACTTGGAAAACCCCCCTTGAGTCAGGTTTTAAACTTGAGACCTTAAGAATTCCAAACCATTAACCATCATCTCCATGCGAGCTCCTCTAGGGCAAACTTGTGGATACATCTACTAGCTAGCTATATATTTTTACACGCCAATGGGATCTAGCTACTAGCAATATACCAAACTTTATCACTTCATAGCAATTATAGTCACGTTTGATCATGAGTATGCACTTTTAGACTTTTAGTTCTTATCATATGAAAAACAACGTCGTCAGTCAGGATATCTTTAACGCATATATTTTTCTCTATATATACGTGGATAAAATCGACTATATATAAAAAGCCACAACTCAAATATATACACAAGTGATAAATAATCCAAATGGCCACCCAAAAACCCTTCCGAGAAGTAGAGTTGCCTCAACAAAAACTTCACAACGACAACGTTCTTTTCCCATTGGTTTTGTCCCCAGAGACCAACACTGATCCCACTGCACTACAACTCTCTGCTTTCGAAGATGCCATCAAAACTCATAAGCCATGGCTAGAGTCTCTTCTCCTGGAAAATGGCTCTATTCTCTTCCGAGGTTTCCCGATTATATCTCCCTCTGACTTCAACAACATCGTAGAAGCTTTCGGCTTCCCGGAATTACTCTACGTAGGTGGGGCAGCCCCTCGAACCCAAGTCATTGACAGGGTTTACACCGCAAATGAAAGCCCTCTCGATCAGGAAATTCATCTCCATCACGAGATGGCTTACGTACGTAAATTAATTCCTTGATTCATGCGTTATCTATATATTAAATTATAAATATGTGCTTTCTCTAGCTATTTCGTATAGGCTAATCAACCATCATCATATCGGTGATTAATAGGTTCCGAATCCCCCCACCAAGTTATTTTTCTTTTGTGAAGAGGAACCAGAAAAGGGGGGAGAAACTCCAATAGCTTTGAGTCATATTATATATGAAAGAATGAAAGAGAGACACCCGGATTTTGTTGCACAGCTCGAGGAGCATGGATTGAACTACATAAGGATGGTAGGTGATGAAGACGATGCATCTACATACCGTGGTAGTAGTTGGAAGTCGACCTTTATGACCAATGACAAAAGTATTGCAGAGGAAAGGTGTGTTAGTTTTCTCAAATAAAAAATAAGTTAAATATTTATTCTTTTTAAAGCATGTATAATATTGTATATTTCTCTATTTATTTAAAATTAAATTATTAAATGACTATGAAGAGGTATGATGGTAATTCGGGTAGGTTTGATCCGAATACCTATACTTGGATACCCACTACAAACGTTCTTCGAAAGTTGTACGTTAGGCTCTGGGCCAAGCTAGGAGACCACATAATATTCATGACGATCCAATAAGAAGGCGACGCGTGTCCAAGAGGTAAAGTGTGAGCCCAATTGACCAATGAATGATGAGGGGTTGCTCTCAAGGAAGTTATACGTACATCATCATGATGCCAACATTAGAGAGATATAAAAAGGATACATGTACATCGTGTAGGAGATACACACTTTGTACCTAAAAACCTAAGAAAGATAGTAATACCAGCTTTTTACTAATCTTCAGACTACTTTGCAATTGATGTCACTAAGGCTATGTTTGGCGCACTAGCTGAAAAGCTAGCTGCTAGCTGATAAACAGGGCCGGTCCTGAGGATTTAGAGGCCCTGTTCGAGTTTTAAAACATAGGCCCATTCGAAAAAAACTACAAACAGAAAAAAATTCTTAAATAAAACAAAAAGTAAGTTATATCAACAAATATAAGAAAATTATTGTTTTAAAATGACTTTCTAGTTGAAATTAGGCCCTAAATGCCCAAATATTTAATAACTAATTGGACTATCTTTTTTAAATTGGATTATTTTATTAGTTTAGGTTTTAAAATATAGTTTTTTTTTTATTTTAAAAGAACTATATAAATATAATATATATAGAAGATTTTTCAAAAAAAAGGTCCTCTAAAATGATAGGCCCTGTTCCGTCGCACCTCTCGCACATGCTCAGGGCCCCCACTGCTGATAAGCTAGCTGCTAGCTGATAAGCCAGCTGATAAGCTGATAAACTATAAGCTAGCTGATAAAAAATAACGTTTGGTAAAAACTAACTGATAAGCTAGCTGAAAAATGTAAAATGACATAAAAGTACATGTATATAAATAAATTAAAATTTAAAAACAAAATATTAGGGAAGGGTAAAGCTGGAAATATTATAAAAGCTAGTTGAAAAGCTACTCCAACTAGCTTATAAGCTAGCTGATAAGCTAGCTTATGGCGCGTCAAACACGACCTAAGATATATTTTATGTATTTCTCCTTTCCCAAGACCTTTTAGATTTTTCTTATTCTTAAAACCTAATGGTGTAATTAAGTCAAGACGATCTGTGAGTTATTCAGGATCAAATCAATAAAAAGTTTGAATGAGCCGAGCCAAAAGAGCTTGAACCATGAAATATGGTTTGTCTAGTAAAAGAGCTCGTGTCTAGGTCTTAGGAAGAAATACGTAAAACTCTCTTAGTAAAAAATAAAGGTAAAATATTCATTTAATAACTTAATTTTAATAAAATGGTTAAATATAGAAAATATATGCAGTTGATTTTTTATTTGAAAGAGTATGTAATTATTCTAGAAAAGAAAAATATATAAATGCCTCTTTATATCAAACCTTAGAGTTATTCACACAAATAATCTATAATGACGCACAAATTTTACTTTTCTCATGATAATAGCCTACTTAGAAAACCGTTAAGTTCTTCCGTTAAATTGCTAGAATATCACATTCCTACGTCATCAAAAGTTGGATCTCACACCACCTACAAATGACCTTTTGACTATTTCAACCTTTAATATTTCAGCTATTTGATTGACTTTTTTAAACCACAGTTTAGTTCAATCTCAAACGGTTATTAAGATGACGTGGGATAAAATTATAGATGCTATAGAAATATAACACCCCTTTAACAAATTTTACGTTTTTAATTCATAAGAATAAAAATGCTTTAGTTACAGGGCAGCAAAGATGGGAGCAAAGCTGGAATGGATGGAGAATGCTTTAAAAATTATTTATAAACCATTGTCAGCGATCAGATTTGATGAGGTGAATCATCGAAACACATGGTTTAATAGTCTTGTTGTTGCTTACAATAAAGACACGACTGAAAATATTAAAGTAGGGACTACATCGGTGGAGCTAGGTAATGGTGACCCAGTGAGTGGTGATGTTATTAAAGATGTATTGAAAATCTATGAAGAAGAATGTGTTGTAATATCTTGGAAGAGAGGCGACATCCTACTGATTAATAATTTGATGGTTCTTCATGGCCGAATGCCGCTAATAAAGCCTCCTCGTCGTATACTGGCATCCCTATGCAAGTGATTAAAAAAGGAGTTCTCAAACGTACGATAATAATTCCCAATATGTTTATATGTATAATTTCCACATGGCTTTCCCCCCTTAGTTATATATAATATGGCATTTGGTTGTTTAAAAACTACTTGTAATTCTTAAATATGATAAGTCTAAATATTAATAAAAGTTTCATAACAAATTATTAAGAAATGGGTCTTATTTAATCATTCAGTAACATTCCTAAATAGTTTTGATGCGCATAAACGTAAGGTGGAATGAAATGTCTTGTTACTTCGAAATGATCAAAGATTACATGTTTTGTTTTATCACATTACAATGAAATACACACTTACATAAGAAATGTGATTCATTTTCTTTCAAAGATTTTTATTTCTTGAAGGTGTGATGTTTTTTCTAATTTATACAAAGAACAGAATGATTTAGTGTTATATAAGCCTAATTACGGAAAGTTTTTATGAATTTAATGTTATAAGCTGTGCCGCCAACCCTTTCTGAATAGCGAATAGATCGGATAGGATTTTAATTAAGTTGAAATAACTATCACAGTACCCAAGTTTGTAATATCTTCTGAGCTATTAATATATATATTATACTTTATATTACCAATTGATTTTAGTTATAACTCTCTTTACAATTTAAAAAAAAAAGTGTACATAACTCTATATATCTGCCAAACTCTATGATTTCATAGCTCCAACTATTTAATGCAATTCTAGCTAGTTACAGTTTGTCAAAACTAATACGCTATATTGTATATTGTATTACATATAATATTAAGTGACGAATTAAAGGCCTGCCATTGTATTATTATTCCCTTATAATACATTAGGAAGTATAAGTTACAGGTTTTGATGCGCTATGTACAACTACTAAAGCATGAGGATGTACAAGCTTTAAGCATCATGGTACAACCTCACCTTTCTTTGTCTGATGAGATTGTGGGTTGCGTATGATATACACCAAACCTCAATATCTGCTTTCTCTGTGTTTGCTTTTCCCTTTCTTTACACAATATCCATGCTCTCTCTCTCTCTCAATGATTTCTTTCTCTCTCTAAGAAAGAAAGCAACCAGTTACCGGAGAAGGCTTTAAAGAGTATGGTCGATTATGTTTTTTGTTCCGATGGCGTTGTATTGATCTGGAAGAACCACTCATGGTCGCCTCCGGCAACGGCGCGCTGGTTACGGCCGCCGATGCCCAAATCTGAGGTACGTGATGGTTTGTGTCGGTTTGCTCCGCCTAGGGTGTTGAAGCGGCCGTGGCTGCTCCACCTGGCCCAGATCTCTGCACCATTATGCTATGGTTTTACTATGGCTGTTGTGGCGGCTGCATCGCCTCTCGGTTTCTCACAGTGGTCCCTTCGTCGTTGCTCTGTTTATGAGGTTGAGCAGCGACGGTTAAACTTCTGCGTCATGGATCTAGGGTTTCTAGCCGGGGACAATGTATCAGAAAAAGGTAATCTCTTCGGTCTTTCTCTTCTTCGTGGATCTAGGGTTTCTAGACACTAATTATTTGTGTTGGAAGCTTATTGTTGGTCTGTTTGAATTTGATCATTGAATCCTATGAATTATATGAACATTTATGGTCTGACCCGGATTGATTTTGTAGCTATTTGATGAGTTATTAAAGCTTCGAATGTTTGTACAGATGTTATTTGGGCCGTATTTGTCGATGATACGAACCTTTAGGGTTTGTGAATCGTTCGGGTTTCCGGTGGCGCGTGCACAACAATGGGGGAGGCGTTTCATCTAACGTGCACCCTCTATTGGTGTCGTTTCTGCTGTGTAGCTGTTTTGGGGGGTTTTTTTACATCTTCTATTTGTTCAGTAACCCTAATTTGATTTATGGTTTACCTATGGTTCCATTTTTTTTAACAATCTTGGCTTCTGTATGGTTTTGATGTCTACCTTTACGATGCTTTTGGTTAAGATTTGCTACGGTTCGTAGAAGCTGATGAAATCGATGAATGTCATGAACTAATCTCAGTCGGTCTTCTTTTGCAGATTTTACTTTAGAAGGTTTCCTGTGATAATCTGATTATGATGCTTTGTCCCTCTTATTGGCCCCTATTTTTGTTGCTTCCGGTTAACATGAAAGGCTATGATGATGTAAATCTGAGCCAAGAAGGATTGGTTCCTTGGTGGCCGTCTTATTGACGTTGTCGCCGGTTCAAATCGATTTAAATATGGTTGTAAGCGACGCTATGTGGTTCATCTGAATAATGCCAGCATGATTCAGGCTGATGGGTAATCGATTTAAATATGGTTGTAAGCGACGCTATGACGGTAAATCTATGAAGTGGGTTTCGGCTATGATGGTAAATCTGTAAAGTGGTTTGGACGAATTCTATATCTTGGCGGGGCAATAATTTTGCAGCCAATAAGGATTTGTATGACACGAATTAATCCACACAGATCTGAGCCAAGAAGCTTTTGAATTTCTGGATATTGGTTAGTGACAGAAGCTATTGTGAAAGCAGTAGCGCCTGTTCCTGGACATATTACCCCGGTTAAAATTGTTGGAGTAAAGGTGCTCTTTTATACCTATGTTCATTTGAATCCACTTTCAAATTCAAGTTTGACACGGGTTAATACTGTTTTGGTTTCAAATTGTTTGAATTGGTTGATCACATGCTAAAAACTACAATTTTGAACATAAAGGTAAACGTTCGAATTTTTACAAAACCAAAAGTGCACAATCCTGTTTATTACTTAAATGCATGTGTGTGTGTTGATCCGTCTTCTATATATCGTTATTCTTGGCTAAAATCTATTATTATTTGTCTATGAAATTTTCTCAGGTATTTAAAAGCAGTCGTTTACAAGCTTTCTTCTGTAAGTTTCTTCTGTAACTCTATTACAGTCGTCTGCAATTTTGTTCTTTGCTTATTTAACGTCCTTACTTGATTTACTTTCTATGTTATATTGGTTTGTGTAATTATTTTCCAGCTTACTTTTTAGTTCAATGATTTAATTTATGATTTACATGTATATATTTTACAGATATGCTGAGGCTGCTCTTTTAAGCTTTATTTTGTAAGTATGCTTTTATTTTGGGTTCCAGTTTGTTATATTTTCTTGGCTTCCATATTGAGGCTAACGAAGATAGACTCCACCATTCTCTACCACATATAAAGAACAAGCACAAATAAGGCATCAGGTATAAAAATAAAGTATAAAGGAGCAGTGTTAAAAGGCATCTTACCAAAGAAACAGGTAACAAAGCTGAATGTTTCTATGTTTTTTGTTTACTGTTATCAGACAGAGTACTAGAAATTTACTAAAGACTTATGTTTCTTAAAAAGATTAATGTTTGCAGTTTTTATTCGTTAATGTTGAAACAAGAAATAATATTACAATTTGTTGAAATGAAAGGAAAGGCAAGATGAGGTGGGTAAAAGGGTGAACCGGAGTAAATGTGGAATGGATATTTAGGTGCAATCCGTTTTATCCCAATTGACAAGCCTCTGTTCTATTACCTACAAATCTCCCATTGGTCCCTTTACTATTGAAATTGACATTTTCCTTGACTTCTTTTGTTTGGTACCTACTAAAAAGCTCTTCACTAAATTGTGGTCATCAACGTGACTTACACATTGGCTTTTAGATTTTATTAAACTGTGTTAATGTTGTAATGGGTTCCTGTTGAATCTGTATGGTATAGGGTTACTTAAAATGCATAAAGAAAGGCAGGTTGCTTATGTAAATGGATAGTTGATGGTGGATTAGAAAATGCTCTTTTAATGGGTCTAATTAGGAATACTTTGTCACCACATTTAATCAGTTTGTTACTCCTTGGTCTATTTGAGAATGAAGGAAATTTGGCTAAGTATCAAGATTCAAAACGCGCACTCATCTGCAACCGGTCCAGCATGGATTCTTGCGTTTTTAACGGTGTGTCATACCAAATCTGACCTTATGGTGATCAAAATGAATGATAATTCTGTTCTTGAATCTCAATTTCAGTTGTATATCTAACTGAATTTATTATTAGGTTTGAAGAATATTATCATTTATGAGGCGTCGTAGACGTTGATGGAGAAACTCACCGTGCAGGCTTTGAAGGTTTCTAAGGTGAGCGAGTATTTACTGGTTTGTGTAATTTACAAGTATTTTGGAACTGCGTGTGCTTATGATGAAGATTATTTTGGTTTTTGTTCATCATTTGGAGAGACTCTGTTTGTTACAATTTATGGATTTAATGCTTTAATATAATTTTAGGTTTGAGGTTTTGTAGTTAATTGGGGCTAAAACGAGATGATTCAAAAAGCACACCGCGCGCAACGCGCGCTCATAGGCAACTTGTACCTTATATACAAACACCAACTTATGGTACAATCTCTTAAACATGTTGTACAATCCATATGTGCATTGGCTTACAACTCCTAATGCAGGCCTGTTTATTGTACCAATTCTGAAGCATGTGGTACTTCCATTAAAGCCTTATTTACAAGACAATATTGCATGCCTTATAAGGAGGCATGTTGTCCTTCACCTTCACGTTCATCAAATAAGAAAATCACCAAAGTGTACATGTGGGCCCATCTCCACATGGTCAACCTTTTCAACCATTGTACCGTTCCTCCATGCTTTCGGTTCACCTACTTCTTCTTTGTTCACTTTTCTTCATGGGTAGATTAAAGCATTGCTCCTGCTACACGTTCGTCGGTACAATCTACACTGTTTGGAGCTTTCCTAGGTACAATAAACACTGTTTCACCACCACTGTTTCATCACTGTATAGGCATGGCTTCTTCCTCTCTGTATGTTGATATATACTCACCTCGCTCATCGTCTTTCTACACCACACTCCATCATCGATCTGCACGGTAAATTCAACTCTCCTTCTTCGTTTGTTCTCGCTTTCATCGCCCGTTCCTTTAAAATTTGTAAATTTTTCTTCCCGGTTTGGTAGCCGTTGCTCTGATTTCTAAACACAAATTGGACTCTGCTTTTACAATTTGCCTGAAGGAAACTATAGGCCTTCCTTATGTACCTTTTTTTTGGCCTATTTATTAGTTAACATGTTCGTATGTCTCATGTGTTTGCAATGATCTCATTTTATTGGTAAATTATTTATCAGTTAGTGTTCTTATCATCTCCCCAGTTTGCAATTATCTCATAATAATTTAACCTTTTCATTGTTCATTTCCTATTTTGATTGTTCATATATGTCATCTTATTATTTGGTTTTGCTATTTTAGACCTTCAATCGTATGTTTTTTTGGGTTAATCTTGGTTTATGCTTTCATTTCCGTCTTCCTTCTGTATGCATATATGGTGTTTGTGAAAATGCCTGAACCAAGGCTTCATCTCATATTTAATAGTAATTGACCTGATTTTCCTTCTTTTGCCAGGAATATAACTTTCAACTACTTATCCACTGTAAGTTTACCTCTTATTTCATATAGTTGGTTTTTCTCTAGAGCACAAACTTTTTCATAAATGCAAGTTCAGGCATTAGGTATGTTGGTTTGCAACCCAACTTATTTGCCTTCTCTCTAAATAGGTGTTTTTGATAAATTTGTTTGTGGTAGGTATATATTTTTGAAAATTCAGGATTTTAAAAGTACAAATGAATTTTTTTATAGTTCAGGAGGCAGGTTCAGACATTAGGTATGTTGGTTTGCAGCCCAACTTACCTGCCTTTTCTCTAAATAGTTGTTTTTGATAGATTTGTTTATAATATGTATAAATTTGTAAAAATCAAGATTTGTGATAAAAGGCAAGACGACTCACAACATCCCACTATTCTGATAATGACCAGCCATGTAACTAATCATCATTATTGATATAGAAGGGTCAAAAAGTCATGGCCCTTTGGCTTGAAAAATTAGCCATTGTATTACTAATTCCAGATTCGCTATCATTTTGAAACCGGAGCAAACAACATATAAAAATCAGATACAATAGCTAAAAGCAGTAACCAAGCCAAAAAAATTAACATATTGTACCCTTTGCCTTTTGGGTTCCTATCTTAATTTTTTTTGGCTATATGCAGGTTTGGTGTGGGTTTATTTTTCCTGCCTCATTGTCACTCAAACTTTGGTCATTGTGTCACTTCTTCCCTTTTTAATGTTGCTATTTTCCATTGGCAGGTGTTTGTTATCACCTTCATGGTCACTTTATTCATACCTGACTGCTCATACATTCTCGATTTAGAATAAAAAAATTGTTGAATATGTCAGTTGGTGGCATTTCTCAACTATCAAGGTTAGAAATGGTATATTGATATCCAGGTTTGAAGTGTTTGAAGTTTATAATTACACAAATTGCTTAATTAGCTAAATCACTTAATGGCAAAAGGTTAAAGGTACTGTGCTTACTTTCATTTTCATATATTATACGGCATTTATATTTATAATGTGTAATTGTTTTAAATGATAGGTTAGTACATTGCATCATCTTTGCTGTGCTTTGACATCAAATGGAATGTTGCATCCTCCAATGGGTCATAAAAAGATTGTTTTTTTACCATTGCATTTGTTTGAATGATAATGATTCTGTGACTCACAATGCAACATTCCAATGTGCAGATTACAACATCTAAAGCCTTTTTTTATTTAGTACATGTTCTGTATCAATGGTTTATAGGTCCGTCTCCATTTCGTAATATTTACTTGCTGCCTGTGTTATCACTGTCGCTGTTATTCGATTCAACCCCCAGATTACAATTGTGAAGGCTATAACATGATTATGTTCATGTGTTGCAGAGAACAAAGCCGGAAAAAGAGGTGGTGTAATTCTCATGGAAAATGGAACTCAAATGGACTTACCAGAAACAACAATTGCACATGTATACCCGAATTTATAAAACAGTATGACGCCACCTTTTATAGTAGATCGCGGTTGCCTGCAGGTACTATTGCTGCTTTCATTTTCATATATTATATAGCATTTTTATGTATAGTTAGGATAGGTTAATCGATTTGATCACATCTTTAATATGCCTGGACATGAAATGGATATTTTCCTACTTCAACAGGTCATAAAAAGGGATGGGGGGTCAATGAATTGGATGATCTTGACTGTGCTTAGATATCAAATGGATATTTGGCTCCTTCAAGAGGTGATAAAAAGGTTGTGTTTTTAGCATTGAGTATGTTTACCATTAAATGAATGAATGCCTATTTGTGAAAGAGAAACACTTATGGTTTATTTCCATCTTTAATTGGTGTATCGTTGCTTGGCTATCCCTTCGAACAAATAGATTCGAAATGGGGCAACTGGACGCACCGAAAATGGCACTACCAGCAAAACATGCCGGCTTTATTTTAAGATTATTATATCACTAACGGGGCGTTGTTGGTTTATTTTGATTCTAGGCGAAATGGAAACGACTTAACTTTGATATACACACGTCATAAACTCTATTCGGCAGGACGAGTATAACCGACCTTTTTAAACGGTCCGACTCCGCCGCGAAGCGCGGGTCGACCCACTTGTATATATACAATAGACAAGTTTGCATATGGTTTCGTGCCTTTTTTTTTTTTCAGCTCAAAACATGTTATATATATATATATATAGTTTACAAACAATTTATCAAATGTGGCTTTGCTCCGGTGGTATGTGTTTGGAATCACAACCCTATCAACCCGGGTTCGATCCTTTTGCGTGACAGTTTTTTTTACGTAACATTTATGTTGGCCTGGAGTTGGCAGTTGCCATAACACATCATATCCCAATGAACTGCCTTATTAAGCACAATCCAATTTAAGGGTTTCTGGCAAGTAGGCAGGAGGGAGTGGCGTCAAGATTGCCGCCGGCCAGGCCGGAGGCGCCGCTAAAAACCATGTCGTTCTACTTCTTTTTGCCGGAGGAAAGTTGGGGAGTGGGACCAGAAATCTTACCGTTGAACGGCTATTTGCTATTAAAAAAAACAAAAATCAAATGGAGGATGAGGATCTGGTGGGTTTTACTGGTCGGAGAATCGGAATTACGGTTGGGGTGTTCGGCGAGGATTGAACGGAAAAGGAAGAAGACGAAGAAGGGGGAGTGGGACCACTTTATTATCTCTTTCTATAGGTCTCTTCTCCAGCTTACGGTAGCAACAAACGAAGCACTAGGCTCAGATCCGAAATGCAAGAGAGATGGAGCAACGACAAATGCAAAGACATATGACAATCCCAGCAACGGCGGCAAAGAAACAAAGATTCTCGCCTACTAGCAGCCTCAAATCATCACCGCTAGCATCATGAGAGAGAGACGACGATATCGTCTACTTTTGTTAGAGAGAGACCATCGATTTGGTATAAAGAAAGACTATGAGCACATCATAGTCACCGCCTCAACCTCCGGCAGTGAAGCCGGAGAAATATCAGTGGCATCTATGAGAGAAACACTATGAGCGCATCACCGACAGTCAAGCCGGAGACAAATCAGTGGCATCTATGAGAAAGAGTTAGATGGCGGGGGTAGATGAGAATGAGGAGGCGGTGATGAGTCAAATAAAGGAGAGAGAGTGAGAGAGTAAATATAAAACCGTGGTCTCATAAAGCAAACCGTGGTAAGACAGCACACGTTTCAGAGAGAGGCCAGCTGGTGTAAAGCAACTTCACTGTCCGAACCTACCAACTGTTTTTTTGTGTGTACAGCTCAGCTAAGCTTACCAATTTGTTATATACAAAGCATTGCAACTCTACGTGTCTTAAAAGTTAAATCTCAGAAACTACCACCGTATGTTACCTGTTTTATGTAATCTTACAAAGTTCAATATTTAGATTCTTAAAAGTTGATAGAGCATGTGGGCTTCTTTGTAATTTAAAAAAAAAAATACAGTGAATAAAAAAAAACGTACTCTCTATCAAATGAAGTATAAATCTTATAGGGTTTTTTTTATTTTGATAAAAGGTTACATAAATCTTGTAGGTTTTTTTTATAAAAGAAAAAGGGTATTTTAGTCATTTCATTTGAATTTAACAGAAAAAAATAACGGTGTTAGAAAAATTACTAAAAAATAACGGTGTTAGAAAAATTACTAAAATTGAAATGAAAATGAAACTTTAGGATCAAAATCGGATTTTTTTTAACTTTTGGACTAAAAGCTGTATCCGGTGGGTTTCGTGGCTTCACGGCCGGGTCCGGTGCTTGCTGGTTCGGGGTCTTTTAAACATCCATTTTTTTTACCATCACAATTTGTCAACTTAATTTTTTTACATTTATCCCAGGTTCGGTATTAAAAATTGGAAATCATTTGCTAGAAAATACAACATCAAAACTGATTAGAAACTTAGAATCAGATATGACTATCATCATAACACCATATTCATATCTGACGCCGAATAGTTATTCTACGTTCCACTTTGGTTTGTAAAAAAACTTTATCCTAATCTTATCCAAAACCATGTTTTATGTTATCTGAATAATTATTCTACGTTCAATTTTAGTTTCTAAAAAACATAATCTTACTCTTATCCACAAAATTGTTTTATGCTATCTTAGACTAATACATGATATACTTAATTACATAAAACCTTAAATACCGCAGCAACGCGCGGTCGAAATCTATTGTATATATATACAATCTTAAACATTGCCTATGGAATTGTGCATTTTGAGTTATCCATAGGAAATTGTTTACTTTATATATAATCTCTTATGAATATTTACAATGAAGTCATCTAGCCCAATTGGTTATGTGTATTATGTTTCTACATGTTGTCCAAGGTTCGAAACCAGGGAGCAGCAGAACTTTTTTATTTTTATTTTTTTTACTCTCACTTTTATTCTCATGTTCCTATATGTCAATATCTTATATACCATACAAACTAGGGGTGTTCGCAGTCCGGTTTTTACGGTTTTTAGGATAAACCAAAACCGAACCATTATGAACGGTTTTTTATCAGTAAAAACCAAAACCGAACCATTGGAAAAAAAAAAACAAACCAAACCAAACCATTGTTAACGGTTTGGTTCCGGTTGGTTTCACGGTTTGGGCCTTTGTACAAATTGTAAAAGATCCTACCTTACAGATTGGATCAATCGAAAAAGATTAAACTACTGTTATGTTCTGCTTTAAAACCAAAATTAAGATAAAAAATATGAACACAATAAAACTGCATGTATCGTAAATAAAGTAATAGGGATAAATCGAATCAAAACTTAAAGAGGGATAAGCAGGAGGCTGGAACCAAACGAACCTGATAGAGATTTTGAAGTTGTGGCATGCGAGAGCATAGATGAAAATGACCCTCTGTTAAGTATTTGTGCCGCCTAAAATCAAAATTTCTACATATAATTTAATTTGTTTCAGAAAGTAAAAACGTGTATCTTTGATCACATATAATTTAACTTTTAATTTATATATAAACGGTCCGGTCCGGTTTTTTAACTACCGGTTTTCATATAAACCGTAAACCAAACCGTTCGTTACGGTTTTAAATTTTTGAAACCGACCGACCAATAGTTTAGAAAAAAATCCGACCGTGAAACCGAACCGATGACCGGTTTGAACGGTTTCACGGTTTGGGACCGAACCATGAACACCCCTAATACAAACATTAACTATATATATACATTTTATCTCAAAAATAGGCAAGGATTGCAACCAGCGTGTATGGTTGAGTCTATATACTTCAACAGGTCAGACCCGGGTTCGAATCCATTCTCCAGCGATTTCAATATTTTTCTTTTTTTTCTTCTTTTTTTCCTTTCCTTTTTACTTCTTCTATTTTCTCTTTCATAACTTTCACATCTAACTTAGTTTTGATAAAAACGACTTCTGTTCTCAAATAGTAAAGGTGACAAGATGGAGAGGCATAATAGCATGTCAAAACAGGTTTGGTCATAAGGGTTTGATGGGTCAAAAAAACGTGTTTAATCAAAACTCAAAAGGGCTGGGTGGGGTTGAGTCTTAAATCTTCTTTTCTTACAAATAGTTTGTGTTAATTTTCTTTACACAAAAAATAACATTTTTAACTGGTTATTTGGCTTCGAATATAACAATTTTTAGTTGATACATTACTTCTCTAAGATTCAATTTTGGATTTTTTCAGATTGGGTTTAGGTTGTGTGAGTTGTAATTTATATAATTAAAATGAATTTATATTTTTTTCTTCTACTAATACATTATACAACGTTCACATCTAACTTAGTTTTGATAAAACGACTTTTGTTCTCAAATAGTAGAGGTGGCAAGATGGAGAGGCATAATAGCATGTCAAAACAGGTTTGGTCATAAGGGCTTGATGGGTTAAAAAACATGTTTGCTCAAAACTCAAAAGGGTTGTGTTGGGTTGAGGTGTAAAACTTCCTTCGTCACAAATAGTTTGTGTTAATTTTCTTGACACAAAAAAAAGACATTTTTCAATGGTTATTTGGTTTCGAATATAGCAATTTTTTGTTGATACATTACTCCTATAATATTCAATTTTGGATTTTTCCAAATTCGGTTTAGGTTGTGTGTTTAGCTGTAATTTACAGAATTAAAATGAATTTATAATCACTTCAATTCAAATCATACATAGCACTTATGTTGGAAAATTATGAGTGACATTATGTTGTAAACCCATGTTGTTTTTAACAAGAAAAATGTATTTATGTTATTCAATCATATGAGCTGTGTGATATAATTGAATCGTCTTTGTTCCTTTTTTCCGACATTTAAATTAAACCATCAATTAAAGTAAACTTTAAATGAGAATATTATTTAAAGAAAAAATTGTGTTTGCGCAAAAAACAAAAAAAAATCTTGCAATAATTAACGTTCCCCGAATATATTTAGTGTATAGTGAGAGAGAAAATTGCAGAGATAAATCGTGGATTGAGGATAATAGAGCAATGATGTAGAGAAATATAAATAAGTGGCCGGAAAAAATAAAACCCAACTCATAAGGATATACAACCACCGGCCCTCCAACCCAATAATAATTAAACACAATGTTGTTAGATTTTTACTTGCATGCCCTTTTATTTTAGGCTTGATCGGCCTTTTTTATTACGTTAAATTATTTTGTTATACCTTTCACAAGGATGTCATCTTCCGTCTTTTATGTAATATTGTTACATTTTTACTTGCATGCCCTTTTATTTTAGGCTTGATCTGCTTTTTTTATTGCGTTAAATTATTTTGTTATATCTTTCATAAGAATGCCATCTTTCGTCTTTTATGTAATATATTTCTTAAATAATAAGAATTGTTGAACGCTAAAACAACATTCTAATTATTGCAACTCTAAATAGCAAAACTACACCCACACATCATTCGATACAACCCTTTTTATTACTATTCATCATATATTACCTTCTAAACACCCATCCATTTGTATCGACACAAGTGGAGAAAATAATACTAATGGTAGAGTGATATAAAGTGTTAGTTCTACATATTCACTTTAACATCTCTCACTCATGATATACCCGATTAACCGCAGCAACGCGCGGTTGATCTCTAGTTATATATATACACTTAAATAAGTTATTACAACTTAATATGCAAGCAATTGTTTTGTAACCCCTAGTTATGTGTACTTCAAACAGAAATTATTGATTCAAATGGAGCCAAATACCCTTTCAAGAAGTGGAGTTGCCTCAGCAAAAACTTCACGGCGATGATGTTCTTTTCCCATTAGTTTTGTCACCAAACACGAGCACTGATTCCATTGCAATAGAACTCTCGGCTTTCGAAGACGCGATCAAAGCTCATAAGCCATGGTTAGAGTCTCTTCTCCTGAAAAATAGCGCTATTCTCTTTCGAGGTTTCCTGGTTATATCACCCTCCGACTTCAACAATGTTGTCGAAGCTTTCGGTTTCCCGGAACTTCCATACGTCGGCGGCATAGCCCCTCAAACCCAAGTCATTGGCAGGATTTACACGGCAAACGAAAGCCCCCTAGACATGAAAATTCCTTTCCATCACTAGATGGCTTATGTAAATTCATATATTATGTATCTCTATATATCGATTTACTTTTTGATCAATTTCGTTTAGTTTAACAACTAATTAACCAGATCGAATAGTAATTATCAATTATCAAACTAGAATTACAAGTTATAAAATTGTTCGATCCATATGGCAGGTTCCACATCTTCGTACCAAGTTATTTTTCCTTTGTGAAGAAGAACCAGAAAGAAGGGAAGAGACTTCAGTAGTTTTGAGTCATATCGTTTATGAAAAGATGAAAGAGAGCAGGGGCGGACCTCTCTTGGGTCCAGGGGTTGCCCGTGCTACCCCCTTAAACTCGTATACGAAGTGAATTTTTTTTTTAAATTTTACGATTTTTTTATTTGTGCTACCCCTTAGTTTTAAGTAATATATTATTAGGCGTGAATTTGAAACCAAATAAGGTTACAGTTCAGTTGGCTTGGCGTGCATCTAATATGAGGTAAGTAGATCGAATCTCGTCCTTGTCTTCCTTTAACATCTTCTTTTTGGCTTTTTGTTTTGGCTTTTTGTTATGGCTTTTTGTTATTAAACAGGCCCATCAAAAGTTTCTTTCTACATTTTCTTTTCGGCTTTTTGTTATTAAACAAGCCCATCAATAGTATTTGGGAAATAACCAATGCGTTGATCACACGTCCTTGTACATTAGGCCAGAATGCCTTAGACATTAGACGGAAACGCCGCTCGGCTTTTGCATTTCGGGTTGTATACGTTTATTACCTGCATGCATTGCAATTAACAAGTACATCCAAATCAAAACCATAGATTCTATACATTTATTACCAGTTTGAGTACGCTAGGGGTTGATGCCCCTCGCCCCCCCCCCCCCCCCCTTCCCGCGAAAAAAAAAGTGTTGCCTTTGAATTTTCATAAAATATTTGTGCTACCCCTATAAAAAATTTCTAGTTCCGCCCCTAAAAGAGAGGCATCCAGATTTCGTTGCCTGAGGAGCATGGATTGTCGTATATACGATTAGTAGGCGAGAATGACGATCCATCATCCTACGCTCACAATAGTTGGAAGTATATATACAAGACTGATAACAAAAATATTGCACAAGAAAGGTACGACGTACATACATATGTGTGTCTTTTACTCTTTATATATAAAGATTGCATGTACTTGAATTCATCTATATATATATGGCAAAGGTAAAAATGACTACCAGATTATTATAAACATTCAAACCATTAATTAAATACTAATTAATTGAATCTTTCAACTATATATATGTACCCTTCAACTTATACTTTCTTTACCACCAGGACTTGATGGGATGACTCGTAACCATAAGGTCACGAGTTCGAGTCTTTGAGCTAACAGGTTTTCCACCGGCCGCTTGCAGATATGGTTTTTCCTGGAACTGGTTGACTGATGGGCTTGGGCGCCGATGACGGCCTTTTGCCATTGGGTTTCCCGGTTCAAGTTCAGGTCTCGTTTAGTTGGCCGTTCAAAAAAAAACTTATACTTTCTTTCGTGATAAGAAATAATGTTTTATAGACGACATGCATAGTCCATAGGCTTTCCCATATTTCTGGAATTTCATATAATATATAACCTATAATTTGTCTACAAGTTAACTGAGTTTTCTTTCCATTATTTTGGTCGATCGGTCCTCAACAACAGGGCGGCAAAGTTGGGAGCAAATCTGGAATGGACGGAAAATGGTGCAAACTTATTACCAATCCACTTCCCGCGGTTAGGTTTGTTGAGGAGAGTGGTCGGAAGACATGGTTCAATAATCTTCAGGCTAATGGCGCCCCTTCAAGTGAGAAAATTAACTAGCACCCACAACACATCATTTTAATGGAGCTAGGTAATGGTGACCCTATGCATGATGATGTTGTGGAAGACTTGTTAAAAATCTTGGAAGAAGAATGTGTAGTCATACCTTGAAAGAAAGAAGATTTTCTGCTGGTCAATAATTTGACGGTTCTGAAAGTCTCCAGAATGTTTTTATTGATTGAACAAACAATTACAAAGATTAGCTTAAATAAGCTTTCCTAATCCCCTTAAAGGAGGAAAGGTTTACACAGAATAAATATAAAATAATGATTCAAATCAATAAGAATCATATCCTCTAATAGTCCCCCTCAGCTGGAACGTGGAGACGGAGAGACGTTCAAGCTGGCCCTGAAGGAGTCGAAAAGATGTCGTGGGAGCCCCTTTGTAAAAATGTCAGCATACTGATAAGGTGCAGGTATGTGGAGAACCCGAATATGTCCGATTTGCACTTTTTCCCGAACGAAATGGATATCCATTTCAACATGCTTTGTGCGTTGATGTTGCACAGGGTTGCCCGATAAATAAACCGCGGACACGTTATCGCAATAAACGATTGAGGCTTGACAATTTATTTGGTTGGGTGGCAGAGAGGTTCGGGTAGCAGGCGCACCCGAACACCCGGAGGTGATCGTACGTCGGGTGGCGGCGGTAGAGGCCGAAGGCAGGGGTGAAGTAGTTGAGTTTCTTTGTGGGCAATATGTTATGAAGATAAGCAGCGGTATGGAGCGCTTCGACCCAAAATGTGGAAGGAATGTGAGCGTGGAGATATAACCTATAATTTGTCTACAAGTTAACTGAGTTTTCTTTCCATTATTTTGGTCGATCGGTCCTCAACAACAGGGCGGCAAAGTTGGGAGCAAATCTGGAATGGACGGAAAATGGTGCAAACTTATTACCAATCCACTTCCCGCGGTTAGGTTTGTTGAGGAGAGTGGTCGGAAGACATGGTTCAATAATCTTCAGGCTAATGGCGCCCCTTCAAGTGAGAAAATTAACTAGCACCCACAACACATCATTTTAATGGAGCTAGGTAATGGTGACCCTATGCATGATGATGTTGTGGAAGACTTGTTAAAAATCTTGGAAGAAGAATGTGTAGTCATACCTTGAAAGAAAGAAGATTTTCTGCTGGTCAATAATTTGACGGTTCTGAAAGTCTCCAGAATGTTTTTATTGATTGAACAAACAATTACAAAGATTAGCTTAAATAAGCTTTCCTAATCCCCTTAAAGGAGGAAAGGTTTACACAGAATAAATATAAAATAATGATTCAAATCAATAAGAATCATATCCTCTAATAGTCCCCCTCAGCTGGAACGTGGAGACGGAGAAACGTTCAAGCTGGCCCTGAAGGAGTCGAAAAGATGTCGTGGGAGCCCCTTTGTAAAAATGTCAGCATACTGATAAGGTGCAGGTATGTGGAGAACCCGAATATGTCCGATTTGCACTTTTTCCCGAACGAAATGGATATCCATTTCAACATGCTTTGTGCGTTGATGTTGCACAGGGTTGCCCGATAAATAAACCGCGGACACGTTATCGCAATAAACGATTGAGGCTTGACAATTTATTTGGTTGGGTGGCAGAGAGGTTCGGGTAGCAGGCGCACCCGAACACCCGGAGGTGATCGTACGTCGGGTGGCGGCGGTAGAGGCCGAAGGCAGGGGTGAAGTAGTTGAGTTTCTTTGTGGGCAATATGTTATGAAGATAAGCAGCGGTATGGAGCGCTTCGACCCAAAATGTGGAAGGAATGTGATCGTGGAGCAATAGGGCCCGAATAATGTCATTTAGCCGCCTTATCATACGCTCAGATTTCCCGTTTTGTTGGGAGGTTTGGGGGCAGGAAAAACGAAAAACAAGGCCATTTTCATTTGCAAAGTGTTTGAATTCATTGTTGTCGAATTCCCCACCCAAGTCACATTGAAAGGTTTTAATTTTGCATTGGAATTGAGTTTGTACAAATTTATGGAATTTGGTGAAGTTAAGGAACGTTTCAGACTTAAATTTTAATGGATAAACCCAAACAAAATTTGTGAAATTATCAATAAGAACCATGTAATATTTGTAGCCTGAATTACTGACAACCGGAGAAGTCCACAAATCACAATGCATTAAATCAAACGCACAAAAGGTTTGAGAAACAGACTCTTGAAAAGGTAAACGCTTACTGTTTGAAACTTGACATGACTTACAAACCAGAGAATCAACAGATTTATTATGTTTCAAACTAAAAAGACGACTAAGATAGCTAAGCACATTCGATCCCGGGTGCCCGAGTCTATCATGCCAAGGGGCTAAAGTAGAAGCTGCAATGAGAGATGTGCTGGCAGGAGTGAACGGGTACAGGTCGCCACTGCTATTGTGGCGGGAAAGCAGTTGCCCATCCTTGAGGTCCTTCAAAGAAAAACCAAAGGGGTCAAACTCAATCGAAACGTGGTTGTCAGTAGTAAACTTACGAACGGAAATAAGATTGGTAATGATGGAGGGTGAGTGGACGAGTTGGTTAAGGTGGTAGGTTTTGTTAGGTGTTTGATAAAAGCCTTTTCCTGAACCACTAACGGGCAAAGTCGTACCATTACCAACAAATATAGGATTTACAGGTAAGTAACTAGGAAACTTAATATTACCTGGGTCCGAGGTAATGTGATTAGATGCGCCCGTATCCATAATCCACTGGGCGCGACCGTGAGAGTTGAGATCCAATGCCGTCATCGCAGCCCCTATGTCGTTCGGATTGAGAGCATTGTACCCGGCTTGCGGTTGTTGTTGCGTGTAGGTGAAACCGGGAGGATTACCGAGCCCTTGTTGCTGATTCAGGAGCATGTGGGCCTGCTGGGGACTGAGCTGGGCTGACTGGGCCGGAAACGGGCTAGGAGGGGGATTCCAGTTGGGCTGCAAACTGTTAGTGGGCTGCTGAAAATTGGAATACTTATTAAATGTACCTGTAGGCCCAATGGACTGGTATTGTTGCTGCTGCTGAGGTCCGTAGACTCCCCCACCCGGAGACATATTAGCGCCGTTGTTCCATGATTGCCGGCCCCCTCCACGGCCGGCGCCACCTGTGAATCGACCGCCGGTCCCCCCGCGAGCTCTGCCACGAGTGGCTTTAACCGGATCGTAGTTATTGCCCCGGTAGCCGTTCGGGTATGGAGAGCGGATCGAGTTGTCGTTGGGGTTGCGGGGAACCGAGGACTGAATGGCAGTGAGGGCGGAATCCCGGGAGGACGTCATCCGTGTTGCCTGACGTTGTTGTTCGGCTTCAACCATCCCTCGAGCTTGATCCCATTTAGGGCACTGCTGATTTATGATAGCGCCCACGGTGTCATATTCCGCAGGCAGTCCTCGAACCATCTGGATCACAAGTCGGCTTTCCGAGACGGGCTGGTCAATATCACCTAACTGAGTTGCGAGATCCTTTAATTTCTTACAGTAGTCATCAAAGGAACTGCAGGCAGAGAGGGTAAGGTTCGAAAACTGTTGTTCATACGTGGCTGCACGGGCATGTTTGTTGTTGAGGTTGATCTCCTGTAACTGGACCCAAGCTTTTCTCGCCGTTGTGTCATCGGCAATGATTCTGGGAAGGAATTCATCGGAGATTGTCCCGTAGATCCACTGCAACACCAAAGCGTCTAACTCGGTCCACGCATCGTAGGACGGATCGGTGGTGGCTGGGGGAGGGGTTTCATCGATGTGGTTAAGGAGTTTGTAAATTTTTAGGTGATTTTTGAAGAGTTTCACCCAGTTTGTGTATGTGGTTTGTGTGCCATCGAGGGTTCTGATCCGAAGATGAACATTGGAAGCAGTGAATGCAGGGTGTAAAGGTTTGTGATCGGAGTTGTTGGATGAACCCGGTTTGTCGCCGCCGCCGGTCACGGTTTCGACCATGGCGTTGTTTAGGGATTAGGGTTGGGGAGAAAAAATTGGAGAGATGACTCTGATTACCATGAAAGTCTCCAGAATGTTTTTATTGATTGAACAAACAATTACAAAGATTAGCTTAAATAAGCTTTCCTAATCCCCTTAAAGGAGGAAAGGATTACACAGAATAAATATAAAATAATGATTCAAATCAATAAGAATCCTATCCTCTAATAGGTTCTTCATGGCAGGAGGCCTCTGATAAAGCCTCCCCGTCGTATATTGGCTTCCGTGTGCAAGTTGATATAATCAAAATGGATTTTCAGGACAACTATATATAAATTCTCATATGTATTTATATATTGTTTGGCATTTGAGAAATAAATAGCTTTATTTTAATGAATACTTGCTACATTACTAAGTATAATTTTCTTATAAATGTTGTAAGTTGTTCTTGTTAAAAGATCGATACTTTAAATAGGTTCATACCACATCAACATTTATGATTTTATAAAGTTCTAGAGGTGTCAATATGATATGATGCTGATTCAAAAACTGATAGACTCTTTTATGGATTAGTTAAATAAAGATAAAAGGGCCGGAAAATGTTTATACTTAAAACGATAAGTCGTCATCAACACTATTGTCGTAATTGTTTACTACCAATCGATGAAAAATGTTGCTGCTATTGATATCATCATAGTTGGTCAAGTTGTTATAAGTTGAATATTTATAAGAACTACTTACAACATTTGTAAGAAAATAAAAACAATGAATATTTTACGTACAAAATATTATTTTGTTTAAAAGAAACCAAACAAAAACTTAAGAGAGAGTATACAATAAGTAAAAATAATATTAAGGGGTACTGATAGTAGCACCCGGTAGGGGCTAGTATATATTTTTGTCTTTAATTCTTGGTGTATATTATTAAGGGTGATAATTTCGACACGACAAAAGCGTTCTGATTTCGATTCATCAACGTCAATCATGGTTAGTCTCATTACCTATCTCCATCTGCAGATTTTTCCTTGCTGATTTTCACAGCAGTTTAGGTGTTAATTAGTTGTTGAATTGTAGAAGTTTTGCTGCACGTTTGATATTTTTTGCTGCTATATTTTAGACCATTTGCTGCTAAAAATCATACAAAATTGTTGCTGATATACTTTAGAGATTGCTGTTGTTTTTCTGCAATTTTAAACCCAGTTAGCATCATTAAGATCAACATTTCTATCATCTGTTAATACTAAGTTTGTTGTGATGATTCATGATGTTGAATGCTCTCTAAAATCACCAAGGTCTGCCACTTGCTATGTATGTCTAATTACATGCCTTAATTGAATGTGCAACATAAATCACATTGCTCAGTTTTCATTTTATTTTGCTACTTCAATATAAGTTCACAATCATGTTGTATCCATCATGTTTTAACTCTATTCATTTTAGTTCTCTCAGAATACTTGGAATGGCCAATGCTATAGAGGTTCAGATCTTTGTAGTTTCTAAACATGTTTTCCAAAATAAGGGTAAAGTTCTGACGGAGTATCTTTTTTTTCTTTTCTTTTGTGGAATGACAGGAGATGGTGTAAATGATGTACCCGATTAATACGGGAGCACCAAATTGTTGACAGAGGATAAAGAACTAGCAAATGTATGATTATATAGTGAAGGAAATCCCAAAACTTCTTAGTTATTTAGAATATAGTTTGTGAAAAATTTGAATAGTTGTATACAATGAATTTTTTTGCTATATATATGAAATGCACTATTTTGTTGTAAGTGTATTTTTATTTTCTATTATCAGGTTAATTGTCATTTAATATAGAGATTAGTGATTCTATTGAAATAAGTTTTTTTTATTTTTAAATCCATGACGCGCAAAAATGCGTGTCATCTTCCT
This sequence comes from Deinandra increscens subsp. villosa, assembly GCA_039602395.1. NCBI lineage: Eukaryota > Viridiplantae > Streptophyta > Magnoliopsida > Asterales > Asteraceae > Deinandra > Deinandra increscens. The sequence continues at coordinate 83,196,331 of JBCNJP010000025.1, read as the reverse complement.
TTATGATGGACACTTCCTTGACGCGCATTTTATGACGCGCATTGTGCGTCATTGTTCGCGCGTCAAGAACGGGATGACACGCATTTTGCGCGTCAAGAAGCTTCTTGACATGGCCTTTCTTGACGTGCAAATGCGCGTCATCTGACCCCTTTTTTGACACGATTGCGCGTCAAGAAAAGCATTTTTTATAGTAGTGTTACCTTCTATTTTAAAGTTAATTTAAAAAAAATATATCATCAAATGGCAACCAAGATTCGTATATATTTCATTTGTCCAACTTAATTAAAAAAAAATAGCATCTAAATATATAAGATTTGAATACTTAATAATCATATGATTTTTTTAAATCCATATTAGTTATACTAGTCTTTAATACCTTGCATTGCACGCGACCAATATCTACATACACGTAAAATCATGTAACTCAAACACGACTCATTAACCCGATTATCTGAACTTGTCAAATGGGTTAGCGGGTTGGAAGGATCAGGTTGTAAACATGTTAATCATGTTAGCATATTATAAAATAATGGGTTAAACGGGTTAGAAATGAGTTGGTGGCCAACTTGTTTAACTACGGATTAAACAAGTCAACCAAACGACGAACGTGACCCATTTAGTATACTGGTCAAACCCAACACAATCTATTATTTGAACTTGTTAGATATGCAAAGTAAAGAACTGGTTTTTCTTTTGTCGTGTCGAAATTATCACCCTTAATAATATACACCAAGAATTAAAGACAAAAATATATACTAGCCCCTACCGGGTGCTACTATTAGTACCCCTTAATATTATTTTTACTTATTGTATACTCTCTCTTAAGTTTTTGTTTAATTTCTTTTAAACAAAATAATATTTTGTACGTAATATATTCATTGTTTTTATTTTCTTACAAATGTTGTAAGTAGTTCTTACAAATATTCAACTTACAACAGCTTGACCAACGGTGATGATATCAATAGCAGCGACATTTTTCATCTATTGGTGCTAAACAATTACGACAATAGTATTGACGACGACATATCGTTTTAAGTATAAACATTTTCCGGCCCTTTTATCTTTATTTAACTAATCCATAAAAGAGTCTATCAGCTTTGAATCAGCATCATATCATATTGACACCTCTAAAACTTTATAAAATCATAAATGTTGATGTGGTATGAACCTATTTAGAGTATCGATCTTTTAACAAGTACAACTTACAACATTTGTAAGAACCTGCAATGGCGAGGGTGGTAACAGACCCTCCATTTTTAGAAAATACAAAAACAGTCCCTCAACATATGTCACGTCAGCAATGGACTAACGGTGTTAGTAAAAAACTAACGACGGTTCATTAGAATCCAAACCATTAAAAATTGATATTATTATGAAGAATTTTCGTATTTAAAATTATTAAAATTCATTTTTCCTACTTTATATTACCAATTGATTTTAGTTATAACTCTCTTTACAATTTGAAAACAAAATGTGTGCATAACTCTATATATGTGCCAAACTCTATGATTTCACGGCTCCAACTATTTAATGCAATTCTAGCTACTTACATTTTGTCAAAACTAATACACAATAGCATATTATATTACATATAATATTAAAGTGATGAATTAAAGGTCTGCCATTATATATACTTATATAAGTTATTACAACTTAATATGTGCAAGCAATTGTTTTGTAACCGCTAGTTATACGTTACTTCAAACAGAAATTGATCCAAATGGCCAGTCAAAAACCCTTTCAAGAAGTAGAGTTGCCTCAACAAAAACTTCACGATGACAACGTTCTTTTCCCATTGGTGTTGTCCCCAAACACCAGCACCGATGCCATTGCAGTAGAACTCTCAGCTTTCGAAGACGCGATCAAAGCTCATAAGCCATCATTGGAGTCTCTTCTCCTGAAAAACGGCGCTATTCTCTTCCGAGGTTTCCCGGTTATGTCTCCCTCCGACTTCAACAACATTGTCGAAGCTTTCGGCTTCCCGGAACTTCCATACGTCGGTGGTATAGCCCCTCGAACCCAAGTCATTGGCAGGGTTTACACGGCAAACGAAAGCCCCCTAGACATGAAAATTCCTTTTCATCACGAGATGGCTTATGTAAATTCATATATTATCTCTATATATCAAACATTAATTATCAATTATCAAACTAGAATTACAAGTTATAAAATTGTTCGATCCATATGGCAGGTTCCAAATCCTCCTACCAAGTTATTTTTCTTTTGCGAAGAAGAACCAGAAAGAGGGGGAGAGACTCCAATAGTTTTGAGTCATATCGTTTATGAGAAGATGAAAGAGAGGCGTCCGGATTTCGTTAGGCAGCTTGAGGAGCATGGATTGCGGTATATACGATTAGTAGGCGAGAATGACGATCCATCATCCTACGTTCACAATAGTTGGAAGTCTTTGTACAAGACCGATAACAAAATTATTGCACAAGAAAGGTAAGCACGTGTGTCTTTAATTACTCTTTATATATAAAGATTGCATATTTGCATGTACTTGAATTCATCTATATATGGCAAAGGTAAAAATGACTACCAGATAATTATAAATGATCAAACCATAAATTAAATACTAATTAATTGAACTCTTTCAACTATATATATGTACCCTTCAACTTATACTTTCTTTTGTGATAAAAAAATAACGTTTTATAGACGACATGCATAGTCCTTAGGCTTTCCCATATTTCTGGATTTCATGTAATTGAACCTTTAATTAAGTCATTAGAGTTTTTAGTTAATGGAGTTATAATTTGTCTAAGAGAGCGTTTGCTTAATGGAATGTAATGTGATTAATTAGAATTGTAAAGTTTTCCTTTTATATTTGTGCTTAGTTGGGTCATGGGTAAATTTAAATTGGAATGGATTCCTTTAATCAATGGAAATTAAGGTCATGTAACATTTCGTTCATTAAATTGAGTGATTTCTAAAGAATATTGAAATAGTTATAAATTCCACTGATTAAAGGAAATTCATTGCATTTCAAATTACTTCATTGCCCAAACAAAGCACAACTTTATAAAGATAAACTTTGAAATTCCAATTTCATTATATTCCACGAACCAAACGCCCCCTAAAAGTTAACTGAGTTTTCTTTCGGTTATTCTGGTCGATCGGTCCTCAACAACAGGGCGGCAAAATTGGGAGCAAAGCTGGAATGGACGGAAAATGGTGCAAGACTTATTACAAATCCATTGCCCGCGGTTAGGTTTGATGAGGAGAGTGGTCGGAAGACATGGTTCAATAATCTTCAGGCTAATGGCGCCCCTTCAAGTGAGAAAACAAGCACCCAAAACACATCATTAATGGAGCTAGGTAATGGTGACCCTGTGCATGATGATGTTGTGGAAGACTTGTTAAAAATCTTAGAGGAAGAATGTGTAGCCATACCTTGGAAGAAAGGAGATTTTCTGCTGATCAATAATTTGACGGTTCTTCATGGCAGGAGGCCTCTGATAACGCCTCCCCGTCGTATATTGGCTTCTGTGTGCAAGTGAGATTCAATTCGAAATGGATTTTCAGGACGACAATATATAAATTCTCAATATGTTTTTATATACCGTTTGGCATTTGAGATATAAATAGCTTTATTTTAATGAATAA
>JBCNJP010000025.1:83107857-83192222 GCA_039602395.1 Deinandra increscens subsp. villosa | reverse complement strand
ATTGCTACGTGGCCAAGTGTAATTTTCTTGCAAATGTTGTAAGTTGTTCTTGTTAAAAGTTTGATACTCTAAATAGGTCCATACCTCATCAACACTTATGATTTTATAAAGTTCTAGAGGTATCAATATGATGCTGATTTAAGAACTGAAAGACACTTCTATGGATTAGGAGCAGAATCATGGGCACATAAGCATCCCATGAAAAGGCCTTGACGAGCCCGATCATGTGGAATGGATCGAATTTGCCTACTCAATGACTTTTACAAATTTTCCTAATTTGTATTTATCTCCCTTTAACCTAAAATACATAAGCAAGAATCTGGGTCAAGTGGTCAACGGTGACGAACATTTTGGACCGCAAATCACGACATGTCTTCGTTGAAGTATGTAGCAGCGACATGTTATCGCCAACACTATCGTCGCCATTTTTAAGTAGCAGTAGATGAAAAATATTGTCGCGATATCGTCACAGTTAGTCAAGCTTTACCGACAACAAGTATGATATTGTCACAGTTGGTCAGGCAATGGATTTGTAATAATTAAGTTAGTCAAATAAAACATATATTATTGCTTCATATTTAGTGATTATTTCTTTACAAATCTATCTTCTATACTATATAATAAACACAAGTTTTTTATTTCTAGTTGGCACAATTTAAGGTATGCCACCTAGGATTAGCTTATGTGTCATTTTTATAAATTTTTGAATTAAAAAATTAAATTGTATTTACAAAAAGGAAAGACCTTATAATTAAAAATAAAAAATTAAATTCTTTCCATACAAAAAGTATCCTTATTTGTTTTACAATACCAAAACTTTGATTCATCATATCTCCTTCATTTCTCAGAAAAAATTTGATCCGTAAATTGTTTTGGGTTCGTGAAAGAAAAACCTAACAAAACTAGATCCATATTGCTTAGGTTTTGATCAACGAATGATTGTGAACGAATCAAAAAACAAAGTCGCGACTTTCTAAACCCACCATTGATGAATTTGAACTACAATTTGATCAATCATTTAATAGTTAGAAAAAAAACTTTAATCTTTTACTTCGTTTAATTATTTTTATATCACATCCCCGGGTATTTACCCGGGGCACTAACTAGTTTACTTAAATTGAACAAGTATGATACTTTGTTATTATTTAATAATGTTCGTTTTATTATAATTACCTTCTATTTCAAGTTAATTTTAAAAAAAATCACCAAATATAATGGCGCATGTTAATTGGGCATTTGGGCCCGGGTCTCGGTGTCAGTTGTTTTTTCGCTTAGTAGTGTTAAAATTAAACATGTTCAGTCCGGAAGAAAACTATATACTTAGTCCGGTCCAATCTTTTTTTTAATTTAATTTTTTATAGTTTAAAACCCTAATTAAAAAAGTTGTTGAAGTAATTAGTTATAAGTAGAGGGCGTTAAATAAAAAATGAATTAAAAAAATTAGATTCATTGTTGCTATCTCTCAACCCTCTCGACTGTGAACAAAAAAAAAATCACAAAATCAAAAGTCAACATCTTGTGAACAGCAGCCTAGCCTCCAAGTGCTGCCTTCCGCTCGTCACCACCCTCCGCCCGTCGCGCCATACTCACCTTTGTCGAGAGGCTGCTGAGTGTCGTTTCCATTGCTCCAAATAGGTCATCATTCTCTATTTTTTTTTAGATTTTTAAAGTTTTAACCGAGATTTTGGGTTGATGAGTGAATTTATGCATAAATTTGGTTTGGTTTATAGTTGTTTTCTAAAGCTTTATTAAGATGTTAATTTTGAAGTTTTAATCTATGGGTGCTAGAGAATAATAATTAAGGTTCTTGAGTTGAATTTGCACTAGTACAAAAAATACATTATATACAACGGGTTTTTTAATTTATTGAACCGTTGTCTATTACTACGTTATTTAAAACTAAAGAACCGTTGTTTAAAATTAAACAACCGTAGTTTAAGATATTTTATTTAATTTTAAAAATCGTTGTTTAAAATCAAAAGAACCGTTGTTTCAGAAAATAACGAGCGATCTTTAAGAAATTTAGAAGACCGTTGTTTAAGACGTTTTAATTAAAAAAGTTTCTAATTAATTTAAAATACAAATACACAAAAACAGCGGTCAATAAAATAATAATTTTTGTCAAAATCATCGGTCATTATTTAATTAAAAAAATTGTTTTTATGGCCAATATATAATAGATTCCCAGCATCCCCAATTCACCGATAAATTCATCCGTAGCAATTTGCAATTTGTAATGAACCAATTTACAAATTTAAATTGAAGAACAAAATACATAAACCAATCAATCTAAAATATATTATCACCAATCAAATACAATAATGTTGAAAACAAAATACAACCAATTTCAAACACTGTTTAATACAACAAATATAAAACAATATTATGCAAAAAACCAAATACCATGAATTACATGATTAGCTGCTATTTCCTTGAGTTGCTATTTATAGATTCAAATCTCATTTTGACGAAGAGCCATATGATCGTCCATCATCTAAAAAGGATAAGTATATAAAACCATTAGATTATAATTCAATATATATTCTTTCTAGTTTGGCATATAAAAAGTTTAAATCTCCAAATATGCTTACAAGATGTCCATGCCTCCTCCAATCCTAGGAATCCCCCTCAACGTGTATGAGAATGTTTTGTTCCTCACTTATCTTGGCTTTTTAACTTCTTACCTTTATAAAATATCAAAAAAATTGTTAGTACTGATCATGACATATATTAATAAAAGCTAGTTAGTTACCACTAGCGAGTTGAGGCAGGAATACTATATTTGCACAAATTATTAACCATGATACCAACACAAAGATAACCTAACCTATCTGTTTCCTTTATGTCATGCTAAAAGCCCGTTTTTTCATTGAATTGTACCTACAAAGACAACATATAACATGATATATAAGCAATAAGAAAACATACTTATGAAATACAATTATAACATAGCTATACATTACCAAACACAATCAACAAACAACACCCCGCGAGTTGATTTCAAGAAGTAGCCTGCAAATAAAATGACCAAGTGGGTCAAATAAGATAACAGTCACCTAATTTGTGACTGCAAAATGAATGCACTTGCAAACAACACCCCTGTAACCCAACAATACAATTCCAAATCGCACATGTTTTATTTCAATCCATAATGATGTAATTTATAATATTTTCTAAAAATCAAAGGAACACCACATGTAATTATTATAAAACATTTAAAAATGTGTGATTCGATCAATGTACTAAATCAAAGTAGTTCTTTGCAAATAACATCACTTTGACACCCTACAACACATTTGCAATTAATATTTTTTTTTAATTCAATCCATAGTGATGTTAATTATTATATTTTTCAAACAATCAGAGGTACGCCTCATAAATGTACCTTTCCATGTAGAATGATTGAGCTCTTTCAGAAGATTGCAATTCAAGCATTGTCCTTTTCTTTACCCTTCTCTTGTTTCCATCTCTAACGGGTCTAACATGTAAAAAACTTAGAACATGGGGTTGAGATCCAACAAAGTGCATTTATATTGTATATTACCAGCTAAATAATTTAAAAAAAAAATCGTCTGAACTCTGAACTTTAGTACCACATAGAGAGTGCAAGAGCTTTACAAGAGACTAGAAGACAACATTTGAACAATAATTTAGTCACTTCGCCAATTTCTCCTAAATATTTACCCAGCCTGCTGCAATGGCACATAAATGTTCCCCCTTTCTGGGCTGAACAGGTCATCCTTACCTGATATTTGGCTTGTTAAAGGCCGACTGCTGCAGGATATTTCAATTGCATGTTCTTTTTCAATGCATTTCAATTCCTTTAAGAACCCTTCTACATTTTGTTCCAACAAATGAAATCAATAGCAACAGATTATAATTCAATAGTATAAACAGTTTCATTTTCGTATTGAATACAAGAAAAAGATAGCTATCTGCTGATCTGCTCACCTTTCACCACAAACTTCATAACCGTGTCATGTCTTTGACTTTTGCACCAACAAATTGAATAACACCGTTCTAAATAACCAACCACTGAAATTGAAGAAAAAATGTTGATGCAAAAAAAAATCTAACCACAAAAGCTCAGCTATATTAAATGAAAGCACACACAGCTAATGATTTTGAACATACCTTTTAACCTTTCATTTGAGTACTTGACCAAACTACATTCACCGGAACTGTTATGCCACATGATATGTGCATGTTTTAGTTGCATATAGTATTAACCACAAACTCAATAAATCCACAAAACAATCTCAGAAAACAGGTTTTGTATGATACCTTAACATGTGAACTTTGGTTTTTATCTTCCATTTTGTATTCTATGTGTTGCAAAACAACTAATTCTTGCCTTCCGATATCGGCAAATCATTCTCCTAGACCAGACCCTGTGCTTATCGAATGTTGGAAGAAAAAAAAGTGTCCAGCCCTATCAATTTAACCCACACTTATAGTTTTTTTATTTTCAGATTCATAATAGGAGATTAACTGTAGGCAAATGGTAATAACAAAATCAGCTAAAGAAAATCTAAATGGGTCGTTTATCATAAGACATAAATGAAGTAACGATTTGGTTTACGATCTCAAAGGAACTGTAGAGGAGAGCTAGGAATCAAATTCTTGAGGAATATGAAAAAGGTATGTACGACTTACTTGAGAACATTGAACCCTATACACCAGCAAAAATCGAAATTGAAGCCTCTTTATCTTTAAATTTGGAACTAGGGTTTACATGTGAGAAAAACGGGCAGGTCGAGAATTGAAGATGATAGATTCATCCCCAATTGAGTCTCTCTAAAAATTTAAAATAATAAAAGGGTAGGCAGGATTCAGGAACAATCCGAAGAAATTAAAATTTAGGAAACGAGGGAAAAGGTTTAGGCGGGAACAATACGAGGGAAATAAAATTTAGGCTATGAAAATTTTTAGAGATTGGACCTTTAAGATCTATATGTATAAATTTTATTATAATAATATATAAATAAAGCCACGTTTGAAGGAGTCAAGACTAGTATTGCTTGGATGTTTAATGAAATCAAGTGTCTTTGTTTCCTTTGGGTTAAGAATAGGGGTAAGTGGTCGAATCTTGTGTGGGATGATTGGGACATTTTCAATATGTAAGTCCCCTTCTCGTCGTTTGTGTGTTTTTGTCCTGTCCTGGCTTCTTGCTAGGTAGGGCGTTTCGTTTGGTGGTAATGAAGTAGCTGTTCAAAAAAAATAATAATAAATAATAAAAATGAGCCAAGTCGAGCTCGACCTTAGATAATTCTCTATGAGCCGAGTTGAGCTTCGAAAATAAAGGTCAAATTAAGTCGAGCTCGAGCCTAAAGGAGCTCGGGTTCAACTCGGCTCATTTGCACCCCTAATTGTCCAACAGTTACTCTAACTAACTATCATTGACCAATACATGTTTCATGACAAGAAACTTAATTACATAACAAAATATCGTCACGGGACTTCTTGAAAACGAGTGATCGGTTGCCGCCAAACTTTGATTGTATCCGGGTTATGCTTTGCTTTCCCCTGCACATTACCCACTTCACATGTGAGTTTCTATGCCAATAAACAAGTAATCATTGTTAAATTATGAAGAAAAACATAATTTTACAAAATTAGGTTCCAGGTGTAGCGCCTATAATAAACTTAGTTCCGAGCGATTAATATTACTTATTAACCGAATCATGTTTAGAAATGATCTATTGTTCCTATGAACCATTTGTGATCAATTATCACATGGCACATGGTAATGGTTTCCTTGAACCATTTTCATCCATTATTGTCATACTTAACTATTTTATGGTTCCTATGAACATATTATAGTCAACCTCCACAATTCCATTTGCCATAATTCTTTGAATCATTTCACTTCCTTTGTAACACATTTACTAAGTTGTGGTTCCGAAGAACCATTACATAATAATTCACTACTATTAGTTTGTGAGTTGTTCTCAACTCCCTAATTGGAATTTATGCATATTTCATACACGTGCAACAATTTTAACAATAATGTGTTACCTCGCGTGTGACAACTACAACTTCCCAAGTTAACTACGTTAAGTCTTTCCGTTAAAACTGTTAGTTCCGTTAGACAAACTCCGTTAGTCACATTACCAGTAGTAATTAGATTATTAATTAATGCTTACCTAGACCGGATACGTCCACGACCTTTGGTTGATCACCGAACCCGACCATATGTGTTATATGATTATTTGCTTATTACCACTGTGTGAAGTTGTGCAACATGCTTAATAAATTCATTGTGAAATTTTGTGATTTATCGAGAAAACGTGCTTACCTTACTTAGAATGAAATTTACCCTTCTGGAAGCCAGCGAAACTACCGAGCGAAACTACAGTTTCGCCCGGTAGCTAAAGCTCTTGGTCTGCTGGACCAGTTTCGCGTGGCCAGCGAAACTGCCAGCGAAATTGCGGGCAAAACCGGCCCCCTACATATAGGAAACCCAAGCCAACTCTCTCATTTTACTCACCTCACTCAAAACACACACACATCTGCACTCTTCAACTCCTGTAACTTCTGGCCAGCAGGAAACGACACGAGAAACCGAGATTCCAGCCCCAAGTCTTCTTCCTTTTGAGCATAGGAGATCATCCGTGAGTCACATGAACCACCTTTATGCATTTCTTGTATGATAAACTAAAATGTATGCTTAAAATCCACATGCAACGACTTCTGCTACTGCCATGATGCTTAGGAATGCTAGACATAACATCAATTCTGCAACTTGCCATGCCAATATGAAGATCCATGCTAATTATGTTCCTTTATGTGAAATTGTGTTCTTGACAAATTGATGACTAAAATCCGTGTTTAAGGTGTTAGAATTGCTCCCATGATGTTAGTAAACGTTTAGGTATGCTAGATATTGATTTGCATGTGATACAGAAGCTGTTAGAAAGATTTTTAGTCAAATTTACGGGTTTTTCTAGCGACTGGCGAAACTGTGCCTTCATCAGGCGAAACTGTGTAGCGAAACTGTGCCTATCTCCCTCTAGCGAAACTAGTCGAGCGAAACTATAGTGTCGCTAGGTAAATCGACCAGACCTGTCCGAGCGAATTTGCTGAGCGAAATTCCCTGAACGAAAGTTCAAACCAGTTTCGGGCGAAACTAGGCTAGCGAAACTGTGCTAACAGTTTCGAGCGAAACTAGCCTAGCGAAACTGTGTCACCGGGCACTGCCTAGCGAAAGTGCTGCCCGTGTACACGGCGAAACTGTCTAGCGAAACTGCTAGCGAAACTGTGACCAGAATCCGAACTTGTACAATTTGCTTGAATGATATGCCATGACTTGCATGCTCTACACTATGATAATACTTGCTTGGACTCCTGATGTATATAAACACTTGTGTATGATCAACCATCGATGTCGTGTGTCGTTATGTCGTGTCGTATTTTCCAATGTGCTAGCGTTATGGTCTTGGCAGTATAGCTAAAAGTTAAACAACCTAACACCTAAGACCTTAATGTGATTATTAGGTCCTCGTTAACAATCATAACCGGGTTTATTTGAAGAATAAGCTGAGCAACCTAAGGTGAGTTCATTACTATATGTTGTTATGTCCTTTCAGGGATGATAACGTGCAACGGTAAGGTATTTCTTACTAAGTAAACTTTTCCGACCAAATATCATATGTATCATTGAATTGATTGATAAACTAAAAAGTCCTTACATTCGGGCCGTTAATATAGAATAGCTAGGTGATGTTGAGTAGTACTACTGGGGATTGACACCCCCGCCCAGCGGTGCACGGGATGCACCAACCCGACTGGCGGTCGGACTGGGACCAATGTTACCCTACCCTCCGTGGTCTCTCAGGACACGGGAAGGCAAAATCCGTAGGTAATACCTATACATTGTCAGCTTCGGTTGCGAACAATTCAAATGTGCATAACTTAGGCTAGCTACCTACGATATGGAAAATTTACGAGTCTTATGATATTGATTGTGTTTTACCTTTCTTTGATCATAAAATCTTGGTCTGCTTGTGACGGGTAGACCGCTTAGTGAACTCACCAGCTTTGGCTGACACTTGATTGTTGAATTCTTTTCAGGTCGCTAGGAGGATCATCGAAGGCACCGGCAGCGGCTGTACTGAAAATTTCCTTTTGAATTGAAAACCATATTTCCAATTAGTTGAACTAAACATTTTGTAAACAATATCTGTAACTCATTTTATGCTTCCGCTGAACCGCTAATTTATTATGGGTCTGTAATAACTGCTCTTTATTTACTTAAATTAAACTCTGTTATGGTTTGGTTGTAACTGAAGTTTGGGATCCTGGTCTGGATCATACCCTCACGCGGTTAAACTCCGTTAGGTGGAAATTGGGGGTGTGACATCGCGAGTTTGAGCCTCCGCTAGTAGACTTCCCTTGGTTGTGTTCTTGATCACCTTGAATGCCTAATGGGTCATTAAACAAGTTAGGACCATTTAAGACTATTATCATAACACATTAATCCATTACCATGATTCTAATGTAACACATAGTTAAATCTTCACACAACCAACTAACAAGCATTTCATCATGATTTTTACTTATGTTGGTTCATCTGTTTAGGCATGATATTTTCTATATGCATACAACCGTAATTCTAGCAAATTGGTCATATTTCAAGTAATAGAGCTCATATAGGCATTTCATCGAACACCTTATGTGCACATTAACATAACTCCATATAAGTTCCATTTTCTAAGCATTCCAACATATCATTTAGCATGTTTAGGTTGAATCACATCCAACCCATCATCATACATCAAATTTCATCGTGAATTACATCTAATCAAATTATAACTACCAATTCACATTTCATTTAGGTAACTTTATAACAAGTGTTCACCTTAAGTATTTGGTGACTAAACCATCAAAGTGATGATCATACATGGATACTACATAGCAATACAAGATCCTAACATCCAGAGATGCAAGTATTACCAACCAATTTCAGATTTATATATACAAAATTTGTGACATATACATGCATGGGTCTAGGGATTCACTTGGCAGATGGAGAAATACACCTCCAATCACACCCTTAATAGCTTAAAATCGCATATTGTCTCTTGGCTTTGAGAAATTTGACATTAGGGCTTGGAATGAGAGCTTAGGTCGATCACCAAGAGAATGGCAACCTCCCTTCCCCTTTCCAACTCTTTTGATTAATCAACTATATGTCAACCACTAGATTAACCATTTTGTCATTAGTGATATAAAAAGTCACAAGGAAACATCATGTGTCACTACAAGCCATAATGGTCAACAATAAGTCTTGATGGACCAACTTTTTAGCTTGGTATAAGGATACAAAAAACTCATTATCTTTGGGAAGCATGTAATGCAAAATCTCTAATAGACTTGTAAAACCCTTATATCTCCACTCGTAGTTTGAATTTAGGTTGAACAGGTTCAGCACGAGAGTACGTATAGAGAAGTTCTCACAACTAGCATATATTTTTTTATGAATCGACAAATATTTGTTGTAGTTTTTCTTGATCATTGTCAACAATACTAGTTTCACAATTACTAACATATGCCATTTAATTCGTCATTGCCCCGATTGAAATTGCCATTATCATTACTAGTGTATGGATCATGATTGTTCTCATCATCGTTCTTGACTATACTTGTCAATGTTGTGCTCCAACTAGCAAGTGATTCCATATGTCTTGACCAACAATTGTATTTATACATAAAACCATGTCTAAGCATTTGATAATCGATATCTTTTTTATCTTTGAATTCCTTTGAATCTTTGCATTCCATACAAAGACATACAATTTATTCTTCTTCTTTTATCACACGTTCATCTCCAGGAAATTTTACACGCTAATCAAATATTTTTGATGAATACGTCCAATTTCATACATCCAGTGACTACGATCCATCTGAAATTTAACAATAAACAAAAAAGCAATATAAATCCATACACACATATATATACGTATATTACAGAACAATAGAAACAAAAGAAATAAAATCTAGCCAATCAATATTTATATTTGAATTTTTAATTTTAGATTTAACTGTAATATAAGGGTATTACAATATTTATTTGTTTAATATTAAAAAAAAACCATTAAAATGTAAAGATAATTTATTTTTAAAATTATCAATATTAATAAACAAAAATTTAAGTTTAAAGAATCACCACTAACATAACAAAATCTAAGTCATTGGGGTTGTAGCCCAATGGTAAAAGACAAAGTCTCTTTGGAGGAGACGGGGGTTCAAACCTTGACATTGATGAAAAAATGGAGAAATAAAAAATTTGCCGTTCAAAAAAAACATAACAAAAATCTAGTTTCAAAAAATTAATCTCTAGTAGTTTTGAATGAGAGGAATTTAAGAGACATGTGACTTTAATAACTTGAATCAAATCAAAAGATGACTATGAATGAACCTTATTAAAAAATAATATATGAACATAAATAGGTTAAAATACAATCTTTAAGAGTAGAAGATTAACATAATTTTTAAAACAAGATAAAAGTCAAAAAAAAATGTGAAGATAATTTATTTAAAAAACTAATAAATAATCAAATAAATATATAAACGTAGATGATTAACTTAATTTTCAAAATAATATAAAACTATAAAAATTTAGAGATAATATATTTTTAAAAACTTAAACTTAGAAAAAGGTGCATCATTATATAATACTATGAAACAATCGATTATAATATAATATTAAAATTTGAACTAAAAGAAATATAGAATATAAAACGTTGTTTAAAACTCAACCACAAACGTTGTTTAAAACACGACCGCTGTTTAAAACATATTCCCCTAACCGTTAAATAGAATTTAATCAAAATAATATATTGTCTCAACCGCTGTATTTGTTTAACCGTTGTAATTGTATTAAATAATACTTAAATAAAAGAATATATTGTTTTAACCGTTGTTTAAAATCTATAATATACAACGCCTTTGTTTTAACCGTTGTAATTGATATTAATATTATTGAATAAAAAAATTCATTACGTTAACCGTTGTTTATATTTTTACGACCGTTGTTTAAAATCATTTTTGTAGTAGTGTTGGGGGAAAAATGACCAATTGTTTGAGCATGTTTGGTTGTGCTTTTGGAAATGACTTTTGGCTTTTGGAGGAGGCAAAAAGTCAAAAATGCCCCTCCAAAAGCAGGCCACAATGTTGTGACTTATTAGCTTTTGGAGGGGTATTTTTGACTTTTTTCCTCCTCCAAAAGCTAAAAGTCATTTCCAAAAGCACAACCAAACAAGCCAATTAATTGTTGTAGTTGTCTAATTGATTCTATTTTTTAGATATACTTGGAAAGTTGAAAACCATTCATTCTTTTTTCAAAAGAAAGGATGAAGAAACTCATAATAGAAATCGAGATAGAGACGTCAAAAAGCTACCATGGGTGAGCCGCAACCCCAAGAACATGAAAATCAACAAGAGCATCCGAAAACTAATAAAATTGCTGAAAAGTTTGATCCAGAATCCATAATCGATGATTTCAAAGATCTTAAGTGTTGTCGTGCTGAGTTGTAATTTTTCTTCCAGGTATTCACCATTTCTCCCGCATCGTTTAGTTTTTTTTATGTATAAGAAAGGTTCTTTAAATGAATGAAAAATATAAAAAAAATTAGTTTTTGTTGCATGACCCGACCCGAATCGAATATCTGACCGAAACATATAACCCAAAACATAACGATAGCCTAAAATTTTTGAGTCCTCTGACTTTCACCACCAGCTGCCTTTCACTCCAAATTTCGCCACTAACTAAATAATAAACAAAATTCGTATATATATCATTTGTCCAACTCAATTTTGAAAAAGAATTAACATCTAGAAATATAAGATTTGAACACGTAATAAAGGTTAAATATTCGATGACTTTAATGAAACAGTAAACAAACTTCGTTAATATTATGTGAATTTTTAAATCAATATTAGTTTTATTGGAGCACCCCAACGGCCCAACTTGTGTGTTTTGATAGGGTGTTTTTGGTGGGTTTTGTGAGCCCATTTGTTCTTTCTTATTGAGCTAGTCGTTCTTTGGAGCTATTTTTTTAAATGCAATTTTTTGCCATGAATTAAAAAAAAGGATGGGTAGTTGATCTCCTCTATTTTTTTAATAAAAATTAAGATATGTCTTGTCTGGTTGAAAATAGAAGAGTAGTCAATCATGTAACAAGGCTTTTGGAGTTTTTTATTAATATGTTTTGAAGGACGAATGTCTTTTTCTTTCTTTCTTTGATTTGATGATTTGATCGCAAACTATGCATATAGTTTAGTTTTGAGTTAATTACGGAATGCGTCCTTGTGGTTTGCAAATTTGTTTGGAATGAGTCCAAACGTTTCAAAATTTTCATTGCGAAGTCTGGGGTTTGCAATTCATTGCAATCTGAGTCCCTGGCCCTAACTCTGTTAATTTTATCTGTTAAGTGCTCTCACATGTGACTGTCATGTGAGGGTATTTTTGTCATTTCACTGCAGACTCGTGATCTGTGACCTGTGACGCAAACTGTTGGGTAATTCATTACATATATATAGTTGTCGTGTTATGTAACAAAGTATTTATTTTATAATCCGTAGCCTAGAAAGGGTATCTAAAGAGCATAAAATAGTATTAGCATATGTACAAAAAATCTGGACAAAGAAATTAACCATATATATCTAGCTATGTAATGTAACGAGACAATTAATTGGTTGCCCAATGGCCACCGGAAGATTCTTCCGACAAGTAGAACTACCGGAGCAGAAATCTTCCGGCGACGGCCTTCTCTTCCCGGCGGTGTTGCGGCCCCCGACCACTAACACTTCTTATAATATCGATGTTTTCGAAGAGGCCATCAGAGCGGAGAAGCAATGGCTGGAGTCTCTTCTCCTAAAAAGCGGCGTGATTCTCTTCCGAGGCTTTCCTGTTACGTCTCCTTCGGACTTCAACAACGTTGTTGAAGCTTTTGGGTTCCCTGAATTGGTCTACGTTGGAGGCCGAGCCCCTCGGACCAATGTCGTTGGTCGGATTTACACCGCTAATGAAAGCCCTCTAGATAAACAAATTCCTTTCCATCATGAGATGGCTTACGTACGTAAATATATATATTAGAGCATTTGATCGCGATCCTGAACTAGCTTTTATTACGTAAAAATTCACTCATTAAACGTTACACGATTTGTTTAACAGGTTCCGGACTTCCCATCCAAGTTATTTTTCTTTTGCGACGAAGAGCCAGGAATAGGGGGAGAAACTCCAATAGTTTTGAGTCGTATTATATATGAAAAGATGAACGAGAAGCACCCGGAGATCGTTGCACAAATCGAGGAGCATGGATTGACGTATAAAAAAGTACTAAGTGATGAAGATCGTCCGTCATCTTTCACGGGCAGAAGTTGGAAGTCTACATATATGACTGATGACAAGAATGTTGCCACAGAAAGGTTTATGAGAGTTTTTTTTTTTTTAACGATCAACTAACAAACTTCCTGACTACCCAATGGCGAAAGTCACCACCGCCCGCAAACCAGTTAAGGGATGCGTCCTGACGCAGATAGTGTTAGGGTAGCCGAGCCCAATAGTTGAACCCATTCAAGGAAAACCCATCTCCGCAAAAAGCAGGGTGGAAAAACCTATGGGCTCAGAAATCGAATTCACAACCTTAGGGTCCAGAGTCTCCCCTCATCACCTGATTATAACGGTCACTAGGACAAGTGCTAGTACTTTCATGCTAGTTTTTTTATTCTTGTTTTTCTTTAAGAGAACAGTTTAACGTTGGGTTAATTTATAGGGCAGCAAAGCTAGGAACAAAGCTGGAATGGATGGGGAATGCTGTTAAAATCGTAACAGGACCACTGCCGGCAATTAGATTAGACGAAAACCGACGTAAAACTTGGTTCAATAATCTTGTGTTAAGTAAAACGGGTCCGATGAATGATAATGTTGAAGATAATGATACATATGTGGAGCTAGGAAATGGTGATCTTCTACCCGATCATGTCGTCAAAGACTGCTTGAAAGTCATGGAAGAAGAATGTGTTGCCATACCTTGGAAGAAAGGTGACGTCATGCTTGTTAATAACTTGACGGTCCTTCATGGGCGGAGGCCGCTAATAAAGCCGCCTCGTCGGATACTCGCATCCCTTTGCAAGTGATGAAAACAAGTCGGTTTTTTCTTCATTTTGCCCCTACTAGTGTTCGCTTTATGTTATAATGTGTGTGATTTTTCGTGTAGTATAAAAACAGCCTGCTTCATGAATCATGTTACATCTTTATATGACAAGAAAAACCGGGTAATAAAATTATCAGGAACCAAATGTTACAAATAAACAAATAAATGTGCACGTATAAGATGACACTCTAGCGAACCATCTATGCAACTATTTACACACAGAGTAGGCGGTGCAATGGCGAAAACTGAGAATAGATCCATTTCACAGAAATGTGTAGCCCAGTGAAACTATCGACCTTGAACTAGGCCGCTAAATACTTGGCTGTTTCCAGCAAGAGTGGCTTCCCACTCAACTGATGATAAAAGAATATGTGAAAGTGAAATAACAATTTGCTTCATGTCTGGTCTCAAGATCGGGTCGTCCTCGACACATTGTTTTGCCAGCATGGCCATCTGTATGTGCAAATAAAAATAACAGTCGGATTGGTGTATTCAAAACTGTTTAGAACTAGGGATAGGATCATATCATATGGTACCTTGAAAACACAGTCATGAGGGAATAAATCCAACAGATTAGGATCAATATGGTCTTTTAAGCCCGGCATAGTCATAGAGTCAGGTGAGTGCTTAAGTGCCACCAACATCTGCAGTTATTCACAACAAATTTTCATGATAAATCTTCAAAATTTAACACTTACAAAATCTTGAATTCATGAAATCTGCTGCCGACTTACGATGGATGCCAATGAACGTCTCTCGGAGTGTTTCTTCACAACAGCTTCAGTTCGTGTAATAGCTTCTTTTCCTGATATTAACTCGAAAAGAACGACACCAAATGCATATACATCACTTTTTGCTGTAGCTAACCCATCCCTGAGGTATCTGTGATAACAGGGCAAATTATATGATGTCAGTTATAAGTTTAGATTAATTTAAGTAGAAAGCATAGGGATATCTTAAATTTTTTTTTTTTTTTTATTTCACAAAAGCAACGGTTACAACTTAACATGAAGTACACGGGATATTAAGCATCAATTCCTAATTCTAACAAGCAGCTACCAAAATTATCACGAATGACAACCAATTTCCAATTTTTATAAAATAGCAACATTTTACCCGATTACCCAACAACAGTTTAGCATGCCATTTTGTCAAAAAAAAAAAAAAAATTAAGTAAAATGTTGTTATTTTTGCCAAACAAAAAAGTAAAAGTTACCAATTTAGGTAATTTTGATAGTTAGTTGCAAGAATTAGAAATTAGTGCCTAATATCATGCTATTCAATGCAAAACGCCATTTGCATAAGGTTATAAACTTACTCTGGAGCTAAATAACCGAAAGTTCCAACCACTCTTGTAGTTGAAGCTTCTCCATCATTAGTTATTCCAACGAGTTTTGCTAACCCAAAATCTGAAATCTGTTAGATGAAAAGTTGTTTAAATGTAGCAAATGATGGATAATTATAATAATATTATTGTAAAGCAAGTAAGATAGATAGATACCTTGGCTTTGAAGCCACCATCAAGTAAAATGTTGCTTGTTTTAATATCTCTATGAACATAATGAGGCTTAGTGTGCTCGTGTATGTATTCCAGTCCCCTTGCGGCATCTAATGCAATTTGAACCCTCATTATCCAAGATAATGCAGGATGACCTACATGTTATCATGCATTTGTATTCATTCCTCTCATATTTTAACATTTTGTAGGATGACAATATGTCAGAATTACAATATTACCCTTGTTTTGAGGATCGTGCAAGTGACTTCCAAGAGAACCCTTTTGAGCATACTCGTAAATGAGGAAAAGCTCATCATCACTAGCTGCATAACCAATAAGTTCTACCTTGACAATAAGAAAAGCAAACAGAGTCAATACTCGAAGAAATAACATTTGTTAGCCCATTATGGCATGCAGATAGTGATAAATATTGAGATTCAAAATTCCTACCAAATTTGTATGATGAACCTTGCACAAAAGTTTCATTTCTGCTATGAACTCTTTAGTTTTTGTGGCTGTCATCCTTTTCACAGCAACTTCCTAAACAAATATCAAGAATGTAACCGTAAGATTGAGATGGAGTCATGCACATGGAGATAATTGATTCAGTTATATGGAATATGGTCGAGGTGGCATTTTTGCCACGTTCACCTACAAATGTGTCAAATTGGGTGATGCTTTATATATGACATGTCAAATTGGAAACACGGGTACAAATTCATTATTTGAATGCCTACAACCTCCTAAATTGATTTAATTAGAAAAAGTTAGATTCTTGATCCAGCTTTTAAATCATAATTGTTTATAAAACTGAATATAAATTGCTTGATTGGACCCGCACTAAAAATTACCAATTTAGACTCAACAATGTTGTGACCCGTTACCCAACCCGGCCAAAAGGGGGAAAATCAAACAACAAACCTGCTCACGAAGTAAACCATAATACACAGAACCATATGTCCCAAGACCTAAAAGATTGGACTCGGAGAAACCATCAGTACATGATAAAACTTCTTCATATAAAAACACAACAGGTTTCTCCACATCAAACACATCTGTCCCAATAACTGCAATAACAAAAAAGGAACATTAAATCACTTCAAAACTTATGCTTCCAGCTAACACAATAAAGCTCAAAATAAACAAAACTCAAGTCCAAACCTTTTGGAATGTTGGTATGTCGGTCACTAGACGCCTCAATAGTCTGCTCCCAATCATTAGATTTACAGCAGAGCCTCCCCGAACCACACCAGAAGCTCGATGATCTTAATACATGGAACCTATGAGAAACTTGTCCATTTCCATGATCCTTCAAATGACTCCTTTCGGCATCCCGGAAGCAAACCGATGACCTTACACACACACAAAGTGCTACAGCTGCTATGATCAGAGCAAAACCAACACCTAAACTCCCTACAATCCACCAATGTTTTTTATCACTCTTATGATTGCTCCCACTTCCCTCTACAAAATACAACCTTACTTTGTTAATGACTCAATTCTCTAGCAGGGTCCTGAAAAGGCTCATAAATAGACAGCTTACCTGTAACAATTGCATCAGAAGATGGTGATGGAGCAGCTGCAGGTGGGGAGGTATGCTGTATAGGATATGGCTCACCAGGAGCTACAGGATTAAAAGTCAAAATTAACTAACCAACTAACTAACTAACTAACCATAAACCAATGAGATCTAACTAAATTAGGTTTAAAACTTCAAAATAACTACCTGAATTCAACGGAATGTAATAAAGTGCACCAACAGTGATGTTATCTGGATCATGAATCCCATTAACGGTCTCGATGCTATCCATACTAACCCCAAACCGACTCGCTAACAGCTCGATGCTATCCCCTTCCTTCACCACATAACTCATCAGGTAATTCCAGAGTCCACTCGAACAACCACAAAACAACTGTAATGACACCACCGCCCCTGCACGCGCCGGCCGGGAGAAATTCGAGAGGTACGCCAATCCGCCATAGGCATCGGTAACGATATCGTAAACAGATCCCCCGGTTTCCCTCACTGTGTATGTGGTTTTCGTCAGGTAGTTATGAACCGGCGAATTGGAGCACGAGCAGTTTTTTCGAACGAAAAGGTAGTTACGGCCGTTGCCTTCAACGGTGACGTCGTGGGGGAGGACGTCGAACATGCTCATAATCACGTCTAGGGTTTGGTTAGGGGACGGGGTGAAAGCTAAGAAAGAAGTGCATAAACGAGATGTTTCTGTGCAGTTTAATGGCGTCGGGTATGCAGAACAGCGTGTGTGGAGTTCCGAAAAGGGGAGGAAAAGTAGCAGGAAGTTGAGCATCTGGAAATACCTTTGAATTGTTTGAATTGTTTGAATTGGAGAAGAATTCATAGTTGAATGGTCCCAAGGTGTGTGGGTAGCGGATGAATTTGGAGCAAATTACAGTTATTAGACGAAATTGAAAGGAATTCGGAGAAGATGTGGTAGCGTTAGAGATGAAATGAATGGAAGATTTTAGGGATTTGATGGAGGAACCAGCGAGCAAGAAGGAGAAGGAGACAGAGGAGAAAGCAACTTTTTCCGAGTTCTCATAACAAGACTATAAACCGGTGATATCGACGGCTCAAATGAGCAGTAAAAAGTAGAAACATAACCGTACATGTTGCAATGCAGTTGAGTTTTGGTGTTTAGTTGACGAAAATGTGTTAAAGTAATAATAAAATGGGTAGACTTAAATTTGTATAATATTATAATTATAATGTATAAGTTAAACCGTTTAAGAAACTTAAAAATTTCAAATTGAAGAGGGAAATTAACCATATGGACTTGTCATACCAGTTACTAACAATGAGGAGAGATTTATGACGGAATGATCACAAGTTTGATCTTTGAGTTTTTAGGTTTTACTATCCGGATGTTTGTGGAGGTGAATTTTTCTTGAAATAAGCTCAACTGGTGTAAATATTCTTCGATTTTTTCGATAGATTCGTTGGTCATTCAAAAAAAATATATGGTAATTTATAAATCGGTCCTGTTTAGATACACCTCAATTATATTTTCACACTTCAATACGATACGTATAGGGCTATACGCGGTGCATTAGGGTTAAAAAAGATATTCCATAAAAATCAGAGGATGTCAATATAGGGCGTTCCATATAATTCAGGGGGTCACCTTAAATGGGGGCGTATAGCACGATATATGTAAATATCTTTTTAGTTTTTTTTTAAAACTTATATGGGACATATAGCCTCCATCGTACTGATGTCACGTAATGACACACTCATTTTAAAAGAATTTGTTTTTTATCCTATTTGTCGCGTATAGGACTATACGCGCGTATAAAGGTGTAGAGATAGAACAAATGAGATGTGGATTAGACTTAATTTATTATTATTTTAGCATATTTATGTGTTCTAAACTTACTTCTAACTCTATATCTAATATTTATAATGAAACTATAATCTTTATTATTTAGAGAACGTAATGCTATAGACTTAAATTTTATATCACTAAACTATAAGATTAAAATTCGTTTTATTAAAATGAACTTTTATAAGTCTAAAGTCGTATTTAGTAAGATAAAATTTGAATTGTTTTTGCATTATATAAAAAAACAGAGGGAAGCAAATAATGGATAATGATTATACTCATGGAGGGAAGTGGCCCACCAAGAGGGAACATGAATGCAAGAATGCATGTGTATCGACTAAAAATAATACAAACAAAGGTGGCAGCGATGTTTTCCCATATCCTAATCCTTCCTAATAAATATATATATGTTTGTACACTATATATATAAATGCACTCCTCCAACCTAATTCCAATTTTATAGTAATTATATTTAGAGATCATAATTGACGATTTGACGTCGTGGAAACGCAATTATTATTTTTAAATCTAATAGCATTTTAGATGGTTACAAATTACAACACTAGAATAGAAGATGTAACCGTTTTGGCCGTATTTTGACAACAATACAAAAGCTATGAATGTGATAATATTCGATTATGACTATTTAAACGGATCAAAACTATAATATGCTCAATTTAAAAACCTTTATTTTCTTATAAATTATAAGGTTGAATATTTTTATATAAAAAAATAACTTGTAAGCTATTTAATGTTGTACCTTTTCAAAAAATAAAATGTGAGCAAGAGCTTTTTTATTTTTTTATGTGTAGTAGGTGCATTTATTGAGTGGGTGAACTGCTTTTGAGGAGTTTTGTTCATCCGTACTGGAACATGACGGAAAGGAAACGGCGTGATAACGGAAGGGTGGAGAAGGAACAAAACGCAAGTACCAAACGAAACGACAGTGAGTGTGCGGGTCTGTCTCGTCTGACTTGAGGCAAATCGGAGTGATCATGACCGTTAAAATATTGTCGTCAAAACGGAGATTGACTAAGGTATCAAAGTTACCGCATGTTTTTTTGTTTTTTAATAAACTATTGTTTTCGTTTATAAGGTTTGATCAAATTCTTGGTTTTAGTATAACACTTTAAAAATTATGATTTTCTTTTTATAGTTTGTATTTTATCTCGGTTTTAGTCCAATTCACTAACTCTGTTTAATTTTTTATATATTTTATAAACGATAAAATACTCTTATTATTAAATAAACATAAAATATAAAATCAATTTTCTATTTCCTCTCCATACTCCCCTCTCTTCTCTCTCTGCAAAATCTACACCACCATCATGACGAAACGCTTGAAACACACTAATCATCAAAATAGGTTTCTTTTAATGATATGAGTTAAATCAGTGATGTAAAAGAAAAGAACCAATAAAAAAATTATCGGCAATCACAACCGCCATGAAAATCTCCTACTTCTTTGTTCTTTATCAAGTAAACAAAACAATCTTCCTTCTTCATCTTAATCTTATCTTATCTTAATCCTAATAAAAAACTAAATTATTTGTCACATGTTTCATTTATAAAGGGTCCACATCACCACCGTCACATGTCAAGCTCACAATCGATTACCAATTTAGAAATCATCAATTAAGATTAATTACTAATTTTGTCAAAACTAAATTTTTATTAATTTGTATTCGGCCCGTGGGCCCGTGTAGTACACGGGTTACTAACCTAGTGTTCTAATAAACAATTACATTTGAGGACGCATGTCATTACTATATTCATTTTCATCACAATTTATCGCGTCTCTCTTATTAAATATCAATTCTCTCACTTATTAAATGCTAATAATTTTAAATAATTAAATATTAAAATATAAATTCTCTTATTTTCAATAATGTATTATAACTTATTAATTAATAATAGGATTATAACTATATCTTACATTAAAATTAAATTTATAACTATAATTCGTAATTACTTAAATATTAAATATAACATCTATTAAAAATATTTTTTATGTGAATATTTAACGTGAATTATGAATTTTTAACATGAATTAAGTTATATATATTTAATAACTATTCTAATTACTTACATTACTTAAGTTATATAAAATTATCATAATTACCATCTCATATACTTGAACAATGAAATCTTGGTATGATAATTAAAACTAACTTATAACCGAGACTAAACCGAAAAATTAACCAATTATTAGTTACTGAAAATCTATTTCGGTTATAGTTAGTGTGTTGTAATCTCTGTAGGTTCGCACAGACCATCTACTAGTTATTATTTTTAGAGAGTTCTTGTTGAAGCTTTTAAGGTTATCACAAATTAGAATAACTAACTCACATGCTTTCTAACCTTATTCTTATATCTACATAAATATTTGTCACTAGGCTTAGTATCGTTTTCCTCTATGTAGTTTTGTCACTTTTGCAACTTCAATCAGAGTTCTTAAATAATTATGTAATTTACATTTTGTTATCGTTTCAATGTTGTACATAAGAATTTCGATTGAAATGATAACAAATTTCAAACCACGATGTTAAAATGCGAAAAAAAAATTAAATTTTGGACTGAAGTGGTAAAAGTAACCAAAACATATGGACGGAAATTTTGCGCAACTCTTATCGGAATATTAAAACACTTAACCACCTAAAGACATACACGTTATAAGTAGTTAAGTACACATATTTATTTGATGATTTAGAAATTAGAAGCTAGCGAAGTGATACTGATACAGCATAACACAAAGGTTTCAAGACTGATAGAGATCACATGTTCCTTGGGTATTATTAAATAACAAGTTGTTCCAATACTTCTTTAATTTTACTATAATCAATATCGTAACGAGTGCATCAACAAGAAAACGACACAAAAAAAAAACAAACAAATAAACAAAAAACAAACAAACCAGTGGTTACAAATTTGAAAGGTACATAGCTAGCTAGCAAACATTTCAAAGTGATTAATCACATACAGCTGGGGAGTAGGTTAATACGTTCGTCCATACCACACTAAATTATTATGAAAAAACAATAAAACAAAATTTTAATAATGTACATATATATAATTATGAATTATGAATTATGAAACTCTATGTAGATATTTTTACCTTAGTAATGACAAAATAGTTAAGTAAATCTATACATGTAATTAGCTTTTAAAACGATTAAAAGTTCATAAATATAAAGTATACCAGTTTTGTAAATTTCAAAAGAATTATATGAAACTTAAGCATACGATTTATATTTAGGGTTATAAGATAATTTTATTTATGTGATACGATACAAGCATATGACTAAACTTAAATATTTATTTGTGGGACCCACGCGTGGCTGGAGACATCTGTAAATGCACAATTGATAATTAGCATCCCCTTTATTCCATATTTTAGAAATATCCAAAAACAAAGGACCAACTTACAAGAAAAAAGTTCTTATATGCTAAGATTTCCTTTTTCTAGAAGTTCATTATATAAGATTATATATATTTTTTTGAACGGTAAATTTGGATCACTCATGAAGATATTATACCGCTCACCCGATCATCTACAATTCCCATCAGAAGGAAACTCACTACCGGTGAGAAAACCTCCTGACCCAACTTGTAACCCTCATTTTTTATTTTTTTGTTACAAGTGAGACTTGAACCCAAAACATCTAGATAAGAAGTCATACACCTTTGTCACCAAGCTAAACTACTGCGTGTTATAAGATTATATATAATGGGAGAATTGAAGATGATCGGGTGTGTGGGTAATGTTCCGTCAGTAATCCAAATTTAATTTTAAAAAATATATATATAATGGGTGATGAATCATATCATGCTATGTCGTTATTTGGTTGGGTGTCATATGTCTGACAATTTTTAGGTGTTGATCATAGATATAGGATTTTTTATTTGTTCAGAGATAATTTGTATGATTTTAGATCCCGTTACCTTTATCTATTCAGTTTAAAATGTTTTATTATTAAAAATATGCAAACGTATTCCACCCTTTATTGTGCAGAAAATATACTCAATTGAAAGGTTATGAATGTTCCTTTTGTTGTGCGTATATATATGAAACTAAGTGAAAAGATTATGTCAAAACGATAAGCAGATCATCCAAGTTGAACTTCAAAACTGAAAGCTGGATTGTTTTTGGAATTGAAATCGCATCTACACAATTTAGTTGTAGCCCACAAAATTAAACCAATAGTGACATAACAATATAGTTTTATTCGGGTCCAAATTCGGGCCGGGTTTTGAAGCTTCTTTTCCGGTTAAGCCCAGGCCCAGGCCCAAGACTGATTTGGACTGAAATCTAGGCGTGAAGCCCGACCTAATCTTTGTACTACGGGCTGGGTTTTGGGTTTTTACGAACAGGTTTTCGGGTCTTGGACGGGCTACCTGATTTTTACTCACCCCTACTTCAAACGTTACATATTTATACTTTTTGTTTGGCTTCTACGATCAAATGCTGCCCGGTGAGCGTACTACTCATTCAACCTAATGGTCATTGGTTTTCCTCTGTTTATTTTATATATTTTCCCTCGTTTTTTTGTCTTTTTATATTACTATATTATATAGAAATTTGGTGACGAGTTTTTCTTTTCATTTTAAGTGCACATGCTACACAACACAATCAGTGCCTCCATTTAGTTTGCAAAACTGTCAAAGATCCATCTGCTTCCAAAATGTTCCTTTATAGGAATAAACCAAAAATATTCAATCTATTATATAATAAAATAAAATTATCAATGTTATATGTAGCTCGTATTCTAATTCCTTATCAAAAAATTTCGCCTCTGTCTGATCTTAAATAACAACTTTCTCTTTTAATATTAATGATTATAAATAATAAGATTATATAAATAAATATTAAATATATATAAATTCTTCTTCTAATAACTTTTTAAAACTTAATAAATTACAATAAGATTTCAGTTATCTTAAATATAACTTTATAATTCTTAAAACTTTATTATTTATTATTTATGATTTTAAATACTTATTATTTTTTATTTGACAGGTGTATGCTCAAAAAATATAATAATAATGATATTCAAAGTTAAACTTATATTATTTTAAGACATCTCGTGTAATATAAAAATTGGTATCACTAGTTAATAATATGCCCAAAAAAAAAATCTATTATAAACCTACTACAATGAAAAAAAAACGCATTGGAAACTAATAAAAGTATAAAACACTAAACTGATAAAGAACATATTTATTGAGCCTTGTTTATTGGATCAGTTCAAGGCTGGTCTTAAAAGAGGGTGACGGGCTTAGTGGGCTGTAGTTTTTTTTTTTGTTTAATTGTGGGTCAAGTTCAAGTACTCTCTTTTTATCTATCGATCTCGGTGCAAATACTACCAATACCGATCCACTTATTATACCCAAAGCCCAATGCTAATTGCTATCCACGAAATTTTATATACAGTACGTAAATTGTAATGTTAATGTAATAACATTTTTTTTATAATTAGTTAATTATGAACATGGACAATATAAAGGGTAAAGTTTAAAATAGTTATCATATTTCTCAGATACTTTTGGTTTAAAAAACATACAATAGGACAGTTTTTACCGGTAAGATTGGTTTATATTAGAATATCCTCAATGTTAAACTTCATCATTTTGACATACATGTCTAATTAGCATATTACATCATTTTTCACATATTCTTCTCACATTTAACTTTTACCCATTTGTGTCAGAATGAAAAAAACAACAAACGGATGCGCACGTAGCCAAGTACGGAAGCCACGAATGCGGTATCCCTTAATGCCACATGCCAAACATGCGGATGACAGGCAATCACTGGGTGAAAGGATTTGCGAGCGATAAAGCGTCTTACGTAGACAATGGTCTCCCTTGGTTCGATATCTTAGCTTGCCCTATTACAGTTTGAATTAGGTATTTGTAGCAGTCTCGACAAACTGTTATCACCCATGAGACTCTATTTATAGTGGTTCGGAGCATCGTGAAACACTTACAATTAAAATCATAGTCAAACTTCATATTAAACGTCTTAAATGTGAATTCAGTTTTAATTGACTTAAATTTTCTGTTTCAGGTCGTTTTTCTGGTTCAACTAGTTCAATTCTTCCGGCTGAACCACACATGTTCCGGTAAAATGCGTCATCAAAGCGCCAAATTGCACTCATAGACCCACGCCATGCGCGCGCGTGTAGGAGTTAGGGTATTAACCACTTCAAGTTTCATCCCATAACCAATGTGGGATGAGTTTCAGTTCTATACTTAGCCAAATCTCTCTTTTTTTGCAGCTCTCATAGCTATTAAACCTCAGCGTTGAGCCTCAATATATCATCATACGAGCTCTGTTTTGGACGCAGTTTGGTGCATTGGAAAGCCTCACAACGTATTACACAAACCTAGAAAATCCAGATGTATTAACCATGGTTACATGCATTTTATTTCTATTCAAAGTTGGTGAAAACTTATTTTCACACTTAGTGAAAAAAACACATCTTCACTATTTTTTCTCCCAAAATTCCAACAATAAAATGATATGTAAAATGACAGTGTAAAACTATGACAAGGAAACCTAAAAGAAAAACACGACACGTATACGTGACGGTATGAACATATAACGAAGGATACCTAAACGGGAAAAAATGGTGCATGTCACGTGATGTCCAACCAATAGATCACGGTGCCTAATAGAATTGATGGACGAAATAATGTTCATTAGAACATGTATTATGTTTATAGTTTAATATAATATGGTGATAGCAATTTAGATATATTTTCAGATGTAGGTGTGAGATTTGTCAATCATCGTGATATTTTTCAACAACGTTTTTTCGAATATTTGTAACGAAATTTCAATCGTCCCAGTTACTTTACATTTCCGGTCAACTTGAAATCTCTCATAGCTAGAAATCCTAACAACCGAGTAAAATATGATAACTAACAATCTTAACTAATTAAGCTTAGTTTTATTTTATGTATATTTAGTTTATAATAGGTGAATCAATAATCTTAAATAAGCTTAATATCCTAAACCCTAATCATAACTATTTCAAAAAGGGCGCTTTATTAACTCTTGACTCAAAAATCTTTTTTTTTTCATGGAAGCCAACCCTACTTTTGAGGATGCATTGCATGTATCCCTTCTTTATTCTCGATTCATTATCACTTACAATTATATACTTAATATTATATAATCAAAATAATAAGTTGCCAACATCATGCCTACCATCATGTGATTATATCTCAATAATCTTACTTAACAATCAAGTGATGAGTAAGGTAACATCTTTTTCTTAATGATTAAATGAAGTCCCAACTACTATCCAAAGACCCACAAGGCCAAAAGCAAACGTTTCTTATTTACAAAGACTAGATAAACAAGCATCAACGCATGCCACGTGTCATTCGATATAATTTGATAAAATTAAAACATGAATATTATATTTGAGATGTAACTATGGTCAAAGGTTGTTTTGAAGAGCAATAAGGTAGGCATGATGAAGAATGTGACAACACTTGATGGGTGGATAGGACATATCTATGTGGGATGAGGTTGATCACAAATTTGGCTTTTTGATATTGAAAACGTGGATTTAATTGAAATCACATAACTAAAGAAGTGGGAAGGGAATATAGTACGTAGCCGCCTTCTTACAAAAAATAACACATACCAAAAAGAAACCAACCTCCAATTCCAAACTAATGTATTGTATTAGTCGACTCTCTCTACGGACGGTTAATGAGTATCGCCACGTATAGATATTTATACGGTATATAATTTTAATTTTAAGCTCTTTTTATGAGTATGGAACTATGGATAATTGGATATAGATTTTAATATTCTGTTTCTGAGTTTAATTTAATGAGAGAAAAGAAATGAATTGAATGAAGATGGTAAGTTTTTTGTTTCTTAGTTAATTTTATTTCTTTTGGAATAAAGGAAGAGAAAGAGAATGGAAATTCGTATAAATCTCTTTACTTCCAATTTTGGAATGATTTGGAGAGAAAGAGTTTGTCTTAAACTATGATTCCTCACAATTGACAACTTCCTGAATAGTGTCATTTTGACATTTTCTAGCAAATAAGACATGTCTACTAAACGGTATTATTATATTAGGTTTATCGAATGGTTAAGTTACAATATATAGCAGGGACGTCTTTCAGATTTCGGGTGTCCGATAAGACTACCGGATTGTTGTTTGGCAGACATACTTCTTAAAATCATATAACTATCAATCAAATTTTCATCACTAATTTAATTACACAGATAATCTAGTATCTATATACTAAACATGAACTTATAGCAAATAATCAAAAAGTAAACAAAGAAACAGAAATATTTTTAACAAAATTAAAAATTTTAAACAGACTCAAAAACTAAAAAAAGAAAAACAAAACTTACCACTAAGAGGACCAGTGTTTTAAAAACCGGTTCGAACCGGCCGGTTCGACCGGTTCGACCGGTGACCGGTCATCTAGCCGGTTTTTTAAAGGCCGGTTTTTTGGCAATAACCGGACCGGGTTAGACCGGCCGGTTTTCTGTTTTTTTCCGGTTCAACCGGTCCGGTTCAACCGGTTTTTCCCGGTTCAACCGGTTTTCTGATTTTTTTTATTTTATTTTTATTTTTTTTAATTTTTTTTATTTTTTATTATTTTTTAAAGTTTAAAACTTATATTTTCTTATGAAATACATATTTGATATTATTTTTGAGTGGATTATATTTGTATTTTAACTACTTTTGTTGGGGTGTACAAGTTTATTAGCATTTTTATAAAAAAATATATATAAATCCCCTAAGCGGTTCAACCACCCGGTCTAACCGGTCCGACCGGTCGAACTAGTCCCGGAAGGTTTTCCGGTTCAACTAAAAAACCGGTTTTTAAAACATTGAAGAGGACCCGTAATCTTCGGTGAATCACAGTCTCGAACTCTAATTTGTCTCAATTTTAATTTTCGAACAACTTTTTGCTGCCTTTTAAATTTCTAACTTGAGGTTAATAATTTAGGGTTGTAACTGAAAAAGTAGAATATAATTTATTTCTTTTAAATGACAAGCCCATAATTTAATTAATATATAAATCATGCCCTAATATTTTCATTGAGTTATTACTTTTTTTTTTGGAACGGCATCGATCAGGCGACTTTGGTCTCACGTGTAAACCTACCCTTACGGGGCTATGTCCAAGGTCGATTACTCGGACCTCCGTGAGAACCAAGACACCCCCTCCTGAAGCTTTCTCCTGGCAGAAACCCCCTCCTGGGACAACATGGGGTAAAACTGCCTCCCCTTGGATTAGAACTTGGGTCACATAGTAAACAAAGCCCTAAGAGCCAAGGGGGTATATTGTATTACTTAATATAATATAATTTTTTAATTCGTTTTGTATATTGTATGTCGGCTCATTAAGAGAGTCTCATCCTTTATTATTGCTTGGATTTGTGAATGTTTTTAAATAATTTTTTCTTTAGTTACTTTAAATATGAGTTTGAACTTTTAAAAAAAAAGTAAACGTTAAATGACATATAATATATAAAAAATAATTTTTTTATGCCCCTTTAAAATATATGTGATGTGCGGCCGCCACCCTGTACACCCTTAAAAGACACTTATGATATATAAATTAAGATCACAAAAACACTTGAAACATCACCCCAACATGCCATTTATAAACAGATTCACCTTATGTTTCTTTAAATTTTTATTTAATATTTACCTATGAAAGGGCAAAATCATTAGTTAGTAAACAAGTTCAATTATTATTCTCATAAAGTCATTAATACTTGGCTCTAGCTATTTTTACAAGCATCTTTGCTATAAAAAAAAAACAGAATTGATAGGGTCGTTTTAGCCAAAATGATCCAGGGTTGGGTCGTTTTGACCCGAACGGTCGTTTGGATCTTTTTTCTTTTAATATTACAAAACCACACACCCCCTGAATTTTAAGGTGTCGTTTTGGCCCAAACGACCATTTGGGTCAAAACGACATAACCCTAGATTATTTGTGCCAAAACGACCGTATCAGTCCTTTTTTTTAATAGCAAAAATGCATGTGAAAATATAATCACCCTAATACTTTTATCTAAGTGAAAAATCACTTAAGTTTTCATATTAATTCATTGCTATGAACTTTTTATAATTATTTTAACTGAATAAACACTTACTAAACTTAGCTCGTAATACGTGATATATTTCCTTTAACTTACAAAGAAACAAGTTAAATCTTAATTCTAATAAAGCAATAAAATTTGTGTCACATGTCTCATTTATAAAGGGTCCACATCATCATGTCACATGTCAAACTCACAATAAATTACCAATTTAGTAAATAATCAGTTAAGATTAATTACCAATTTTGTCAAAACTAAAATTTTATTTTAAAAGTTTTGATAAAATTAATGTAGATTTGATTAATTACTCAATAATGTTAGTCTTTTTATGAAAGTAATCAGCAACAACTTGTCAAACATAATATATTTTCTAAATGTATTAAATATTTATTAAATATATTATAAGAATTTTATATCAATCATAATTTTCAAATTTCTTAAATCATTATCTTTTTCTTTTGTATATATCTAATATTATGAATCTATATTCAACCCGTGTAGTACACGGGTTACTAATCCAATAACTGATAAAGAAGTCGTTCCCCAAAATAAATAATAATAAAAAAATAATTTACAAAGTAACAAGTTTAATATATTAAACAGATTAAGTGGGTCTCAAATACCTATCCAAAATTGGAATGAAAAGTTAAAAAAAAAAACATATGTTAAATGTTAAACCTTTAATTAGCAGGCCGCATTATGCCATTATTCGTGTCACTTGTAGTGTGGAGTGAGGACCCACTGGCCCAGTCACCTCAATAATCCAATCCACCTGCTTTTTTTTACAAATAATTGTGAAATTTCATTTTAATTTTGGTCGGTATTCGGTAAGGGATTTAATACCGTTTCCGGCTTTATCATCTTAGTTGGAGGTTATACGTTCAAACCTAGTCAATAGTGTATTTGATGTAAATAAATATTTTGATATTTCAAAAAATAACATTGTGCTTTGATACTTCCAATCATGTTTATTGTTCGTAATATTTAATGCAAGTGTTTATTTATTTAACAGTCATATTCTTTTTGTTTGTTAACAAACTAATACTAAGACCCACGCAAACGTACAGTGAAAAAGTTACGTTGATAAAAACACTTATGTTGGTTTTCTTCTTATTACGAGCGTTGATAACATTTAAAACTTCAGCTTATATAACGAAGCCATTATTAAAAAGAAAAAACCCTAAAAAAAGCTCAGAAAATAAATTTGAAAACATGTTGCAACTCATTGTACTCTATACTCCTAAACTTGTAGACAATGAACACTGGTTTTATTAGTGGTCTTATCACTAACACCAGAGGTCCTTGTGGTTTACAAGAATAATGAAAGAGGTCCTTGAAGTGTTAGTGATGAGGACCTCCAATGTTACAGACATGCAAATCACAGGGACCTCTTCCATAATTTCAATACTTCAAGGACCTCTTTCATTATTTTTGTAAATCACAAGGACCTCTGGTGTAATTTACTCTATTAGTTTCTTGCATTAACTTTGATTGATTTTTGTAGGTATATATAACGTTTGTTAGAGGAAATTAAATTGAAAATGGAAATGAACTAGATATGTTTTTTTTTAACAGCAATTTGGCTCAACGGTGTATTGGAACTGGTTACCATAATTACCAGAGAGTGAATTGAGTGATATTTTATTAATTGACAACTGATTAAATCATTAAATTTGCTATATGCTTTTAATAACTTGTCTATTCAATTATATAATCACATTGAATTATTAGATCGAATATTGCTCGCATTTAGGGTGTATAGAGTGCCCCTCATGCCACCGTACTTCTTGATTTAAAACTCTATATGTACATCTTTTTTTTTTCTCTCTCCCTTCTCACATCAAAACTCATAGATTGATGATGCATAGCTGATTTCCTGACCCTTTGTTCTCCTCGAGCACTTAGGGTACACAGTGGATTGGCGCCACTTGAGTAGGAGAAAGGACGGGATAATGTGTTTTTCATTCGGCCTCAACAACAACACGACTTTCTTAGAAATAACCACAAAATAAAGCTTGAACTAGAGAGATACACATATTATTATATTATTAATCTATCTATATAATAAACATGAGTTTTAAAGTCCATGTGACACAATTATTAAATATAACAATGAAAATTGAAGATGAATAGTACTCTTTTTGGTTCTTGAAATTTAGCCACAACTTTTTGTTTTCTAGATAGTTTTAGTCCCTCATTGAGATTTTTCTTGACATTATACTCTCATGATTCACATATGTCTACTTCTCTTTTCTCTCTTCCGGCGCTTGGCATGCGACAGCGACTTCCTCTCAGTTTTCTGATCGGAATTCATAAGATCTCTCTCGATTCATTGTTCTCCATCTCTATAATTATCTCTCTCTCAACCGTTGTTCATGAACACCTCTGAGATTGAATTGTAAAAAGAGGGGTTTTCACAAACCCTAACTTTTAAAGGTGGCTTGACCACAAATCGGAGCCGATGTTCATGACTGAGACAGAGATATCTATGTTTTAAGAAAGAGAATGTTGAGAAGAAATATGAATGTGAGAGTGATCAGATCTCATCGACAGTCGGTGAAATTGGCATGTCGTCGGTGGCTGTCGTTTGTGAATGGGTGGCATGCATGTCGCCACCACTTCTGTGGCTATTGGGTGGCTGCCGTTTGTGAATGGCTGTGATGGTGGAGTTGCTAGCGAGGCGTAACCTTTGTGTTTAACGCAGCCGCAATCCAATCTGAGCCCTTTTACAATTGAGTGGGTCATCATGTTTTTTGTGGCTTTCTCAGATCTGAGATGCAACAGTGACGATGGTCACCAAAATCCGGTTTGTTTTCTTCGTCTGATGATTGGATGATTGGGTTATTGGGGATTTTGTTGTTCTCTCAGATATTAGATGTCAGCATTGACGATGTCCACCAGAATTCCGTTTGTTGCCACCGTCTGATGTGTACGTGGGCAGTGGATTTGTTGCGTCTTTGTACATACACGCGTACTCTGCTGTGATGATCTATATTGGATCTGATCCATGGTGTGATGATTGTTTGATTAATGCTGGTGTTCTTAGTTGTGGGGCTATGATGATCAATCTTGGATCTGAGCCATGGTGTGATGGTTATTTGATAACTGCTGGTAGCGTTCGGTTCTATGTGGCTGTGATGATAATGTTCTAAGCCTTTTTTGGATCTGGAATGTTGATATTATAGTACTTGGCTATGATGTTTTCTGATTGTGGGGCTGTTATGATAAATCTTGGATCTGATTCCTAGTGTGATGGTTATTTGGCCACTGTTGGTTGTGTTGAAATCGCTTATATGTGGTTGTGATGATAATTTTCTGAGCCTACATGCCTTTCTTTTTTTGGATCTGGAATGTTGGTGGTTATTACTTGGCTATGATGTTTTCTGATAAGAGGAAGGCGAATATCCGCAACCGTTATTCAGATCTGAGCCTAACTAACATTTTCTTTTTAGTAACCTTTTTTTTTTCAAGTAGTATAACTATGTTACTTAAATTTGATAGGAATCATTTATGCTGCACGTGTGGTTACGCATGTGACTACTCATCAATCGAAAAGAGCTACAAGGTGTTAAAGAATACCAGGCCGGAGGTACTTTCACTAACAAAAAGTTTGTTATTAATATTTGCTAAGTTCGGTATGATAGCTTAATAGCTGAATCTTTCAAAATGCACTTAGATTTGTTTAAGATGGGTTTACATTGCTCTACCTGATTTCTCCTTTTATGCTTCATGTTTCCAATTAAGGGTATAATCTTATTCAAAATTAGGATTTTATTTGAACATTGAATTTTAACATGATTTATTTTTATTAAACTCATTGATCAAAACATAATTCGTAGCTTTCAATATCACTTGAAGAATAAGTGAACATCCACTAATCGTTTAGGATTTTTATGTCTATACTATAGCTCTTTGGTTTATTTTCTGTTGTGGTTCTCCAGATGGATAGTGTATTTGCGTTCCCGGTTGATTTTTCTTCCTAAAAGTTTGATTTTTAATATAAATTTTGTTCTTCCTTGCATACTTAGTTTATCGATGATATCCACAGCATCACATTCTGTAACTCAAATGAAATAGGAGTATATTAATTTGCTTTTGCATGCTGTAAGTTTTTATTGATTTCAATTGTTTATGCTTTACTAATTTAAACCCACTGGGTCATTTGCCTCCTTTTTTGTTGTGTTGGCATGTTTATTAGTTTCACCAGCTTTAAGCAGATTATGTTTTAATGGAACAATTTTAGTTATTTATAGATTGAAATTATATGCTGATTTGAGACTTCTTTTGGTTTAACGATTGTTTAGCTTGATGGACATTACAAAATGACTGCATCTTCTTTCATTTGGCTGGATTTTTATGCTCAAATGCAAGAATTTATGTTATTTATAGTTTTTCTTTGTTATAATTTATCTCAAATTCATCATCTGACTTCCTCATTGCAAGTTGTTTGTGCTTAAAGACTTTTTATACATCATAAGAGAATTAAATATTGGTGTTAAACATGCAGTTCTGTACTTTTTCTTTGTTTTACAGCTGTTAATGAAGTTGTTTTATGATGCTGATGTGATTGTGTATAATTGAAGTGGGGTATTTGGATAAGCTATGGATTCATTACAAAGTTCCATGCTTTCTGCAAATTTTTGAGTTCTTGAAGGTTAGTTTCTTCATTGTCCCTTTTGATTCTGAATAATCGATAATTTATGTTCGGATAATGCTCAGCTTATTCAATTTAGCCTTTTGTTTACATTTTCGATTTAATTGGTAGAAGTTGAATATCCATGATCAATTTGCCTAAAAAATTATTTAGAATTGGGAATTTAGGTGTACACATTGCTGTATTTTTGAGGTGTCCAACTGTCCATGCGATTGTTTTATTCTATTTGGACATTTTGTTTCTTGGTTAAAATTGCCATATCTCAGTTCAAACAAACATAGTCAATTAGATTTAAATTTATGTAGATTCAAAAGAGGAATTGGACCTGGGCATTTTGTGTCATGGATTGGCTAACCAAGTTTCTTATAAGGCGATTCGGCTTGAGCAATAAATACTCTAGAAAACATCATGGGAGATATGAAAATAATGGAATCTGGAGTATCCTCCATCTACAGTGGTAATTAGCACTTTTGTTCCCTTTCGTTCATATGTGTGCTTTACAATAATTTGTATGATTTCATTGGATTTTTTCCATTGCATAAATGAAATTAACCCTAATTTAGCTTCTGATTTATTAAAGTTGTGACTTTAACGAAGAGATGGTAGTAGTTCAAGGATGGGCGAGCGACAGAGGTGTTGAATTAGGGCACTGACAAGGATGTTTTCTGTTGTGTCGTCTCACGAGGTAAGTTTCTTTATCTGAGCTCTACTATTGGCTTTGATAATTTGCATTTTTTTCATCATCGGCTGTCATTTCTAATTATAGATATTTGAGTGGATGTGTGCTTGGTTTGCATAGCTTGATTTCATTTTTGTGTATTTATGTTCTTGATGCCCTTATTTTGTGTATTTATGTTCTGATTTGATCATGCATCTTCATTAGATTGTGCATGTTTTTGTAAATGCACATGTCACCTCCTTATATTTCTATAAATGCAATTATATCATTACATTTGATTTAAATATTTTCAATGCTCATTGCGAAATTGTTGTGTTATAATTGTTGTGTTAAAGCTCGGGTTTAGGTTAACTTAAGAGGTAAACTAAAATTCTGGTTGCCTCATTTTTAAGATTTTTAAGCGTTTTTGTCTCATAATAGGACTACGAAAAGCTATATGCAAAATAAACTTCCCATTTATGTATTAAAGGTTGTTTTGTTCTGATTGTATGTACACAAGACAACTGATGAAGATTAATCATCTAAGTCCTACC
The DNA here is from genome assembly GCA_039602395.1 of Deinandra increscens subsp. villosa. Lineage (NCBI taxonomy): Eukaryota > Viridiplantae > Streptophyta > Magnoliopsida > Asterales > Asteraceae > Deinandra > Deinandra increscens. The sequence continues at coordinate 83,157,259 of JBCNJP010000025.1, read as the reverse complement.
TAAATTGGTTTTGATTATTCTAAATCTGCTAAGATTAATCATCTAAGTTTTACCTAAATTGATTTTGATCATTCTAAATCTGCAGGTGGCCAAGGAAATCAAATTACTCTCGAGTAAGATTGTTCATCGTTCTTTGTCACTCTTTCTATTGGAGGAAATCAAAACGACAGTGCAGCAGAAAAGCCAGCTGATGTTCAGCCTGTATCACCCCTTCGTTTTAATTACACTGTCTTCACTAGAAAAAATATTGTAAGTAATATCACTATTTAATATCAATAAATGCATTACACAAAACTATATATAAACTTTGAATATTTCACTTCTTATACAGCGCTTACGAGCAAGCTTTGCAAGGAGAACTTGATGTCACTTATGAAGAAAATGAAGTTGAAACACACAAGATTATCACTGAAAAGAACACAAAGTACACAAGGTAATCCATATTAACAAACTCTCTTATCCCTTATAACACATAGGATACAACAAACTGTCATGTTTTAGTCAATCACTCCTTTTTTGTTCAAATGCTAATGCAAATATACATCTCTATAAACCAGATTATTTCTTGAGAATCTAGCTGTAACAAATACCTTAGACATATATAACTCTACTAATACTGCTGTCTTTGCCATGCTCACATTCAGTGGTCACTTAAGATGCCCCGCCGCAACGCGCGGAGGGGTCATCCATCTCGTTTTAGGTATGCCACATTGGATTTGCTTACTTGTCAATTCCTTATAATTTAGAATTAAAAAATTACACTAAATTAAATTTTTTCCATAAAAAAGTTATCCATATTTTTATTTACAATACCAAAACTTTTATTCGTCATATCTCCTTTATTTTCCAACAAAAATTCGATCCGTAAATTGCTTTGGATTCGTGACAGAAAACCTAGTAAAACTAGATCCATATTGCTTAGGTTTTGATCAACGAATCAGAGTTTATTTCAAGAGTTTCATTAATTCCAACAGATAAACGGATTGCTTTCAGATTTCAAAGAAGATAATTTTTAATTCCGTTTTTTTTTTGTAATGACCATAAAAAAAAACTAAGGTCAATCGTTGTCTAGAGTTTGGTTGTTTTTAAAGAACCCGGTATTCTTCTATGGCCGGTTGTACGTTGCTATATTAAGAGTGAAAAGCAAAAAGGGTCTTAGAATCTTAATTTTAGATAAAGATGGTTGTTAAATTTTAGATAAAGATGGTCGTGAGACGAATGTAACCAAAAACATTGTATTCAAATTTTTTTGTTTTCAAACTTGTAAATTTAATATTATTGAATATTTATCGGCTCTTTAGCTTTATGTATTATTCAGTTCAATTTATTTTTTTAATTTAGGTTCATCTTTTATTTTGCATAAATCTTTTTATATCATAGCCTCGGTATTTACCCGGGTCACTAAGGTCGTGTTTGGCGCGTCATAAGCTAGCTTATAAGCTAGCTTATCAGCTAGCTTATAAGCTAGCTTTTTGACGTTACCAAACGGAGCTTTTTAAAAAAGCTAGCTTTTTTTAAAAGCCCCGTTTGGTAACGTCAAAAAGCTAGCTTATAAGCTAGCTTATAAGCTAGCTTTTGAAAAGCTAGTTGGAGTAGCTTTTCAACTAGCTTTTATAATATTTCCAGTTTTATCCTTCCCTAATATTTTGTTTTTAAATTTTAATTTATTTATATACATGTACTTTTATGTCATTTTACATTTTTCAGCTAGCTTATCAGCTAGTTTTTACCAAACGTTATTTTTTATCAGCTAGCTTATCAGCTAGCTTATAGTTTATCAGCTAGCAGCTAGCTTATCAGCTAGCAGCTAGCTTATCAGCTGGCTTATCAGCTAGCAGCTAGCTTATCAGCTAGCAGCTAGCTTTTCAGCTAGTGCGCCAAACACAGCCTAACTAGTTATTAATATCAATATTACTGTTTGAGTAATAATAATAATTATTATAATATAATATAATAATGCTATTATTACCGTTATATTTAGTAATTATTCTTATCGTATAATTGTGTATTATTTAACAAGCGAATAATAAAAATTTATATAATAACATGTAAAATTTAACCTTTTCATTTTCATGTATGTAGAAATAGTTGTTGCAGATGTTACATAACAAGTGGGTCGACCCGCGCTTCGCGGCGGAGTCGGACCCTTTTAAAAAGTCGTTTAGCATAACAATTAAAGATGAAGCAGATCAAAATAGGTGAATGAGAACTGAAAACACCTAGTATTAATATAAATGAAGTTAGATATCCCTTAACGGGTAAAAAAAATCCCTGCATTATATCTCAAAGAACAACCATTAATAATTTTATAAACTTTTAGAAAACTACCTGTTTTCGTGTAGAGTTTTCTTTTGGCAGCTGGGTGGCTGATCTCACTGTTTGCAGGGCTGTTGAGGTCAGCCTCAATGCTTGAAGAAGCAGGCGTTTGGCTGCCGATGTCAAAAACTTTGTTGACGACAACCTGGAGGTTGTTCTTGAATGCTGGTATCACCAAGAGCTTTAATACGGAGGTCATGAGTACCTGGCTTTCTTCCCTAATATCTCACATCTCACTTGAGTTAACCCTGTTTTCAAATAATAAATTTATCAACTAAGAATCAATATCCACGTGTAATATTAGGTTTTAAATTTTTTTTTAAAAAAAAGAGTAATAAAAACACTAATGCAATTGAATAAGCGAATCTAAAGCTCATTCTCTCACCATCTTTATTAGAAGACCAGACACTAAACTCTTCAAAACCTAAAGTAAACACATTTATAAAATTATATATTGCATATCCTATCCAGTAGAATATACATTTACTAAAAACCATCAGTAAGGAAACAATAATAAAACTTCATAAAAAACCTAACATATAACCCAAATTTATACGTTATCAGGAAATAGGTACACTTAAACAGATAAACATGAGTAATACTGTTTGGTAAACATTAGTCAATGAACATGATTGTCCTCGAGAGCATTGGTGGCTGCAAGATATATGGGAGGCATACCTGCTCTATCGATTGAGAGGAGGGTACAAACGTGGAAAGGTAAAACAGGACGTTGGCTGGTCCACCGATTCAAAGGAGAAAGGCATGTGGAAAGGTTACGGCCTCACTTGTACCAAGTGCCTAAGAAAATGTACAGAGACATGAGAAGTTAACGATATGTCGCTACAGGATACATCTTCATGTATCTTTGTTGCTCCTGATGGCGATGTCTTCAAAAAACCAATTCAATGCTTTCTAAGACTGCTCATGAAGCAAAAAATAACCTACAATTTAACAAAAAGAAGTAAACATGAAAACGAACTAAAAAAAACATTTTAACAAAAATCACAATCAAGAAACAAAATTCAAAACATCAGAAACTACAAACATTCCTTTACTGGAAGTTCAACAACGCTGAAGGAAAATGTACATGATCTACACATCGAAAACACAACATCAAGATAACTACATGAGAGGTCCTAAACATATTATTATAATGTGCAGGTAACTTCAACATAACGTTACCCGTAGCAGGCAAAATCAAAATCACACACCATATAAAACAAATGTGACATGTGATGGAGAAATCTATATAATGTCGCAATTTAATTGTGATTTAAGCTTGTTGTCCAATATCTTTGTAAGTTTGTATCCTCATACCATAAATATGATCAGCACAAACATTCACATCAGTCATGTCATGACCTGCAATTAGAAGTGTTAACTTGTTGTCCTTCATTTGGGCATTAGAGAACTAATCCAACATTCATCATTAGTGTCATGGCCAACTCCATTGCCGTTCTTCCTAAGAATATATAATTAAGTTAACACAAAAAATGTTAGCTTTGACGATAATCATGCCTAAAACTCCTAAATTAGATATCAATGCAGCAACATATAAATTTCAAAAATCTATTGATTTTAGTTAAGCAAGATACAAAGTTTAACCAATTCATCAATACATGTTTTTAAAACATCATAACAAAAGGGATGAAACAATTAAAAATAGCCATTTAGTACATTATCAGTAATAAACACAGATCTGGAACATATCTATGCCATGCATCAGTAGCAATGACCATCTCTCTTCTAAGTTAAGGAGTGTGTAAATTCTTTTCTAATTAAAACTCTCACAATATAAATACCTCCATTATCTTATTCTTAACACAAAATGTGAACCATTATAAATTATCTATTAGCAGACGAATTTGGATCAAAATGCTTGCTATACCTTAGACGGCCCTCCCCTTTCGAATAGTGGATCACGACAACTTAATTGATCAATGATCGATTTATACCTGCATTAATACAATCACAAAAGAATATGAACATTATCATGAGAACTTGCTTCACAGGAGAAGGGTAAAGTGCACAAAAACTATACCTACCATGGTTAGTTGATGCTTCTAAGGAACAAAGCAACCGAGCACAGAGATATATGAATCTGCAACCATCAAAAGGGCAAAGAGAAATTGTGTAATAGAAACCAAAATGTAGGTAGAAACCAAAATTTACAGTTTTCTATTTCTACGAAAGGCTATTCTTCAATCCAAAACCAAAATCGAGTTGGTAAAAGCGATCTCCACCTACAGCAAAGCAAACAATGAAATTTCAAGCCTAATTAGAACACCTATCAAATTATAAATGCGAAATAATTAACCTTATTTAGAGGAGGATTCTCCGACGTGAATACCAAAGAAAAGAGGGAGTCGGTAGTGACAATGAACATACAAAGACTGTTGCCGCCATGAGAGGCGGTCGCCGCTACAGGTAATGGTCGGGGTAGCCATCCGGCATGGAGACGTCGCCAGTCCTCCTCCTTCGCCACACTCTATTTTCCCGATTAAACCTTTCATTCCGCCTACGTTTGATTTCTTTTCATACCGTGAATCGAAACCCAAATCGTTGAAGCCATGATGAGAAGAACCGATCCTCTATCGAGCCTCAACCACCGTCTCCACTCCTCACCTAAAATCGTCGCCATCGTCTTCTTCGGGAGCTTCTCCATATCTGAATCTCCTACCTCTTTTTAGAGATTGGAACCAGTCTGATCCGAGAGAGAGTGGGTGAGAGAAGGTAAGCAGATAAGATAGATCGGATGATTTCAACCACAAAACTTATGCATATATGTGTTGTACCCCCAAAAGTTTTTGCTTTGTAACCCAAGCTTTAGCAATTGTACTCTATGTTTTAAAAGTGGTACTATGAGTTGTGTTTTGTATATATAGGGTAATGAACCTATTAAAAAAGAGTATATTGTAATTTTATTTTAAATTTTTTTAACCGACTTAAATTACATATCTTTTTCTCACCAACGTCCAACGGAGATACCACAATAAAATTATCACGCCTTGACAAATGGAGTATTCAAATTTCAAAGTATAATAAGATCTTGATTCTTAAAAAGGAAAGTGTTTCAAAAGGACAAGAAATGCATAGAGTGTGTTTATGAAATTATAATATTTCAGGTTTGATTATTTTCTTAATTTTGGTAACTTTTTAAATTTTCATCCAAATTAACAGTTGAAATCAGTCAAATAAGATATTAGTGAGGGGTAATTTCGTAATTTAATCATTCCCTTTTATTTATTTGATACAAAACGCAGTAATTGACTTCCCAAAAAAAACACTATGTAACTCAGTCATTTTTCAAATAAATAAAAGGGGAAGTCAATTACTACGTTTTGTATCAAATAAATAAAAGGGGATGGTTAAATTATGAAAATAACCCTCATTAATATCCTATTTGACTGATTTTAACCGTTAATTTGGATGGAAATATAAAAAGTGACCAAAATTGAGAAAATAATCAAATCTCAGGCCCTGAAATGTTATAATTTCATAAATTGGATTAAAATTGTTAAAATATGCAAACCTTGGGAACCAAAAGTGAAGTTTACTCTTTATTATATATAAAATTACAAAAAGGACTATAGAAAGGTTCAAACGATTCCAATAATAAATCTCGATAGGAAACAAGGATCAATCCAAAATCAATTAGGTAGCTTGACAAAAGGTTACAGCTTTAAAGGAGCACGACGGTCTAAGAATTGGCTCAAAGACTATAACATGGCTATGTTAGCTAAATGGTGGTGAAGGTTCTAGCAAGAACCCAATGGTCTTTGACGAAAAATCATTTGAACTATACACCATAGTTCAAAATCATGGTCATTTATTCCAATGAAGATCTACTTATCGGGTCCTTAGAAACAAATTAATAGAAGCACACTTGATCTCATAAGCTTGGGAGTGGATCTTACCAAAGAAATTCGTGGTTTATTAGGCAATGTCAACCCCTTTGTCCTCTTTGTGACGAAACCCCGGAACCACAGAACATATCTTTGCATCTTGTTTGTTGGCTCAATCGATTTGGGATTTTGTAAGTAACTGGTGCGACAGTAACACCTTCTACATCTTTTCAATCACAGACCTACTAGATATGCATAAGCGATTTACTGGCTTAAGAAAGAAAAGGAAGGCTTTTCAACAAGTAATCATCACAACTATTTGGTGTATTTGGTGGTCACGTTAACAGTAAGGTATTCAATGGTGCAAATGTTTTGAGAAGTCGAATAATAGAGGACATTAAAGTTCTTGGGTTCCTTTAGTTAAGAAGCAGATCAAAGAAGAACATAACATGGCCGAATGGTGTCGATTTAGTTTGAAAATTTTAGAACTCTAGTTGGTTTGTGTGATGTTTCTTTCTTGCTGTTGTAATTTCGCCAAGCTTCTTGCTTCGGCTTTTTAATAAATTCGTTTGTTGGTTGTTAAAAAAAAATAACCCTCGATCACAAAAAATTAGACAACTAAAAGAAATAGTGTAAAATTAAACTAAGAAAAAACGAAAATGTTAAAAAACAAAAAAAATTGAAATATAGTATGCAACGTGTGGCAGCACCAGAGCTCGTCATGTGACGAGTATTGTTTATATATATTTAAAATTGTTATATAGTATAAATATAATGGTGATTAAAAAGAACATTTGACCTACCACGAGTAGATGTAAAGTTACTGCTTATGATTTTTGAACAAGCTAGTTTCATGAATTGTCGTATTATTTTGGATTTCAATGTGAAAAGATGAGATTTGGGAGAAAAAAATGAATGAAAAAGAAAGTCAAAGACCCAAATTTAGGCTTAAAACCTCAGTCAACCCAATTTAAGGGCAAATGCACACGACTCAAAGAAAGCTTTCACCTTTAAATTGAAGTAAACCCATTGAGTAGAATGGCAAAGGGGCACGTTGACCCTAATTATATGGGTTGGTAATTTTTTTATATGGTCGAGTGTTATTTTAATATAGATTAACATTACGGTAATCAAAATAATATTAATATGATAGGTAACTAAATTTTACTCTTCGCGTATTGTCAAGATGATCATACGAGTATACAAAACAGTTGTATTGTTATAATACAACATTAAAAAACGAAAATAGAGATGTAAATGTATGATAATTATGTTACCGAAACTGTGTATGACAACAAAAATGAAAGTGGGATTGTTAGTGGCCAAAATGATATTTGGAGGGCAATGCTCTCCAAACCATAGCAACCAACACTTGCCACTAAAACCCTAGTAGAAAACAACATGCTCTGTCAAACCCTAGTTGTCGCGTGTACTATTCCAGTCAAGACCTATCATGGCCGCTAGCTATCGTCACACAATCTCACAATGAAACTAACACAAAAGTTTCACGTTCCAAACTCGAGTTTGCCCCATGTCGCTAGCTTAAGGAGGAATATTAGACTAGTTATAGAATTATCATATCTAGAAAGTATCTATGTGTAACATCTATAGTATCTTTATGCAATATTGAACTTTTTACGATTTCAAATATCTTGATTGTTAGGTGTATGTATACCTTACAATCAAAATACTAAAAGTTTAATTCCTACAAGCGGCGGATATAGTGCATAGTGTATGTATCCTATAAAATCTATGAATTGTTAAAAGAATATGAAACCTTTTATGGAGAGGCATATGTAACACTATCATGTATACAATGGCTTTAAAATCAACCTCCTCATCTACCTTAGAGAAACAAATGTAAAATAATCAGATTTTTTGAATTGTTTTAATAATATAGTTAATATAAATTTTAACTAGATTTTAAAGCTATATATGATATTTTAAGTTTAATTGAGTATAAATAATATCTCACAAGTTTATAAGGGTATTATATATTCTATTAAATCAGAACAACAAAACTCTAATAATCTGTACTTAATCCGTCAAACCCTTTACAACCTTATTACAAGTTATTTATAACTCGTAAACCTGTTTACAAGTTGTTTAACCCGTTTACATTTTTATTTCAACTTATTTACAATCTGATTTGAATTCCAACTCCTTTGATCCTTCTTCAACGGTCACCCACCTCCAACGTTAAAAAGTCACGGTGTAACAATTATCACACCAGCTAACTCACGTGAACACCCACGCCTAGTCATTTTTAGTGTTAACTTTATATAGTAAAAACTAATATTAATGTATTAGCTTGCTTCACACTTAACCTTTCTTCACTTTTAAGTTAATTACCATACAATGTGGTAACCCTTTTTTATTAGTTTAGCAAGATTAAAACTTTGCTGAGACGAAATTAAGAAAGAAAAAAAAAAAAAAAAAACTAAAGCATGGGTTGGGTGGGAGATGATTGCTTCGTGGTGCAAAGTCCCGCCTATATTTGCGTTCGAGATTGGAGACCTTCTGGTCTTGGTGGAGGAGTCCCGTTTTGATAGGAAGGCGAAAATGATTTTCTATGCGATCATTCTCACCGCGTGCTGGGTCATTTGGAGTTTCAGAAATAAGGCTACGTTTGAAGGCATCAAAATTAGTGAAGTCGTGATGTTCAAGGAGATCAAATGTCTTAGTTTTTTGTGGGTTAAAAATAGAGGGAAATGGGCTAGCCTTAAGTGGGATGATTGGGACAATTTTATAATGTAAGTCCCCTTCCTTTTGTTTTGTTCTTTGTCGGCCGTGTCCTGGCTTCTTGCTAGGCTCGGCCTGTAATCTTTATTGAAATCGCTGTTCAAAAAAAAAAAGCATGGGTTGGGTGGGTTGGGTCCATGGGGAAGTGTGCTAAATGCTAATGCCAATCAGACCAACTTGCTGGAGGAAGAGGGAGCTAAGATGATGTGTATGTCACAGTCTAATCCAAATAAATAGATGCCTATTATGGCCTACAAAAGTAAGTGTGAAATGAGAATATTTTTTATGCCTTTTGGTGTATGGTTTAGAGCGCCCATTGCTTCCTGAAACAAACAACATATATATTGGGGAGGATGAATATGGTTGCTTGTATCCACACATTACACACTGTGTTTTGAGTGAAACTGAATTCATCTTTCTTTTGATTTCTATAATCTTTCCTTATTTTTGCTTCCTTTCTACCTGTTCCTCCCTACTGGTCTACTCTGTCTGTCTGATCTTCAAGATTTGTGACAGAGGTTTAGACAGCCATAGCCATAAAGCCGCACACACAGATAATAATTGCAAATCCCAAAAAGAAAGAATTGCCCATCAACTCATCTGCAGTTCTGTTATATTAATTTCATAGGGCTTTCATTACATCTAAGTGGTTTTCTTGAATTTCTTCCCATTTCTTTAAGAAATTTTGAAAGAAAAAAAAAAAAAAAAACCAGCTGGATTGTGTCCAAGGATGATGTGAGCAGGTGAAAAAAGATTATATTTTTCTTGTTAATTTATTGTTTCTTATCTCATGTTCTCACCATAATATGTTGTTTCATGTTGTTCTGTAGTGTTGGTTGTTAAAGAACTGTTAAAAAAGACAACTTTCTTGATTTTGAGTGAAAATGGAAGGTGGGTATTCAAGGGTAGATGAAGATGCACATCCTCAGCTGTTGGATTTGATTCCTAAAGATAGAAACTGGTTTGTAAAGAAAGATGATCATAAGCTTGAAGGAGATGAAAAGAAGCTGGAATTAAGGCTTGGTCCACCTGGTTCAGAAGATTGGTCTCCTTCAGATGCACACAAAAACTTCAAATCACCACAAAAAGCAGCTCAGAAAAGGTACCCTTTTGATACAAAATCCAGAAAGTTTATGTATTTCTCATTAAACTCTAGCCTTATTTTCCATGGGTTCTTAAAAATTTGTAAATCTTTTAGTAATCTTGGTGATTCTTGATGCTAACTATTGGTATTATATACAATCTTGAAGAAGTGCACCTGCTCCTGTTGTGGGGTGGCCTCCAGTTAGATCATTTAGGAAGAATATTGCAAGTAGCAGTTCAAAACCAGCACCTGTTTCTGATTCTCCTGTTTCTGATTCTCAAAATGGGAAGAAAGAAAAAATGGTGGAAAGTTGCCAAAAAGGTTTCTTTGTGAAGATCAACATGATGGGTGTCCCAATTGGTAGAAAAGTTGATCTTAATGCTTATGACAGCTATGAAAAGCTTTCTATTGCTGTTGATCAACTCTTTAGAGGACTTCTTGCAGGTTATATATTAATCTTTAATTTTTTATCAATTTAATCATACATACACATACATAGCTGAATTGGGTTGTTAAATGTGTTTTTTACAGCTCAAAATGATACATCTGGAGCTATGATTAACGGTAATCATGAAGATGAGAAAGCGAATACAGGTTTGGTATATGGGAATGAAGAATACACTTTAGTATACGAGGATAATGAAGGAGACAGGATGCTTGTTGGGGATGTCCCATGGCAGTAAGCATCTTATCTCTTTGGCCTTTCTGCACTAATAAATGTTAATGCTTGTAGTATTTGATACGTTTCTCTCTTGTGCCCACATAAGTCTTTTAACTTTTTTGTTTTGGTTTTGTCTGCTCCTAGTCGCATCTAAAACGGGTCGGTCGGGTCGAGTAAAAGCGTTTGTGCATTATTGCATGTGGTCACTGATCCGCGGCCCACCCGCATATTGTTGTCTGTTTCATATACGATCCGATTTTTTATTTTCTTTTTTCGACTTTGGTTTGCAGCATGTTTGTTTCTTCGGTTAAGAGGCTGCGGGTGATAAAGAGTTCTGAAATTGCAAAGATTTGCTGCTGTGAGTTAACCCTTGACTCTTGTAACAAATGTGATTTTAGAGGTTCATTTTGCAGTGTTTATTCATGATTTATTTTGGTTTTTTTTTTGTTTTTTGTTGCAGTGGGAAAGAGGCAAGAGAAGAATAAATTTCCATGAGTGTGATGCAGTTGTTCATATGAAGTTGGATTGAAGAAGAGTAGTATTATTGTGTTTTGTTTATGGCATCTATTGAAGAATCAACCTGTAAAAATGGGTTTTGTGAGCAAATTTTCTTTAGATTTTTGCTCTGTGATTAGGGTTCAAAACTTGTGGGAATATGGATTTAGGTGGTTACTACTTGTTGGTATTGTTTACTTCTTACTTGTGCCAAGTTTTCATGTACTACAAGCTGTTTACTAGCCGTAGCAGGTCAGGTCCTTAGCATAAATAAGGTCAGGACTCCTCTGGCGGTGAAAATGGTGGAACCTAACAGGGCTGCAAACGAGTCGAGCCGTTCATGAGTTACTCGAGATCGAATCGTTAAAAAGCTTCAAATGAGTCAAGCTTTTACGAGTATGAAAACTCAAGCCGGCTCGCGAGCTTAAAGAGCCTTTTATGTATATAGTTATATTTAGTTTATTAAATATATCTTAAAAAAATAATAATTATTATTATTATATAAAATTATGATAAAATAAGTAAATATACGTTTTATTATTTTTTATATAAAATGTATAATTCTAAATATATATAAATTTATTACAATATATATATTAAAAAACAATAATAAACGAGCCGAGCTCGAGCTTAAATAATTCTCCATAAACCGAGCTCAAGCTTCAAAAATAATGCTCGAATCGAGCAGAGCTCGTGTCTAGAAGAGTTCGGGCCTGGCTCAGCTCGTTTACACTGCTAGAATCTGGGTAGTTTTATAACATCTCCTTCTATAACACCTCACTTTTTTTTACTTCCGGTTTTTCATAGGTTATACCTCCACCACACGATTTTTTATTATTTTAATTAATAATAAAATGAAAAAGTAAGAGAGCGGGAAAAAAAAAGAGCCGGATTGTTATAAAATAATATATATATATATATATATATATATATATATATATATATATATATATATTATGAAAGTAAAGATTTCTCTTATGCGAATCTATTCGAATAGCTTCGAACTCGACTCTGATTATTCGATTCGTATTAGACTGGTTTTAGTCGGATTCGAATCGAATTCGAATTTGGTTTTATAAGTTCAAAATTCGAATAATTCGATTCGAACAATTCGAATAAATCAAATTCAATTCGTTAAACACCCCTAGCTTGAGAACACGTCAGCCTCGGTGCTTTCCTTGAAAGTTTGGCCACCGATTTGGTGGTTCAACCTTGATGGCCTTCCTGATTTAGTTTTGTTGTTTTCCGAATATTATATATACAAGTTACTAGTTATATTAACTCAAATAGTACATCCATATTACACGGGATGTATTAAACAATAATATAATTAATAAGTTTGTTAGATAATTATTAGTACACTTTTAACATAAGTTCAAACTTAAACTTAGAAGAAATAATAAAAATGTTTTAAGCATACACCCATGAAATAAGAAGTAATGAATATTTAAAATTATAAATAACAAATAATGAAGATCTAACAATTATAAAATTATAATTTAAGATAAAATATAATTGAAATCTTAGGATATTATAAAATTACAAGAATAAGAAAATTTATATGTTTAATATTTAATTATATAATTACATTATTTAAAATCATTAACATTTTAATTAGAGAGAGGTTGGTATTTAATAAAATAGAGAGATAATGAAATAAGATGAAAAATAATGTTAGAAGTCACATGTAACATGTGAGCAATTTGCTTTATTATAACATATTGTCATAATTCAATTTGAAGTAAAATGAGAATTTCCTATCAATTAATGTACTAATGATCGCATTAATATTTAATTTATCCATCAATTAAAAAATTAATAGAAAAACTAATTTTATAAGAGAAATTCATAACGAAAATACAAGATTTAAACTCATCACTTTTTGGTTGATAAGTGACGTGTAAAAAATATTGTTTTCTTAGAATACTAATACCTACAATTTTATAGGAGAGAATTTTCACAATATGGGTTATACAAGATGTCACTAAGACTTTTATTTGAGACACATCACTTAGGGTCTGTTTGGTATGGGGTAATGGAATGAACGACGTAATGGAATGAGCGAGGGAATGGAATGATCGAGGGAATGAAATGGATCATTACCATTCCATCGTCATGTTTGGTTACCATGTGAGAATATAATAAATCATTACTTTGCGTTGAATAAAATTTTACTAATATTTACATTTAAATTAGAATATATTTTTTATTTTTTTATTTTTATTGTTTTTATTTTTTTTAATATTTTTAATTTATTTTTATAAAATAGTTTAATTTATATTTTTGAATTTGTTAGTTTTTATATTTTCCTAATTTAATTTAGTTATTATTATTATTATTTTATTTTTATTTATTTTTTTAATTAATTTAATTTTTTTATTTTCCCCTTATATTTTTTTTCTTTTTATTCTTAATTTTTTTCCCGTAAATATTAACGAACAAATTTTATTGGAAATTAATATTTCATTTCATTCCTTGAGGGAATCGAAAAAAAACACCCCTCCCCTATGGAATGAAAATCTTTAAAAATGGAAGGAATCTCATTCCTTATGTAATGGTTCATTCCATTCCAATGTGCAACCAAACATGTCATTTATCATTCCCACGTAATGACTCATTCCATTCCACCCTCCATTCCTGCGTACCAAACGCTACCTTAGAGCATTGACACTAGTTTCCATATCATCTTGGATGAAATGGTTACCAAAAAACGTGGATATCTTTACCTGGAGAGCAGCTCTCAACAGAATCTCGTCAAAAAACTGAACTCACAAAACGTGGTGTTATGCTCCCATTCGTTTCGTGTTGTTGGTGCCCGGCTAATGAGGAAATGACGGACCACCTTTGCCTCTCATGTCCGATGGCCGATAAGACATGGAACCCGATTAAGAGTTGGTGTAACTTCAACTTCGTTACCAGCGGTTCAATTATCGATCTCCCGTCCTCTACCCCAGCTTCATCTCCGAGCTCGTCTGACTACAAACTACTCAGACTGGTCGCCTCGTGTACACTTGGCACCTATGGCTTGCGCGAAATGGGAAAGTGCTTAACAACAGGAACGTTCACGCAAAGCTTGTGGTAAATGAAATCAAATTGTCTTCTTTCATGTGGGCTAAACATGGTGACAAATTGAACAATCTCGATTGGGTTAAGTGGTCTATTTCGATGCGTTAATCTTTGTATCTAGGCTCGTTTTGTATCTCTACTTGTACTTTTTGTTACTTCTAGCTTCTCACTAGTTTTAATAAATATTCTGCCGTTCTAAAAAAAATTAGTTTTCATATTCTTATAGTTTAAATAAAAAATACTATTTTTTAAGATGTGTCTCTCATGTTTTAAAAATGTCTCACCACTTATTCATTGTATGTAGTATGTATCCTTATTCAATTAAAAAATAATTCTTTATTCTCTTTTACATTATTTTTTTTCATTTTACCACTCACATCCATAATAATAAATATAAAATAATAGAAACTATATAATAATTATTTTGTGTTATATCAAATTATAAGATAAGGATTAACGATAAAGTATGAAATTGATTTTCTTTGTCACTAAAATGTTTTATTGTTTCCTTCGTTGCTAGACCTCCAAACCGGTGGTTCTTTCTTTTTTTTCCATTCCAGGCTTCCAGCCCATTTTCAACTGTGGGCTATTTATTCATCAAGTAATTCCCAGCCTAGTATGTGAAGTTAGAAGCCCATTATAGTTAACCAATATGCAATTGTTTGTAAGAAACAAACTTAAGCCCATTCTATATATATACAGGCATGAAATTCAGGAATAGGGCGCCGTAAACAAACCAAACGAAGCCTTGATCATGTTGGTTTGTTAAGCATTAAAAGGTTCACAAACACATAAAGAACGGAAATTTTCATCTGTGTTCGTTTGTTAAGTTCACAAATGCTTTCAATGATAAAATTTTAACAAACACCCTACGGAACATAAACTAACATCTTACCGAACGTTCACGGCACAAATAATGAACGCGATATTTGTTCATGTTTGTTTGTTTAACTAAATGAACAAAATTTTGTGTTCATGTTCGTTCCTTTATTAAACGAACTTTGCAGTTGGAAATTTATAAGAGAACATAACAACATAGAAGTATACCAGCACAGAATAGCACAATTTAAAAAAAAAATACAAAAATTATAAAAAAAATAGTTTAGGCGTCGAAATAAGATCTAAAAATCAACACATCATTAAATCGCTACAAGCACAACCTAAAAAAAACTCAGATCTGAAAAACCCCCATAAAAAGGTCCAAAAAAATTTCTTTTCAAATTTTGCAACCTTATACTCGAAATAAAGATAAAAATACGACTAGATTATGATGGTTTTTTTTTTAAAACAATATCGTATGAAATGTTGTCGATGAACATTTTGGCATATCCAAAAACTTTTAAGAGTAAATTACATCATGTTTTGTTACAAAGCAAATATAAGAAACAAAACAACCATCTTTGACATCCAATAGCATATGTTTACAAAACTATTTAGCATACAACCAACCCATAAAAACCGCCACATTTCATCTATACATTTGATTATTCACAACAGAGATCAAATCTAGAACCCGAACCCGCTTTCTACTGCTGCAGTTCTCTGGCTTGGTATAGGGCTCAAAGACTTGAACCCACAAATAAAAAAAAAGTAAAAAACAAAACATTATCTCTCAAAAGTGCATTATTTAAAGGTTTTGATGCCAACTGCCATTTCATTCACATTTTCTTTGTCTTCCATCACCTCTCTACAATTCCAACTTGTTAAAGATTCTAAATCTGCACTCAAATGTTCTTTCAGTGATAATACATCCATCGTTTTCCTCTTAAATTTCCAAGTTTTGAGTTTTAAATAGAGAGAGAAAATGGGAAAAACTACTAGATGGTTTAAGGGTTTCCTGGGAATGAAAAATAAAGAAAATGTCAACAACAACTTGAATTCCGGTGACCGGAAACAACAGAAGAAAAGATGGAGCTTTGGAAAACCACCGAAGGAAATTCAATCACCAACTAATTATAATGCTCGGTTGCGATCATACACGTCATTCGAGACAGAAAAGGAACAGAACAATCGCGTAATTGCTGTTGCTGCCGCAACAGCAATTGCACTAGCCGCCGCACATGCTGCTGTTCCCGTCGTCAGGTTCACAAACCGACGCAGAACAGTTTCATTTGACGGCGGCCCAGAGAAACAGGCATCTGTTAAAATTCAAAAAGTGTTTAGATCCCATTTGGTAGTTAGAACCTTTATTCCCTCTCTTGACACACAGTTACTTATTTTTTACATTTAGAATTATGATGGTATTTTGTTTGATTTTATGACAGGCTAAAAAGGCTTTAAGAGCTCTAAAAGGATTAGTGAAACTACAAGCCCTTGTGAGAGGATTTCTGGTCAGGAAACGAGCCGCCGCAACTCTTCGTAGTATGCAAGCTCTTGTTAGAGCTCAGGCCGCCATCCGATCCGACAGGGCCCGCCGTTCGTTCACCAAAGGCCATCGTTCTGAGCCACTGCATTTTCGCCATAGAAACTCAACTGTAAGCCCTTGCACTAGCTTGTTATATAATTTTAACTAACCTGTCACTAATTATTTTTAATTATCAGGGGAGAACTGAGAATGAGAGAAATGAATTCCATTACAACACTTATGAATCTAACACAAATTGCTACAATGAGAGCCCGAAAATAGTGGAAATCGACAGATCCAGGCGCGTCAACAGTTATATGTCGGATTCCCATTGCCAAAACCCGTCGTGTATTACGATTCCTGAGTTCCATCATCTTCAAGATTTCGAGTGGGGCTTTGAGGGAAGTGATTACAAGTCCTCAAACACGACTCAAAGTACTCCTTGTTTCGCTAAACTGAACGGGTCAAACAGGCCAACCACCCCGGCTAAAGGTGTATGTGGGGATACCTTTTTCGGGGCATATTCAAACTACCCGAGTTACATGGGGAGCACGTGGTCGTCTAAAGCGAAACTTAGGTCAGATAGTGCCCCGAAACAAAGACCTGTTCCGGGGCACAAGAAGAGGATGCCACTTCATGAAATAGTGGCATCAAGATATAGTTTAAGTGGTTAGAAGAAAGATGCAGAGGACTTGTTTTGAAGTTAAGGAAGCTTTTGATTTGTAATGGTGGTTAGCTATTCATGTGTGTTTCTGACAGACCATTGCATAGATGTCAACAAGAAATCCTTTTTCTTGAATTTGTTTATGTAATAGGATTAAAATTCAACAAGTGTTAGATTTGCATGTATAGGGATATATTGAATAAAGGGTTACTACAATTACATAGTGTTTTTTTTTTTAATCTAGAACCTCCTAACTAACAGAATTAGCATCTATCAAATACACTAGTCCCCGGTTAACAAATGAGATTTTGCTGAAATTTGAACTTTGTGAACAATACTATTTTTTTTTTCTTGAAACGAGGATTTCATGTATAGCAGGCTACTGCACTCCTCTGATAGACGAGCCTCGTAACCCACTGAGATCAGACGAGGGTATCTTAGCTGTGTCCCCGCTAACATCTTAGTTGGGGCTTGGGTGTTCCTTTCAGAAAACCATACCGTCAGCTACCACTTAACAATCGTTGTGCCACCACAAGAGCGGAAATCTCTGACGTAACACACGATGAGATGAAAACCCGGATGGACTCAGAAATCAAACAAACAAGCATAGGAATTAGGATATAAAGATGTTTGAAAGTTAAACCTATTGATTGTTTAAGTTTGTTTTCAATTTTTAAATTTTTTCACTTTTGTTTATCGTATGCTTAGGAAATTTTATATCGATTATGACATGTTTATCTTTCAAACAGATCAAACACTGAACCAATTGAGCTTCAGGGTTCCGATCCAAA
Organism: Deinandra increscens subsp. villosa; assembly: GCA_039602395.1. Taxonomy (NCBI): domain Eukaryota; kingdom Viridiplantae; phylum Streptophyta; class Magnoliopsida; order Asterales; family Asteraceae; genus Deinandra; species Deinandra increscens. The sequence continues at coordinate 83,139,251 of JBCNJP010000025.1, read as the reverse complement.
TTTGGTATTTAAAAATCAACACTTTTCATTTCAGAATGCAGTTTTATTTTTTACCATCAACAAATTTAAGGTAAGTACAATAAAAGAGAAAAAACAAAGAATAAACACCCACTAGAAAACATAAAATGCCAATAATGATTGGTTAAAAAATATGCACTCTTGTACCGAAACGGATGTCCAAAAAACATGCTACGTATACGGGGACTAAGGCTTAGACATCCATTTGAAAAGTACGAATGCCCCGCAATTCATGGATTAAATTTTAGGTATTATTAGTTTAATTGCTATTAAATATTAAAAACTTTGAATTTTAAAATGTTTGTCACCTAGAGAATTTGAAGGTAACGGCTATATATTATTTTAGTAATTGAACATTTCCAGGATTAAAATAATATAATTTTTAAACAAAAACAACACTTTTGTAATGTATTAGTCAAATGGTACATTAATTTACATTTATTATCCTACTCATGCTAGTCACCCTATTCTTGTTTTAATAAGGATAATATATATTAATAATTTATTTTTATAGCAATATATTAATGCACCGAATTAGCTGTTTTCTTTTGAACGGGATAGCATTTTTATAGGGTTCGTCTATATTCACCCGAGGAGTTTACTAAAAGCACCCAAACCAAACGGTCGTTTCATGTGAAACGATCGTTTGAGGATCGTTTCAGAGGAAACGGTCGTAATAAAGGGGGGCCCCCTGAATTTAAGGTTTCGTCGTCGCGACACGTGGTGACCGTTTCATCTGAAACGACCTTGAAACGGTCGTTTCATACGAAACGATCGTATGGTTTGGGTGTTTTTAGTAAACCCCTGGGTGTCTATATAAGCACTTTTTTATATCACAAAAATATGTGAGTTACACTTTAAGGTAAGCGGTATGGGTCGGCAAATCGGCAACCACATTTTGGGTTGCGGCTAGTTGGTTTTCGGTAAGTATGGAGCCCCAAATCGGCTAGTTGTTGTCAATACTACCCGAGTCCCATTTCCTAATTTTTTTACCGTTGAACAATTTAAATTTTTTTTTAAAACTACCTTAAACAACTACCCTAATAACCATGCCCTTCTAAAACCATCAAAAAATATTTTTTTTCCTCTCTCCTTTGTTATCCTCCATTTGGCTTAAAAAACTAATACCCAAAACTACCATAAGATCATACCCCCACCCTAAGGGTGAACAAATAAACACTTTAAATCTATATTATTTAAAATGGATAAGAGAATCGAATGGTAGAAGGATTGAAATGGATCATTACCATTCTGATATAATCAAATTTTTAAAACCGGAGTGTCGAAAAAGGTCGAAGCGGTTCACCCGAAAGGTCGAACCGGATGACTATTAAAACCTATAAATTTATGATATACATTTTATAAACTTTCAAACACGAAAAATGTAAAAGAAAAAAAGAAATTCAATAAAGTCATTACCAAATTACAATTATCCAAAAAAAACATTAATATAAGTTTTAATCAAACTCTATTTGAAATACTTGCACTAAAACTTAAAACGGGAGCTAGAGAGAAGACATAACAGAACTCACCATCTTGAATTGCATGTTTGATTACTATGTGATAATGAATTAAATCATTGGTTCGTGTTGTTTGATAGTTAATGAAAATGAAATAACTAAATACAAATTTACCAACTTTTTCATTTAAAATTAATATATGTTCTATACAAGTGGGTCGACCCGCGCGTTGCCGCAGAGCCGACCCGTTTAAAAAGGGCGATTAGGGAAGCTATAAGCCGAACCGTGTAAGTATAATCATAAGAACACCCGCATCAAGAATATATCTATCTAAAATACCTTTTTTTTTCTTTTATGTAGCAAGAACAACTACAACACATGAAATAATTTATGATTAACCAAATAAAGTAATCCAAAAGATTGTATTCGACTTTTTTTTATCCATTCTAAGAGCGGGTCATTTTCGGTAACGTTTCATTTTCAAAGATCAAATCGGTAGATTTCAAAACTTAAGTAGTGAAACAGGTAAGTGAGGTCGAAAATTCATACAACCTCCTAAATTGATTTACAACAGTGTTAGTAGGTCAGCCAAACCAACCTGTTTCAAATTTGTACCAAATCATTACCAAATTTGGCTGATTACAAAACCCGCCCAATTTGCCAACCCATCTATATATAATGTAATCGTATAAGGAATAAGAAGCAAACTCATAATAAATACCTTGTTAGCATGGCAGCATGCTTTCAACATGAGTGGAAAATCTCTGCATTTAAAATCAATCACAAATATACTGAAGTTTCATACCTATTCCAGAAACATATAATATAAAAGTTTTTAACTTCCATTCTACCATTAGATAGACCATTAATAACCACATTTAAAGTTCCAATTCACCCTAACAACAAAAATTTTAATATATTTTTTGAATTCATTATTTACAAGGGACCGCCTTACCCGACATGAAATTTCAGTACATTAAGATGATCCAGTGAGTGAAGAATCCTCACCTACAGTTTAACTTGAATTAAAAATATAAACAAAATGGGAACCACATAATATACACAAAATCAATTAGATGTACTTATCAAAATCCACCTTTTAGCTCCTGCAATTGATTAAGAGGGCCATTTACTTCTGTAAAAGTCTGTCTAATCATGCACTTCCAAAGCACATTTAGTTACCTCATTTGCTAACTTCTGAAGGCTCCTCAGGAACTTTGCAAGATGTATCTGATGGGCTGCTTCTCCTCTACCAGAGAAGTCAGTTCTATAAAGGGCGGTTGCACTGTCCACTATCATAAGTGCGAACCTGTAGTCTCATCCAAAACACACATTGTCATCCAAATAAAAAACCACACAATACCACACAGCTATATCAATGATTCTTTAAAAATGATACAACAACATGATCCCTAACAAACATCAGTGGTAAAAAAAATGTACTCACCTTATAATCAAGCTGGAAAAGCACTGTGAAAACCTAAAAAAAACAATAAATTATAAAAACATTAAGACAAAGAAACCAAATACTATCACTCCCAGAAAGATTTAGACCAATGTCCATGCAATGAAGTCAATAGGTGAACAAATTGTTCGACATATAAACACACGCAGGCAATGAAAATCAAAAATCACACATGCATAATATATCAGAGAAGCAAATTGAGAAGCAATCAGTTCAGTACCTATGGAATCAAAAATCAAAACTTTGAGCATACGTCATACAAAGCCATAGATGAAAGATAGATCAAAGACGACTTACGACGTGATATTTGAAATGGAGATACAAAGTGGACTGAACTTCAAAATAAGCAAGAAGCGGTAGATGAGAATCCGATTGAAATGGAGGAAAAATAAGGATAAGCTATTTGCATACGTTTCTACATAAGAAACTACCAAGTTTGGATAAAAATTTTAAACGTGGGGAATGATTCGTAGCAGAAAAAGGGAGGCAACGAAGAAGTGATCTCAGACGAATAAAATCAAAAACTAAATGACAAATCAGATTTCGCGAAATTTAATCGTTTGATGATTAACTCAAAAAACAGGGGTTATACAAATTAGAATGAGGATACATCGTGAAAAAAAAGACCTATAAGCTTTTGCAATTCCTTGTGATCATCATCTCAAACAATTAAAAAAAAAACCAATGTTAACCCATATACATATCGTATATCCCATAGAGATGAAGTTCCAAAAAATTGATACAGAAATTAAACATAGACAACAAATGAAACAAAGTGAAATCTCGTTAGGGCTACTGATGATAAATTGTAGACAAAATCCAAAAGGAAAGGGCTAACTAAAATCAAACCTGAAAATAAGGCTTGTTGATGAGAATTGAAGACAGCTCGGAACTATTCGTGTCCAGATTGATATTGAAAATTATTTTCTTTGCACTTTCTTGCCATGCTCTTAGACCATGAGTCTGCAAACAGCAGAAAAAATCATACATGGTGGACGATCAAGGAAAAAATCTAAACGATTCAGCTCCATAATTAAACAATTTGTGTCGTTTAATTATAAGTTTTCAACCAAAAATGCTTCAAAACAAAAGAAACGATAAGGTGCATCAGAACTTTCTTAACAACATAAATATATGATTGAAGATTCAAATATTACAAAATATAATAACACTCTTTATTTGTCTAAGAATTAATTTATATGACTATTAAATATATTATATGCACATCATGGTTAGAGCTCGTCTTTTCAATTCTTTTCCCCCTTTTAGTAAATATTGTGCATGGTATGGTTATGGGGCATCTATTAGAGGAAGCCATTGACTCAGTTATCGAATTTGTCTATAATTATATACATGCCAAGCCTAAGAAAACTGAAAGCAGAACAGAAAAAGAAACATGCCATGAAGGTTTTCCTCAAAAAAGTAGCAGCATCTGGAACCTATCATCAGGTTTGAACAACTTTTTCTTTGAGACTGTATATCAGGTGTAAATTCCAAGGAATCTATAAACTTCAAGTTCTCTGTATAAACATCTTTCTACCTATCTTATATGAATGTAAATGTGAATAGTTCATTCATTTATGGCTAAAATTGGTTCTGAGCCCAATCAAATGCTGCCCTAAAAAGGTACATCCTGCCTGTTATAATAAATGGAAACTTAGGATTAAAGCATAGAGCATAAACACTTTGTGTTAACCTTATAAAACACAGGCATAAGGACATAAAACAGAGAATATCACCTGAAGGCTAATGTATCACAAAAATGTGACTGTTGTATCTGTACCAATTTCGTTGGCTTCGTTAAAATAGGCGAACAGTCATAGATCATCACCCTTCTCTACTTATTTAAACTCAATAGAAGCCTACGAAATCCAAATAATAAACAAAAAATCAGTCCAAATTCTTAGAATTATATCCTTCCAATGAACCTTATATAATCAAACATCACGAACTCGTGCAAAATAATCATTTTTATAATGGAAAAGATACCCATAGTCACCAATCTTCTCGATGTGATCTCAAATGCCTAAATCCCATACGTAGCTTACATAAAATACAACATGTTGTACCAAGATAAAGGATATGAAAGATCTTATTCCAGAAAATGAAAATGGCATGTATAAAAATCGTAGTAGGTCATAAATTAAACAACTAATTACAAAATACTGATAAACCGATCAAGAGGACAAAGAGATACCTGAGTTGGAGCACTAATCAATCTAAAGAATAAAGAAGCGCAGTTAGAATTTCTAAAACTAAACTGTTAAAAAAAACAACAAATAAATCCCATCAACAGCCCTTGTCTTCCTCATTTTCCTCAAATCACGACTCCATTTTTTGCAGCGACAAACCTAAGACGATAGAACACGAAACGGTGGCGAAATTAGGGCATCAAGCTAAAAATAAGCCGAGACCAACATAAGGCGAGTATAACCCTAAATCAGAGACCAAAGAGGAAGCGACAAACCTCTGGACCCTAAAGTTTGAACCACATCCGTCGCAAATCCCCTGTAACTCGAAACGAACCTGGAGAAAGACGATGCAGAACCGTGGCTTCAGTCGAAACCTAGAACGAAATTGAGAGAGAGAGCATACAAAGAATTAGTCAAGATCCAAATCACCATCATAAATCGGGGATGGTTTGGTCGGCGGCATCGAACTTAAGAAGAGAGAGACTGATCGATTTTCTTGAGAGAGGTAAAGAGGATGGAGACTGATACGGATGAGTGTTGAGAGAGATGGAGGCAAAAGAGAAGGTTGCGTGCGTGTAAGAAATCTTGACTGAGATCTGAGAACGTGCTTTGATTGAAAGCCACACAAATATTTCAAAGCATCAACAAATTGTACCAAATGCATCTCAATTTGTAACTGCTTAAAGTGAAATGGTGCAACAACAGCTTGTACATGGTGCATAGAAACCTGTACAATGGATGCTTTATAGACTTGTACATTATGTTTTAAAAATGGTACCATAAGTTGCCTTATGTTAATATAGGGTAATTTATATTTTTTATTTTAATTATACTTTTTATTAAATATTTTAATTTTTGTGATTTTATTTTATTTGGTTTTTTATTTTCTATTTTACTTTTATTTTTACTACCTTGTGTTTTTATTTATTATATTATATCTATTTTACTATTTTTTTCATTTTTATTTTCTATTTATTTGGTTTTATTGTTTCATTTTTGTCCACAACTTTTTTTACTTTCTATTCTTAGTTTTTTTGTTGTTATAGTTTCCATAAAGTTAAAAAAAAAAGACAATTTGAATAAAAATTCTCATTCTATTATCTGAAGGAATAAAAAAACACTCAGGGTCTGTTTGTATGATGTAATGTATAAACGATGTAATGAAATGGACAGCATATTGGAATGGTCGAAGGAATGAAATAGATCATTACCATTCTATCGTCCTGTTTGGCTGTCATATGACAATAAAATAAATCATAGAAAAAATGGATTTTAATAATACAAGTTTTAACATGTTAGCGGATAATAATACAAGTTTTAAAATTTCCTCACAATGATAAGAGTTTTCTGGGTATTGCAGTCTAATGATACACCGTTAGTTTTTTTACTAACGGTGTTAGTCTGTTGCCTACGTGGCAGGTGCCACGTAGGAGGAAAAATTCCACGTCAGCTGTCACATAGGCAACAGACTAACACCATTAGTAAAAAACTAACGATGTATCATTAGAATCCAATACCCACAAAACTCGTATTATTGTGAGGAAATTTCAAAACTCATATTATTTTTCGCCAACAAGGTAAAATTTGTATTATTAAAATCAAATTTTCTATAAATCATTGCTTCATGTTGTTTTATAGTTAGTAAAAACAACGTAGTCGAATACAATTTTACCAACATTTCCATTTAAAATTAATATATTTGTTTTATTTTTTGATTTTTAATATTTTTAAATTTAGTTTTAATTTTTAACTTTTTATTAATTTTTTTTTCATTACATATTTTAATTTTTATGTTTTTATTTTATTATCTATTTACTTTTATTTTATTATTTTATTTTATTCTCTATCTATGTTATTACTTTTTTCATTTTTTTATTCTTAATTTTATTTTTATAAAATTATAAGAAAAAATTATTGAATAAAAATTCTCATTCCATCACTTAAGGGGATTAAAAAAAAAACACCCCCCCCCCCCCCCTTCAAGGAATAAAATCTTTAGAAATTGAATAAATCACATTCCTTGTGTAATGATCCATTTTATCCAATATGCTACTTAACATGTCATTTTGACTCATTCCATTCCATCGTTCATTCCTACATTCCAAACATTACCTTATTTCTTAAGGAATGAAAATCTTTAAAAATGGAAATAATCAAATTTCTTATGTGATGGTCTATTTCATTCCAATGTGCTTCAATTCGCATACAAAATTGAGAACATAAATGAGTTCATATGAGTTACTCTTCATCGTCTGTCTCCAGTCCAAGTAAGAAACCCAAAATCTCTTAACGGGAATCAAACGGAGTTAAGTTCTTCTAACAGTGGACTATTGAGATAAATTAGTTAGAAAGTTGGGATCGGTTGATCGATGCATTTTAGGTTTACTTTATTTAATATTAGTTATACTGAAAATGCATCGATTTGAGGATAAAATGTACTCCTTTGATCACTTTTGATGTTTAGCATGTTTTCAAGAACTTGAGCTTAAATGATGTATTTGTATCAAACTAGGTCTTTACTTTAACTCACTTAACATGTGAAGTAAATACCTAAACTATTTTTTATACACGCTCAACAACAAGAAAACGTGAGTTGCTGTTCAAAATAATAAAGCATGAGATTGGAATAAATTACAATTATATATGAGATAATTGTGTTTTACATGTTTTAGTTGATTTCATATTTCGTGAGCAGCAATGCAAAATGACAAATCTTGGGCCATATAATACAATTATATGGTGAATTCAATTAAAATGAGCTGATGAAGTTTTGGGCCGTGAGTTGCTGTGAGAAATAAAGAAGCAAAGTAATTAAAAAAGAGAGGTCGACATCAGTTTCAAGGGTTACGTTCGACAGTTTCTGAGAGGGGTTCGCAAGGGACGAAGGGCAGTCCCTTATGGGGCTGCTGTGCCGATTTCTAATGGCTGGAACAAAGCAACACCAACTTCTTTTCGTCACACGGATTTGAGAAGCATCAAGGAGTTTACTTGATATATTAATGAAGAATCGTTATGGTGACAATCTCTGATTTCTTTGTTATTATGTTTTGTTATGTAATTACTTTTGATCACAATCGGGTGTAGGTTTTAGGTTAGTAAATGTATTCAAGGGTTGGGTTCTATAGAAAACCGATATTTTGCAAAAACCCAAAAAACCAAGGAAACATTATTTTTTTTAAACTTTTTTTATATGTTTCTTTCATGATTATAAGAATACTGGAAAACGAAAAAACTTTAAAAACATTTTCGAGTTTAAAAAAAAAAATTGGATTTTAGCTTGAAATTAATAATGCATTATGCAACAATAATATAAAATTGGTTTACGAATACCAATTATTTGTTTTTTATATTATTTGCATAAACCACGTCCATATTTAAGTTAAGTTTCTTCTTTTTAAGTAGTTTTAATTATAATGCATTATGCATAACTATTAGTACTATTGCATGATGCATTAATAAAAAATCACTAAACTTTTTATTTTTAAAATTTTTTTCCTCATAAATAAAGCTAATAAAATTATAGACTTCTTGGTGAAATTCTTTTTAAAATTATTGATATATGAAGAAGTTATAGAGAAAAAATGTTGGTTTTTTTTGTTTTCTGGATAATTGTTGGTTTTCTGTAGATCTTTTCCCATGTATTCAATTTGATTTTCACTTTTGCTTGACATGAACTATGCTTTGATTGTTTAAACATGTTAACAATTATCGTTGATTTCATGTGTTTGATATATGGATGTGTTTGAAAAATGTATATCTCTGGTTTAGTACTCGTCAGTCCACCATGGTCTTAGAATCGTTAATCATCTGATGTGGTATTTAATTATATTTATATTTTGATAGTTGTGTAGTACACATCCTAGCACGGGTTCTGGTCTGTTCTATGAATCATTAAGTCAACACGGCCGGATTTCTTAGTCTCACAAATGTCCGCTATTTCATATATTAAACAATGCATGTCTATGTAGTTGTTAGTAAAGTGAAGTCTCATTATACTATTGCTTCCTAATTCCAAACTTGAGTTTAGGGTTTGTGTTGCCATTTATTCAATCTGACTTTTGAACATGTACTAGACTTGAATGTACTCTTATTATTTTTACTAGTGAATAATTTGAGTATGTTTAGGTGTTTAATGTATTGAGCCTTGTAGGACAAACTATTTGATCACACATCAATGTCTCGTCCCATTCATTTGGTTTTTATATAATTGAGGAGTAGGTTGCTATTGATTGTAGATCTTAGTTTTGTTGATGATTACTTTGTGTACCTTATGTTATCTTATTCATTCGGTCTAGAATCGTTGAATCTAAGTTGCATGAATGATGTATTCCTTAATCATTCTTTGTTCATATATGTTAAACGAGACTATGTCTATGTAGCTTACTAGTATAGTTTACTAAGACATGTTATACATTTTGCTATCAAATTTAAACCCGAATGTGATTGCTTGTTCTTTCTCGTATTACAGTGTGTCTTTCGTTTATTTTCTTAGTTTAATTGCAAATTAAGTTAACATTAGTTTAGTTCAAACAAATCAAATCTTTGTGTTTTCTTTTCCTTAATCAAACAACACAATATAATCCTAACACAATATAATCCTAACCGTTTCGGACGACCAGTTGCTAAACGGACATTTAAAACCAGTAATATTTGGGTTTTGGATGACCCGTCATTATATATAGGTCAATAGGTGGTTGATGCGTTAGTTATGATTGCTCCAACGCTCAAAAGGGAACCGAACAAAAAGAAAAAAAAAGATGACAGACAAATGTAACAGTCATTTTTTAACCCTCCATCTCTTGAGGCTGATGGTGATTTCGTGAAGGATTGTTGTGATAAACCATGTTTGAAACCCTATGATCCTATTAAGAATTTCCTTTTCCTTTGGAAGGTAATAAAGCTACAGTAAATGATTAAATTTGTGTAAAAATTACTACTTATTTCTATGTTGGCATGCCCTCTTCTGGATCGGAATAAGGTTGATTCTACAGGAATTATTGTTCTCAAAAGAACCTGCTGAAACAGAGGATGTGAATAATGAAATCACCAAAGATGATGATTATGAGCAACGGAACTAGAATTTTTTTTAAGAGGTAGCACAAAGATAATTCAAATCTTTTGTAACACAACATAATTCAATCAAAAGCCCTTGTAAGGTTAGGCTGATGAGTTTTATAACTTATGTAACTGTTACAGTTATACCGAAACTGCATCATGTCATTGCAAGAGGGTCGATCACCGAATGTCTAGTTCTTACCATCCACAAGCGGATGGGCGAACTAAGGTTGTTAACAAAAATTCCTAATGTTTTATCTGACATGGAGATGTAAAAATAGACATATTTGTCATCTTGGAGGAAAAAAGACGAAAACTCAAAAGTTTATTGATAAACCTCAAAAAGGCACAAGAGAAGTTTACAGTAGAACAAAAAACAATGAAATTGGAATGTAGGATTGCTATATAATTCAAACGTATAAAATATAATACAAACCCAACAATGAATTACAATACAAAACTAAACAGAGTATTACTTCAGCATCAAAAAATTTATAAACATTACAAACTTGGATGTTTTTGGATGGTTTTAGTTCTATCTCATTTGGAAGTTCAAAGTCCTGAGGAAAAATGCGTACAGGAAGGCGAAGAACACGCAAAAGCCGACAAGAACAGCGGCAACAGGACCCATGAAATCCAGTTCAAAACCATAGTAGTCAGTGATAAAACCCGACATGGTCGGGTCAGGTGTCTGCCCAGGCACTTTGATTAACTGGTCTGCATCATGATATTGGGAAACAATGCACCCATACACGGTCCATGCCATTGGGCAGATCCAGTAGTACCAGATCCACCATCCAGGGATTTTCTGAAATTCAAACAAGCCAATGTCAGTCAAGTAATATTCTTTGTTTGAAAATGAAAACAGTTAGGAAGATGAAGTTCAGTTCTTACGGGTCGGGGGATATAAAACCCTGAGAAGATGTTGAAAAGCAGGTAAAAGCCGGCGGCAAATATAGCTGCTATTTGCTCGTTTGGTGTGACGGAAACGGTCATCATTCCAAAGTATGTGAAGTATAGAAATGAGAAGAAGTTGAGGAAGAAAGACCAGAAGAATTTAGTTGCTGTCCATTCGAATGACACCATCGTGTATACGATTGCGGAGTAGTATACCGTTTGAGCAAATACATATGGTATCTCTACAATCACCTGAATCACATCCCAAATTCAATCACAATTGTAAGTTTCACTAATTAAAATTTGTGAATATATATGTGAATAAATATTTGTTTTGGAATAAAACTGACCTGTGCCATGGCGTACGGTAATGAAGAGTACATCCCAGCTGCTCTTTCACGATAAAAGACTGTTCTTTCGGTTGCGACAACTGGCTGCACTGTCTGGGAGTTGTTAATACCAACAAAAAATATAGCAGCATACATGGCGCCAATGACTGCGCTCAGATCATTACTGGTGGACCTGAAATTATTTAATCAACAATCAGAAAAGGAAGCAAAGTTTCTAAAAGCATTTTATGTTCTTAAGGATTATAAATCAAGATTCACGCGAGACCTACTTTTTGTTGCCAATCTTCCAAAATATGGTCCCGACCATGATTGCACAAAGCAAAGTGAAGAAGAAACGAACAAGGTTATAATCAGGATTTCGCCAGTAACTCCACCACATTTTCCATAAACAGGATGTGAACTGTCCCCATGAAGATTGAGCATATTGTGTTTCAAAGTGAAGATCTGCTGCTCCTGGGGGAGGTACGCTTAATTCCTTCACCAATGCCTTGTTCCTCCTGTAATTATATCATTAATTAATAACTATCTTTGTATAACTAGATGACACTTTCGTTTTAATTGATTATATGTAAATGACTTACTGGTGCAAAGATGATGTGCTGAAATGTTCAGCAAAATCAATACCAAGCCTCATCTCTGCAGCACCTGAGCTCACTTCCAACATCCATGTTGCTGGATTGTATTTTTCGGGTATCTTTGGAACACCATTAACCGCCTGATCATATGAAAAAACCCAAAATTATTATCAACTTCACTATTATATTTTTTACCTTTTTTAGTTATTTTGCAATACGTACCTCAAAATACTCAATGATTTGTTGAGAATGTCTGCCAAGGGGACCAGAATAGATAACTTGACCTCCTCTTTTCAAGAGTAACAACTCATCAAAGGATTCAAAGATATCAATGCTAGGTTGATGAATGGTGCAAACAACGGTTCTTCCAGTATCAACAGTGTTTCTTACAGCTCTCATAACAATGGCAGCTGCTCTTGCATCAAGCCCAGAAGTTGGTTCATCCATGAAAATAATCGAAGGATTAGCAACAAGCTCCACTGCAATTGTTAGCCTTTTTCTTTGTTCTGTTGATAAACCGCTAACTCCAGGAAGTCCCACTATTGCATCCTTGATGTTTTCTAGTTCAACTAGCTCCATCACTTCTCTAACAAATATCTGAAAACATAAAAACAAAGTATTATAATTAGTACTGATAATTGGCATGTTTTGGTTAATTAATTAATAATCAATGGTATTTTACCATTTTGTCGTCCTTGCTAACTTCTTTTGAGAGACGGAGGAAAGCTGAGTAGATCAAAGATTCATGAACAGTGACTGTGGGAGAGTGGATATCAGTTTGTTCACAGTATCCGGAAATTCTAGCAAACGTTTCTTGTTTCTTTGGGTATCCTGAAATTCTAATATCTCCTTCAATATAACCACCTGTTTTCCTTCCTGCTAACACGTCCATTAAAGTAGTTTTTCCAGCACCACTGACTCCCATCAATGCAGTTAAGACTCCAGGTCTAAAAGCACCAGTTACATCGCGAAGTAACTGCAACCTGTTTTCAGTCACACCTTGTTCTCTCATTTCCTGTTTCAACAAAAACCATAAGATTTAATCTATGGTGATATGAAGATTAAATGAATTAACATTTTTGAGAAAGGAGCTTACACTAGGCATATCGACAAAATAATTCATGCTGTCGAATGACATGGCGAGTGGAGTAAATGGAAGAACCATCCCTTTCTTAGATGCACCGTTAGGATCAGAAAGTGAAGAACTAACCTGGCGCATTTCCTTATTTTTCTCTACAAAATTAAATTTTAGTTAGACAAACGTGTGGTTATCATTTTCGTGTTTGCAAAAGTTAAAAGTATAAAACTAGTAAGTTTCTGGAACTGGTTTTCATACTTGTACTCGATCCTTCAGTAGCATGACCATCCATCGCTGCAGCTTCTGCCTTCGAGATTATTGCTTGTGGTTTACCAGGGGCTGGTTGGTAAATAAATGAGTCACCAAGGTTAGTAATTGAAAATATGTAAGTGTCTTAAGAACCAATTTAAAACACTCATCTAACTTACCTTGCATATACATGAGAGACACAGTAAACAGGACATTGAAGAGAATCACAAAACCAAAAAGAGCACCAGCACCAATCCAGTATGAGCTTTCTGAAGTCGGGATGTCCAAATTCTTTAACACAGAGAACCCTAAGTTGGTTGAATTGTCAAAACTCTGCAAAAAAAAAAATAATAATAAATAAATAAATAAATAAATATCATATATATATTCATATTTTGTAACAATTGTTTATATTTTAGTTAAAAATTGGGGACATACTCTTAGGCTAGTCCACCTAGAGTCAAGGAACTCATTGATGGTGATAGCTTTGAAGATATAAGACAAGGGTGATAGCCAATAAGCCCATTCCCACCAGTTTGGAATTTGGGTTTTGGGTAGAATGAAACCACCCAACATAAATATAGACAGAAGTACAATAGATCCACCCGTGTTAGCAATATTCATTGTCTTACAAACTCCGGCAATCAACCTAAACAGTCCTGCTGCCACATTCTGGATCAGAAAAACCAACAGGAGATGCTTGAAGAACCTGAACATGTAACATACTCCATTAGCATAAATAATGTTGAATATGTACTAAAATAGAGTTAAATAAAACAAAAATTAGTTACCTGCTAGCATCAGGGGCAAGATCAACACCCCAGTATAGAATAGAAGTCCACAAAATACTTTCAATCATAGCTGAAGGAATTCGAAGCAAGAAAGCTGGTAATGTGAAAGCCCATGGAGGATGGAACATGAGGTCTCGTTGTTTGTAAACAACAGGAAGTCTCATGACAGTGAATGACAGATCAGCAAGCCCGTTAAACATGTTGATAAGCATACTGTTTAAAAGTGCACCAACATAAAGGGACCCGTCTATCTCGTTCCTGACGTGCATTGTGGTCCTTAGATACAAAGTTGTGCAGATAGTTGATAAAAACACGATTTGTATGGTTCTGACAACGTAGATAGGAGCATTTCTTTTCATCAGCAGCAGTTCTTTATCCCATGAGGCCTTAAAGAGCTCCATTTTGGGTACTAAGTACTTCTTATACACTAAAGCAGCCTTGTGGCTTTGGTTTTTGTCATATGGGACTGATAACTCGCTTTGCATCTTTTCCCCTACATGAAAACTCTTGAACCGTTGACTAAATTCACTCACTGGGATGTATCTGTATGCTCTGTTTCTATCTGCCCAATATTGCTCTTGGTCCTTTTTGGATGTAACCTATCATAAATATTCAAAAAGTTTAAGTAAAATTTGCTCTAACATAACATCAAATAAAGAAATCTTTAGTTCTTACCTCTTGTAAGAAGTCAGCAGTACCCTTTCTCTCTGGACATTTGAATCCACAGCTCTCGAAGAACTCAACAATGTGTTCCCGTGGGCCCAGATACACAATCTGGCCCTCGGATAGTAGGATGATGTCATCGAAAAGATCAAATGTCTCGGGGGCAGGTTGTAGCAGGGACATGAGGATTGTGTTTTCTGTGAGGTGTGCTACTTGTTGCATGCATTTTACTATCTGAAATGTAGTTGAGCTGTCTAGACCTGTTGATATTTCATCCATAAACAGCGTTTTCGCCGGTCCAACAATCATTTCTCCTGTGGTTACACGCTTCTTTTGTCCTCCAGAGATACCACGTCTCATCACGTCTCCAACAAACGTGTCACGACAGACATCAAGCCCCAAAATCTGATTTTAGGCGTAACATACGTATTAGTATTGTGATTTTGATAAATTGGCATTAAAAACACTTGAAAGAGTCCAACTTACTCTGAGAGTGTAGTAAGTGATCAAACTGCTGTCATCACCTTCAATGGCAGTTGCCTTCATGAAAAGGTCAACTTCAGCTTCTGGGAAGATCCCTGCTTCCTTCTCTCTTTTTGCAAGCTCAGTCAACATTTCTGCATTTCATTGTTTATAGTTATTAATAAATCATATGTTTATGTTTCAAGAATTAACACAAATTAAGGTGCCATCTTCACAAGTCACTTAAGTTATACCTAAGCGAGATCCGACTCCTTGGCATCTTGCTGAGAAATCTAACGTTTCCTTGACAGTCATCTCTCCTGCATGAATGTCCATCTGGCTAATGTAAGCCGACGTCCTTCGTGGCTCGAACTCATTGAGCTTATGACCGTTGTAGGTTATCTCTCCCTCAACCTCTAAACCGGGATCCAGCCTTCCCGCCAAAGCCAACAGAAGCGTTGTCTTACCGGACGATGGTGGTCCTAGAAGAAGTGTCATCCTTCCTGGTCTGATGATTCCGGATGTGTTTTTAAGAATGCGAAGTTTTGCTTTCTCACTGAAACTGATGCCGATGGAAGCTAGAAGTGATTCAGCAATGTTTCTGGTGGTGTTTATCAGCGTCGGAAGTGCTCTGTCTCCGACGTGACAGTCAGCTTCTACAGACAAGTTTTGAAACCGAACTTCTACCGTTGGGAGGGTGATTCCAACCCTGAAATTATTTAAAACAATAATATGTTTATTAGTAACTTAACTCCACAATAATCACAATCTAAATACTAAACACGCCACATAAGTAAGGTAACTAATTAACTAATCACAATCTAAACACTAAAGATACATCTCGGGTTGAAAGACTTGAGTTTTTTCGGAAATTACCGTGTTTTCGCAAGAAATTGGAATTGGCTATATGAAAAGGCAATTCCACTAAACCCGAATATGCTGTTAAAAGAATATACATAACCGGTGCTCTAAAACTTAGGCTAATACATAGACAATGAATAAATGCTAAAAAGTGCATGTAGCTTAATGGTATCTAGAGGGATTTGAGACTCTGGTGTGGGTAAATACTGGTAAAAATACTTTCCAAACTGGAGACCGAGGTTTGTTCCTAAAATAACCTAACTTATTAAAGATGAGTATATGAAGAGTTAATGCCGTTGAACCCTAACATACCGTTAAAGAAAAATATAATAGGTGTTGTAAAACTTGGCTAGTTTATAGATAATGATAAAAGAATTTATTTAAGTTTAAACTAGACAGTAATATAGTTGTCGGCGCCAGGATGTAGTAGTAAGAACAGATTATATTTAAAGATAAATGTTCTATTTGTTAAAAAAAAAGATAAATGTTTTATTAAAATTATTAAGAAAAACTAAAAACTATGTTTATTATTTATTTATTAATTAATAGGTGCTGTAAAACTTGGCTAATATTTATAGATCGATAATGAATTTGTTTAAGTTTAAACTAGACAGTAATCACGTTTTATTTAATTGTTGTAGCTCCTAATATGGACATAGTTGGTTGTCAGCACATGTATTAAGAATAGATTATAGAAAAAAAATTATTTAAATTATTGAGTAAAACAAAAAAAAATATATGTTTATTATTTCTTAATCAGGCTTTGACTTGGAACAGTACCCAAATTGATGCCAATAATAATTGCAACTTAAGCAGAGATCAGAAACTAACTGTTAATAATTACTGAAATCGAAATCGAAATCGAAAGAAGAAAATTGAACTGATAAATCGCCAATTGATGTATAGAAACGAACAGTAACTTACTTGTCAACACGATCTCTGAATTTCCTGAGAAAAATCTCGTTATCTTCTTCCGCAACTTTAAAAATCTTATCGATAAAGCTCTGTCGAGCCTGCGGATCCAGATCTCGCACATCTACCAGCATCTGATCGGTAGGCGATTGCTGCTGATCCGTCGGTATATACGACTTGAAGATGGTGGTTCGTAACCGGTTATATGTCGGTAGTTTCTCGAGAGCCGCCCATCGTAACGCCTCTTCGTCTTCCATCGAGTGACGACTGCTCCGGCCGTCGTGGCTGCCGCCGACGCCGGTGGCGAACACGTCCTCCATCCGCCAGCTGCCGGAGGCTCGGCTGATGCCTCGGCTTATGCTCCGCCCTATACTCTGGCTGATACTCAGCTTCGGTTCTTCCATTTTTGAATCTGTGTGTTTTGTGTCAATCCCCTTAGGGTTCGCTATTACTTAAATACACAAAATGTGGAATTTATAGCAACATTTCAACGATATGTGAAGGGTGGGACCGCGTGAAATTTTAATTTTAAATCAATATCGATCTGGTCCGTCCAGGGGAAAATTCAAAATTATTAGAAATTATAAGGTACAAATGGAACAGCAGGGAGTACAAGCACTGCTTTGCGTCCAACGGTTTCTTAATTTAACCCGCGAATTGTTTTGTTTTATTTACAGTCCAAGTTGATGTGCGTGACCATGACCGTTGACCTTCTCTTCGTCTCCGGTTCACTCGACCGGGTCAAAATTAACGGCCTTCAGCGGGTTCGACCGGGCAGATATTGGTTTATTATTTCGTGTTTCAAGACTGTAGAATTTTATTTTGTATATTAACTAAATTTACAGGCGTACGCGGGTCAATATAGTTATTTTTGGAGGGATCATTTAAAACAACGCTGTTACAAAAACACTATTTAGAAAAATAAAAATATAAAATGATACACAATTCATCCTGATTAAATATAAAACTGAAAAAAGTAGACGTCTAAAGGTAATGGTGTAAAATTAATACTAATAAAACACTTAAAACAGTTACACATTTAAAAAACTACAAAAAGGATATAAAAAATAATGATAATAAAGACTATCAAGCTAACTAAAAACAGTTACACATTTAAAAGGAACTGTGTAAAACTAAACTAAACAAAAAAACACGAAAGAAAAAAGCTATAATAACAGGAGGGTGTCACGTGCAGTGCTAAACTTGAAGTAACGGTGTAAATTTAAGCTAATAAAATGTTAAAAAACTAAAATAAATTAAAAGACTATAAAAATGATTAAAAACCAAGACGATGAATAATATTACGTAAACCATATAAAATTAGACATTTGAAAAGAAAAAAAGAAATCGTATGATTTTAAACTAAAATAAAATAAAAATACACCAAAAAAGTATTAAATTAAAGGATATCGACATGAACAAATTGAAAGTGTACTCACCGCCTTCACTTTACTTTTACTTTTACTTTTGTTTTGTATTGTATAATAAGTATTTTTTTAAAACATAACCTCTACGATAAACAGAGGCGGAACTAGGATTTTTTTTATGGGGTAGCACAAAATATATTGACTGAGGTTCAGGGGCAGCGCCCCTGAGAGAGAGGCCCAAGGGGTAGCAACCCCTAGCGGGGTTCAAGGGGCAGAGTCCCTGGCTCGGGTCGAGTTATGACTGTTTAATGAAAAACTCATAAAAATTTAATTTTGTTGATAATTGACCTATGATTTTCTTCAAACTTGTTATTATTTTATAAAAAGTGGTATATAAAACCTTGCGTTGCAACGGAGATATTGCTTGTACATAAAACAATAATTTAAGAAAATCCGACATCGTTTCGTCTCAAACCAATTATATATTTCCATAGCTAACATATGATTAATTAAAAAAATTATTTCAATCGTCATATATATAATATAAAATATGATTAATTGTTTTGTTATCACATTAATGGCTATAGGATTCCAAAAATCATCTTTCTTATTTAAAAAATTATATTAATGGTTTTGAATAATCTTATACTTCTATCTAATATCAAAATGTTTAGTAAGTATATCTCTAACTAAGTGGTGGGTGTTAATGTGTAAAACAAGGGATTTGGTTTGTAGGTGTTTCGAGAGTTAATGTGAAAACAAAAACTTATGAGGATTATCTAAAAATAATTGCTTGTTACAAGAATCGATCCCGAGTATTCTACTTGGGGAAAAAAGTCGCGGACCAACTAGGCTGGCAGTTCCCATCCTTAAAGTTCTGCAAACTAAATATAAGTAATATATTTAGAGGATGCATATTTATATAAAAACTCAAAATTCAAATTTTTTTTCACTTCGCGTACGAGTTTAAGGGGTAGCCCGTGCTACCCCTGGACCTAAGGTAGGTCCGCCCCTGACGATAAATTTCAATTATTTATTTCTAAAGTTCAATTTGGACATTTTATGCAAAACGATACTAATATAGATATTAATTAACGATTTTTCAAGGTGACGTGGAGCTTCTAGAACATTACGCCAGCAAATACGTAAGAAAGAGAAAGTTAGGAAATTAAAAAATATTAACGGAAAATGAATTAAAGATGTGAAAATGGCATGCACGCACGTGATGGCGGCTAGATGTTACGAGTGTTTAGTGATAAACTCGTTTTACAAACAGCAAATTTTTTCTATTTTATTGCACTCAGGGTCTATGATTAGTATTATTTTTTAATAAAGTTGGCATGTTAAACAGATTCATTTGGATATTAATTTTTAAATTATTACAGTACCTATTTGATTATCACGTTGTGGACAGTTCGAAACAGAGTATGTGCAAGCTGTACGATTCCCAATAACTTATGAAGTTCACTCGATTATATTGTAACAAAAGTTGTTTGAAAGTAAAAAATTAACCAACACACATTCTCTGACTTGTATATTAAAAAGGGTATGATGTTCCAAATTTACATGACATTACCTTATTGATGTTAAGACTTCACGAAAAGATAGCTAAAAAGGGAGGCTCCCAACTTTTCCATCTCTCTTTCTCTTTGTAGGGGTGTGTATTTATGTTCTTCTTTAACATCCACTTTCATTAGAAAAGATTAGCAAGAAGCTAAGAGAACAAAACAAAGAGTTAAAAGTTAAATTTACACCAATCTATCCATTCTAAGTTTCCCTGCTTTGCTTTAGTTTTGAACCATTAGAAGCTCCCGGCTTTGATCTCCTTGAGCGTGTGGCTAATGGAGGGATTCACTTTGTTGTACGCCACCTCATTTCTCACTTTCCAAAGACGCCAACAAGTCGCAAGGATGATCACTTGAAGGGCATGTATTTATGTTATGTTAAGAGTTTGGGTATGATATAAACGGATACGAGTTAATTTCGGGTTGAATTTACGAGCCTTTTTTAGCAAAAAGAGTCGTGATGAGGTTAACTTTAACCCATATAATGTTATCATTTTTGATTTTTCTACTATCCGTGTGTTGCAGCGTGAAGAACACATGTACACAAAACGGTTATATTGCTAAAACAAACGTTCAATATTCAATAAAAATCCACCCCCTAATATTGAATTACAAAAATCTTAAATAGGGAAACACAAACTTGAAAAACAAGATAAACTCTAACTAAGAAACTATTAAATAATAAATAAATTATTTAAGATAAAAGATTGATAAAATCTGCAACCCGATTGGAACGGGTCTTGGATCCACACGAGCTCGGGTCAGGTTCTTTTAGATCCGCATCAAATTTTGATGACAGTGAATGTGGAGATGACACGTAACATTGATGATTCTTGTTTATTATATGGTAGATTTATAATATCAAACTATCAATATGAACAAAAAATATCCATGTTAAAAAGGTCGTAATTGCGTTAACCAGTGAATATTTTGTGTAATGTTCGAGTTGACATATCTGACATGATCTTCCTGTTTCGCATCATAATTTTTGGTTCGTGTCTGGTCAGACTCGTCAGTACGTGAACATCATCCGTTTTGCAACATACACTTCCTGATGGGGTTAGACATAAGATGTGACTAATAACGGTTAAGCATTATTCATGACTCAAAAAATTACCACATAACTGACCACGCAAGTTACATGATGACGTATGTCCCATTCGGATACTCTTCACACAAGAGAAGAATGGTTCCAACATCCATCTGACTCACTCAGATACATCAACACATGCTATCTGTTTAGATATCGACACAACCTATTTGTCCGAACCAGAGAAGCCTCTCTCAGAAAGCATGGTTTGGACCACAAGGTATACATGTCTCAGACAGGTAAGTCTGGCTCGGACAACAGACTAAGTTCACTCGGTTCGGAATCCTATATTCCGAACCTGGCACGCATTTAATGCTAATCATTAAGCGAATTTACACGATATAGGCACTTCCGTCGCTTGGCTCAGGTGCCTACATCTTTCTAAATCGGGTAAATCATTAATGACACTTCAAGACAAAATATTAACTATTATAAATACCCCAACCACCAGATTTGGGATTCATTAACTTCGTTCGTACAACTACCTTGTTTATCGACACATACTTATTCTGACGCCCGAGCTTGGTCCCAAAACACACTCCTGTCATGTGGCGAGGCTAACAGTGTTGCTAGTTTTGCAGATTCTAAGTCCGGCCTCAAGCAAAGAATCAACTATGTACCCCGTTTATTCAAGTTGTATTCGAGCTATAAATCGTTCGGTCCGTCCTTAGTCTCACCAATCCGACCGACTAGGATATTCCGATTCTACATTGACGCCATTGTGGTTCTAGCTGTGAATAAAAAACTAGACGTCCTATAAAACCACAACTCATTGAGAAATAAAGAAGGAATCATTAGTTATAAATATTACAAGTAAGCATAATAAAGTCCAATATACCTTATAAAATGGAAGATGTTTACCGGGTAGAACAGAATAGACATGAATAGTAGTACAACCTTTGAGGAATAGCAACGAATGGTAAGATAGTGTAGTTAGAACATGCCTAAGTCAATGCAGAGACAAAGAGAATCAATATTAATGTTTAAGAAACCATTTGCACCAAACAAGGTGAAACTCCATGCTGGCAGTTCAAATGCATTACAACCTTCATATAAAAACTTTCTTATCTAAAGATTTCAACAACACTATTGTATTATAGAAAATGTAATACAATAGAATATAAGACTGAAACAAGAAAAGTATAAACTAAAGCCTTATTTCACTCAAAATGTTATTGTATATTACAGAAAGAAACATATGCGAAACACATAGCAACATTTTGAGTGGATCTGTAAATTTTATACGGAGCCCCTATACAAGTAATATTCGTTAAAAGATTAACAATTAAAATAGAAGTGGTATTTGTTGTGTGTCACTCTATACCTCTACATACAAAGGTCGATGAATGAACATTTCACTTATCTTTTTCACGCCACGTACTCCAGGCTCCTTGCATGTGGCCGTCATGACCCGAATGTACATGTTATAAATCATCAACGGAAAACTTAACAATGTGATTACATTAGTAGAACAAGATAATAACTTACATCACAATATGTGAACAAACCCTACTATCCTAAGTAAGGCTACTTTATTCTATGTATGATATTGTTATCATAAGTAATGCTACTTTCTTTTATGTATGATATATCACTAAATCTAAATCTTAAACCCGAGATTTAAAATTTCAAATACATAATAACATGCGGCTTAAAGCTGACCTACACATCTGATTGATTGATTTCCTCATTGCCACCTGTAGGCAGTCTAGCAAGCTCTGCTAGACGGGCCCCATCCAGCCTTACTTGACCATTTTCATAATTTTACCTTCTAATCTTTACATTGTGCGTACACTAAGAGAGATCTTACATCTATTTTTTCTAGTACTTTTGTTGGTGCGAAACAATATGTCTGTTGTTCTGTGAATAACTTACCGTGACTTAAACGAGAATCAACATAGTGGTTCATATAAATGAAGTGTCATTCGTATGAACCTCATACGAATGAAGCTCATTCGTATGAGGGAACGTACTAGTATAAATAGTTCAAGTTGTTCATTTTGTAAGTTTTAATCTGATCTCTGTGTGAGAGGAAAGGTCATGTCTGACCTCTCTCGTGCTTAAACGTTAGATGTGTACTCCTTCGATGTTTGTAATCATTCGATTTGCATCAATATAGATCCGATCGAGTTATACATTGATTTCTACGAAACTTCCGTCCACAACTAAAATCTGACCTGGTAAAGATCCTAACCACTTTTTAACAACTTTTTTCGGTCTTTTGTAATATCCAACAATAATCCCTTTCCCCTCTGCATACCAAATCGATCATCTCCAAAATTTTGTCCTATCATGTTATTCAATCATCTCAAGCTCCAAATTGGTTTCTTCATCACATTTGTCCTATCATGTTATTCAATCATCTCAAGCTCCAAATTGGTTTCATCACATTTGGCAATTCAGCTTTGCTTGCAACACATTTTGATTCAAGCCTTCATGGTACATTCAATTAGTGTTTAATTTCCCATCGTCAATGATCCGATTGTTTACCACTCATGTTTTCGTATTTTCAGGTTTGTGTTTTCTTTTTTCTTTCTTTGAATGGAAAATTTGGATCATTGATAGGCTACTGGCTTCACCCGATCATCTCCATTACCAGAGTATAGGACCCGACAATCATCCTCAGGAGGAAACCTAATATAGGTGAGAAAAACCATTTGTTCCAACCTGGACTCCAATTTTTTTTTGTCATAGGTGAGACTTGAACCCAATACCTCTCATTTTTAATATATTTGGATACCTCACCTTAACCAGTTAGGCTGAGGGTCATTGGTAGGTTTGTGTTTTCTTGTGTTTGTGGATAAGATCTGCTTTGATTTATTATACTTTTAAGTTTTTGGCGATTTTTGTTTGAAGTTAGATTAACACTTCAACATATTTTCATGGCATTAGCTAGATTTGAACATGTTATTCTTCATAATTTAAGCTATAATTTGTAATTTATTTAAAAAATGGACACAAGTCAACTAAATAATTTTCTTTTGGTATATTAGCCGGTGGAAAGATTGGTGGGAAGAGTCTGTATTTTGATTTTAGATTATTTGGTTTAGTGGGACCAATTAGACATTTAGTAGACTATTGTTAAAACTGGTAGGAAAATTAAGAGGGTGTGGAGTGTAAATTAGATTAGTTCTGGAACTTTGAATTGTACATAAGGCTAAAGGAGGAGTTATAAATTAAAGAGAAAGATGAAGGGTGTTAAATCTAAAATAAATTACTTCGAGAACAGACCAAGTTCAGTTCCCTAACTTTAGAGGCTCAAACGTGCATAACATTTTATTTATTTACTTTTTATACAAATAACATATTATACATCATCTAAGTTATTTATTTTATAATATTTTTATATATGATATTATATTACTAGGGTAAAGATCATATGAAAACCACTCTTTAACCTAAAAACCTAAAAACCACTTAAATAAGGGGTATTAAAGTAATTATATAATGTTTTAATTGTGTATGTGCGTTAACTGGTCAGCCTCTCACGATTTTGTAATTGCCTCAATATCTCTCCCTTTCCACCGCTGCAAACATAGCATCAACATCGTTGATTCTCAGCGCCGGACCTGCGGTCGTATGCTCGTCTTCACCAGCGGCGATCGCCAACAGTGGCATTGATTGCTCCGATCTTCATTTTAAGAACCTAATTTTATCAGCGATTGAACGAAACTATTGGGCGTTTTGTTACAGTACTAAACCAGACCTCAATCCGCTTCAGGTACGAGTACGATCAGTGATTTACAAGCATGAGTTATTTACTAGGGTTCTTTATAAGATTAAAGAGCACCCTAGAATCGCTCTTCGGTTCTTTTATTGGGTAATACAACAACCAGGTTTTACGCCTTCAAATAATTCGTTTGTTGACGTTCTTGAGATTCTTGAGGAGATTAGTTTGATGAATAGGGTGTATCCGGTTATGGAGAGGGTGTTTTTATGGGGATTTGAGTGGATTTGTGACTCGTTTACTATATAGGAATAGAAATGCAAATGTTGCACATAAGGTGTTCGACTTTATGCTCCTATCTTTAGCTAAAAAATGATGGTTGAACAATGTTTATTAGTGTTTGATAAGATGATGACAAGTCGAGAAAACCCTGCTATGTAACCTCAATATCAAATCCCTCTTTGTCAGATTCAAAGGTTTGTTGACAAGTTTTTGTTAACCCGTCGTGTTTGATTGTTCGATTTTATTTAAACTTGATCAAAGTAGGTATTAAGTTTGTATTAGTATTTTCTCTGTTTAGTTTTTCTTTTCTTTCCTTCTAATGAGATTCTTGAATGGTTGTTTTTGTCTTGAAGAGTTGCAAATCAACTACAATAATGAACGGTCTAGGTGTGTTGTTGAATTCTTAAACATCGTACATAGTTTTTGTGACAAAATATGTAAGCTTTTTGTACATTTGCAGATTTATGTATTTCTCCTAATAGGGATTTTACAAACCCATGATCACTACCTTCAGAACAGAAGGGCAGATGGTGGTGAATTTACTTGGTACTGGATATCATTTGTTGGTGAGGTAACTTTTCATATACATTTTCTAAGTGGTTAGTATGAAGTTGAGTCTGTCTCTTTTTAAAATCCCCACTTTTGGCATTTGAATTTGATGTCAAACTAAAGAGAGGTGGTAGTTTTAAAGCAGCAGGGCTAGATGAAGCTTTCTCAATATGAACTGATGATAATCTTGAAGTGACATCTTTGACCTCACCACTGCTACTATCCTGGGCATTGAATGTGCATTTTAGAACTAAAATAACATTTTGAATATTTGGTGATCACAAATAATAAAATAATGATAATAACAATAATAGGAACAACATAACTTTTTTAAGGTAGATCTCGTATTCCTTGTTCATGATGCACAAAAGTAGATTTTTCATAATGCATTCTAGTATGTAGGGATCCACACTATTTGGGAAGCGGTTGGAGTTAATTTTTCAATGCATCCTAATATTACATTGGGTGGTGAAACACACGAATATTTGAAAATCCAAATGGAATTGGTTCAACTGTAATGCTGCTAAAATTTACCGTTAATGTTGCCCACCAACCAAAATGATCCACCTTTGAACCTACCACAAGATGTAATGGAAGACGAAATTATATCCCATCTTGAAGAACATGGGAGCATCATGAACACGAAGGTGTCTGAAAAGAATGCTAAAAAAACAAGCTCTTGTATTGTTTGAAGATGATGAACAATCAATGGGGACGATTGCGTGCAAGCATGCAACGGCTCTTCAATATTCCATGATTCGTATATCCTTTTCTCAGTTGCAGACAAATGAGACAATTTGAGTAGTTAGTCAACTTCAGCTGGACCTGATGGCTTCCATGTAAATTTGGTCTTGTCATTTGCAAACTTGTGGCTTTGTGTTTATTGAGATTTTTTATTTTTGTACTAATTTTTGTTTTTTGGTTGAATTATAGTTTCTATTAAGGAAGATTTTTTTATGTTCACAAGTTCTCATGGCAATGTTTACTAATAGTGTTGTTTGGTACGTGGATCATAACGGATTTTATTAACTTTCTACTTCAAAGTTATTGCTTGCGTCATATTTTAATGTTTATTTTATTCAATTTTTTTGGTATCAATGCATTTATCAGTCTCGTATTTTTTTTTTTTTTTGATGTGCTATATTGCATATATGTAACATGACTAATGTAATATGACTATATCGAATATATGCAACATGACTATATTGCATGTTATCAATACATCAATCTCGTATTTTATTTTATTTTTGATGTGCTATATTGAATATATGCAACATGACTATGTTGCATATATGCAACATGACTATGTTGCGTATATGCAACATGACTATGTTGCGTATATGCAACATGACTATATTGCATATATGCAACATGACTATATTGCATATATGCAATATTATGAATTATATACACTTACTCGATCTCCGTAATTATGTCCGTAATACGTAACCTAATAGTGTCCTTTAAGCCTCAAGCCGTTAATAAAATCACAGAATTATCACTCCAAGCCAGAAGAAAAAAACTTTATCGACCTTTAAGTTTTTTACATAAATTTTTTGTACCGTTTTTACACCCATGTCCCATTAATCTATTTATACTTACGTTGCATGTATGCAACATGACTGTGTATATAATTTTTAAAGCTACAAGGTCATCAATTCATATTGCATGTGTAATACAAGAGAGCACGATATTTAGTATGGCATCTACATATTGAACTTAAATTAACTTCTACACTTGCATTAAAATTTATAATACACCCCCCTCCCACCCACACACATGTTCAGTAGTTATTCTGCGCGTATGTGCTACAAGGTTGTGTTGACTATTTAATGTTGACTATTTAATAAATGATAATGTAATAGAAATATTGTTTAGTGATACTTCTATATTGCACATATGTAGTATTATATATACTTACTCGATCTCCACACTTATGTACCATAATACATAACCTAATAGTGTTCCTTGAGCCTCAAGCCGTTAATAAAATCACACACTTTTGTCACTCCAAGCCAAAGGATAAAGCTTTATTGACCTTCAAGTTTTTGACATTAATTTTTTGTACCGTCTTCACACATGTTACCCGTTATCTTTACACCTGTGACCCTTTATTCTGTTTATACTTATGTTGCATATATGCAACATGACTGTGTTACATATATGCAACATGACTCAAACATACCTCTTTTCATCTTCCTTGAACCTGACCTGTTTGAATTAAAACAAGCACCTACAAGCCAAATTTTTAATTCTTTCTAGGATTTCTCAGCACCCATGAAAACTCATCAATATATATTCTCCGGCTTTTTTCCCGACACGCCTTTTTCTTTAATATCAATTCCCTTGTCACCTTTCTTTTTCTTTCCACCTTTAGCGTGCTCTTTCTTTTCAACATTCCTTTCACCTCTTTATGGTCTTTTATTGTACTTTTTCTTGTACGCATTTGTTGCGATTCCTTTTCCCTTTGTGATGTTTTTAGTATCTAACGGTTTGGATTTTCATTTTCCCCTACCATTATGGGGTTTTCTTATGGAATATTGTTGCTACTCTTATGATTTGTTGTCCTCAAATTTATATAATCATAACATGATATTAAATTAATACATTGTACAACTGTATTGAAATATCTATATACTTATGATGCATATATGCAAGATGACTGTGTTGCATATATGTAACATAGAGTGTTTTGTGTATATGCAACATGATTATATGTTATCTTGTTACATATATTCAACATGGTGTGTTATATATATGCAACACAACTATATTGCTTATATGCCACATGCCTATATGTTGCATATATGCACTATGTTGCTTATATGCCACATGCCTATATGTTGCATATATGCAACATGGCCATATATGCGTATATGCAACATAACTTTGTGTTAAAGTTGCTCTTACTTGGCTTCTGCATTCTTTTTGTTTTTCTTTTCTTTTCTTTTCTTTTTCGTTTTGCTTTTTTTTTCTAAAACAATAGTTCATATATGCATTAATCATGTTTGTTTTACGTTGAGAACTGATGTTAAAAGTAGTGTTGGATATATGCAACATAATAGTGCATTTAACAACATTCATCCCTATCAAATCCAAAATACATTTTCACAAAACTACTATCTGATATTGAAGTGTAGAGAGAAATGCTAGTTTCATAGAACTTATAATGAAGCATGTCTTTTTTTTTAAACAGTCAACTTTAATATAATTTATTATGGAAGCGACTAGCAAGACGCTAAAAAAAAAAACTACAAGAGTCGCCAACCAAAAAGCAGTACAACAAAATATGAGAACATAAGAAAAAACGTAAATGGAACAAATAACAAAAATACAAACAAAAAACAATGTTTGTTATCATTGCCTTCCCCAAAAAGCGCCCCAAGCACCAAGAGAATCCATTCAGCATTTGGACCACCAAAAGCTCCTTTTACCCTCTTTAGACCAGTAGTATTTGATCTTTATTCAACACCTTTTGGATATTGAAGTTCTTCCTTTTGTAATCCCCTGAGAACATGTTGATAAAGTATCCCATAACCACTTAACCAATTCATGATACAGAGCCTCTTTCTCCTTTAAAACCAACATTCTATACTTAATATTTGCCATTTAGCCCCAATAGTCCAGCCTTCAAATTTAGGTGCAGAGCCTCATTTGCATTTTGCACTTTGCATTGTGCCACATTTCATCAATATAATGCAAAAACATTGTAACATATACAGGGTACCCAACATATACATACCTACTAAGGCTAGCAACAGACACACGAAGACACCACATTTGCGACCTTAAGTTTATACATTTTTCTTTTGAAATTACGTCTGAGCTTGAATTTGTTCAGCAATCAACGAAATTATGTCATACGAAGCTTGAATAATGTCGAACAACATCCAATTAGCATATAATACTGATGGATCAGCTAATATACCTCGATGAGCTAACATGTTGCGCCTACATACAACAACCCTAACGGTGCCACCGGTGGAAGTAGACTTGCCGGATATAATGATTATATGGACGTGGTGACAGCAGGGATCGATGCAAGCAGTGGCATAGCATTTAAGCAGAAAAGGGGGCGACACCGGTGGAAGTAGACTTGCCGGAGATAATGATTCTATGAAAGTGGTGACGACAGGGCTCGACGCATGCGGTGGCGTAGCATTTAAGCGGAAGAGAGGCGCCGCCGGTGAAAGTAGACTTGCCGGAGATAATGATTCCATGAAAGTGGTGACGGTGGCGTATCATTTAAGCGGAAGAGAGGGCTGCTAGTTTGAAAAACCAGGGCTAGACTCATTAAAGTTTAATATTTATAAAGTAGTTTTTAGGTTTTCATGATAAGAGGGGTTTTCACTAGAACCTTACCCTATATTACTAATCAAACAATGTGTATAAAGCTCACTTTCAATAATGTCCATAAAGTCATAAACTAGTTTGTTTTTTTAATAGCAAATTAATATTTACAACAAATTACACCGCTGTTTGAGTTTGAATCCAGGACTTATGGGCGGACATGTAATAGGCCCAGGGGGTCTTCGGAGACCCCCTCAACTTCGTACATAGAGTGAAAATAATATGAAGGGTTTTTTTTTTTTTTTTTTTTTTTGTTTTGTTACGAATAGTTATTAAATAAACAGTTTACTAAAAGAAAACAAATCAATTCACTATCCTAGTGGTAAAACTTACCGTTGGATTCAAAGCGGCGTAAGTTTGATTCTCGTACACTACGTTTTTCATTTTCCCAACCTTCTTTTTCATTTAATCTTCCATTTTCCCAACCTTTTCTTTCATTAAATTTACTGTTGCGTCTTTTTTTTTCTCCCCAACCTTTTTTTTATTAAATTATTGTTGTATAACCTTTTTTTTCCATTAAATATAGTGTATAAATGGTGTAACGCACCTTTTTTCCCAACTTTTTTTCATTAATTTTAGTGAGGAGGGTAATGAGGGTAACGCACGGTGGGTTCGGACAAATCTGTAAATATATTGACCATTCTTTTATTTTCATCTTTTAATTACTTTCATATTAAACATCTTCTTTTCAAATACATTCATCCTAGACCTCTTTTCAAATATATTCATTCTAATGATGATATTTTTTTAAAAAAATTTTATGTCGTGTTTATCTTATGTGACAAATCCGATCCGCACCAAATTTCTTTACATATGTTTCTACGAAACTGAAATATCTGAAAACAGTGACTCCGTAAAAAAAAATTGTGGACCCCCTCGAAAACTTTTTGAGATCCGCCCCTGCCAGGACCTCCATCTAAGAGGACAAAACCTTTACCAAACGGGCTACTCCAACATTGACATTGACTCATAAAGTAGTGTTTTTCATGTCAAGCGTTGTTATGATTATACTATCTCTACATAAAATTAGAAAGGAATATCGAACTTATGAGTTTAATGTTAAATTTAAAGCGAATCTGTTATATTCTTAAACTAAAAATCTCAGTAAAACAAACAAAAAAGAACATGAAAAAGAATTCGTTAAAAACAAAAAATAAAAAATAAAAACCTTTAATAGTGAAAACACTAAACATACTATTCATAAAATTTTACAAACTTATAGGTAAATATGGTAGAGAAAATATTAATGAAGACAAACGGAACGTATAAATGAAGGCATTGAATTCATAATTTGACTCCAAAAAAACGTGAAGTAGCAAGTCAACATTCAGCAGGACGTGACATGTAAAATATTTTATATCTAAAATAAGATGCGAACAAAATAAAATATTAATTTTATTTTTGTTGTTAATCATGCATATGGTCTTCAATTTATCTTTAAGTAACTCTGAAAACACAAAACTATCCTAATTTCTGTTAAGTTTCTAAGAAATAAC
>JBCNJP010000025.1:83073928-83107357 GCA_039602395.1 Deinandra increscens subsp. villosa | reverse complement strand
GTTCTTGCAACCTCATTTTAATTAATTCATGACATTTTTGTGATCATATATAAAGGCATGGAGGCCTCATTTGTTCACCCCCTACCCGCCATTTCCTACACCGTGTAAGTCAATAGCAATTTAAATTTTGTGCCATCTTTTTTGTTCACAACCCACTCTTTGAGTCCGGCGGGAAGAAAATGTACCGCCGGAACCATTGACTTTTCTCTTTGAGTCCGGCGGGAAGAAAATGTACCGCCGGAAGGATTGACCTTTGTTTCTTTCACCGGCGTGAATAAAATGTAACATCGGTGGAAAACGGGTTGTTTTGGTTATTTTTTTAAAATTCGTCTCTTTTGCTATTCTATTCTACTAAATGTTCTTTGTTTTGCATTTGTAGGTTGTTAATCCGTACCTCATAGCAATGTTGTTCAATATTGTTCGTTGCATGGTTGGCTAAGTAGAGTGGTATCTCTTCGTTTCATTGTTTTCTTCTTCTTAAATAAATGACCTCCCTCTCATCTTCTCTGACTACAGTACTGATAAACCAACATGAAAATAAGTTCCATGTTTAAAAATAATGGATGCCTTGAGAGATATCTATACCTGAAGTACTTCTTTTTCTCGACAAGCCTTCCATAATCTGAACTGTTCAGATTCTTGCTTAATTTTTTGTTGTAAATGAACCTGTATATCCACAATCAAAGAGGAAGTGGACACGTGGATTTAGTAAAAAGTTATCTCTAACCGTTGCTTATAAAGGATTTTAGAACAGGAAAAGAACACACCTTTTGTGATTTGATTCTATGAATTTCATCCTGAAGTTTTTTCGCTGCCTCATCACTCCTTTGTTTTTGTCTTAGCAATTGTGCTTGAGCATCTTGCTTTTTCTTCAACTCCACAACCTAATATTCAAATATTGTTATTCAATGACATATTTAAACTTAGTACTCTCGCAGTTACACATGAAACACTTATTTAATGTCAATAACAACATATCAACTGATGGAACAATGTTTATTTTCATGTTATGTAGGTTGCTACACCTAATTGAGAGGATCCATATGAGAAACTAACTTCTAAATAAAGTTGGAATTTTGATCCCCAATTGATTGTATCGGTTCATCTTTGAAAAGGTATTTGTTAACAGAAGGATATAATGAATGATGTAAGATGAGAAAAAATATTAACATGTCATGGAATTTCCAGGTTGTTAGCAGTAAAGTCACAAGATTTCACTATTTGTCACAATGGGTAAGCATCTTGAATTATATGGGATCATACATCCATGACCACGTATCTTTTGGAGACATTAATGGTTAAAAAGTTATATGGGACCACTTTTGCAGTATACGATGTAAGTTGGTACATGGTTTATCACCAGGTGCATATATAGGATTATGTGGTTGTGGTAAAAACTTCTTAAGAATCTAGGGCCAAGTTTTTAATGTCTATAAAAGGTTAAAAAAAATAAAGTTAAGGTGTAAGCCAATCTCTCTCCGATTACACCTCTGCGATAGAAAGAAAAACGGAAGAAAACCAAAAAAACCCATCAAAATAATTGAAACTTTAAACCTTACCCAAAACCACGGTTGAACCGTCGCCGGTAGTGTAACCGTCATCGTCGGAAGTTTATTAATCGTCGTCGGAATTTGCGTCGCCGCCGTGATAGCGCCGTCGCAACCACCATCTTCTCCGACTGTGTGTAAAGTCGGTAGAAGAAAACAAAACCAGAAAAGAGAATGAAACGATCATATCTTCTGCCACCCAAAACTAAAAACCCCTTTGGTGTTAAAGCCCACACGAAGAAAACGAACCATTTGAACCGATGATCGAAGTACTAGAAGAATACTCGAAGGATTCGGAACCAATTTTGACGAACCCCTGCACCAATTCGAGAATCAAGTATCGATTCTCGATCTCTTTTGAACCCTAGAAAAGAACGTTCTTCGTGAAGAAGAAAGAATAAAAACCAATTTGAAACAAAAATAGACCATGTTCTGTACTTCTGTTACCCACATACGGACAAACCATATAACCCATTAAACCCTACTCTTTCACAGAAATACGAAAGTACCCCTTAAACATTTTAGAGTTGTGAACACTATCAAACGATGAATACTTAATAGATGTCACGTTACGGGAGGATAATGCATTCTCATTTGTTGGTGTTTTCGCTGTTGGCAAACTTATGGTCAACATTAATGAAGGTCGCTGAATATGGACGTACACATTATAATTTCTTAGTTCAATTTAGTTACAAAAAATACTTACATTTTGTTTCTGTCTAATTTTAAGTTTTTATAAAGCCATTATTGACTCTAGGCTTTATTAAGTTCACACCAATTCTATTCTTGATAATAGCCACAACTAAGGCCTTAGGCTTTAGTTACAGTGTAGATAGTATCGAGATGATATCTGGTCTTATTAGTGATCATTTATAATTCAAGTTTTATTACATATCAAAAAATATAACTTACCATAATACATATGCAAACATACTGAGCATGTTAGGGTCGGCCAAAGTTCCCCCCGGTCGTGCATCGCAACCTACACCGTGACTATCTTAAATTTTTTCTAATCAGTGTGATTTCTTTTATAATAAGAAATCCAAACAGACCTTATTGTTGAAAAGATAATGTGTAATAAATTATTTTAAGCCTGAAAATCCCTATCTCACCCTTGAACTAAATCCGGCGGATAACCGATGCTTACTCTTGCAATGCTAGAAGATTTTTTTTCTTTTTAGTATACGCTATGGGAAAAGTTATAAAAAAATTAGAGTTTTCTTATGTCAAAATAGGAATGTGGGGATGATCTGCAAATACAACAACTATGTCTTTTGGATGTATGCATTCGTGGTTCTTGATGGTTAGCTATTGTAAACTTCCAATCTATTAATAAGCAACTATACTCAATTGCTTTGAAGAAGATATCAAGTAAGTGGAAGGGGTGAGTTTAGCTGGTAGGTAAAAAAAAATTTGCTCACTAAGCAGTTTTGTCATCTTGCTGTGAATGGGCTGTGCAAGGACTATGCAGTCCATGGAAGCAAATCAAGCAGCCCATTAAATCTGTCTCTTGACATTTACCTTATAGCTCAAAATCGGTAACAAACAAAAGCTCAATTAAACGATAAACGTACAAATTGAGGATACATGCAAGAAAAAGCAGAAGGCTTGCCTTTAAATCTAGATATTTGCGGCTATCATAGCTCAGAAATCATTAAGAAACGAACACCCAAATCAGCAATAAACCTATAAAATGAGGATATATGCAAGAAAAATTAGAAGGTTAGCTCTATGTAAGCAGAGGTTGAGAGCCACAGAAACCACCGATAACCCTAAATCATAGCTGCCGCCACTGAGCTTTTCTTCCTTCAATTATCAAAAACCAAAAGAAAATCGACTATGAATAAGGGAACCAGTAGGGTTTATAAACATACCTAAATAGATGACCGAACCCACGTGTACGGTACACGATCAGTTATAGACGGCTGCGAAGAACCCAAGATCTCCGCCTCTTCGTAACAAAACCGACCCAAGTATCTAGACCATCCAGCACCGTCAACAACAGCCACCGATTTTAAGTTTCAGATCTATAACGAAGGTCTAAACGATAATCCTCTTAAGATTACGATGGACTTATAGCGAATGTACCTTCTCCGCTGGAACTAAAAGAGGGATCGAAAGTGATTGAATATACACGAAATCCTCTTTGATCAGATTTTCCACATCGATTACTCAAGAAGAAGGAGAATTTGAGAAGATAATAGGGTTTTCAGATTTTGAGAGGGAGGGATAGACCGTTCGTGTGAAAGCAGAGATGAGATTGTAAAAGGAGAGAGATTGAGGTATGAAGAGGGGATGAAGAGGTGTGAACAGGCAAGAACTGTGCAGCATAATGAGGTTGAGGCCGTGAAATCTGGGTTAAAAGATATGTCAGTATATTAAAAATGACGGTAAAAGGCAAGCATATAAGGAAAAAGATGGGAAGAAAGGACACGTGTTATTTCGGTATTGGAGGAGAGTTATGAATGGTATAAATTGTGTGAAAGAGTAATTATGTTTTATATAATTATATAATATAATCCTTTATGTGTAACAGATACATCAAGTAATATATCTCTAAAAATGATTTTTGATATAAAACATGATGAACCACTTCAAATCACTCCAAATCTATGTCATTAACAAGTGGAAGCCGTACAAGAAATAACCCGAATTTTCCTCATGCGAGTCACCAGCTTCTTCAAAAGCATGAAAGAAAGTATTGTATGATATATCTTATATTGATGTCAATTAATATATCATATTTGGTCCTGTATTAAAAAATGTACATCATATTTGGTTTTGTATTCGCCAATGTGCAATTGTATTGGCATTGCTTTGTTTGTGGAAATAAGTTAATCGAATTTCGTTGACTACACATGAAACTAATCATTATAAGTTGTTTTTAATCACAAATCAAATATAAAAAAAACAACTATGTAACTAATATGCTAATATACATGGCAACACGGAGGCTTGAATACTATATTCTTTGTGTATAAACAGATTATAACTTTAACTTGGTTATAGTAAATATTTTATTAGGTTGCTATTAAAATGGAATATAATCGCCATGTCAAATAAATTTGATTATTTAATTTTATGTATTTTTTGAACTTTTATGTTTTTTCTTTCTTTTTTGTTATTTAATTGTAATAGTGTTTTATTGTATTTATTATTATATAAGGTAATGTTATGTATTCTCTTCACGTGTTTCCAATCATCTTTGTAGAATTCTAAAACCACATCTACAGTCTGTAATTCATTTGCTAAAAATGCGCACCAACGCGCATGCACAAATACATGTTTCTCTATACCTACAAATCATTATTTTACAGCCTATGCAACAAAATTAACCTTTACTCCGAAAAAATAACATTATTTCACTTCAATGTCCTAAAAAACAATCGCATATCTATGCTGACATTGAGGAGTCGAGATCACGAAGCCATCATTTTTACAGACATTAATAATAGAAAACCGATTGATTGATCTATATGACAGTTAACAAAATAGGGATTTAAAAGCTCTCACCATCGCTCAGACTTCAGGCTCCAATAACTTCATGACCGCCTTCCAATATGATAGTAACACAATTTAAGAACATGAAATAAACACTTTTATATATTTATTAGGAACAACGTAAAGTTGCATTTAGCATCAAAAGGATTAAGAACATGAAATAAACACTTTTATATATTTATTAGGAACAACGTAAAATTGCATTTAACATCAAAAGGATTATATTCAAAAACATGATGTAACTCAATTTAGAGCACGTGAGTTTTAAATTAAAACTTTAAAATTCAGTTAAATTACTAGGTTAAATCATTGAGGTTTGATTTCTATTAATATGAAAAGAAGGTTGGGTGATGTTGAAGAAGGATGTGATTTAACACTTTAGAGATAATTACGACGTAAACAAATGATTTAAACACTTAAGATTTGAATGGTCAAAAATTAACTCAAAATCACAAGTAAAATGATTTAAGTCAAGGTTTTCTTAAAAAAAATCAGTCTTTGCCTCTTTGGTTAGGTGATGTAGATAATATTAGACAAATTCAGTTAAGATAATTAAGAAAAAATAACTTTAATGAAGGTAAAAACAAGTTATATCATCAAAAGATGTTAACTGATGATTAAGTAAAAAAGAGTAGATTTGATCTAATAAAAAACTACACTTCTTTAAGATTTGGTATAAAAAATTACTCACCAAAAGAAATTACCTCTACAAAACAGAAAGGAGTGAAATATAAGTTTACTATCAACACAAGTAGTGAAATATAAGTTTACTATCAACACAAGTAAAATATAACGTAGAAAAAATGTGTGCTTTACGCTCAAGTCTCAAGAGAGTCAAGCTTACAAAAGCGGACGCTGAAACATTAAGATAGAAGCAAACTGATGTGATCTAACACTTTATTAATAATTAAGAAATAAATAAAAGATTTTAATGGTCAGATAAAACTTGAATCGTAAAAAAAGTCTGATGTAAATCGAAGTTTTAAAAAAAAAAATCCATCTTGGGTTAGCCTTTCTCAAAATCCTTCAAATATTCAAAACAATAACTTAGAATTGGTCAAAAGATATCACTAATCACATGTAAAAATTAATTCTCAGGATAGAAAAATGAAAATATACAATAAATGTTACTCAGTTTTCATGGTACCTAATCGGTGCCTTTAGCAAATAACGATTGGATAAACTAATAATACAACATTATATTAATGAACAAATACAAATTTCCATCAACTTTGTAATTAAAAAACTTGATTCCTGATGGAGCAAATTTCCCAACTTCATCGTTAAGAGAATTAAACCATCAGAAATATTAAAACCAAAATAAATAACAGCTTTTAAACAGAAAGGTTAGTTGCCTAAAGATTAGTAGACTATAGACACATTTATAAATAACAATTTGGATTAAA
The DNA here is from genome assembly GCA_039602395.1 of Deinandra increscens subsp. villosa. Classification (NCBI taxonomy): domain Eukaryota; kingdom Viridiplantae; phylum Streptophyta; class Magnoliopsida; order Asterales; family Asteraceae; genus Deinandra; species Deinandra increscens. Next base: position 83,100,903 of record JBCNJP010000025.1, on the reverse strand, counting down.
CAGTGTATGTCACATTGTTTGTTTCTCATTTACAAATTACACTCAGCCAACTCATCCACACAATGGGCTTTGGCCCGGTTGCAATTGAAACGACAGGCAATTGAACGGACAGTCGGTTGCAACTGAAACGACAGGCGGTTATCCAGACGACCATTTAAATCGACACTTCTACCTCCTATCTACACAACCGACAGAAAAACAACTGTCAATTCCATCACGCCGGCGAAAGGTAAACCTTCCGTTAACAATTGTTACATGCTCTAAAATCACCGATTACACGATAACTAACATTGGTCGTCTTCTTTGTGCAGACAACGCTTACAGTAATACAGCGACCACCGAAGGCCGTCCATCTCCCCGGTAAAAGGTGCAAAACCAACATTCTGTATTTCGTTTTATCAAAGTTATTTTGGGATGCACACAACTTTGCATGTCACGTATCTCAATGATACAAAACAGATTCATGAAATTCTCCACTTTTGAAGCATATGCCTTTATGTTTTCTTTAATAAAAAACTTAAATTGAAACATCAAGGCCGTCATATACTCATTGTCCCTTACATTGCATTGTTCTTCTGCTGCATATAGCCATAAGAAATTTCTAAAACTTAAATGAACACTACACCAATTAATCTACGTACGCAACTGTAAGCATAAACACTTACATATGTTTTCTGATTTTCTATTCTTCCTCCTATACATAAAGTTCTAATTTGCAAACGGTTGATCTTACCTGATTTTTTATACTGTCCGTTAACTAATATTTGTGTTTTGTTACATCTGGTTTGAATGCACAATGTGTTGTTAATGATTGTATGGATCAGGTGGTACTCAAATTTCATCTTAGGATAAAACACACTTTCAATTTATAACAATTATCTACATTCACTTTAATGAATCATAACAGAAATAAAAACATATTAACAACTCATGAGTCGCAGCCTCTACCTACACGTCTACGGCTCTATCTATACTTTGTAATGCTATTTTATTATTTTACACATGTTGTTTATAATTAGGAAATGGAAGACTATGTCCGTAACTTCTTTATCGCCAGCCACAATGAGATAAACGCTGAACTGTCAGCCGTGATAATGGTGTTAGAAAGGCTGCTGGCAGAAAACAGACAAGCACTGGACGCGGTGCTTAGCCTTGATCCCTCTCCCTTCCGTTGTGATGCCGCCTTAATGCTGGATGATGCGATTCGTACCAAACAGACACTGTTACGAAGTCTACGGAGCATGCGCAGGAATGCCGAGGCAGCAGCACGTGATATTGACAACCGGATGGACACCAGTTTCACCCCGGATGAGTAACCGTTATTTGTAGTTTCATTTTATTTGGTGCTTAAGACACCATCAAGCTTTGAAACTACTAATATTAAATGAATCTATCTTACTTTATAATTGTTTGTTGTCTCCAATTATGGCGCCTAACACCTAACTTGATGACTCTTTTATACACTTTATATTACATACGCCAATTAGCAATGGTAGGTTGATTTGTTTTAAACGCATTACTTTTGGTCATCCTTAATCTCAGATTCTTTACCTATTCACAATAAAAAACAACTTCACGTACATAAACATAATGATAATGTTAGCGTCGGCCAAAGTTCCCCGTACGTGCTTCACGCGGATCCTCTTCGGCCCGGAATTGTTTATAACCCGTCTTTTATAACCCGTAATCCAATTGTTCTAATCCGGCCCACCTTGGTAATAACCCATGATCCATGGGTATTAATTTGCAAAGGGAAACCTATGTGTTTCACGCGGATCGTATTTGGCCCGGGATTATTTATAACCCGTCTTTTATAACCCGTAATCCAATTGTTCTATGGATTAGGAGTAAACGCGGACCCTATTTTCACACGGACGCTATAACCCGTCTCCTATAACCCGTAATCCAGTGGGTCTTACTTTCCTAATTCGTGTTTGTTATGTCTTTAACTGGAAAAGGGTCACTGATGGAGGCCCTTAATTGCCCTGTAACAAAAGGTCGACGATATGCATTTACCTATTGACAGGTTATCAACATGTACATAATAATGGCCTGGTTACCTAGATTGGTCCGTTTGAGAAATGGTTGTTTGTGTCTGTGTTGAAAGCTTTTAGGGTTTTGAATCTAAAGTTATGCGTCCTACTCAGAAAATGTTGGTTATGAAGGTCGTCGATTAAGCCGTAACGAGAGATAGAAATTATGCATTTAATTTGGCCAACTACATGTTACCGAAATGTTCTAAAGAATGACCTAATTACCTTGATTGATCCGATTAGGAAATGGTTCTTTGTGCCTGTGTTGAAACCCTTTAGGGTTTGGAACTCAAACTTGAACCGTGCTGCTGTTGGGTATTTGATGTGTGCTAAACACATCTAATTTTCCTTTGTATATTGTATAATAATTGAGTCAGTTTTGAGTCATTTTGGTTGCCTTTTATCTGTTTTATAGTATTTGAGTTTTAATTAGTTTGTTGAGTCATTTTTTATATTTTAGTGTGAGTTTGAGTCTTTTATTTTTAAGTGTGTTTAATAGGTTAAATGTGATTCAAATGTGCTCAAACTGGTTTATTATGATTGTTGTTAGGTTGACATAATTGCCCGAGGGATGGTATAGCATTTCATCAAAGTTCAAGGGCTAAAGAAGTTTATTATGAAATTAGAGGACGGGTATAGAATTACACATGAGTCGAGAGACTGAATTAGAAATATATGAACATTCATGCTTATTAAAGTTAACATCTAAAGTTATATAATTCAAAAGAAACAAAGTCTACATATGACTTTGACTTTGTGAGTCACGTGGACAACAGAACAAGCACAAAGGGGAAATTGGTGAAAAAAATGTATTTGGGAAAATATATATCACGTGGAGACCATAAAAGCATGGGAGAAAAAATAAATTCTTGGTCAAGAAAGCCACGAAAAGAACAGTTACAAAGATGTTGGGCCGCGGAAGTCTAAACAATTAAATATGAATTTGGGCCTGTTAACACTTGAAGCAAGTCGGTGAAAGAACCAAGGATAACAATTAAAAAAGCGACGGCAGAAAGAATTCAACAATTAATTTCCAGCCGCATAGAGTAACTGTGAGACGATTTTTGGACCGGAGAGAAGGCCAAGGATCGAGGGGAAGCACTCGGGATCAATTCATACGACTATTATCTTTAATTTCGGGTTTTGATTTCTTCCTTGTTTCTTGTAATCAGTTAATCAAACTATGTTTTTGAATCAAGTTTCAGACTTTATTATTTTTCCTATCAAGAATATGATTGTAGGCTAAATCTATTATGCCATCTAGACCGTTATGATGAGTGATTGATGTTTTGACTTTATTCTTGGTTTTGATTGATTGATTGATGCTACGATTCTATTCAATTCCAATAATTGCCATGCTTGATGCATATGTGAGTTATGATCGGATTGTTAATTGACTGTTAATGCTTAATTTACCCGCGAATGTCTTTCGGTTTAGGTAAATTAACCAAAGTAGTTAACTTTAGGGTTGATTGCTAAAGTGTAGTTTAGGGTTACCTTGAACTATTGCATTTTCGGTTGGTTGATTATTTGATTGTAATGTGCTGCTAAACTGAAGACTTAAAAGGTACAGGTTTAACGGGTAGTTGGGTTGGTTAAAGTCTTAGGGTTGCGTTGTCTCAAAAGGAAGCGTCCTAGGGTTTTGTCTAGCTTGCTATTCCGTGTCATTCATGGTAGTTGTTGGTAGCTCCTGTTAGTCTAGGTGCACCTTAGGTATATCCGAGGGTGGCTAGGGTAATTGAAGTGGGAAGGACTTAAAAGGTGAACCCTTGTTCGAGCGTTAGAATCGTTGTCTAGGAAGGACTTAAAAGGTGAACTAGCCACCATCAGATTAGTTAGAGCCGAGGTAAAGTTAAGCATCAATTGCAAGTCTAGGTCTAGGTGGTATATTCTCTTATCATCTGAGCCTCCCCAAAGTTTCCTGTCTTCGTCTGATCGTTCGTTGATTAGGTAATTCTAGTTAATTTAAATCTCAATTCAAAAACCCAAATCAAATTACTCAAAATTTCCCATTCTTAGGTCTAGGTTAATTCTTGTCTAGAATAGTGTCCTTAGGTTCGATAATCCGGTCTTGCCCTAGCTATTCTACTATCCGATAGGTACACTTGCCTTAGGGTTCGGTCTAGTTTAGGTATTTTCGGTAAAATTAGGTGTGTCTAGGTCTAGTTTAGGTCTAGGTTTTTATAGTAGTTTTTAGAGTCGTTCCGAACACATCAAGTTTTTGGCGCCGTTGCCGGGGACACTTGGCAATTGGCAAGATTAACTTAGGTCGTCGTTAGGAAATTTTGAGTCTTTTTGGTCTTTCCGTGTCTAGAGTCTTAGGATTTTCTGCTTTCGAGTCTAGTTCTTAGGTTTAATTTGTTTTCTTAGTCTTCTTCGAGTCATTCCATCGTTTTATGCCACACACTCGTTCACGGGGTCCACCTGAGCTGTCACCACTTTCTGATCCCGACGCGGATATCCGTGAACGATTTCGCCTTCTACGCACCGAGCTAGAGGCATTCATCATTTCCACCGCTCATTCCAAACCATCTTCTTCCACACACACCACACGCGACACCAAACCCATTCCATTTCCCGATCTTTCATCCATGGCGGCACGTCGCACCGTCCACGAGCAGGCTAGCGCCGGAGTCACCGAGGCCCGGTTCGCTATTGCACAGCCTGCTATTGCCAACACCGCAAATTGGCAAGTTCCGTCCCACGTCATCAACGCACTGACGCATTCGATCCAGTTCCATGGACGTGAGGACGAAGATGCACCGATGCATATCTCCAGGTTCACGCGTATCTGCAACACGTTCGGACTCACCGGAGTCGCGAACGACACTATTTATTTGCGTCTTTTTCCATTCTCCCTCACGTCTCGAGCCGCCGAGTGGCTTGAGACGCTTCCGCCTAATTCGATCGCCACCTGGGACGATCTCACCGCCAAATTCCTGAAAAAGTATCATCCTCCAGCTAAGGCTGCGCGTACTCGGGAGGAAATCCACTCATTTCGCATGGATCCCGACGAGCCTTATTCTGTCGCATATGAGCGTTTCAATACTCTTCTGAGCAGATGTCCGCAACACGGGTTGACGGAATGGGCTATCATCGAGAACTTCTATAATGGACTTCCTTATTCGGTTCAAAAAGAGTTTAACATTTCTGCTGGAGGACACATGATGGAGAAGCTCACGGTCGAGGAATGCAAACAACTGTTTGAGAGCTTCGCACTCGCTGAACAGCAGACCCCCGGAGATCGGAGAGCCTCCTTGGCCCCGACTCGATCCCTTGTTCCTTCTACTACCACCCGGGGTGTCAATCACATTGGCTCAGATACCATGTCATCTAGGGAGTTAGAAAACATCTATAAAACCCTAGAGGAAATCAAACTCCATATTAAAGCCAAATGTGAGCTGTGTAGAGGCGCTCACGACACTCGAGACTGCCCGCTTGCTCCCGTTGAGCAAGTGGATTATATTGGAAACCGAAACCAGTTCGGTAATTCGTTCCAGTCTAGGTGGAGGAGTGGCCAAAATTCAGGATGGCGAGAGGGAGGAAATCCACCAGGTTTTCAGCCAAGGTATAATCAGAATGGTGGAGGAGATGCAGGGCCGACGATGAAGGAGATTACGGAGTTGGTGATGAATCAAACGCAGATTCTGCAGCAGATGAACGCGAGGGATGAGGCCACACAGAAGAAGCTAGCGGAGCACGATACTTTACTGAGGAATCAACAGGCTTCGTTCCTTGACTTGCAGCGTTCAGTCGGTGACATAGCGAAGCAGCTGAAGGAGCTCAACAACCGAGGGGGTCAATTTTCCGGTAGTACTTACAAAAACCCCAATGCGTCGGTTAATGCTGTTACCACACGGAGTGGTCGAGTTCTGGAGAGTCCATCACCGGCGGTAGTTGATGAAGAGCCGGTTGATGAGGAGATCGAGATGGAGACGCCGGACGGGAGGGTGCACGAGAGCGTAACGCCAGCAAGTACTGCACCGAACGTCGAGGCTGAGGTAGTCAGAGAGAAGCCGCTGAAATGGGAAGCGGTGAAGGAGAAGAAGAGGGTACGATTCGCGCCGAGACCAATCACAGCCGATGATCTGAAGCAAGTTCCTTATCCAGAGAGGTTAGTTCAGCAGAAGAATGCGCGTGACTACAATCAGTTTTTAGAGCTTCTTAAGCAACTTAGGGTTACTTTACCTTTTACTGATGCTATTAAACAAATGCCTAAGTATGCTAAATTTCTGAAAGATATGTTAACAAATAAGAAGAAGCTTGAAAGTTTTTCAGATGTCACTCTTGATGCTAATTGTTCTGCTGTAGTTCAAAATAAATTGCCTGAAAAATTGACTGATCCTGGTACATTTACAATTCCGTGCTCGTTTGGTGACTTGTCCGTTACTTGTGCTTTAGCTGATCTAGGTGCCTCTATTAATGTGATGCCTTATTCTGTTTTCATGCACCTAGGATTAGGAGAGTTAGAGCCGACTAGGATGACGATTTCCTTAGCGGATAGGTCGGTAGTTAGACCCAAAGGAATAGTGGAAAATGTTCTTGTTCAAATTGATAAATTTTTGTTCCCTATAGACTTTGTGGTAGTTGACTGTGCATACGATGCTAGTTGCCCTCTGATTTTAGGTAGGCCTTTTCTTAGGACTGCCCGTGCTTTAGTGGATGTTTTTGAGGGTACCATAACTTTGAAGGTTGAGAATGAGAGTGTGATGTTTAAGGTGGGTAGAAAAGAGGATAAGGGCCCCGAATCTGTGTGCTTGATAGGTACTTTCATGTCCTTTATAGATTTGGTGGTTGTAGGTAATAGGTTAGAGGATGAGGAGATTGTAGAGGATGAGTGTGGGGAGAACACCGGGGGGTTAGTAGAGGTAATTGATTTAACTGATATCTTTGACCCGTTAGTGAAACCCGGTGAGGTAGCCGAGGAAATAGTTGGTGAAGTTGTGACTGAGGATAAGTGTGGGGAAGATCCTGGGGGGTTAGAGATTTTAGTTGATAAAAGTGATAATTTTGACCCATTAGGAGAACCCGAGAAGTTGGTGATAGTGGAGAGTGAAATGGTGGTTGAGGAGGTAGATAGAAGAGCCACACTTGAGGATTTAGGTACTTTGGATGATAGAATTGTGCTTAGTTCGAGTGTGGGGAGGTTAGATGTGATTGTTGCTACCCATGACCCGGAATTGAGTTTTCTTGGTAAATGTCAATTTCTTCCGGGTAGGTTTAAGCATTGGAAGGTTAGGATGTTGTTGAGAGTGGAAAAGTTAGTTACTTTATGGACTAGGAAGTTGGTAGATGGTTGTGCTGATAGGAACCGGGTGGAATCCGGTAGTTTTGTGTTGAGAGATGTGAAATCGAAGCCTCCGGATGGTTTGGGAGGTTGTGGTTCATTTTTGTGCTAATTGGTGAAAAGCCCGGTGTATATTTTGTATTTTTGTTTTAATTTTCTGCAATTTTTAGTTTTTGTGCCTTTTGCGTCTTTTGGTTTTTGTGTTTTTTTGTGTTTGCAGGAATTCTGGAGATTCAAGATTTGGAGAAGGTAAATGTGCAGGATTTGCTGCAAAAGTTCGTCTAGGGGACCTGGAGGACATGGGAAAAAGAGTTAGAAAAATTTTGGGGTTGCAAAATTTCCAAAACTCTCTGGAAATATCGTTCCAGGCGTATCGCCTGGAGGTAGGCTGGTTATAGGCGATACGCCTGGAGAGTTCAGGCGGGTCCGGTTGTATGCAGTCCTAGGCGTATCGCCTGGGAAATGCAAGGCTGTAGGCTATACGCCTAGGAGAGGTAAGTCAGAAAAACTTTTCAAATTTTTATTTTTATTATTTCTGTTTACCGTCTTGGTGGTGGTTCGCTGCGGCTGATGTGCTGAGTCTCTGGAGTTTCAGGTGAACACGTTTCAACTTGTTTTATTTTATTTATTTTACTTCTGCTTTATTTTTGTTCCATTCCACATTGAGGGCAATGTGTGATTCAAGTGTGGGGATGGGATACTTTCGTATTGAGTCTTGAGTCTTTTATTTTTGGTGTGTTATTGAGTCAGAAAATTTAAAAATTGGAAAAAATTCAAAAATTTGTTCAAAAATGTCCAAGATTCTGGTTGCAGTTAATGGAAAATGATAGTAAACCGGGAATTGATTGTCTAATTGTGCTTGAATGTTAATTAATTGATAATTTGGGCATTGTGATAAGTATGGTGAGAATGGAAAGCATTTCTAGTCTATGATGTGTTGGTAGGCCCAGCTGATCTAGGAGTAGCTTAAATAGCCTATGTGTTTATTGTTGTATAAATATGCTAATCAGTCTGCTAGTGGGTTCCCATTTTAGGAGTGATAGGAATGCTGAAACTGATGATTAGGAGGAAAGAGACCGCTTTAGGCTAGATACTCTTATGTCCTTAGAATTTCAAATGAGCATGTAGTTAATAATTTGGCTAATAAATTAGAGTGAAGGGGCAGAATACTCATGTACGAACTAAGGATAGTATCCCGTGGTAAGTACCTCTGATGATGTTCCGGATCTCGCGGGCAAAATACTCATGTATGATTTCGGGGGTAAGACCTTGTGAAAGAATACCTCTGGTGATGTCCGTTGGTAATTTTAGGTAAAAGTGACCAATTATAAAATAAAAAAAAAAAAAAAAAAAAAAGAAAAAAATTGAAAAAATGAGGAAAGGAAAAAAATGATAAGTTAGAGAATAAATGCTCAAAAGTTGCATATAAATTCATAGTTATTCCTTGGACATCTTAGTATCTGGTTTAAGGGGGGTGGAGAAAAATAAATTTAATCATTAATACCCTTTGCTTTGACTGATTATGATTCGGTAGTAGGTTGAACTAGATCTTTCTTTAGTGGGATCCATTGCGACTGAACTTATATCTGGTAATTTCATAAACACATGGGGGCGAAAGAAAAGGTCGGTGGTTGGGTTTAATCGGATCGAAATATCGGCAATTGTAGTTAGTGTGTTATTACGTTTTGGATTGCGGAATAGTATGGTGGATTGATATATATAAATGTTGAATACTTAGAAGTCAATCTCCTGGTTATGATTCCATTGCAGTATTTTTCGAGGACGAAAAAAGAGTAAGTGTGGGGATGTTTGATGTGTGCTAAACACATCTAATTTTCCTTTGTATATTGTATAATAATTGAGTCAGTTTTGAGTCATTTTGGTTGCCTTTTATCTGTTTTATAGTATTTGAGTTTTAATTAGTTTGTTGAGTCATTTTTTATATTTTAGTGTGAGTTTGAGTCTTTTATTTTTAAGTGTGTTTAATAGGTTAAATGTGATTCAAATGTGCTCAAACTGGTTTATTATGATTGTTGTTAGGTTGACATAATTGCCCGAGGGATGGTATGGCATTTCATCAAAGTTCAAGGGCTAAAGAAGTTTATTATGAAATTAGAGGACGGGTATAGAATTACACATGAGTCGAGAGACTGAATTAGAAATATATGAACATTCATGCTTATTAAAGTTAACATCTAAAGTTATATAATTCAAAAGAAACAAAGTCTACATATGACTTTGACTTTGTGAGTCACGTGGACAACAGAACAAGCACAAAGGGGAAATTGGTGAAAAAAATGTATTTGGGAAAATATATATCACGTGGAGACCATAAAAGCATGGGAGAAAAAATAAATTCTTGGTCAAGAAAGCCACGAAAAGAACAGTTACAAAGATGTTGGGCCGCGGAAGTCTAAACAATTAAATATGAATTTGGGCCTGTTAACACTTGAAGCAAGTCGGTGAAAGAACCAAGGATAACAATTAAAAAAGCGACGGCAGAAAGAATTCAACAATTAATTTCCAGCCGCATAGAGTAACTGTGAGACGATTTTTGGACCGGAGAGAAGGCCAAGGATCGAGGGGAAGCACTCGGGATCAATTCATACGACTATTATCTTTAATTCCGGGTTTTGATTTCTTCCTTGTTTCTTGTAATCAGTTAATCAAACTATGTTTTTGAATCAAGTTTCAGACTTTATTATTTTTCCTATCAAGAATATGATTGTAGGCTAAATCTATTATGCCATCTAGACCGTTATGATGAGTGATTGATGTTTTGACTTTATTCTTGGTTTTGATTGATTGATTGATGCTACGATTCTATTCAATTCCAATAATTGCCATGCTTGATGCATATGTGAGTTATGATCGGATTGTTAATTGACTGTTAATGCTTAATTTACCCGCGAATGTCTTTCGGTTTAGGTAAATTAACCAAAGTAGTTAACTTTAGGGTTGATTGCTAAAGTGTAGTTTAGGGTTACCTTGAACTATTGCATTTTCGGTTGGTTGATTATTTGATTGTAATGTGCTGCTAAACTGAAGACTTAAAAGGTACAGGTTTAACGGGTAGTTGGGTTGGTTAAAGTCTTAGGGTTGCGTTGTCTCAAAAGGAAGCGTCCTAGGGTTTTGTCTAGCTTGCTATTCCGTGTCATTCATGGTAGTTGTTGGTAGCTCCTGTTAGTCTAGGTGCACCTTAGGTATATCCGAGGGTGGCTAGGGTAATTGAAGTGGGAAGGACTTAAAAGGTGAACCCTTGTTCGAGCGTTAGAATCGTTGTCTAGGAAGGACTTAAAAGGTGAACTAGCCACCATCAGATTAGTTAGAGCCGAGGTAAAGTTAAGCATCAATTGCAAGTCTAGGTCTAGGTGGTATATTCTCTTATCATCTGAGCCTCCCCAAAGTTTCCTGTCTTCGTCTGATCGTTCGTTGATTAGGTAATTCTAGTTAATTTAAATCTCAATTCAAAAACCCAAATCAAATTACTCAAAATTTCCCATTCTTAGGTCTAGGTTAATTCTTGTCTAGAATAGTGTCCTTAGGTTCGATAATCCGGTCTTGCCCTAGCTATTCTACTATCCGATAGGTACACTTGCCTTAGGGTTCGGTCTAGTTTAGGTATTTTCGGTAAAATTAGGTGTGTCTAGGTCTAGTTTAGGTCTAGGTTTTTATAGTAGTTTTTAGAGTCGTTCCGAACACATCATATTCGTATTCGTGGATCGTTTTTTTTTCCCCGTAGATGCCATCGCCTTTTAAATCGTGGGAGTAGTGGTTTTGATTCGACGTCTTTCGTGTCGGCTGGAAGCACGCCGTTAGTGTAACTGGAGAACATGGGAATAGGGCTTCATGAATGGGAACTCTTTGTGAATTACAAGTTGGATGTTAGGGTGTTATGTTTCGCCACCGTTGTTCTGTTGGTATAATTTGGTTTTGTAATTTGAACTATTCTGGCCCTCTGATGATTATTATGTGCCCCGTTTCGACCCTTTAGGTTTTTAAAATATTCGATTTTCACCCACATTTAATACATGTAGGTAAAGTGATTCCGTCTAACCGTTTTTAGGGCCGAGCCGTTTTCTCTTCTAACCCAGAGTATTAGAACTCTTAACGGGGCCAAGCCCTATGCGTCGTATCCGTAGTACCCTGCTTTGTCCCTGCCTCCGACAGCTCCAATTGGAGCCCGTTTCTTCAACCAACCCCTGTAATTGGATGTGATGCGAGACAAATTTAGTTTCATCAGTTCTGATAGTTTATTAGTGTATCATCTCAAGGATCAGTGTTATGGACTTAATTTGTTGTTACCTGTGTCTTAATTGTTTAGAGCAGTTGGGCTCCGAATCAAAATGGTTCTTAATGCAGTAACTGTTATCCATTTACTGAGTTATTGATGTTGTCATTTACTATTGCGCTTCTTATTTATTAGATTGTTAACCGTTTTATACACGTTCTATTGTTAATGATTAATGGAGGCATATGTATCGATTCATTGTGTCATCTATATATACCTTACATTATTTTTGTGCTGTATATATCTACTTACTGGAACTGGTTAGCTTTTACAAATTAAGAATCTTAAGCAGGTTAAGAACCTTCTAACGATGTCCAAGGCTGTGGTGGGTGGTGTTATGGAAACAGGTTTGGATGATGGTTTATGTTTTGACCAGCTTGAAGTAGGATCTTCGATGTCTATCGTTGTTATGGTTTGTCGTTCATGGGATTCTGATAATGTGCATGGGAGCTATATCAGTACCGATTATATCTTTTCTGATAGGAATGTTAGTAGATTCCTAACTCTTTGTGTTGTTTATGTTTATTGTTTTGACTGTTTGCTTATCTGTTGTAGATCGTCTTGACGAAAATGTTGTCTTTGATAGGGGGACTCTATTCATGCCACTGCTCGGAGCAACGTTGCTCACTATTTTGTTGATAAGTTGAAGGAAGGTTGTTTGTATCTGTTGAAGAATTTTACTGTTGTGAAGAATAGGCCTGCGTACAGGATCCTAAAGGATAGCCAATATATGATTGAGTTGCAGGGATCTACAGTGTTTAAAAATGTTTCTGTAGATCATGGAGGGTTTGAGCGTTATCCTTTTCAAATAGTTCAGTTTGAGGATCTGGAAGTTACTAATAACAAGTATTTTGTTGGTATGTTCCCACCTTATAACTTATTTTCTTGATTGTCTACTTATAATGTGCCTTTCTCCATGTTCTGCCACTGGTTTTACAGATTTGGTATGTTATTCTTTTGTATGTTTGTCATGCATACTTATACAATAGATGTTTATGGGGTCTCCGTGTGATTATTTTGGTCGATGATATGATCGTCATGTTTATAGTTAATGATAATTATTATGTAAGATGTGCCAATGTTTAAAGGAATTATTAAATCAGTTGTTATTACAATTGGTATTATGATTGTTACTTTCATTTCTTATTACACCCCTTTGTAATATTGGTGTTAGGATATGCATGTAATGTTGAAAACTTAGAATGCTTTGTACCTGTACAATGTTTCCTTTAGAAAGGCCTTAAGGAATTCCCATGTTTGTACAGATGTCATTGGTTATGTTACTACAGCTGATAATGTATCTACCACGTCCATGGGCAGACGGATGCTGGAGTTCAACCTGCGCAATGAACGGTATAGCATGTACATAAGTTATGTATCTACTTTACACGCCATGTATGTTGAGAATTAAATTACTTTTGCAGCGGTGGTCACATGGCAGTGACTTTGTGGGGTAAGCTCGGCGAGTCTTTTATAGCGCAGAAAGCGAAGAAAGCTGGTGTCTACACAGTTATACTGTCTTCAATGACTGTGAAGCAATATCTTGGTATTTTATTTAACCTTTATACCTGTCTGTCCGTTATACATGTTCCCTGTACATAATTTTTACCTCTTTCAGGCTCACTTGGCCTTTCGAGCTCCTCCGCGACTCTTATCATCGATAGCAACAATATACCATTGTTGGAGTCATTCAATGCTTCACTTAGGTAGTCGCTAGGGCAGAACCTTATGCTGAAGTTTTCGTTTGTGTTAATGTTGTAACCTGACAATATGTTCATAAATGTAGGGGGGTTGATCTGCGAGCTGAGACACAGCCAGCTAGGGATGGCCCGCATGCTGTCACAACAATTGCTGAGCTCTTACAGTTGGCTCGGCAGGACAAGTAGAAGGTTTCGATGCTTTCCTATATTTGAAGCAATCTCATTCATCATTTTTATGCTATCCTGACCTCTTGCCTTTCTGGCATTTGTTTGTAACAGGCAGTGGTGTTTAGGAACAGTATTCAGATCACCGGCATCCGGACGAAGAATAGCTGGCTTAATTTTACATGTACCAGTGGACGCTGTAGCAAAGGTGTGACCCGCAAAGACGGGAGTTTCTGGTGTGAGGCGTGTGACAATGCCGTGTACTTTCCGCGGGCGAGGTACGTTCTATGGATTCTCCCTTATATTTTAAGGGGGTCCTATTGTCCTGTGCTTCATTGCATAGCTAATGATCACTTTTGGCCACGTACACACATCCATGACTGTTTTCCTTTCGCTACGATATTCTGGGTTTTCGTTTTTATAACAATGCTATATCAATGGAGATAACAGGTACAGGCTTATGGTTGATGTTAAGGACATGACAGGCAATGTTGTGGTTGTCCTTTTTGACGAAGCGGGCGAGCAGTTGGTGAAGAAGTCAGCAAAAACCCTGCTCGATGAGCAGGAGCAGGTTCGTCTTTCTCTTTTTATTTCACTGTACAATTGTACGCTTTACATTCTTTCCTGTCCTTAATTATGGTGATGGTATTCCAGTCCACAAACAGCGATGATATGGTCCTTCCCGAGGCACTCCGTTGTCAGATTGGAGGCACTTATCTGTTTGAACTTCGATCCCATACATACTACCAGTATGGTGAGTATGAGAGCTTCAATTGCGCCCAGGTTTGTAAACGCAATTTTATTTATTGTTACTAAATTGTATACATAACTGTTTCTCAAGTTAAGTAGTCATTAGTAAGAGTTATGCTGTCAATATGTTCCTACATTACTTGAGACCTGATGTGAGTACTCCTATTAGAATCTTATAGACCAAAACTTTGACGGATGTGTATTCTCTAGGTAGGGTTCAAACTGTGACACTCAATGATCCTATTAAGAATACTACACCCAACGAAACTGTGAGTGTGAATCCTAAAACCACTGTTCCATTCAACACTTTAAAGATACCTTTATTTCCAGGAACTGCTACAGTAGGAACACCTGCTTTGATTACTTATATCTCTGTTATATTAACTGTTCTGTGTTACTCAAACTAACATCTTTTCTACAAACTTTATGTATCTTACTCATTCTTAGATTATGGAAGATTACGTGACAAACTACTTCGTTGCAAGCCACAACGAGATCCTAAGTGAACTCGATGCTGCTATAGAGGTTGTTGAACGACGTCTGGCCGAAAACAGACAAGTGCTCGAGGCTGTCATTGGCTTACATCCGTCTCCATTTCGGTATGCTGCTGCATCAATGCTGAATGATGCTATTCGCACTAAACAGTCACAACTACGCAGGCTCAATAGTCTACGTAGGGATGCGGACGCAGCAAGACTTGACATTTATACCCGTATGGAAGCCAACTTTCCATCAAACAATATGTGACACTATCCGATTCTTCATATAATATTATATTTAATTACAATCACCAGTGTCATGAAACAAATTTACATACATATATAGAAAAATAACACCTAAACGCCGGTTAAAATTCCCCCCCCGGCCGTGCATCGCACGGGCCTGAACACTAGTTTACATAATGATAATTTGGGCTATTAAAAGCATGTTATTTATAATCAATATTGTTAATCAATTAAGGTATATTTGAGATTATAAAGACCTAAACAGTGGCAGTATTGTTTAAGAAGTTTTTATTTTCAATTTTAATTTATGAAGAATTATTTTGCTACCATGAAGAACATTTTAATTCTGTTCTACTTTTTACAATGGGTTTTGTGGGCAGTAGAAGCGGTACCATATGATTATAGTTTTACTAGTGAGGTTAGTGAGTGTTTTTTTGTCACATTTTATACTAATTATTTAAAACTAAACTTGTGTTTTGATTTTTGATTTTTGATTTGCATAATTCAGTAGAATAGAAGAATATGAATTTCATTTTATAATATGTTTGGTTTAATGAATAAAGATAATTCGTGATTATTTTACAGTGTCTAAAAACCCCTAATAAGCCTCAATATGATGGCGGGATAGTCGTGAACCCGGAGCTGAAAGAAGGATTGAAGGGTTGGGCTTCTTTCGGCAACGCAAAACTACAATTGCGAACCGAAGAAAGTGGAAATGAATTTGTCGTTGCTCGTCTACGGAATCAATCGTTCGATAGTGTCTCCCTAGAGTTTTTCCTGGACAAGGAAAAACTCTACACATTATCTGGTATGCATGCATTGTAATTGTGGATTTAAAAAAATATCTATATTAATAAAGTCAAGTTTTGTTATTTTATTTAATTGCAAAGTTAGCGAGAATGCCCCTCTTTTGTGGGGATTTTTGTCGGAAATATATCTATTTCCAACAAACTTCTTTTGTTGGTATTTGTTTATCATAAACCTTCAGTTTTTAATAGCAAATCAACATTCGATCAACAGTACACTTAGAGATGAAACCAATGAGGGTCAAGATCATAAATTGTTAATTATTTTATATATATAAACAATTTGAGTTTGTTAAGATTAAGAAAAATATAATTTTGACCCTTAGTTGCATTAGATAAAGAAGATAAGTTTATAATAAGTTTATAAAAAAGTTCTTCAATTTATTTTTTCTTTCTTTTTTTTTAATTTTAAATATGGTGCAGCTTGGTTGCAAGTAAGCCATGGGGATGCTATTGTGGTTGCTACATTTAAAACACCAACCGGGTTTCACAATGCTGGTTTGACCGAAGCGAAATCCGGTTGCTGGTCCATGCTTAAAGGGGGTCTTACGGTGAACAAGTCTGGTTCGGTCCAGCTCTATTTTCAGGTACACTGTAACATTAACTAGCGGTTAGGGTTCGATCCATAACATGTTCGTTCTAACTAGAAGACCTGTTTGTTTTCTTCGTAGAGTGAAAATCCAACGGTCGATATATGGGTTGATAGTGTTTCATTACAACCCTTCACACAAGAAGAATGGAAATCTCACCAGGATCACAGCATTGAGAAGGTTAAATATATAAAATTTTATAGTTTGTTATTGATGATGGTTTTTGTTTTTAAACGGTCTGGTTCGTCAAGTTTTGACGGAATTTCTAGGCCAACCGGTAACTATGATTTTTAATAATCTAAATCTAAAACGGTTCGTTTTGAGCAGCTTACCGATTCGGGTGATTATTTTTTTAACACTAAACTAGGCATTATGATTTTAAAAGTTCTACTAGAAGGGTACTTACAAAAATGAACAAACAATATTTTATGTATTAAATGTTACGAAAAATAGTAGAAGAAATAAACAGAGAACAAAATAGGCTAAATTGATAATTTATATGTTTATAATTAAAAAAAAACTGTACCTATTATATATGTTGGATTCATATACGTGAAAACTTATATTTTTTTAATATTTTGGCCGTTTTGATTTTCCTGGCAAGATACAAATCCTAGATCAAACCGCATTACTCCTACACCTAACGAATTGGTTGATTTAACTCGATATGGGTGGTTCGGACGATTTTGATGGTTTTTTTTTACCACCCCTAGTGGAAACGACCGTTGAAAAGTAGCGAGGCTCAAACGGCCAAAAGTAGATGGAAACCACAATTTGAAAGTAGGTGGGTCGTGCCGCAAGCCCTACATGCCAATTCTCATTCTATAAGACCTCAAATGGTCATTTAAAAGTAGGGGTTATGACGCAAGCCCTTACTTTAAAAGTTTGTTAGTACAACTCGAAACGGGTAGTAAAAACTGATATATGAGATTAGATTTTCAAACGGTTTGTGTATACCTGTCCTTTTATAAAATGTTATATCCTAATATTCTATTATGCTCATTTTGAATGGTAGATGAGGAGAAGTAAGGTGAAAATCCAAGCACTTAATAGGGAAGGAAAACCTCAAGCAAATAGGACACTAATCATTGCTCAAAAGTTTGCAAGGTTCCCATTTGGATGTGCCATTAACAAGAACATTTTAAGCAACCAAGCCTACAAAAACTGGTTCACTTCAAGATTCAAATACACCACATTTGAAAACGAAATGAAATGGTACACGAACGAAGCGAGACAAAACCAATACGACTACAGCGCGGCTGACGCATTACTTCAGTTTACAAGATCAAATGGGGTTTCGGTTCGAGGCCACAGTGTGTTTTGGGATGACCCCAGGTTTCAACCAAGTTGGGTTCCTAGTCTTGGACCATCACAGCTAGCGGCTGCAGCCACATCTAGAATAAACTCCATCATGCGCAGATACTCGGGTCAAGTCATTGCTTGGGATGTTGTGAATGAGAATGTGCATTATAATTTCTTTGAAAGCAAACTTGGTGTAACAGCATCTTCAAAATTCTACACAGTGGCTAGAGTTTTAGATAGAAAAGCTGCTTTGTTCTTGAATGATTATAATACTATTGAAGAACCTAGTGACGGAGCCTCGTCGCCTGATAGTTACCTATCAAAAATTAGACAGATTCGGGCCGGGGGTTATAACGGGCCCTTATCAATAGGTTTAGAAGGTCATTTCAGAAATGTGAACCTAGCCTACATGAGATCTGCCATTGATAAGATTGCTACTGCAGGATTGCCTATTTGGATCACTGAAGTAGATGTTCAATCTGGTCCGAATCAGGTATGATTTTCGATTTCCATTTAAACGCTTACCTTTTATAAGAGCTTACTAGTAATATGCCACCCCTAAAGTCACATAGTCGTTGGCGAGAATCTTAAACACTTAAGTTGTTTAAAGGTAGGGGACTTATGACATAAGTCCCTAACCTTTAAACAATCGTTAAAGAAAATCTCCAACGACCATTTGAAAATTAGGTGCGTCGTATGATGTAAACCCTAACCTTCAAACGACTTTTAGAGTTTGAATAGAAGTAGGGGTAATGCGAGATTATATTTGGTGGTTTGGAGTTAGTGGGTTTCGTATTTTAATCAAAACGCGCGGGGTCCTAATTTATGATTATTGAAAATTACAGGCACAACTTTTGGATCAAGTTCTAAGAGAAGCTCATGCACATCCATCAGTAAATGGGATAGTTATATGGTCAGCATGGAGTCCACAAGGCTGCTATAGAATGTGTTTAACTGATAACAATTTCAGGAACTTGCCCACAGGTGATGTTGTGGACCGGATCATTCAACAGTTTTTTAATACGGTATTTACCGCAACCACGGATGCTAATGGTTTCTACGAGACTTCACTCGTTCACGGGGATCATGAAGTTTCATTTGCAGACAATGACCAAAGTGAAAAACATTTGAAGTCTCTGACGATCTCTCAGCATTTTAAGGTTGAAGCATCAAAGGACATCAAACATGTCAAAATCTTAGCCTGAGAAGAATTTTTTTCCTTTCTATAATTTTAGAACGAAATAGTGAATAAATAGAAATCTTTGGTGTTACATGCTTGGCATAATGTAATAATGCAATGCAATCAGTTAGAGTTTTACGTTGGTTTTCATTCTCTTAAAAGAAATTATAAGAGTTAATTACACGAATAATCTTGCGGTGTGTTTCTATTACGGTATTAGTGTGTCTTTTCAGAATTATAGGTTTAGTCTCTTACTGTTTGTTAAACGGTAACACACTTGGTCCTTTTCACATTATAATCTGTATTTATTAAGTCTAAGGTAAAATCATAACTATAATTTTGCTTACAATAAAAAGTAACTGATAAGTACCTTGCATTGGAGCTCATGCACAAGTTCACTATTGCATTTAGTTTTAATTGACTTGTCTTTTTATTTATTTATTTATGTTCAAGTCTAGTTATTTTGTTACAGTGGGTCAAATTAGATAGAGGAGTAATGGGTTGTATCCCATGAATCCCTTCAAGTCCATATTTTAGGTAGGTATTTGCTTCTTTGTAATCCTTTTAAAATGAGTAGTCTAAGATGAATGAAGGAAGAAAGTTATTAAAAAAGTCTAAATTTCCCTCTATAATTCTATCTAGATTTCTCTCTATTTTCTTGGCCATTTGATTACCCGATCGATCCATATCAATAACCATTTAAATAACGATATTCACGTTTGAGATTCGGTTACTTACATATAACATGTTGATTATCAAAATGAATAAATATCAGTCAAGTGTGTTAATGCTTTAAATTATTAATTTTTGAGATGACTTAAATCGACTACAGAGTGAAGCAATTTTGCTATGACTCTCCGTTTAAAGATTCTAGAAAGATTTTAGTTTCATCACTATGTTTTAATGGGTGATAGATGACCATTTGAATACGATTTTACTTGAACACATACATATTTTTTTTACGTGAACCAATCACGTTTTAATCGTAACATCATAAGTAACTACGTAACACATTATCACATAACATCATGAAATATAATTATTCAGGTTAATTTACCGACGTCTAGTGACTGGTACACATAACCCTAATTTATAAGGTCAACGTAATTAATAACACCAATGTTCACAAAATATACACAACCATTTCTCTTTAGGTTAAATCAGTAACCACTTGAAAAGTCGGGTTGTCTGAGAGTGTATAAAAAATGGAGGGGTTCCCAGTTAGGATTGAAGCTCCGCCATGCGAAGGTTTCGTAGAAACTATTCATAGGAGCGGACACTACATTGCTGCTCCATCCACCAAACATTGTTGCAAATAGCAGGGTATAGAGTAGAGAAAGGTAGAGGACCCCCAAATGGCTGGATTGGAATTGGAAAGAAACCTGGTTGCGACGCTTGAAGTATAGGGATATCCCCCTGCGGGAAGGGTGGAAGAACAAACAGTGGGATGATATAGGCTTGGCTTCCCACGGAGCGGCGGATACCGAAGAAGTCGGGGGAACTACAAAAGTGGTTGTTATTAATGGGGAAATGGTATGGCCCTTGGGCTGCGGCAACGGAGGAACAGGTGGGCGCCGACCGAGATTAAGGTGGCGTTTGGTTCACGGAATGTAATGTAATTGGATTTGTAAAGTTTTCCTTTTAAAGTTGTGTTTAAGTTGGGTAAGGAAGGGGTTTGAAATACAATGAATTCCTTTAATCAATGGAATCTAGAAATCCTTCACTTTAACGAAGGAAAGTTACATGACCTCAAATTACATTGATTAAAGGAATTCATTGTATTCCAAACTCCTTCCTTACCCAACTTAAGCACAAATTTAAAAGAAAAACTTTACAATTCCAATTACATTACATTCCGTGAACCAAACGCCACCTAAATGTATCATCCTGAGTGACCCGATTACTCCCCTAAAGGTGGTAACATTGCAGAATGCGAAGCACCGATGTAGCTAGTGCCCCTAGACGGTTGAAATACCGACAAGAACACCAGAATTATAATTACTGATGGTTGATGAACTGGAGTGGAAGTGGTGATATGAGCATACCACGAAGGTGAAGCAAGGTGCTGCTCATCATCGCTAGAGGTAAAGTGGACTCCTTCTTCAAATGTGATCGCCATCACCTCTGAATCAAAGAGAGAAGGTACTTGTGAGTTTGATCGGATGACGCCAATGAAATTAACAAATGTAACAGGTTACTATTCTTTTCTTCATGAGTACATAGCCTTTTCTATTTAGTACAAAGGCCCTGTATATACGACTTCATCATGAGGTTTCTCTAACTTCCTTGAAAACTACGTACTTCCTAGGACGCGTGTCACACCAAGGTTGCCCCTTCATGAATATTTTGTGGTTCTCTGGGCGGGACCACATCTTAACAAACTTCAAAGAGCATTATCATGGGCCTTTGGGTATGTGTATTAGGTTAGAGCCCGGATCCAACTCCTATCATACCTCTTCAAAAAGTAATTCACGTTGACCTTAGGATGACATTAGCGTGAGCCTTTAGGTATGCGTAATACGTTTGAACCCGGGTCCAACTTCTATCGTACCTCTTCAAAAAGTAATTCACGTTGACTTTCAAATTGAACTCACATTCAAATTTATATAGTTAGTTTTAATATTTTTAATGACATCTCAAAACATAAACAACAAGGTTCAAAGATGGGCTAAAAGTTGGAAAAGTATAAGTTTGTCACTGACTACTTAACTATTTACGCCTCTTTCATACTTGTAACCTTTTCTTTCTATATTTAACTAATACCAAAGTAGTTTAACATTATTTGTTAAGTTTATCTTAAAAATAAAACTGGATTCAAACTTGCCATAGTTTCAGTATTATGGTAACACTATGTGGATCATTACTCAAAGATAATTAAGCATTTATCTTTGTATCAAGGTTTCGGTTACATGTTAAAACTTAAAAGTCTATGAATCGGTAATAATAATAATAAAGATCATGAAGAAAATTTTCTAAAATGAACTCAAAATATATGTGATCAAACTAAATCTACATCATTCGGTAATTATATACATTTAATATGTATATTATATGTCAAATTAGTTAAGTTAATGATACAAACTAAGTTAACATTCCATTTACATAATGATAATTTGGGCTATTAAAAGCATGTTATTTATAATCAATATTGTTAATCAATTAAGGTATATTTGAGATTATAAAGACCTAAACAGTGGCAGTATTGTTTAAGAAGTTTTTATTTTCAATTTTAATTTATGAAGAATTATTTTGCTACCATGAAGAACATTTTAATTCTGTTCTACTTTTTACAATGGGTTTTGTGGGCAGTAGAAGCGGTACCATATGATTATAGTTTTACTAGTGAGGTTAGTGAGTGTTTTTTGTCACATTTTATACTAATTATTTAAAACTAAACTTGTGTTTTGATTTTTGATTTTTGATTTGCATAATTCAGTAGAATAGAAGAATATGAATTTCATTTTATAATATGTTTGGTTTAATGAATAAAGATAATTCGTGATTATTTTACAGTGTCTAAAAACCCCTAATAAGCCTCAATATGATGGCGGGATAGTCGTGAACCCGGAGCTGAAAGAAGGATTGAAGGGTTGGGCTTCTTTCGGCAACGCAAAACTACAATTGCGAACCGAAGAAAGTGGAAATGAATTTGTCGTTGCTCGTCTACGGAATCAATCGTTCGATAGTGTCTCCCAAGAGTTTTTCCTGGACAAGGAAAAACTCTACACATTATCTGGTATGCATGCATTGTAATTGTGGATTTAAAAAAATATCTATATTAATAAAGTCAAGTTTTGTTATTTTATTTAATTGCAAAGTTAGCGAGAATGCCCCTCTTTTGTGGGAATTTTTGTCGGAAATATATCTATTTCCAACAAACTTCTTTTGTTGGTATTTGTTTATCATAAACCTTCAGTTTTTAATAGCAAATCAACATTCGATCAACAGTACACTTAGAGATGAAACCAATGAGGGTCAAGATCATAAATTGTTAATTATTTTATATATATAAACAATTTGAGTTTGTTAAGATTAAGAAAAATATAATTTTGACCCTTAGTTGCATTAGATAAAGAAGATAAGTTTATAATAAGTTTATAAAAAAGTTCTTCAATTTCTTTTTTCTTTCTTTTTTTTTTAATTTTAAATATGGTGCAGCTTGGTTGCAAGTAAGCCATGGGGATGCTATTGTGGTTGCTACATTTAAAACACCAACAGGGTTTCACAATGCTGGTTCGACCGAAGCGAAATCCGGTTGCTGGTCCATGCTTAAAGGGGGTCTTACGGTGAACAAGTCTGGTTCGGTCCAGCTCTATTTTCAGGTACACTATAACATTAACTAGCGGTTAGGGTTCGATCCATAACATGTTCGTTCTAACTAGAAGACCTGTTTGTTTTCTTCGTAGAGTGAAAATCCAACGGTCGATATATGGGTTGATAGTGTTTCATTACAACCCTTCACACAAGAAGAATGGAAATCTCACCAGGATCACAGCATTGAGAAGGTTAAATATATAAAATTTCATAGTTTGTTATTGATGATGGTTTTTGTTTTTAAACGGTCTGGTTCGTCAAGTTTTGACGGAATTTCTAGGCCAAACCGGTAACTATGATTTTTAATAATCTAAATCTAAAACGGTTCGTTTTGAGCAGCTTACCGATTCGGGTGATTATTTTTTTAACACTAAACTAGGCATTATGATTTTAAAAGTTCTACTAGAAGGGTACTTACAAAAATGAACAAACAATATTTTATGTATTAAATGTTACGAAAAATAGTAGAAGAAATAAACAGAGAACAAAATAGGCTAAATTGATAATTTATATGTTTATAATTAAAAAAAACTGTACCTATTATATATGTTGGATTCATATACGTGAAAACTTATATTTTTTTAATATTTTGGCCGTTTTGATTTTCCTGGCAAGATACAAATCCTAGATCAAACCGCATTACTCCTACACCTAACGAATTGGTTGATTTAACTCGATATGGGTGGTTCGGACGATTTTGATGGTTTTTTTTTACCACCCCTAGTGGAAACGACCGTTGAAAAGTAGCGAGGCTCAAACGGCCAAAAGTAGATGGAAACCACAATTTGAAAGTAGGTGGGTCGTGCCGCAAGCCCTACATGCCAATTCTCATTCTATAAGACCTCAAATGGTCATTTAAAAGTAGGGGTTATGACGCAAGCCCTTACTTTAAAAGTTTGTTAGTACAACTCGAAACGGGTAGTAAAAACTGATATATGAGATTAGATTTTCAAACGGTTTGTGTATACCTGTCCTTTTATAAAATGTTATATCCTAATATTCTATTATGCTCATTTTGAATGGTAGATGAGGAGAAGTAAGGTGAAAATCCAAGCACTTAATAGGGAAGGAAAACCTCAAGCAAATAGGACACTAATCATTGCTCAAAAGTTTGCAAGGTTCCCATTTGGATGTGCCATTAACAAGAACATTTTAAGCAACCAAGCCTACAAAAACTGGTTCACTTCAAGATTCAAATACACCACATTTGAAAACGAAATGAAATGGTACACGAACGAAGCGAGACAAAACCAATACGACTACAGCGCGGCTGACGCATTACTTCAGTTTACAAGATCAAATGGGGTTTCGGTTCGAGGCCACAGTGTGTTTTGGGATGACCCCAGGTTTCAACCAAGTTGGGTTCCTAGTCTTGGACCATCACAGCTAGCGGCTGCAGCCACATCTAGAATAAACTCCATCATGCGCAGATACTCGGGTCAAGTCATTGCTTGGGATGTTGTGAATGAGAATGTGCATTATAATTTCTTTGAAAGCAAACTTGGTGTAACAGCATCTTCAAAATTCTACACAGTGGCTAGAGTTTTAGATAGAAAAGCTGCTTTGTTCTTGAATGATTATAATACTATTGAAGAACCTAGTGACGGAGCCTCGTCGCCTGATAGTTACCTATCAAAAATTAGACAGATTCGGGCCGGGGGTTATAACGGGCCCTTATCAATAGGTTTAGAAGGTCATTTCAGAAATGTGAACCTAGCCTACATGAGATCTGCCATTGATAAGATTGCTACTGCAGGATTGCCTATTTGGATCACTGAAGTAGATGTTCAATCTGGTCCGAATCAGGTATGATTTTCGATTTCCATTTAAACGCTTACCTTTTATAAGAGCTTACTAGTAATATGCCACCCCTAAAGTCACATAGTCGTTGGCGAGAATCTTAAACACTTAAGTTGTTTAAAGGTAGGGGACTTATGACATAAGTCCCTAACCTTTAAACAATCGTTAAAGAAAATCTCCAACGACCATTTGAAAATTAGGTGCGTCGTATGATGTAAACCCTAACCTTCAAACGACTTTTAGAGTTTGAATAGAAGTAGGGGTAATGCGAGATTATATTTGGTGGTTTGGAGTTAGTGGGTTTCGTATTTTAATCAAAACGCGCGGGGTCCTAATTTATGATTATTGAAAATTACAGGCACAACTTTTGGATCAAGTTCTAAGAGAAGCTCATGCACATCCATCAGTAAATGGGATAGTTATATGGTCAGCATGGAGTCCACAAGGCTGCTATAGAATGTGTTTAACTGATAACAATTTCAGGAACTTGCCCACAGGTGATGTTGTGGACCGGATCATTCAACAGTTTTTTAATACGGTATTTACCGCAACCACGGATGCTAATGGTTTCTACGAGACTTCACTCGTTCACGGGGATTATGAAGTTTCATTTGCAGACAATGACCAAAGTGAAAAACATTTGAAGTCTCTGACGATCTCTCAGCATTTTAAGGTTGAAGCATCAAAGGACATCAAACATGTCAAAATCTTAGCCTGAGAAGAATTTTTTTCCTTTCTATAATTTTAGAACAAAATAATGAATAAATAGAAATCTTAGGTGTTACATGCTTGGCATAATGTAATAATGCAATGCAATCAGTTAGAGTTTTACGTTGGTTGTCATTCTCTTAAAAGAAATTATAAGAGTTAATTACACGAATAATCTTGCGGTGTGTTTCTATTACGGTATTAGTGTGTCTTTTCAGAATTATAGGTTTAGTCTCTTACTGTTTGTTAAACGGTAACATACTTGGTCCTTTTCACATTATAATCTGTATTTATTAAGTCTAAGGTAAAATCATAACTATAATTTTGCTTACAATAAAAAGTAACTGATAAGTACCTTGCATTGGAGCTCATGCACAAGTTCACTATTGCATTTAGTTTTAATTGACTTGTCTTTTTATTTATTTATTTATGTTCAAGTCTAGTTATTTTGTTACGTGATCAGTGGGTCAAATTAGATAGAGGAGTAATGGGTTGTTTCCCATGAATCCCTTCAAGTCCATATTTTAGGTAGTTATTTGCTTCTTTGTAATCCTTTTAAAATGAGTAGTCTAAGATGAATGAAGGATATGCAGAAAGTTATTAAAAAAGTCTAAATTTCCCTCTATAATTCTATCTAGATTTCTCTCTATTTTCTTGGCCATTTGATTACCCGATCGATCCACATCAATAACCATTTAAATAACGATATTCACGTTTGAGATTCAGTTACTTACATATAACATGTTGATTATCAAAATGAATAAATATCAGTCAAGTGTGTTAATGCTTTAAATTATTAATTTTTGAGATGACTTAAATCGACTACAGAGTGAAGCAATTTTGCTATGACTCTCCGTTTAAAGATTCTAGAAAGATTTTAGTTTCATCACTATGTTTTAATGGGTGATAGATGACCATTTGAATACGATTTTACTTGAACACATACATATTTTTTTTACGTGAACCAATCACGTTTTAATCGTAACATCATAAGTAACTACGTAACACATTATCACATAACATCATGAAATATAATTATTCAGGTTAATTTACCAACGTCTAGTGACTGGTACACATAACCCTAATTTATAAGGTCAACGTAATTAATAACACCAATGTTCACAAAATATACACAACCATTTCTCTTTAGGTTAAATCAGTAACCACTTGAAAAGTCGGGTTGTCTGAGAGTGTATAAAAAATGGAAGGGTTCCCAGTTAGGATTGAAGCTCCGCCATGCGAAGGTTTCGGAGAAACTATTCATAGGAGCGGACACTACATTGCTGCTCCATCCACCAAACATTGTCGCAAATAGCAGGGTATA
>JBCNJP010000025.1:83056412-83073428 GCA_039602395.1 Deinandra increscens subsp. villosa | reverse complement strand
TTTAACTTTACTACTTTCGTTTTTAGTATATTTTTATAGTTTATATTTTCACTACAAGACTTTTAGACTTTTATGTTTTATACCCCTTAACTTTTTTACCCTCTAACTTTTAAAGTTTTTTTTTTGTCTTAAATTTTGTTATCTTCTACTTTGGCCACGAAACTTTTCAACTTTCGTTTTTAGTATACTTTTATAGTTTTATACTTTCACCACGAGACTTTTAGACTTTTACGTTTTATACCAATATACCACTTAACTTAGTATATTTTTTATATTTGTATACTTACAACACAAGACTTTTAGACTTTTACGTTTTATACTCCTTAATTTTTTAACCCTCTAACTTTTAATGAATTTTCTTTTGTTTTGAATTTTTGTCTTTTATTTTGACCATGAAACTTTTAATTTTTCTACTTTCTCTTTTAGTATACTTCTATAGTTTTATACTTTCACTACGAGACTTTTAAAATTTTACGTTTTATACCACTTAACTTTTTTACTTTCGTTCAGTATACAAATTCAACCCCGCAGCAACGTGCGGGAGGGTAAACATCTCGTTACTAGATAATAAAAATTCATATTGCCATAGTTCTTAAATTTGGACGAACTCAACTCTAGTTTAATAACCTAATATTCAACCCGTGTATTACACGGGTTACTAACTTAGTACTGAATATAAGGTTAAATAAGGGTATATTAGTAATTTTTGAATATAAGGTTAAATAAGGGTATATTAGTAATTTTTCTTTCAAATAGCCAAATGGAGTTTCAAAATCCAAGATTTCTTGGCTTTTTAGGTTAATAAAGAAACATCTTTCTCCAAAAGTTGTTTTAAAAAGTGCTTTTGCACTATCCAAACATTTATTTTAACTTATTGGTTTTTTAAAAAGCCAATAAGTCAATAAGTTGGTTTGTAATGGTTAGCCAAACATGCACTATGTTGCGTTTTACCATGGACTCGTGGAGTGTTACCTCGGTAAAAATAGACGTTTGAGGATACAACAATATTCAACTATACGGGAAACAATAAAATATACGGTCATGTTTGTATATTTTTTTTTAAATTGAATAGAGGTTATATCTAATTTAGTCAGACGTATTTAGATGTAAAGCCGTTTTTTTTTTCAGTTATTAAGAGGTTTAACATCTTAGTGGCGTCTTAACCATCAAGACTTTTTAAAACATCTTAGAACCTCTTAACCCTAAAAAAGAGTTGTTCGTTCTCCGACGACTAATATTCATCTCTGGTCTCCACCTCTTAATGATTCAGTTTTCATAATTTGTACCACCTCTTAACATTCAGAAGTAGTATTCAGATTCAGACATAAATCTTTTAAAAAACAAACAGGACCTAAGTAAACTTAACAAAAAGTTACAGTCCATTTGAAATTTTTATAAATCACAAGATTTAGTCTATAATAGGTCTCACACAAGACTAGAGTGATGGTACTAGGCTAAGACCCATGTCGAAACAAGTGTAGTCCAAACTTCAAGTTTCAAAACTCATACCAAACTTTAAAACCGTGTTCCCGAGTTCATTTTAGGAGGGAAAAGAAAGGAAAGGGAAGGAAGTCTAAAAAATTTCGTGTTCCTGAGTTTCACTTAAGGAGAGAAAGGGAGGGAAAAGAAGGGAAAATTAGTTCATTTTCTATTGTTTTTCTTTCCTTCCAAATCCGAAGGATTTGGAAGGAAAGTAATCACTCCCCTTCTCTTCCTTTCTCTTCCTTTCTCTTCTTTTCATTTCTCTTCGTTTCATTTCTCTTCTCTTCTTTCCCCTCTTTAAGTATACTCGGGAACACAACGTAAAAATGCAAAAACTTATATCTTCAATGTGTACTCCATAAAAAATCTCATACCATGTACATCGTTTACATGTATAACGAGCTTAAATAGCTGGTGAGTCATCATAATAATTAAAAAAAGTTCATTATAAATATGAATGTGTTAAAAATATATTAGTGTTAAAGTCAAATCGCATTCAAAAGGTCATCCATCACCCATTATAACACAATGACAGAACTAGGATCTTTAAATTGAGAGTCGTAACAAAATTGCTTCATACTCTCTAGTCTTTTCGCTTTAAGTCATCTTAAATATTAATCAAATTTAAAGCATTAAAACCCTTGACTAATATTGATTCATTTTGATAATCAACATGCTATATGTAAGTAATTGAATCTCAAACGTGAATATCATTCTTTAAATGGTTACTTTTTATTGCAAGTAAAATGATAACTATGATTTTACCTTGACTTAATAAATCGAGATTTCAATGGGAAAATGACCAAATACGTTATTACCGCAATAGAACACACCACAAGATTATTCTTGTAATTAACTTTTATAATTTCTTTTAAGAGGTTAACAACCAACATAAAACATTAAAATTATAATTGATTACATTGCATTATTGCATTGCGCCACTTTAAGCATGTAACCCCCTAACACATTTCTATTTATTCATCATTTATTCTAAAATTATGGAAGAAAAAAAATCTTGTCAGGCTAAGATTTTGACATGTTTGATGTTCTTTGATGCTTCAACCTTAAAATGCTGAGACATCCTCGGAGACTTCATATGTTTTTCACTTAGGTCATTGTCTGCAAATGAAACTTCATAATCCCCGTGAACCAGTGAAGTCTCGTAGAAACCATTAGCATCCGTGGTTGCGGTAAATACCCTGTTAAAAAACTGTTGAATGATCCTGTCCACAACATCACCTGTGGGCAAGTTCCTGAAATTGTTATCAGTTAAACACATTCTGTAGCAGCCTTGTGGACTCCATGCTGACCATATAATTATCCCGTTTACTGATGGATGTGCATGAGCTTCTCTTAGAACTTGATCCAAAAGTTGAGCCTGTAATTTTCAATAATCGCAAATTAGGACCCCACGCGTTTTGATTAAAATACGAGACCCGCTAACTCCAAACCACCAAATCTAGACTCACACTACCCCTACGCTCAATTCAAACTCAAACAACCGTTAACTTTTAAATGGTCGTTTGAGATTTTGCCTAACGGTCGTTTGAAGGTTAGGGACCTATGTCATAAGTCCCCTACCTTAAAACAACCGTTTAAGATTCTCGTCAAATGGTCGTTTGATTTTGGGATGGTGTATTATCAGTAAGCCCCTATAAAATGTAAGCATTTGAATCGACATCGAAAAACATACCTGATTTGCTCCAGATTGAACATCTACTTCGGTGATCCAAATAGGCAGTCCTGTAGTAGCAAGCTTATCAATGGCAGATCTCATGTAAGCTAGGTTCACATTTCTGAAATGACCTTCTAACCCTACTGATAAGGGACCGTTATAACCCCCAGCTCGTATCTGTGTAATTTTTTATATGTAACTATCAGGCGACGAGGCTCGGTCACCAGGTTCTTCGATAGTATTATAATCATTCAAGAATAGAGAAGCTTTTCTATCTAAAACTCTAGCCACTGTGTAGAATTTTGAAGATGCTGTCGCACCAAGTTTGCTTTCAAAGAAATTATAATGCACATTCTCGTTCACAACATCCCAAGCAATGACTTGGCCCGAGTATCTGCGCATGATGGAGTTTATTCTAGCTGTGGCTGCAGCCGCTAGTTGTGATGGTCCAAGACTAGGAACCCAACTTGGTTGAAACCTGGGGTCATCCCAGAACACACTGTGGCCTCGAACCGAAACCCCATTTGATCTTGTGAACTGAAGTAATGCGTCAGCCGCGCTGTAGTCGTATTGGTTTTGTCTCGCTTCGTTCGCGTACCATTTCATTTCGTTTTCAAATGTGGTGTATTTGAATCTTGAAGTGAACCAGTTTTTGTAGGCTTGGTTGCTTAAAATGTTCTTGTTAATGGCACATCCGAATGGAAACCTTGCAAACTTTTGAGCAATGATTAGTGTTCTATTTGCTTGAGGTTTTCCTTCACTATTAACTGTGTGGATTTTCACCTTACTTCTTCTCATCTACCATTCAAAATAAGCATAATAGAATATTAGGATATAACCTTTTATAAAAGGACAAGTATACACACACCGTTTGAAAATCTAATCTCATATATCACTTTTTAATACCCGTTTCGAGTTGTACTAAACGAACTTTTAAGCTTAGGCCTTGCGTCATAACCCATACTTTTAAATGACCATTTGAGGTCTAGCTTATAGAATGAGCATTGGCATGTAGGGATTGCGGCACGACCCACCTACTTTTAAATTGTGGTTTTCATCTACTTTTGGCCGTTTGAGCCTCGCTACTTTTAAACGGCCCTTTCCACTAGGGGTGGTAAAAATACCATCAAAACCATCCGAACCACCCACATCAAGTTAAATCAACCAATTCGATAGGTGTAGGAGTAATGCAGTTTGATCTACTATTTGCATCTTGCTAGAAAACCAAAACGGCCAAAATATTAAATAATTAAAAAAAATAAAATAAATTTTTACGTATATGAATCCAACATATATAATAGGTACAATTTTTTTAATTATAAACATATAAATTATCAATTTAGCCCATTTTGTTCTCTGTTTATTTCTTCTACTATTTTTCGTAACATTTAATACTTAAAGAATTGTTTGTTATTTTTGTAAGTACCCTTCTAGTAGAACTTTTAAAATATCATAATGTCTAGTTTAGTGTTCAAAAAAATAATCACCTGAATCGGTAAGCTGCTCAAAACGAACCGTTTTAGATTTAGATTTTTAAAAATCATAGTTACCGGTTTGGCCTAGAAATTCCGTCAATACTGGACGAACCAGACCGTTTAAAAACAAAAACCATCATCAATAACAAACTATAAAATTTTATATATTTAACCTTCTCAATGCTGTGATCCTGATGAGATTTCCATTCTTCTTGGGTGAAGGGTTGTAATGAAACACTATCAACCCATATATCGACCGTTGGATTTTCACTCTAAGAAGAAAACAAACAGATCTTCTAGTTAGAACGAACACGTTATGGATCAAACCCTGACCGCTAGTTAATGCTACAGTGTACCTGAAAATAGAGTTGGACCGAACCAGACTTGTTCACCATAAGACCCCCTTTAAGCATGGACCAGCAACCGGATTTCGCTTCGGTCGAACCAGCATTGTGATACCCTGTTGGTGTTTTAAATGTAGCAACCACAATAGCATCCCCATGGCTTACTTGCAACCAAGCTGCATCATATTAAAAATAAAAAAAAAGGAAAAGAAAGAAAAAATAAATTGAAGAACTTCTTATAAACTTATTATAAACTTATCTTCTTTATCTAATGCAACTAAGGGTCAAAATTATATTTTTCTTAATCTTAACAAACTCAATTTTTTTATATATATAAAATAATTAACAATTTATGATCTTGTCCCTCAGTGGTTCCATCTCTAAGTGTACTGTCGATGATCGAATGTCGATTCGCTATTCAAAACTGAAGTTTTCTGATAAACAAATACCAACAAAAGAAGTTTGTCGGAAATAGATATATTTCCGACAAATGTCCCCACAAAAGAGGGGCATTGTCACTAACTTTGCGATAAAATAAAATAACAAAACTTGACTTCATTATAAATATTTTTTTATATCCACAATCACAATGCATGCATACCAGATAATGTATAGAGTTTTTCCTTGTCCAGGAAAAACTCTTGGGAGACACTATCGAACGATTGATTACGTAGACGAGCAACGACGAATTCGTTTCCAGTTTCTTCGGTTCGCCATTGTAGTTTTGCGGTGCCGAAATTAGCCCAACCTTTCAATCCTTCTTTCAGCTCCGGGTTCACAACTATCCCGCCATCATATTGAGGCTTATTAGGGGTTTTTAAGCACTGTAAAATGATCACAAATTATCTTTATTCGTTTAACCAAAAACATATTAAGAAATAAAATTCATATTCTTCTATTTTATTGAATTATATTAATAAAACACGAGTTTAGTTTTAAATAATAAGTATAAATGTGATCTAAAAACACTCACTTACCTCACTAGTAAAACTATAATCATATGGTACCGCTTCTACCGCCCACAAAACCCATTGTAAAAAATAGAACACAATTAAAATGATCTTCATGGTAGCAAAATAATATTCTTCAGAAATTAAAAGTGAAAATAAAAACTTGTTGAGCAATACTGCCACTGTTTAGGTTTTTATAAGCTCAAATATATAACTTAACTGATTAACAATATTGATTATAAATATCACATGCCTTTAATGGACCAAATTATCATTATGTAAATGGAATGTTAACTTAGTTTGTTCTTTAACTTAACTTATTTGATATATAATACACATATTTAATGTATATAATTGCTGAATGATGTAGATTTAATTTGATCACATATATTTTGAGTTCATTTTAGAAAATTTTCTTCATGATCTTTATTATTATTACCGATTCATAGACTTTTAACATGTAACCGAAACCTTGGTACAAAGATAAATGCATAATTATCTTTGAGTAATGATCCACATAGTGTTACCATAATACTGAAACTATTTTTGGCAAGTTTGAATACACTTTTGTTTTTAAGATAAACTTAACAAATAATGTTAAACTACTTTGGTATTAATTAAATAGAATGAAAAGGTTACAAGACTTATACTTTTCCAAATTCTAGCCGATCTTTTAACCTTATTGTTTATTTTTCGAGATGTCATTAAAAATGTTAAAACTAACCTATATAATTATATACTATATAAATTTGAATGTGGGTTAAATGTTAAAACTAACCTATAAAATTATATACTATATAAATTTGAATGTGCGTTAAATTTGAAGGTCAACGTGAATTACTTTTTGAAGGTGTACGATAGGAGTTCGACCCGGGCTCTAACCTAATACCCATACCCAAAGGCTCATGATAATACCCTTTGAAGTTTGTTAAGATGTAGTCCCGCTCAGGAGATCACAAAATATTAATGAAGGGCCAACCTTGGGGTGACACGTGTCTCAGAAGAGGGGTGAAAGCTTTATCCACCAATGAGAAGAGAGAAGTAGTTTTCAAGGAAGTTAGAGAAACTTCACCATAACTCGTATATATATGGCCTTTGTACTAAATAGAAAAGGCTCTGGTACTCACGAAGAAAAGAATAGTAACCTACTACATTTGTTAATTTTCATTGGCGTCATCCCGATCAAACTCACAAGTTCAGTGGTGATGGCGATCACATTTGAAGAAGGAGTCCACTTCACCTTTAGCGATGATGAGCAGCACCCTGCTTCACCTCCGTGGTATGCTCATATCACCACTTCCACTCCAGTTCATCAGCCATCGGTAATTCTGGTGTCCTTGTCCCTATTTCAACCGTCTAGGGGCACTAGCTACATTGGTGTTTCGCATTCTGCAATTTTACCACCTTTAGGGGAGTAATAATTCATTTAATCTCGAACGGCGCCTACCTGCTCCTCCCTTACCGCAGCCTGGGGGCCATACCATTTCCCCATCAGTAACAACCACTTCTGTAGTTCCCCCTGACTTCTTCGGTATCCGCCGCTCCATGGGGAAACCAAGCCTATTTCATCCCACCGTTTGCTCGTCCACCCTTCCCGCAGGGGATATCCTTGTACTTCAAGCCCCGAAACCACGTTTCGTTCCAATTCCGATCCAGCCATTCGGGGGTCCTCTACCTTTCTGTACTCCATACCCAGCTATTTGCTGCAATGATTGGTGGATGGAGCAACAATGTAGCGTCCGCTCCTATGAACAGTTATCCGAGACCTTTGCATGGCGGAGCTTCAATCCCAACTGGGAACCCCTCCATCTTTTTATACACCGTCAACCATGTCTCCTGTGGTGTGACAACCCGAATTTTCAGGTGGTTACCGATTTAACCTAAACCGAAATTGTTGTGTATATTTTTGTGAACACTGGTGTTATTAATTACGTTGACCTTATATATTAGGATTTTGTGTAACAGTCACTAGACGAGCAATACACTTGAGTCTAGATATTAAAAAATTAACTTGAACAATTAAATTTCATGACTTTATGTGATAATGTGTCACGTAGTTACTTATTATGTTACGATTAAAACGTTATTGGTTTCACGTAAAAAATATGTTTGTGTTCAAGTTAAAATGTTAAATCGTATTCAAATGGTCATCCATCACCCATTATAACATTGTGATGAAACTAGAATCTTTTAACTGAGTCATAACAAAATTGCTTCACTTATAGTCGTTTTAAGTCATCTCAAATATTAATCAAATTTAAAGCATTTAACACCCTTGACTAATATTGATTCATTTTCATAATCAACATGATTTTTTTTAACGGTCAACGAATGTCTCGGAAAACCCGTGGACTATTTACACCAGTTGAGCTCATTACATGGAAAATCTACCTCCGCGAGCGGCCGGGTAGTAAAACCTGGGAGCTCAGGGATCGAACTTGTGACCTTACAGTCCCAAGTCTCCCCTCATCGTCAATGCCCTTCCAAAGTGTTGCCCGTAAGAATCGAACATGTGTCTCAAGTAGAGAACATAAGCTTTTTACCACTACACCACAATGGAAGTTGCTGATAATCAACATGTTATATGTAAGTAACTGAATCTCAAACGTTAATATCGTTATTTAAATGGTTACTTTTTATTGCAAGTAAAATGATAGTTATGATTTTACCTTAGACTAATACCGTAATAGAAACACACCGCAAGATTATTTGTGTAATTAACTCTTATAATTTATTTTAAGAGATTAACAAACAACATAAAACTATAACTGATTACATTGAATTATTGCATTACGCCACTTTAAGCATGTAACCACCTAACAGATTTCTATTTATTCATCATTTGTTCTAAAATTATAGAAAGAAAAAAAAACTTCTCAGGCAAAGATTTTGAAATGTTTGATGTCCTTTGATGCTTCAACCTTAAAATGCTGAGCCATCCTCGGAGACTTCATATGTTTTTCACTTAGGTCATTGTCTGCAAATGAAACTTCATAATCCCCGTGAATAAGTGAAGTCTCATAGAAACCATTAGCATCCGTGGTTGCGATAAATACTGTGTTAAAAAACTGTTGAATGATCCTATCCACAACATCACCTGTGGGCAAGTTCCTGAAATTGTTATCAGTTAAACACATTCTATAGCAGCCTTGTGGACTCCATGCTGACCATATAACTATCCCATTTACTGAAGGATGTGCATGTGCTTCTCTTAGAACTTGATCCAAAAGTTGTGCCTGTAATTTCCAATAATCACAAATTAGGACCTCGCGTGTTTTGATTAAAATACGGGGCCTGCTAACTCCAGACAATTAAATCTAGTGTCACATTACCCCTACATTCAATTCAAACTCAAACATTTGTTTGAAGGTTAGGGTTTACATCATATGGCACACCTAATTTTTAAATGGTTCTTTGAGATTTTGTCTAAGGGTCGTTTGAAGGTTAAGGACTTATGTCATAAGGCCCCTACCTTTAAAAAATCGTTTAAGATTCTCGTCAAATGGCTATTTGACTTTGGGGTGGCGTATTATTAAGCCCTTATAAAATGTAAGCGTTTGAATCGAATTCGAAAAACATACCTGATTCGCTCCAGACTGAACATCTACTTCAGTGATCCAAATAGGCAAGCCTGCAGTAGCAAGCTTATCAATGGCAGATCTCATGTAAGCTAGGTTCACATTTCTGAAATGACCTTCTAACCCTATTGATAAGGGCCCGTTATAACCCCCAGCTCGAATCTGTATAATTTTCGATAGGTAACTATCAGGCGACGAGACTCGGTCGCCAGGTTCTTCGATAGTATTATAATCATTCAAGAACAAAGCAGCTTTTCTATCTAAAACTCTAGCCACTGTGTAGAATTTTGAAGATGCTGTTACACCAAGTTTGCTTTCAAAGAAATTATAATGCACATTCTCATTCACAACATCCCAAGCAATGACTTGGCCCGAGTATCTGCGCATGATGGAGTTTATTCTAGCTGTGGCTGCAGCCGCTAGCTGTGATGGTCCAAGACTAGGAACCCAACTTGGTTGAAACCTGGGGTCATCCCAGAACACACTGTGGCCTCGAACCGAAACCCCATTTGATCTTGTGAACTGAAGTAATGCGTCAGCCGCGCTGTAGTCGTATTGGTTTTGTCTCGCTTCGTTCGCATACCATTTCATTTCGTTTTCAAATGTGGTGTATTTGAATCTTGAAGTGAACCAGTTTTTGTAGGCTTGGTTGCTTAAAATGTTCTTGTTAATGGCACATCCAAATGGGAACCTTGCAAACTTTTGAGCAATGATTAGTGTCCTATTTGCTTGAGGTTTTCCTTCCCTATTAAGTGCTTGGATTTTCACCTTACTTCTCCTCATCTACCATTCAAAATGAGCATAATAGAATATTAGGATATAACCTTTTATAAAAGGACAGGTATACACAAACCGTTTGAAAATCTAATCTCATATATCAGTTTTTACTACCCGTTTCGAGTTGTACTAACAAACTTTTAAAGTAAGGGCTTGCGTCATAACCCCTACTTTTAAATGACCATTTGAGGTCTTATAGAATGAGAATTGGCATGTAGGGATTGCGGCACAACCCACCTACTTTTAAATTGTGGTTTCCATCTACTTTTGGCCGTTTGAGCCTCGCTACTTTTCAACGGTCGTTTCCACTAGGGGTGGTAAAAAAAAACCATCAAAATCGTCCTAACCACCCACATCGAGTTAAATCAACCAATTCGTTAGGTGTAGGAGTAATGCGGTTTGATCTAGGATTTGTATCTTGCCGGGAAAATTAAAACGGCCAAAATATTAAATAAATTAAAAAAAAAAGTTTTCACGTATATGAATCCAACATATATAATAGGTACAGTTTCTTTTTAATTATAAACATATAAATTATCAATTTAGCCTATTTTGTTCTCTGTTTATTTCTTCTACTATTTTTCGTAACATTTAATACATAAAAAATTGTTTGTTCATTTTTGTAAGTACCCTTCTAGTAGAACTTTTAAAATCATAATGCCTAGTTTAGTGTTAAAAAAATAATCACCCGAATCGGTAAGCTGCTCAAAACGAACCGTTTTAGATTTAGATTTTAAAAAATCATAGTTACCGGTTTGGCCTAGAAATTCCGTCAAAACTTGACGAACCAGACCGTTTAAAAACAAAAACCATCATCAATAACAAACTATAAAATTTTATATATTTAACCTTCTCAATGCTGTGATCCTGGTGAGATTTCCATTCTTCTTGTGTGAAGGGTTGTAATGAAACACTATCAATCCATATATCGACCGTTGGATTTTCACTCTACGAAGAAAACAAACAGATCTTCTAGTTAGAACGAACAAGTTATGGATCGAACCGTGACCGCTAGTTAAAGTTACAGTGTACCTGAAAATAGAGCTGGACCGAACCAGATTTGTTCACCGTAAGACCCCCTTTAAGCATGGACCAGCAACCGGATTTCGCTTCGGTCGAACCAGCATTGTGAAACCCTGTTGGTGTTTTAAATGTAGCAACCACAATAGCATCCCCATGGCTTACTTGCAACCAAGCTGCATCATATTTAAAATTAAAAATTAAAAATAAAAAAAAAGAAAAAGAAAGAAAAAAGAAATTGAAGAACTTCTTATTTTGTTATTATAAACTTATCTTCTTTATCTAGTGCAACTAAGGGTCAAACTCATATTTTTCTTAATCTTAACAAACTCAAATTTTTTATATATATAAAATAATTAACAATTCATGATCTTGACCCTTAGTGGTTCCGCCTCTAAGTGTACTCTCGCTGATCGAATATCGGTTCGCTGTTAAAAACTGAAGGTTTTCTGACAAACAAATACCAACAAAAAAAGTTTGTCGGAAATAGATATATTTCCGACAAAAATCCCCACAAAAGAGGGGCATTATTGCTAACTTTGCGATTAAATAAAATAACAAAACTTGACTTTATTAATATAGATATTTTTTTTTAAATCCACAATTACAATGCATGTATACCAGATAATGTGGAGAGTTTTTCCTTGTCCAGGAAAAACTCTTGGGAGACACTATCAAACGGTTGATTCCGTAGACGAGCAACAACAAATTCATTTCCACTTTCTTCGGTTCGCAATTGTAGTTTTGCGTTGCCGAAAGAAGCCCAACCCTTCGATCCTTCTTTCAGCTCCGGGTTCACAACTATCCCGCCATCATATTGAGGCTTATTAGGGGTTTTTAAGCACTGTAAAATGATCACGAATTATCTTTATTCGTTTAACCAAAAGCATATTAAGAAATAAAATTCATATTCTTCTATTTTGTTGAATTATATAAACCAAAACACAAGTTTAGTTTTAAATAATTAGTATAAAATGTGATAAAAAAAACACTCACTAACCTCGCTAGTAAAACTGTAATCATATGGTCTTCATGGTAGCAAAATAATTCTTCATCATAAATTAAAAATGAAAATAAAAGCTTGTTGAACAATACTGCCACTGTTTAGGTCTTTATAGTCTCAAATATATACCTTAATTGATTAACAATATTGATTATAAATAACATGCTTTTAATAGCCCAAATTATCATTATGTAAATGGAATGTTAACTTAGTTTGTATCATTAACTTAACTAATTTGACATATAATATACATATTAAATGTATATAATTACCGAATGATGTAGATTTAGTTTGATCACATATATTTTGAGTTCCTTTTAGAAAATTTTCTTCATGATCTTTATTATTATTACTAGGTTTGTAATCCGTGGGTCACACGGGACGTAGAAGTAATTCCATATAAGAAATTATTGGCAATATAGGTTGACAAGAGTAAGTTTTTTTGTTTCATAAACCTGACAGAACTTCTTTGTATACATCATTCGACATGTTGTTGGTCAGATTATTGCGCTCATCTAAAATTAAAAATTTAAGTCCTCTTCTTTGCTTAATTCCGGAGAGCGTGACATATAACTGACCGTGCGAGAACACATGTTGCTTCTAAAAACAGACCAACTTTGGAGAGCGACTGAACCTGGCTTTTGTTCACTATCATTGCGGAAGACACTACAAGTGGGAGTTGCCTTTGTTCGAACTTGAATGGTATTTTTGTATCCGAAGGCGTTAAACTGAGCCTTGGAATAAAAGTTCGATTTCCCACATTCGTGCTAGATATTATTCCGACCTCTTTTACACGATTACATAACCGAAAATTGCCTTACGATATTGAAATAGATTTTGTTTCAAAATTCAAGTGTTCTAGATTTTATTTAATGCCTTTAGTTTCCTTGGTGGTGTTGCCCCGCTTTGTAACTGAACTCAAAATCTGGTTGCTTGTTGGAGCGGCCGGGACATCGCTAGCTGCGTACGCATCGTTTAGGTACACTTTAAAGTGTGATATGCAGCCTTGATCGTAGCGCATCCTTCACACTTGATGTTACTCCCATGCCCACATCAATAGCGACGCCCTTTAAAGAAGGACAACATGTTTCAGAAAACAAACAAACGGCCCTATTAATCACTGTACTTGTTGCTACACATTTAGGAAAGCATATATAAACACTCATAATGTAGTGGGAAGTCGTACACAAATGGTATAAAGATTTAACAACAAATTATATTATTACACTTGGTTTTTTGCATTTAGAAACTTGTAGCAAAAAAATAGAAGGTTGGGTTTAAAGCCCTGCACCAAATTGTTGCCGATGTGGAGGTTGGAAATACTTCACAACATCAAAAATGTGATTCTAACTATGACTTCCATTGCAATTGAAGTATGCATCACTGTGGGAACAAATGAAGTAAAATACACAGACATAGAAAGTACCTTTGTCGATGGCCGCTTCAACATCCAACACGGGCGTTGCATTACCAGGTGCAGTGGGCACAACATCCTGAAAGTGTAAATTTCAGTAAGGGGAAACAGCCACCATATTCTATTCAGTTTAGTAACTATTTTCTACAATTGCACTGTATAAAGATAGAGGACATTTGATATCTAATTGTAAATTATGTTAAGCATGGTTATGCAGGGGTTGCAGCCTTAAACACGTATCAGAAAGCAGTAGACAGTAATATAGTATCCCATTTTCCTCTATGCATAATTTCTACTAAAGAGAATGCAAGGCACATGGTATAACCCTTTTGAAACAGTGTAGCTGCTGGAGTTCTATTAAAGTGAATTGTTAACGGAATATCTTTTATCTTACTTAATTTTACTAAAAGTTTTATACAAAATACAAACAATAACCGTACATTAGTTTAACACCATCATGCATAAAGAAATTAATACATGTGATGTTATTGTAATATTGGATCCTTGTATGTGTGTTGAAGGCCTGTAGCGTGTTTAGAATACTATACCATTGGTTCTAAAATTGTACACACCCCATATACCACATGTGAAACACACGAACAATGTTTTTGCATATTTAAACATGATATTATTTGTTACTGCTTCAAAGGAGATGACAAATAAAATGCATTCATGGTTAAATATTCAAATGTATGGGCTGAATAAACTGTCATGTTTTTTTAATTCAATTACAAAGAATACCATATTTGCAGCTTATACAAGGACTAACATTCATATTTAATTAACATTAATCTTTATCACATGGATTCAACAGGTAGCAACATAGTGTTACTTTGTTTATAATTCTATAGATAAAATGCGTTTGGTTTTAAAAATCAACTATTTGCTTTCATCTTCTCCAAAAACATCAACATCTCACTTACTTAAATCCCTCCCATGTCACCACAATGTGGACCAGCTGAAAACAGAACAAAACAAATCTAATATAATGTAGAAATAAAACCAGACTAAGCAATCAAAGCACAATAAACCATGAGTTTAAATGGTATAAAAAGTGAACTTCTGACCCATTACAGCAGTTCCAAAAAGGTTTTGAATGGTTTGATACGTTACAACAGTTCTAGTATGTGCAAATTGTTTAAATGGTCGGATTCATGCCATAGATTGGATTTAAGTGGTTTAAATGGATAAAACATCAATCTCGGACCAAACCATAATGGTTTAAATGGTTTAATCCATTCCAAAATACAAGATACAGTCCCTTGTTAAACCATTTAAACCACTGATGCAAAACCATTAAGGTGGGCTAATGTCAAATGAGTAGCATACAAAATACTTCCAATGACCCCATTCCAAATGACCAATTACAATAAATTCATCTTCATCCATGACCTTTTTTGCTACTGCGTATAAAAGCATAAGAAATAACCTCAAGATCATTTTTATTTCTAAACAGAAACCATCCATAGGTTTTGGTTCCACATGTCATTACAACAGTTATGACCATTAATGAGTCAATCACTGCAGCCCACTGTTCACCCATAACAGCATCCCACAAAACCATTGCAACAGTTTTGACCCATTACAATTAGAACACAATGGTTTACATACAACAGCTTGAGTAAAAATGATTTTACCAATTAAACCACAACTTTTTCTCATTTCATGGCATCTAGTTTATTGCAGCAGTTCAGATACTTGATTTGTATGCTAACTTTGTCTCATTTTAGTCCTATTTTGAATGTATTTTCAAAACATAAGAAACTACACATTTAGTTTAATCAACTAACCAAGTGCTCATTTACATGTGTAATTTTTCTTAAACTAAATTGTGTCCTATTTTTAATCAAGCAAACATGATCTAAATAAAGAAGCATATTAAGGCATACAGTCCTAACAACAGGTATAAAATGACAACTGCGAAACTGAGAATTAAGTCGTATCAAAATCCTCCATAACTTAAGTATCAACTTTAAATTACCAGATTCAAGTCACAAATACATACATTTGTAAGGGGAAAAAAGTAGATTAATAGAAATTAGAATAATTGTTGGGTGACATATTTTTGAAAGATAGTGATTTCATGAATCATGAAGACGATGCATATAGCACCAGATTATAACTAAGTTATCAAAACATTAAGGATAAAACCCTATAAATTAGCTTTTATATACCAGCATCCTAGATAGTTTTAAGAAAAACCCAACTTTGCTTATCTACGATATACTATTATAAGAAATCACACAGATTCTCACTCCCATTCCATATACTCATTCAACAAATACTTTTGAGATCTCACATTGAAATCAACAACAGGAATGTGGTTGTAAATTGTAACCTGTAGTGGGTGATGGGTCAAGCCAATTATTGATAGTTGTAAACTTCTAAAGAAGCCCCTTTTCAAAGAATATCGCTCACTTCACATATAAACTTCAAAGGAACACATAAATTTTGGAAAAAGAAAATACATAACTAACACGACTTGATTTCGAAAACTGATCAGCAAAAAAACTTTAAATACATATCAACAGCTCTACAGGTACATACATTTACCCATGAATCAAAATTACCTGAATGGAAACCTCATCCCAAACCAAAAAAAACTGTAAAAACCTCTTCAAAATCCTATGAATTTCTCTTAAAACAAATCAATGAGGCATTTTTACGAACAGATGGTGGGTATTAATAATCAGACAAACACATGAACACAGACATTATATGATGATGATGATCTGAAATTAAACCCATATGAAGAATTAGGGCAGAAAGATCAGCGCACCCGACTTAAAACGGCTGAGAGATAACGACATGAATTCCGATCGAAGGTTGCAGCCGAAGAGCGGTGTAGTGACGAGTGGAGAAGAACTGGGGTTGCTAGTGCGATTTATCTTGGCCGAATTGACATCCAGAATTGAAGGCATTGCTGCTGTAATGAAGTTGTGGAACCGAAAAGCGTCAACGGCTTCAATAGCAATCATCTCGTGATGTTTCATGTACTCAATTAGAAGGATCGATGGGGAGCAGATGAGACGCTGGGAAGGGAAACGAATGTACATTAATTGAGGGGGGCTTTCAAATAACCCTGATTTTGGCTGGTGGGCGGAGATAATGTAACGGAGATTAGAATA
Source organism: Deinandra increscens subsp. villosa (assembly GCA_039602395.1). Lineage (NCBI taxonomy): Eukaryota > Viridiplantae > Streptophyta > Magnoliopsida > Asterales > Asteraceae > Deinandra > Deinandra increscens. Next base: position 83,056,582 of record JBCNJP010000025.1, on the reverse strand, counting down.
ACCAGAGACACGTGTCCATACGAATCAAAGAAAAATAAGACACCACGTGGCATAGTCAGGACTCACCAGAATTCATCTTTATTAAGTAGGGTAGATTATTACCGATTCATAGACTTTTAAGTTTTAACATGTAACCGAAACCTTGATACAAAGATAAATGCTTAATTATC
>JBCNJP010000025.1:83030071-83055912 GCA_039602395.1 Deinandra increscens subsp. villosa | reverse complement strand
GTCACACCCAGCAGGGATGGTTGCGCCTAGTTCACGCAGTTTAGCTGCCCATTCAGTCACATCCCATTTGGGGTTTTTGAACCCCAGGTCCCTGGCCTCCTTAGCCATCTTCAGCCTACATTCGAGAAGCGAGATGCGGGCTATTACCCTGTCCTCGTCACCCTTTGCAGCCAAGGCATCCTCGTGATCAGCCCGCGCTTCCACAACCTTCCTCTCTAGGTCCTAGACCAGCCCCAAGTTCTTGTTAGCCGCCACCCTGGTCGGGTTCAGCTCCTTGTTCAGAGCAGCGACCTCCCTCTTGGCTGAAGACTCAGCATCCTGGGCACATTTTTCAGCAGCCCGGACCAGCTCAAAGAATCGCCCAGCAATCTGCAAGAAAAGGTAATTTAATTAAATATTTTAGACCTTGAATGGCTTAACTATACAGAAAATTCAGGGGTACCCGGGATTTACTTACTTGGCGAGAGGAGGCTTCAGCATGCGTTAGCAGCCCAGCAGCGTCCATGTTTTCCAGGGGTTGCAGGGCAGGAGCAGCAGCAGCAGCCCTGGTCTTGCGCTTTGTGCCCGAGGTCCTTGAAGAGGGAGCCTTGGGGGCAGACATGGGCTCAGCCTTCACTGTGGCCAAGACCTGGATGTCTTGTTCAGATCCACCCAGCAGAAAGGCGTCCAGGTCCACGTCCTCGAGGTTGATGGGAGTAGCAGCAGTTGAAGAACAGAAGCATGAGAAATCAACAAAATCCAAGGAACAAAAGGCAGGGTACCGGGATACTTACAACTGGACATGCTATGGGAAGTGAAGGAAGCAGCTTGATGGGGATCCGCCTTGAATTCTCGGTCCTCCTCGGTGATGGTCAAGAATGTCTCGAATCACTCAAATTCCCCTGGATTTGTAGGACCGATTGAACTCAAGCTAGGCATTGCAAAACAGAAAAATCCAAGGTCAGTATTTGAATAACATATAATGAAAAGAAAACCCTAATCCCTAATGCAGGTGAAAACCTACCCTCTACTTTCCACCTAATTGGAAGACCCATTCCTCCTGGGATGGTTGATCACTTGACGAAGAAAAATTTTCCCTTCCATTCCTCGTGAAATGAAGCCCGAGGAATCATTTGAACCTCCTTGTTCAAAGCCTTGAACAATAATCGATTACTACCATGGGACTTGAGTTCGTAGCCCATGGCTAATTCAGATAACCCAATCAGGGAATCGAACTTCCTGTTGAGACGGTCAAGGGTGCCTAGGATTCTCCATATGATGGGGAGGGTTTGGGCATAAGCAAGGCCGTTGGCCTCGAAGAACTCGGCCAAAAGACCGGTGAAAGGGTAAGACAACCCCATGGAAAAAGGGGTGAACGGAAAGTAGACCCGTGTTTTAGAGCTGAAACCCGACCTAAGCCTTCTATCGAAAGGTCTGATTTCAGCAGAAGAAGGAAGAAGACCTGGCGACGACAATGCTGCAATGTCGGCGTCGGTGAAGGTGCAGGTCTCTAGTTCCCGACTTTGCAGGTAATTTTGATCGAGGAAATCCTCGATTCCTGTCTTTTTGGCCAGGGTTTCCGATCGGATCTTCTTGCGAGTTATGGTCGGAAAGAAAGAAAAGAAAGGGTTGGAACGAGAGATTACCTGGTCGGAGAAGGTCGGAAGCCGGAGATATCAGTGGAAACCTTTGTTCTCGAAAAGTTAATGGGAAGAGGGGAGAGGTTAAAGCTGATATTTAAGGAGGTTAGAAGTTGCAGGGGTGATGGGATGTTACCCCACGACGTGGCGCAATGAATCCATAATTAACGGACACGATTAAAACGGACGTGGATTAGACCCTAATTTGAAAATTTTCACAGCTGTAACACTTATCTACAACTTGCGAAAATTTGGGGGCAATTGTTATACCCTGAATTTTCGGCTGGTAATCCAGGGTACATGTATAGACCTAGGGCAGGATTGACCCAGGAATTGTATGACCCAGAATTTAACACGTAACGTTGAATGACCCTGAATGTATCAGGAGTAAGGTAATGTCCCAGGATGTCATCATAATTCAGGGAAGTTCATAGTCATTTTACTTTTGTTATACGTTATTATGGTCCAGGATTAGCATAATCCAGGGTCACCCTTATTGTACGAATGACCCAGCATGTGGAGAAGACCCTGCATGCTAGGACATTGTTACTAATGCTTTTTTGTGCTTATATCTGATCAAGGGCGGGTTGACGAAGTCTACCAACGGTCGAATGGGATGAGCTGGAGACTTATTTCGCACGTGGTCAAATGGAGTTAGCTAAAAACAATACTCAAACGATTTTGTGATCAATAAATTGGTAGCGTGTGTTATCGCTACCCGGGGTTTTTATGCCGGCGGCGCCTTAGAGACATCTAAGGGCTAAGGGCTTTTCCCTAGTAAAATTCTTAGTGTTCTTGTTTGCATTCAAGGCTTCATTTGTGTTACCAAGTTTCTTAATCGATTTCGTAATTAAACTTACATTTTTACCCAGGATTTTGACTTTTGTCCCTGGAATTCAGCTGTTGTCCCGGGATTTTCGCAAACAGTTTTCGTATCTTAATCCTAGGCACCAAACCTCACAATCTTATTTGGTTCAAATCTTACTAATTTTGCTTAAGTAATTTTTAGCCAAAACAGTTGTATGACGGGTGTTTGTCGTAGAGAAGATAGGTTGGAGTGTGGAAGGTTTTGGTTTTGTGAGGTAAGATGTTTATTTTGTAGGTTTCCATTTGAAGAGCATGGTGCCAAAAATTGGTCAGTAGGGAAGCGTGGGTTAGAAGGGTGCGAATGATATTATTTTTTGAGCGGATCTTTCCTTTCGATTTGCCATTTCGAGAAGAAGTGTGGGAACAAGAGAACCGAAAATGTATACCATTTTGATTGCAAAAATTATAAAAATTAGTGTTATTGTACTCGGTGTCATTGTCACATTAGAACGTTTTGATTTTGCAATGGAATTGTGTTTATATTAAAGCATGAAAAATTTTAAATACGGAGAAGAGATGAGATTTATTTAAGTGAGGAAACGTCCACAAATAATCTACCCTACTTAATAAAGATGAATTCTGGTGAGTCCTGACTATGCCACGTGGTGTCTTATTATTCTTTGATTCGTATGGACACGTGTCTCTGGTTATTCTAATCTCCGTTTCATTATCTCCGCCCACCAGCCAAAATCAGGGTTAATTGAAAGCCCCCCTCAATTAATGTACATTCGTTTCCCTTCCCAGCGTCTCATCTGCTCCCCATCGATCCTTCTAATTGAGTACATGAAACATCACGAGATGATTGCTATTGAAGCCGTTGACGCTTTTCGGTTCCACAACTTCATTACAGCAGCAATGCCTTCAATTCTAGATGTCAATTCGGCAAAGATAAATCGCACTAGCAACCCCAGTTCTTCTCCACTCGTCACTACACCGCTCTTCGGCTGCAACCTTCGATCGGATTTCATGTCGTTATCTCTCAGCCATTTTAAGTCGGGTGCGCTCATCTTTCTGCCCTAATTCTTCATATGGGTTTAATTTCAGATCATCATCGTCATATAATGTCTATGTTCATGTGTTTGTCTGATTATTAATACCCACCATCTGTTTGTAAAAATGCCTCATTGATTGGTTTTAAGAGAATTTCATAGGATTTTGAAGAGGTTTTTACAGTTTTTTTTGGTTTGGGATGAGGGTTCCATTCAGGTAATTTTGATTCATGGGTAAATGTATGTACCTGTAGAGCTGTTGATATGTATTTAAAGTTCTTTTGCTGATCAGTTTTCGAAATCAAGTCGTGTTAGTTATGTATTTTCTTTTTCCAAAATTTATGTGTTCTTTTGAAGTTTATATGTGAAGTGAGCGATATTCTTTGAAAAGGGGCTTCTTTAGAAGTTTACAACTATCAATAATTGGCTTGACCCATCACCCACTACAGGTGACAATTTACAACCACATTCCTGTTGTTGATTTCAATGTGAGATCTCAAAAGTAGTTTTTGTTGAATGAGTATATGGAATGGGAGTGAGAATCTATGTGATTTCTTATAATAGTATATCGTAGATAAGCAAAGTTGGGTTTTTCTTAAAACTATCTAGGATGCTGGTATATAAAAGCTAATTTATAGGGTTTTATCCTCAATGTTTTGATAACTTAGTTATAATCTGGTGCTATATGCATCGTCTTCATGAAATCACTATCTTTCAAAAATATGTCACCCAACAATTATTCTAATTTCAATTAATCTACTTTTTTTTCCTTACAAATGTATGTATTTGTGACTTGAATCTGGTAATTTAAAGTTGATACTTAAGTTATGGAGTATTTTGATATGACTTAATTCTCAGTTTCGCAGTTGTCATTTTATACCTGTTGTTAGGACTGTATGCCTTAATATGCTTCTTTATTTAGATCATGCTTGCTTGATTAAAAATAGGACACAATTTAGTTTAAGAAAAATTACACATGTAAATGAGCACTTGGTTAGTTGATTAAACTAAATGTGTAGTTTCTTATGTTTTGAAAATACATTCAAAATAGGACTAAAATGAGACAAAGTTAGCATACAAATCAGGTATCTGAACTGCTGCAATAAAATAGATGCCATGAAATGAGAAAAAGTCATGGTTTAATTGGTAAAATCATTTTTACTCAAGCTGTTGTATGTAAACCATTGTGTTCTAATTGTAATGGGTCAAAACTGTTGCAATGGTTTTGTGGGATGCTGTTATGGGTGAAAAGTGGGCTGCAGTGATTGACTCATTAATGGTCATAACTGTTGTAATGACATGTGAAACCAAAACCTATGGATGGTTTCTGTTTAGAAATAAAAATGATCTTGAGGTTATTTCTTATGCTTTTATACGCAGTAGAAAAAAAAGTCATGGATGAAGATGAATTTATTGTAATTGGTCATTTGGAATGGGGTCATTGGAAGTATTTTGTATGCTACTCATTTGACATTAGCCCAACTTAATGGTTTTGCATTAGTGGTTTAAATGGTTTAACAAGTGACTGTATCTTGTATTTTGAAATGGATTTAACCATTTAAACAATTATGGTTTGGTCCGAGATTGATGGTTTATCTATTTAAACCACTTAAATCCAATCTATGACATGATCCGACCATTTAAACAATTTGCACATACTAGAACTGTTGTAACGTATCAAACCATTTAAAACCTTTTTGGAACTGCTGTAATGGGTCAGAAATTCACTTTTTATACCATTTAAACTCATGGTTTATTGTACTTTGATTGCTTAGTCTGGTTTTATTTCTACATTATCTTATCTTTCCCAGAAGACCTTTTTGCTCTTCGCGAACCCGGTTGACCCTCAATATCCATATCTGGCATACGCTTTTTACCAGTACTCGAACCACCCACAGAATCACCAAAATCAGCATCACCTAGATATTCATCCTCAAGTCTATGTTCTTGTGGTGAGGTTAGAGGAGCGGTGGTCGATGCATTATGAAAAGTGCCCGAAGCGGTAGATTTACTAAAGACTGCACTCAACAATGGATATATCTTGCAACCCTTTTTCTTAATAGTTTTAAAGGCTTTGTTTTGCTGCAATTTATTTATTACAACCAAATACTTAGTACATCAAATAACTAACTATCACAACTAATATAAATTAGGCCTAATGAAATAATACCTGAATGAAAGTCTTCCATACATCATCATGAGCAAACACTAAGCCGGTTTCAGAGTCCCATGTGACACCCGTTTTATTTATTAGTTCAGTAAATTTCGTATGCATAATTCTTAGACGATTGTACTTTGCTTTCAACTTGTCAGGACCATATTTCAATGCAAACGTAACGAAATTTTTTTCATCCATTTCATTCCAATCACTCGTTTTTAAAATTGGTGCCGAATTGGGGTCTTTCTTAACCTTCTCCGCTAAAAGGTCCAAAAAATACTTCACACACTCATCGGACCACTCCATGGCATCCCCACAATTTCCACTGTGTCCACCCATCTATATATCACCCTAGTTTAAACATTACAAGATATTTATTTATACATAAAACTAAGTAATAATATTTACATTCAAGAAACCTGCCTAATATTATTGGAGGAACCAAAATAGAAACATGTGTAGTAGCATATTTGAGGGATACTTTTGTAATGCTTCCATTTATTGGTAGCTTAGTTAGTTATTTATGATTTGCACATATGATAGTTTAGTTACGAAAGTATATGTATGCATACATGTGCAGAAGAGGTAACTAACTACCTTTACACATGAAAATTGGTCCTATGCTCAACACATTAATTTCCAGCCTACTGTTGATATTTTATAAGAAAATTCAGTAAGCCTATATCATCATATTAGTTCCTTAAAAATGTATCAATAAATCTAGCAGGCAAACCACAATTTATGGGAGTGTTAACCATATAATCATCAGAAACCAGCATATAGTATCTTGATCATAAACAACAGTTAGACACAAATATGTGCCAGTAGTTTCTCAAGTAACTTTATACCAACACATAGCATACTGCAGTACTTAATTGATCAGCAACTCTTAAAACTAGTCAAATCATACCACTGATTTCAGAAACACGTACTTAAAACATTAACATCCAAATTAGAAGCTAAATTAGACCTGGATTCTTTTTTCGGCATTCCACTCTGTTTCGCCATATGTGCAAATCATAAATAACCTGCCTAATATCAATATGACCATCTCTAGTTTTGGATCTATAAACAGTTCAATTTTAACTAACTGCAAGGAGCAAAAAAGTGGATTTAAAGACTACATTTGAAGCAATTGAAAGCTCGAAACACAACTCAGTTCATACTAACCACATGAAACTAAACAGAAAGTGGTCCATTATCTGATATGGTGTATGTTTTTCTTATTGAAAATGAACCCTCTAAATCCTCCTACTAACTACTGATGCGGTATTGTCAACTTGGTGTATGTATCACTTACCATCACCAAGACTCTGCTCACTTTCACTTGCATACCCAACCCAACACACACCACATTGCTCAAAATTTAACTCAGAACCTATATACCCTCCATTACTATTTTTAAATGTTAAAAAACAGGAAAACCCAACTCCAGCTTCACAAAATAGGCAATACAACAACCCTCCGAGTAGTCAGTACAGCTACAAACTAGTTAGGATATGCTAAAACCAGATCACAAAACAAAGCAACTGGAAACATAAAAAAAGCCACCCCATTTATGTGTTGTCTAGATAGGTTTCACAACAATCAATTGCACCACTACACATAATGTTCAAAGCCATACTAGATACCAAGTTCTTACTAACTACTGATGCGGCATTATCATATATATCAAGTTCTTAGTTTCAGTTTAAAACCTACACAAACATTTTGACAAACACCTTGTAGGCGTGGTAAATCTACACAAACATTTTGACAAACACATGGTAGACGTGGTTCAGAAAGAATTCAAACATCAGAGAAGACCACAATCAACAACGAAATACACTAAATTCAGCCAATTTCACTTACCTCAAGCGAAGATGAAATGGGACTGTCGACTTCTACGCGGGTACCTACACCCCACCACGCAAAAGCGAAAACCTAGCAATAAAAACTTAAATTAGAGACGAAGAAAGCTTGAAATTCGTTTGAAGGGGAGTTAGAAGAGATGAAGATGCGCTGAACCGAAGAAGATGAAGATGAATCGATGAGATGAAGCTGTGCGTATTACCTGGCGGCTGTGAAATGAGCAGATGAGATGCGTTCCTCTTCTCTTAAGTATATATACACAGGAAAATGAAAATGGAAAATGGAAAATGGAAAACAATAAAAAGGTGTTTTCCAATTTTACTTTAAATCTTAGAAAACATTGTTTTCTGTTTTCTTAGAAAAGTTTTCTGGAAAACTATCACTAGAACGCGTTTTCTGTTTTCCATGTTTTCTTAGAAAACAGAAATGGAAAACAGGGTGTGTTTTCCACAACCAAACGCGCCCTTACTCTCGTCAACCTATATTGCCAATAATTTCTTATATAGAATTACTTCTACGTCCCGTGTGACCCACGGGTTACAAACCTAGTTAGTATAATCATGAAGAAATAACACAAATAACGGTGTCCCCCCAAGCTTTGAACTGGTGAGGTTCAAAAGTCAGTATGGATAATATCAAAGGGCATAAAAGTAGAAGTTAAGGAATCATTAAATGGAAGTCTGATATGTTTTCCAAACACACACGATTGACACAAATCAGAATTCGAAGATTTAGCAACAGAAATAATTGTCTATTGTGCAAAACACGTAACAAAGAAGAACCAGGGTGGCCCAAACGGTGATGCCAGAGATCTTGTGACAAGGCAACAAAAGCAGAGGGAGTTGTTGCTTGGCTTAAAGGCAAAGACACTGGATAGAGATCGCTCGAGCTGCTACATCTGAGAATAGGAATCTGCGTCGGGTAATCCTTCACAAGAAAACCAAATAGGTCAAACTCAATGGAGATTTTGTTATCAGTTGTAAGTTGACGGACATATAAAAGATTTTTAAACAATTTGGGGGCGACAAGTATGTTGTTTATTTTAGGGGGGGGGGGGGGGGATAGGGTGGTTTGAGAGTGGAGTTACCAGTGCCTTGGATAGGAATGTGAAAACCGTTGCCAACGACTACATGGTTAGGAATACTATTATTGACATAAGTTGAGAGGTTACCTGTATAGTTAGACATGTGATGTGTAGCTCCTATGTCAAGGTACCACTGCGGGTCTTGAGTAAGTGCCGGTGTATATGAGACGGTGTGCATAACCTGTGGTATGTTAGTGGGGTAGAAGATGCTTCAGGGGACATATATGCATGTCCAGGAGCAGGTCCAAGACTGCCAGCGGGGCTCTGATGGCCTTGCATGCGGTTCACGGCGGTGGTCGGGTATGGATAAGAAGGACCGTTCCATTCAATTTGTTGTTGATGCCATGTGGGTTGGACATACTGAAACGTGTTGGGCATCATGACGAGTTAAAAATAAGACCCGTTTGCAAACGTCTTCCGATCCCGTGAGTTTCTGCGTCGCCGGTATCGTTCCCTTTGCCCCGTCCCCGAATTTCTTGAAAACCACGCCCCCTTATGATGGACGATATGGCTGCTGTTGCGAGGGAGGAAGACGGCCGACAAGGGACTGGGGCTGCTATTGCGAGGTCGATGTGTCAGATGAAGAGCCGGCTACGGCGATAAGGGCGATGGGGGACGGTTCTTGTTGTGCCTTACGGGTTTCTTCTGGGACCGAGCGGTGTAGAAATCTGGAAGCGGATCCGTTTGTTGTAATAGCATTGCTACACCATCAAATTTGTCATTCAATCCGGCAATAACTTGTAATACCAAACGATTTTCATCAACCTTCGAACCAACATCTTCTAATTGATCAGAGAGTATCTTAAGTGTTTCACTGTAGGAGGATACATCTGGATAAGACTCAAGTTTTGTATTTGAAAACCTTTTTTTGTAAATGAAGTGCCCTAGCATTTTTGTTATCAAGAAATACTCGGACGTAAAGTCTTCCAAACCTTTTCGGCAGTGGTATCCGACTTCAAAACCGTTCGCAATAATTTATAAAATATTTTTCCGTAAATCCATTGTAACACAACGGAGTCCAGTCGCTTCCATAATGTGACAACCCGTAAGTTTTCAAGGACCTAAACTGATAATATATACCTATGTGTTAACTATGTTACGTAACTATTTACTTGCACGTGCCAATTTTTACCATATTTGCCTCTACATGTGATGTAGTCACAGTCTTAACGTAGCCTAACTCATTTTTAGAAATGATCTTTAAACATGATGACTTCTTTGCACGGAATGGTCGCTGGAACTTTAATAATAATAGAGCGACTAAGCTGACACGTAACTGATTTTCAGTCACCCTTGCAATAAAATAAATAACCCAATGATCCCATCATCTTGGGATCTCACCTTGTTTTATTTTCATTGTACGTATGGTTTCAATTAATCATTAAAACGTATAACGTTTACACTTTATACGTAAAACTATTTTATTACGATAAAATAACAAACGTATTTATTACGAAACGTTATATTACTAACAAACGTGACACAATATATATATATATATATATATATATATGTGTGTGTGTGTGTGTATTTAGACACCTACCTCGTATCAATACTTGTGATCCAAGCTCTACTTAAACGTCAAATTATTTTACGCCTAATTCGATTATAAACAATCTCGTTATTATTCGCGACAAAAATCGTTTTCATGCATGACGTAATTAACGTCCATGCAACTCTTCACCTTTGTGTTTTAAACCCATGCAAACGATAAACCATTTTAGACAAACCCGATCGTTACTATTTATATTTTAACCCGTTTTATTTCCGATACGTTTCACAAAACATAAACCGATTCGTTTTATTAATATTTCACGTCGCGTAAAAGTTTTAAATATCAAACCCGGTTTTTCCTACCCCTTTCTTTTCTTTTCTCCTCGTCGTGACCTCGATCCCTCCTCTGTCTTTTTGGTCGACCCGGCTCACCCCTAGGTTCAAACCCGCGATTCCCTTCTTCCTCCCTTCTCCATTTTCCTCTCGCCGACCGGTTCCACACAGGTTTCGAACCCGGTTCCTTCCCTTTCCTCTTTGTCGGTTTCAAACAACAAAAGCACCACCACCTTTTGCTAGTTGAAGTACCAAGGGGTTGACCTCTCAAGATGCCCTTCCAATCAAATCCAACATATCAACTACACCTTATGGACATCATAGGTGAACCTTGTTTCCACCAAGTACATTTCTTATTATCCATTGGACCTTCCTTTCCCTCCTTTTCTCGTGTTAGCCGAAAATCTCCACAAACACACACACACATGTTGCAATTCAAACTTGAGAGAACCATCCCCTAGCATGTATATGCGTGTGTGGATCGGTTGAGCCAAAGGCTCGAACCCGAGCTTTCCTTCTTTCTCTTCTCGGTCCAAACCCAAACACATACACACACATATAACCAACACCTAACCCTATCATTACCTACAAGACCTTTATTATTCTAACACTCTCCATCTCTCTTTCTCTCGTGTCACTCCCTCTCTCTCTCTCTCGGTTCTCTTTGGACCGCCACCCACACAAGACCACATCCAAACACTCCGACTTTGATTAAACACACATACATAAACCACATTATGAAGCCCTAGAATCATTTGCAACATAACTTTCTGAAGAAGAATCTCTCTCTTTGTTCTCTCCCTTCCAAAACCGTAAGTCCCTATCTCTCTCTAAAACTCTTGAGTAATCACTCATTCTCTTGATGTTCCATGGTGTTAGGAAGCAAGAACCACCATCAACATCTTCATTTTCGTCCCCCTGGTGTGCTGTGGTGTTTATGTATATAATATGATATTATTTTGTGACACCTTTTTAGCATTTGAAGCTTTTATATTTATAAAACCTGATTTACTAACAACTACTATTTCACCACATCACGGGCAAGTGCACCCATCATGGAGCAGTATAGTAGTGGCAAGTTGAATCAGGATCGATCAAGGACACAATGGAAAGTGGGGATTTTAATACTTTATCTTTGTTAACGTCTCTAACCAAATCTATTTAGTATGACAAGTGTTAGTTAAAATAAATGAAAAATAAGAAAACAAAATAAAGATAAAATAAGATGGTGTTTTTAGTTTTGTAAATCTAAGTTAGTATTACTTGGGAGAACTTATCAGTGGTTGAGGAAGGTTGAACACACACTTATAATATTGCTTAAGATTGTTCACTGGCAGAAGGTTAGCCACCTTTCGGCCCTCTTTGGCTATCTCACCAACCAACTGCTAATCGTCTACGAGGAGTACGAATGCCGATGGAAGGGGCTGCCAATGGAAAAATGAAGTAGTGTAATGCCACTTAGTTATGGGGTCCCTGAATCCGACAAACTTACCGTACTCGACATGCCGTCATGAACCAGCATGGGAACAACCCTGCGTGCTAAATTATTTTATTATAAAAACGATATTTTAAGGAGCTAAGACTAGTTCCATACACCGCTCTCGCGTAATGTACGTCTGACCAGAGCCAAGTTCACGAACACGTACCTCTCGGTTCCCGTGAAGTGACAAAATATTACCAACCCTCGTTCCCAACCAAATACTTTCAGCCCGCACCTGCGTGGTCATCCGAGTTTGCTTATATAGACATAAGGACCTCGAACGTATCATGTTGCATGGGGCGCGAGTCACCTTTCGAATCATGCATCGTCCCCCGATCGGGTGTCACGGGTTCGGCCTTTGGGATTTCGACTCCCCAAATGGTCTGTGATACGTGAAGCACGCTTGGTTCAGAAATCAATAATATACTTTCAATAAAAATGATTTTTATAAAGTTATTAAACACACCTTAAGCGAGGCTATAGGGCTATTAACCAACCCGCGAAAGGTTTGTTACTTCCCAAGGAAGTATAAGAGTTTAGCCAAACATGGCTTTAAAGATTTGCTTAAGAGAAAAAGAAGAATTCATAGACAAACACTTACAAAATCTTGCTTAAGTTAAAGTTCTTATAACCTTGATTACAAAACGTAAAAACAACCAAATGAGTCAATACTAGGGGGAGAAGAGAAGAATTGAGCAAATTGAAATGAAGGAGGAGAGGGCTATTTATAGGCAGAGTCTGGAGTTTGGCACGGGGCACGCCACAAGGGGCACGAGGCGTGCCATGTCAGACGATCTTCGGCGAATTTTCAGTGTCAGTGGGCACGGGGTATGTCTCTGTGGGCACGGGCCATGCCATGTCAGGGGCACAGGCCGTGCTTCGCCAGGCACAGGGCATGTCATGTCAGGTTCTTCTGTCGACAGTGTCAGTGGCACGGGGCGTGCTTGAAGGAGCACGGGCCGCGCTGTGTTAGAGGCTTCTGCCACGGTGGTCAGAGGCATAGGCCATGCTTAGTGGGGCATGGGGTGTGTCCAAAAAAATCAATTCATAGGTTTAACACGGGGCGTGTTGGAGTATGACACGGGGCGTGTTGACCCAAAAATCGTCTTCCTCTCGCCAAGATACTCAGAATTCACTACTCATGGTCCCGTAACTCATTTTCTAGCCCGAGATATGCTTCTGCGAAGTTTAGGGCATTTCCTGACCGCACCGGTGTCTTTCAGTAGTTGCGCTTCGATACGTGGTTGAGTCTTGAGGTTACCACGGTGTCTTGAATCGAGAGGAGGTTGTATGAGGGCATCAAGTCCCCCATCTTCACTAGGTGAGTTCTAACCTCCACTTTTCTTGAGGAAATCATGTTCTAGTTATAATTTCTTGTTCCTTTTCAAGAGCCTAACACTCCATTAGCAAGTCTTGACCTACATTGTTGTGTAAACATAATTTTGAGCCATAAAAGCCTACTAGTTTGTAATTATTTCTATGTTTCACCATGAATCTTACTACTACAAACTTATGACAATAGTTACTTGCAATAGTATGTTCAAAACTTAGTTTGGTTGGGCCTTTATACAATTTTCTTAGAAAACTTATTTAGTCACCTACTTTGAATATATTGTATGTTTTATGTTGTTATTATGATTTTGGACCCTTTGATTCCTTTGACACGTTTTGGACCTCCCAACATAGTCAAAATATGTTACTTTGAACTCTAGAAGGTTTACTTGGCTTTAAAACCATCATAGGAACTTTATGACGCCAAAAGTACGCTTTAAAACCCTAGAAAATGCATCTATATACAAATCCGTTTTGACCAGAAAGTTAAGGCCTTAATACAGTAAGTTTAGATGGTTAAAATGATTCTAAAACATGACCAAAAGATCCCTTAACATATTACTTGAATTTGGGCACAAACCAGGACTAAAACTGACACCCGACGGACCCGGAAACGTCATTTTTGTAATAAAATGGAGATCTGGTCAAAATGAACTTATAGATGTATTTTAATGGTAAAAACATGTTTACAAACTATATGGTGAATTTAGGAACCTAACGGTGCATTAAACGGGAAAACGGGACCAAAAACGGCAAAGCCGACACGAAACCGACAAAACTGGCAAACCATTGAAAACCGACACTTGAAATAACTATCTATACATTTTGGACAGACAATAATCATATTTTATCACCCTAAATTGATTTCTAACCAAAACTGATAATTATCGCGTATCCGGCGGTTACCGCGAAATCGTCCGATTTTCAACTAATAAGTCAAATGAACCAATTTGTCACATTGAAAATCATCACTTTGACTCAATATCTATTTCTATAAGTATTTATCACCGTTAAATATTATTTGGGAATTTTAGTATATTTTATTTAATTAAAAAATATAAATTTTACTTAATTTCCAAATAAACGTACAAATGGATGTTTTCACTTGGCTTATAAATCGTTTAACCCTACGGCTACCATAACTTCAAGACTTGACCTACCTAATTGGAGTGACATTAATGTCAACCCAGTTACTTATTGTATGTCTTATTATTATTTAGGACTACATATTTCCATTGATCGTGCTACCAATTCCAGTCACTGAAACATGTGAGTTTTTCATGGCCCCTTTTATCTTTAACTGTTCTTATCTTCGAGGGAGAATTCATACATACTTTTCCATGTTATACAATTAGACCTTGTTATCTTATCTGTTACATGTGCTTTTCACTTGTCCAACCTTGTTATCTCATGTTCATTCATGTTATAATCAAACCCCACTATTAACTGAATCCGACTAATTATCATTTGAAACGGTAACGTTTAAATAGATCTATTGGGTTAACGCCCCTGCTTTGATTGGTAGCTCCAATCGTAACTCCGTTTTATAGTCAAAAGGGTACAAATTGTTATGTCTTATCTATGCAGTATCAACTGGACTAAAGATGCCAGAGTGGGTAATCAGTTAGTTTCGGAATTCAGGGTACATGGTAACATTTCTACATGTCTTATCTGATATTGTCACTTATTAACATGAACAATTTTCAATTACTGTTTTCAAACAACCTTTATCTGCTAGCAACTTTAAACCTTGTGAAACTCACCAAAAATTTATTTGTTAACCGTTTTCCCGTATGAATTCTCAGGTACTTGATCTTATTTGTTGTTGCATGCTTGGACCTGCTTGCTTTCCTGTCATTCGCATTTCGGATTTTTCATTTTATTCTGGAGTAAGGTCATGCCTTTGGATATTTGTCCTAAAATTTTTTGAAAACTTATGTTTTGTAAACTTAAAACTATATACTTATTCTCATTACAATTATTCTGCTGCGTAATGATATTGGAAAACTCCTATTTACTTCAAACAATTTTAACAATTCCAAATGGCTCTCGTTGTTGAACCACCTAGAGTTCGTTCGTAATTGTGATAACGCTGTATCGCATCCCGACACAAATCTTACAGGGTGTGACAGATAACACCGAGGAAACATCGGCGGTCTTGGCTGCGCCCGTCGGTAGCGGCAATGATAGGGACGGGTATGGCTTATTCGGGTATGATATGATCAATGACTTCAAAGGCACGTCAATGAATATGAAGAGCTCTGCCCAAGAATTATACTCATCTTGATCCAAATCGAGGGTGATAGAGATAAAGTTCTTGATATTGGTCACCATTAATGCGGGGTGTATGTTATCTGTAGAAGCCATTGAAGAAATAATGTAGAAAAAAAGAAGCAAAAGATTGAACCAGGAAGGAAGGAGGGATGGCAGTAATGCTAGGGTTGTGGGGGGGGGGGGGGGTGTTACGTGAAAGAGAAGAGGGAGTTTAGGAGAAGATTTTAACAATCCCGATATCTCGTGATACCATGAAGGATTTCAAAGTTTTCGTCTCTATTCATGTACACTAATATATATAGGTACCCAGTTTACACATTACACTCTATATAATATTCACAATGTATCATAAGCTAGTCTAATAAAACAAATAACCAACAACCTATCCTATGAATGTATGCATGCTCATCACCCGAACCTAAATACGTTGACTCGTATGTCTGCCCGGTACATATCACTTTGTAACAACATTATCTCTAAACTTAAAATTTGCATTTACATCCCTGACTTTGAGAAACTACCAGGTTACATCCTTGACCGTAATTACAGGTTAATGATTCTATTAAATGTTGCTTAATAATATTTTTAGCCACAAACTTAATACTTTATGTTCATATGGTTTACCAATTAATAACTTTTAACACATTGCATCATCTATACGTGAATCATAATCCCCCCCCCCACCCCACCCCACCCTGTGAACCAACCACCAGCATTACAATTTCACCATCTCACGATCTTTTCAAAATCAGATATTTGATACACCATAGTAAGGCTATATTTATTGAACTAGTTGACTTTTTAAAGTAAAAACGAACGTGATATCATTATACAACTGTCATATATGGTTTCTATGTACAAAACCTTCATTAAACACCCCAGTCAGTTCTGATTTGAAGAGATTGGAGATTAGAGAAAAGAACTCTTCTGGGTTATTGTTGGATTCCTCAAGAAAGCTAGGTGGTTCTAATTTGTAGTGTCAGTGAGGAGGTTCTCAGATGCCGCTGATGGTTGGCCTTAAAATGTGGTTTTTCGATTTTGGTTTAATTTTTCGGGTGCTAATTTTCGGTTGTATAGAGAAATATCAGAAAGCGGAGAAAAGGAAAAGAGAGAGAGAGAGAGAGAGAGAGAGAGAGAGAGAAAGAGAGAGAGATTTAGAGGTTTGATAGAGAGCCAACAAGAAGTTTAGAATTGTTGTTTAGAAATTTTAAGTGATTTATCAACATCGATTCAAGGGTGAAAGTCAAAGGAGGAGTTAGTGTCGGTGGTGATACTGTTCTAGATGGTGAAGAAGAAGATAACGATGAGAAGTGGTGGAGGATCAATTATTATTTGGTTTTAGGTGGTGGTTGTGTAGTTGCAAGCATGTGGTGATGGTGAAGATGGAGTTGCATATCACAGTGATAGAAATGGAAAATTTTAAAGTTTAGGGATGTAACTTGATTTTTAACAAGACCACACAGACGAAAATTGCATATTTTTCGTACCTAGATAGTATCAAATAAGTCAAAGACGCAAATGAAAATTTTTTAAGTTCCAGGGATCTAAACTATAGTTTACACCTAATTAAAAAAAAATGCTCCCGCTTATATTTTAATATAAAAATGTTTTTGACCACTTTTTGTTATTATAAAAATAATAACACAATTAGAGTTTTAAGTTAAATAATTTAGAAATTGTATACATAACTAGTGGTATTTGAAAATGCGTGAGCGGTAGATCGTCTACTTAGTCGTTATGAAATCAATGTAAAACGAGGATGACCACAAAGAGTAAAGACAATAGACTTGTATTAACCACAGAGACCACAAAGTACACAGATATGAATAATGCTCAAAAGCTACTGAATACAAAACATGACATGCTATTTATACATAAGAAATCTCGATGGCCCGAACTCCAGGTTTGGACCTGTTCGGACCTGTCCGAACTCAGAGTTCGTTGGGAGTTCGGACCACAATATCCTTGCATGTTTGTCTTGTACTCGATACTTCACATGACGACCAGGAACCATGTATCAACAAACTCCCCCTCGGCATGTGCAGTATCATCTTCCAATTAAAACTTGTATCTTGTATCTACAATCAAACTCTTCCTCGATCTTGACGATGAGTTCAATCTAGAATACTTGATATTGCATCGTGTGCAATCTCTTTATCAACAATCTTCAGAAGACTTGAAGTTGAGGTATTCTCTTTCCACTTAGAAACCTGCCAACATAAATACTCTTGGCGCAAAACGTCTCTTCGAGACTCTAAGATATTTTGATTTTGAAATTTGATTTCGTATTCCATGTTGATCAATCGAAAACAAATAAGAAAACAAAATCTTTTTGTCTTTTAGGAACTTTACATCAAAACACACCTAAAATCGTTTTGGTATTTTCTGATAACGCAAGACAGAAACAAACACTATTTTTGTCTTTTGCGAGAAAGATCACGACTTAGGATCATATTGGACATAACATGTTGAACTACACTTCAATTTCGATTATTGTAGCACATAAGCCATATCGATTGTAGATATAATTTGTCCAATTTTAAACTCAGGCAGAATCATACTCATAACATCTGGATATGTTAAGGTATTAATTAGATTTGCTTTGACCAGTGTACCCCACACTATCATACATACTCAAATATGTTTTGCTTATCACATTTTTGTGATTTCACTTGTGATTTAATCACATAGTGATCATATCCATGATATAGTCAACTGTGTTCCATGCAAAAAGAAATAAGAACATTAAATCGTCTACCTTAAGGTCGATCTTTTGATACGCAGATAAGGCCTTGGATTTAACAAAATAAGACAAATAAAACAAGTTGAAATTGTATAACTCAATAACAATCAGGTCGGTCTTGTGAACACGCAGAGAAAGTCCGATGAGTTATATGAAACACCAATGAAAATAAAGCAGAATGTCAAACGAACAACAATTAGGTCGGCCTTGTGAGCACGCAGAGAAAGTCCGATCATTTGACAAAATAAAGAAAAACAAACAAGTTTAAATCTTTGCAAAATGAACACATGTATACACAGTGACTTCTCATTTAATTTTTCACATATCTTATTCTTGATATATCGTGAGATATGCATCAAGATGTTGTCCACTAGGTCAACATCAGATTTTAGTGTATATCACATTTGAATACTTTCTGATTTGCCGAGCCTACCTTTCACATCGATCAAATGATCTTAAGGCTTTTTCATCTATTTTATCCATGAGTCAGACAATGTAAGCCAATGTACCATCATTGCCCAATCATGTCGAATACAATTTCTCATTTTTCAATGTTTTTGTCTTTTCCAAATTTCTCCCCCTAAAAATGACAACTCTATTTATAAATTTTCATTTTTAACATTTTGAAAAACAACACACTGTTTTTTAGTTTTGCAAAAAAGCAAAACTCCCCCTCAAAATGAGACGGAGTGAAAAACAAAGAAACTGATCAATCAACATGAATACTTTCAGTGAAACATGTTTTGAAAAGCAAATTGTTTTTTTGTAATTAAGATGAAGTTATCACAGATATTCCACAATCAGCAAATTTCCAATCACCGAAAGGTCTTCCTGAAATACCTGCTAGAAACCAAAGAAAACATTAGTCGCTTTGGGATCGACCCGATTCAACAGCGTCGGGTCGCCCGGTGTCTTCCACAAAGTCGTTGTTGGCCGTGGAAACGACTTTTGGTTTCCAGATTTGTAAATTTTTCAATGTTTTATCAGAACCATAATCAGATTCAACCGGCGTACTTGGTTTAGACCATGACGACTTACGGGTTGATTTGATCTTTGGAGACCATGGTTCATCAAAAATTCGACTTTTGTTATCCATATATTTGGCAGTGTTGTGGATATATGCAGTCGTCGGACAATCAGCAGCAAGATGTCCCGGTTGACGACATGCATAACAAAGTTGTTCTCGAATTTTTTTTTGAAAAATTCTTGGAATTTGAAAAACCAGATGAATGTTTAGAAGCAAAAGAATCAAAGAAATCATCAGAAGAATCATACCTAGGAGATGGACTCCTTGAAGATGATGACCTTCCAGAATAGATTTCTTTGCAACTTTTGAATTCTGCTTTGCATTTGCTGGCTTCTTTACTTGAATCGGTTTTTCCTTCACTTCATAACCCAAACCTTTGTATTTGAATCCTTGATTCTTTGAAGAATTGGAAGAAGAACCCGAAGCTTCTCTCGCCTTAGCTTCGCTAGTAAATTTGGCTTTGATATCTTTTAAGTTGTTCTTCTTAATCAAAACTTTCTCTTCTTCAGTTGCAGAGGAAGAACGTGAAGCAACCTTATCAAACACATTTTCATTCTCCAGCAAGACAGTTTTAGAAGCAACTTTGGAGCGTCTCCCAAAGACTATTCTTTCTTCTGAGACTTAGACTTCTTCTTCTTGGATGGAGAAGCAAACTTTGAATAATCATGCAATTCAACTTTTGGATCAATCGGAGCAGAAGTAACTTCAATTAAATCCACTGGTTGAGGAACCATGTGAATATCATCTTTCTTAGAATCCTCCTCACTCTTATCCTGCTTGTAAAGAAAATTCAGCAATGTCAGTGACAAATTACAATTCTTAACTTGCCTCTTTAACTCCAAAATCTCCAACTGTAAGTCATTGATTTTCTGTTGAGCCTCAAACACCTCTTTTCGTGACTTGATGAACTGTGCATTAAGATCATCATATTCATAAGCTTGTAACTTTCGGATCTCACATTCTGCAAATAACTCTTCAAGAACACTTTCCCTGCTTTTCTTATAGATCTCAACATCTTTAGTCAATACTTCATTCTTGTCACGATAAAGGACATTTTCATCTTGAAGCATAGAAATTTTATTTTGAATCTTCTCAACAGTTGTAGCAGTTTCAACAATAAGAGCATTAGCCTTTTCATATTTTTTTTTGAATTGGATAACTCTTCTCAAATAAATTCTCAAAATCTTGGGCTGCATCTAATGCTCCAGCTTTGGCTTTCTCACATTCTTCTGCCAATTTAGCCTTTACTTTCAAAACATCTTCATGAACATGAACTAATTCATAATACTTCTTTTGAAAATCATCAAATTCTTTCTTCAGATCAATAAGCTCATTAGTTGACAATTTAGAGCTTTCCTCAAAAATTGCAATCTTATTACTCAGCTTAACACATTCAGAACATCTTGATTCTTCGACTTTAACCTCTTTAGTCATTGAGATTGCCGAGTTAGAGTCAGAATCAGTCAGAATGCTATCATCATCAACATGACGAGTAGTCAATGCAATTGTGATTGGAGCAATTTTCTTTGTAGCCTCAGAATCTGCATACCAAGAAAATTCATCTGGATGCCAATACACCTCATTTAATCCCTCATCAAAAGAAACAACTTTTTCTTCACTCTTAGAATTTTCACTTGATGAATGAAAAACCATATGAGCATGTTGACCAGACTTCAGCTTGTTTTCAATTGAACTTGGACATTCTCTTGCAAAGTGACCTTAAACAAAAAACTTATAACACTTAACCTTCGATTTGTCCAATCCAATTTTACCATCCTGATTCAACCTTTACTTGCCAGTTCTGTTGAAAATTTTCTTCGCTCGACGAACTAATATAGCATGTTGCCAGTTCAAATCCATCTCCTCTAAATGATCATAATCAATCTTATCGTAATCTTCATTTGTCAGCTCAACATTATTAACAGCACTAGTAATAACCCCGAAATATGAAGATGCCAAAGCAGACATTAAAGCATTATAATCATCGGTGGTTTGAGCAGACAATGCATTTTGAGTTGAAGAACTCGGAACAGAAACATTACAACCAGTAGAATAACAAGGAATTTCAGATTTACCTGCAATGAATGCTGTAGGAGGTGTAGAATTAAGAATATTCGATTTTCAAGCATTCATAGTAGAATCATTATCACCAAAATACACAACAGGATTCTGAATTTGTGCAGGAAGTGATTTATTCACCATCAACTCCATGTCTCTAGCTTGAATTCTTTAAATTAAATCATTGAACGATAATCCTTGATATTCTTTATCATTAGTGATCATCATCACATAATTCTCCCACTTCTCTGGCAAAGCCTCTAGAATCTTTTCTTTCATATCAGCTTCTTCCTTTGTAAGACTTACCAAACGCATTTCACTCATTAAGTAAGCGAATCTTGCAATCAAATTAGGAAATGATTCGTTTTGATAATGTTTCAAACTATCAAATTCCTTATTCAAGACTTTCTGACGACTCTTCTTATATTGGTCATTGCCTTCACATCTCTTTTCCAACGCATCCCACAAACTCTTTGATGTGTAATTACCAGAATATTGATGAAGTAACTCTTTAGGCAAAGTCATCGTCAAAGTACCATACGCTTTCTTTTCAGCTTGATAAGCTTTCTTTTGTTCAGATGAAATCTTTCTTTGAAGAATGGGTTCACCAGTTTCATCTCTAGGATAAACATATTGATCAGTGAACGCCAACCACATATCAATGTCATTTGTATCAACGTAAGCTTCAAATCGTTTAACCCAACTATGATAATCTTCTAATTTCAACAATTTGGGAACTTTCTAACTTGCTCCAATTTCATTATCATAATTCATCATTGTTTGCATCGTTGCTTGAACTGAATTCCGAATAGCCACAAATGCTTGAAAATCGGACATTTTGAAAAACAGATTACTGTTCACTCCGAACCTCGTCCGAACTACGTCCGAACTTAAACTCGCCGAACGCCCTCCGAACCTGACCTTCGGACAATCAAACAGAACCTGGACCGAACTTGTGCCGAAAGGTGACCGAACTTTGTCCGAACTCGGACTGAACTCTTTCCGAACCTCACCGAACTAGAATATCACCGAACTCCGTCCGAACCTCGAGTTCGGAGCGGTTACTCTCAAGTTTTCCGAACCTCTGACGAGACCAAACTCACTCGACATCATTTTCTCAATTTTCAGTGTTTTTGACTGGAATTTTTGACAGGAGTTCAAGCAAACTCGAGAGAAACGATCTGGAAGAAGATTTTTGATAAAAAGAGCACTCGAGACAATCAAACGAACTCAAAAATTATACTCATTTTCTCAAAAACGTGAATTTTGACTCAATACTCCGAAAAACAGAGATTTTCGACCAGTAGAACCAACCAAATGCTCTGATACCACTTGAAAATGTGTGAGCGGTAGATCGTCTACTTAGTCGTTATGAAATCAATGTAAAATGAGGATGACTACAAAGAGTAAATACAATAGACTTGTATTAACCACAGAGACCACAAAGTACACATATATGAATAATGCTCAAAAGCTACTGAATACAAAATATGACATGCTATTTATACATAAGAAATCTCGATGGTCCGAACTCCAGGTTCGGACTTGTCCGAACTCAAAGTCCGCTGGGAGTTCGGACCACAATATCCTTGCATGTTTTGTCTTGTACTCGATACTTCACATGACGATCAGGAACCATGTATCAACAGTATTGTCCTTACAAATTACGATTTAGAATATTGCGTATTCATGTTAAAAATTTTACGTGTTATGGCTGTGGAATCGTGAGTACCAAAAAAGTTAATAGAATTCATTAATTCAACACAACTACTTTTAAACATGCTCTGTATCATAGCAAATATACACTTCTCAATATAAAAAATAAAGAAATGAGATATAGAAAAAAACTAAAATGAATATTTGAAAGCGTTTCTAAAAAGCTGGAAGCCCCAAAATTGAACCCAGGTGGGTGTTGGGTTGAATCACGTGACATCAAGCCCGAAAGAGTTAGAATGTGCTCCAACCTAGTTATCCCCTACAAAAAAAATGTTATTAATACACAAATTATTTCAGAAAAATTACCTATGATACCGTTAGTTTTCTCTATATTACACGTTTATTATACATGTGTAGTAAAGTTCGATTGTGTGTATTACAAGCTTTTAAAATGTTTTATATAACTGTTTCATATGTGTAGTGCATCTGAATTTGTTCAATTCAGTCAACACTTTGTAAATTTGTATGTGTTATACATGTGTATTAATCATTCGGGACATCATAATTATCCTTATTAACTATTCAAAATTTTTCTTTTAGAAATGGTTTAACATATGTATTGGTGGTTCAATGTTATGTGTATTGTGTTATTCTAACTATCTTTATCCTTCATGTGTGACCTTGTATTGTAATTAAGGTGATTTGTAATCGACCGCCACCTATTGATCTTCATGGAGGTGTATATCCTGAAACCATATCTTTTATGCATCGCTTTTTTATATCATGTTTTGTACTAAATTTGATGATTATTATTGTATTAGGTTCTTATTTTATCACACATGTAATCAATCAATGGTTTGAATCATATTAACGATGGTGCTCCACGCAAACTTGAAGAGTTCGTTGATGCTAGCTCCGAACTTTTACACACCTGTAGTAATATTAGATTATTTTGTTTTCCAAACTTTTAAAATGTTCATGTAGTTTTTTCATATATTTAATATACCTACATGTGTTCAAGTGCCTCAACAGTTTATAAATTTTTTTGTATTGCACATGTGTATTAATCATTCGAGACATCATAATTATCATTATTAACTACTTCAAAATGTTATTATACTCCATAAATGGTTTAACATACGCATGGTGATATCGTAACTATCTTTATCCTTCATGTGTGACCTTATATTGTAATCGATATGACGTGTCTAGCAGCCTTTTTTATTGCCAAGTGGGACTAAATCCCGGGTGCCTAATGTTCTAGTTGAATATATTCCTGTCCAGGACATTGTTTTTGCGAAGTTTGACGAAATTGTGTGTAACACCTATGTTAAAAACCTTGATCTCGGAATATAAAATCACAAGAAAAATAAAAATAAAAAAAAATTTTCTGGAGGGCCTGAGGACCGCATGCCCTCTCTGGTCCAACCTCTCGCGGTCCTCATGACCCGTCAGGTTTCCGGGTCAGGATCCGCGTACTTTTTTGACCCATGAGGACCGCATGGGGGTATGTTTGTACACCTCTCGCGGTCCTCATCGACGCCCAGCACTATAAAAAACGAGTTTTGCTCATTTTCTGCTCATTTTTCACTTCTTCACTTCAAGAACTCGAGTTTTCTCTGCCATTTCACTCCTAAGAGACCCTAATCCGGTTGTGGGGAGCTTGAATCATCAAGGTTAAGCCATTTTCAAGACATACGAAGCTCGGGTAATCTCCTACTCCTCTTGTTTCTCCATTTCAAGATAAGTATTGGTGGGGATCCTCACTGATCAGTGTTGGTTCTTAGGAATTGATGCTTGCATGTGCGATCAAGGATGATCAACGTGCATTGGGAGCAAGCGTGAGGTATTTTAGGTAAGATATGTGTTCGGTTTGCCCTAGATCATATTTTTGAGGAAGACCACCTCTAAATCAGTGTTTGATGATGCATGCAAGCTTGGAAATAGCTTCTGGAATGTACTAGGAGGCTGGAGAGAGTGAAAACCCGCTTAGAGAAGCTCGGTACAAGAATTGGTGCATAAGGTACAAGTCTTTAATGCATGCATGTTGTTGTTTTGTGTTTAGTTTGAGAATCTGGAACTTGGTCAGGGAAACCCCACCATCTCAGTGGCTAAAATGTCACAAGAAGAGAGTTGGTCCAATGGGTGGAGACCCCTTTTGTTGTATTCTAGCATTTAACCCAAAAACCGAGCATTTTGGAATTATTGATAATGGGTTAATGACACATTGGGCATCTCAGTGGCTTAAAGCCTTAAAAATCTGAGTTAATCAGTCCGTACGTGGAGACCATTGGTTTGGAACATGATTTTGGTTGTCGGTTTGCAATGGAATTGAATTATGGACATTTTGTGTATAACCGGGACTTGTAACATTGTTTTGGTACGGCTTCAAAGCCTTAAAATTTAAGTATTAGCTACTGGAACATGTTAGAACAAAACCCCGTTGTCGAAACGAGCTAAAAATGCAAAATGGGAAAAATTCACTAAATGACAAAATAGTCGATTTGCAATGGAATTGAATTATGGACATTTTGTGTATAACCGGGACTTGTAACATTGTTTTGGTACGGCTTCAAAGCCTTAAAATTTAAGTATTAGCTACTGGAACATGTTAGAACAAAACCCCGTTGTCGAAACGAGCTAAAAATGCAAAATGGGAAAAATTCACTAAATGACAAAATAGTCGATGAGGACCGCATGGGTTTCGTTTGTTGTTATGCTCGCGGTCCTCATAGTCTGGAAAGTCAACGTGGTCTGTTGACCATCCATGAGGACCGCATGGGATGTTTTTCTGGTTTACGTGCGGTCCTCATGTGTCCTTGGACAGTTTCATTGTTTTGTTTTGTTTTGTGTTTTGGGCAATATCGAGCGACCCG
>JBCNJP010000025.1:82856986-83029571 GCA_039602395.1 Deinandra increscens subsp. villosa | reverse complement strand
TTATGGAGACAGATTCTAAGGAGAAGAAGATACGAGACATTCCCATCGTTCGGGATTTTCCTGAAGTCTTTCCTGAAGATGTATCCGGCCTTCCTCCTATTCGTCAAATTGATTTCCGCATTGATCTTGTTCCTGGAGCAACTCCTGTGGCTAAGTCTCCATACCGTCTCGCACCTTCTGAAATGCAAGAGTTGTCTAATCAACTCCAAGAGCTTTCTGAAAAAGGCTTTATTCGTCCAAGTTCCTCACCGTGGGGAGCACCTGTTCTATTCGTAAAGAAGAAGGATGGATCATTTCGAATGTGCATCGACTATCGTGAGCTTAACAAACTTACCATCAAGAATCGATACCCTCTACCAAGAATCGACGATCTCTTTGATCAACTCCAAGGCGCCAGTTGTTTCTCAAAAATCGATCTACGTTCTGGATATCATCAACTTCGAGTTCATGATGATGATATTCCAAAGACTCCCTTCCGTACAAGGTATGGTCACTTCGAGTTCACGGTTATGCCTTTCGGCTTAATAAACGCACCTGCAGTATTCATGGATCTGATGAATCGCGTTTGCAAGCCCTATTTGGATAAATTTGTGATTGTCTTCATTGATGACATCTTAATTTACTCCAAATCAAAGTCTGATCACGAGCAACACCTACGTCTAATTTTGGAACTCTTAAAGCAAGAACAACTGTACGCTAAATTCTCGAAATGTGAATTTTGGCTTAAGGAAGTTCAATTTTTGGGACATATCGTCAATGACAAGGGTATCCATGTAGATCCTGCTAAGATCGAAGCCGTTAAAAATTGGAGTGTTCCTACTACTCCTACCGAAATTCGTTCTTTTCTTGGTCTAGCAGGCTACTACCGGCGTTTCATTTCTAATTTCTCCAGGATTGCCTTACCACTCACTGCCTTAACTCATAAAGGCAAACCCTTCGAATGGGGTGCTAAGCAAGAGCAAGCATTCCAGACACTTAAGCAAATGTTATGCGATGCTCCTATCCTAACTCTTCCCGATGGTAACGACGATTTTGTCGTCTATTGCGATGCATCCAACCAAGGTCTTGGTTGCGTCCTCATGCAACGAGGCAAGGTTATCGCTTATGCATCAAGGCAACTCAAAATCCACGAGAAGAACTACACGACGCACGATCTCGAGCTTGGTGCGGTCGTTTTTTCTTTGAAAATTTGGAGGCATTACCTATACGGTACAAAATGTGTGATTTTCACCGACCACAAGAGCCTCCAACACATCTTCGACCAAAAGGAACTCAACATGAGACAACGAAGATGGGTCGAACTATTAAACGACTACGACTGTGAAATTCGCTACCATCCTGGCAAAGCAAATGTTGTAGCCGACGCTCTTAGTCGAAAAGACCACGACAAGCCTATTCTACTTCAAAGCATTCATATTCGAACCGATATTCAGATGCGTATCTTTGAGGCCCAACATGCCTCTGTCACCGAGGGTAACATGTATGAAGAAATGTCATGTGGTGCTGAACTTCAATTGGAAACCAAACCTAATGGTCTCCTATATTTCTTAAATCGTCTTTGGATTCCAAATCGCAGCGATCTTCGTACTTTCATCATGAGCGAAGCTCACAAGTCCCGCTATTCTATTCATCCCGGTGCAGACAAAATGTATCAGGATCTTCGTTGTCACTATTGGTGGCCGGGCATGAAAAAGGACATTGCCATCTTTGTGGCTAAATGTCTCACTTGCTCCAAGGTCAAAGCCGAACATCAACGACCTTCTGGCTTGCTTGAGCAACCAGAGATTCCGGTGTGGAAGTGGGAAAACATAGCAATGGATTTCATCACTAAACTTCCACGCACTTCAGATGGTCAAGATAGCATTTGGGTAATCATTGACCGGTTGACGAAATCAGCTCATTTCATTCCTATTCGAGAAAAGTATCGAGTTGGGAAACTATCTCGAATCTACATCAAAGAAATTGCTTGTCGTCACGGTGTGCCTTTGAGCATTATCTCCGATCGTGATGGTCGTTTTATCTCCCGTTTTTGGAAATCTCTTCAATCAGCTTTCGGTACTCGTCTAGACCTTAGCACTGCTTATCATCCTCAAACCGATGGTCAATCTGAACGAACTATCCAGACACTTGAGGATATGCTTAGGTCATGCGTTCTCGATTTCGGTGGCAATTGGGATTCACACTTACCTTTGATCGAGTTCTCTTATAATAA
This sequence comes from Deinandra increscens subsp. villosa, assembly GCA_039602395.1. Classification (NCBI taxonomy): domain Eukaryota; kingdom Viridiplantae; phylum Streptophyta; class Magnoliopsida; order Asterales; family Asteraceae; genus Deinandra; species Deinandra increscens. Next base: position 83,027,359 of record JBCNJP010000025.1, on the reverse strand, counting down.
CAGCTACCATACAAGTATCGGCATGGCACCTTTCGAGGCACTCTATGGTCGAAAGTGTCGCTCACCTATTTGTTGGAATGAGATTGGTGACGCCCAAATCACTGGTCCGGAGTTAATTCAAGAAACTACCGACAAAATCATTCAAATCCGTGATAATCTACTCGCCGCTAGATGTCGTCAAAAGAGCTACGCTGATAAACGACGCAAACCCCTAGAATTCGAAGTCGGCGACTTAGTACTCCTTAAGGTATCCCCTTGGAAGGGAGTCGTCCGATTTGGAAAGAAAGGAAAGTTAGCACCTCGTTACGTTGGCCCATTCAAAATCCTTAAAAGGATTGGGAAAGTAGCTTACAAGCTCGAACTACCTTCGGAACTCAGCAATGTTCATCCAACCTTCCACGTGTCAAATCTTCGGAAATGCTTAGCCGATGAAAACCTCCATATTCCTCTAGACGAAGTGCACATCGATGAATCTATGCACTGTAGAAAAACCCGTGGAAATCATGGACCACGAGGTAAAACAACTCAAGCGTAGTCGCATACCTATTGTCAAAGTTCGTTGGGAATCTAAGCGTGGACCGGAATTCACTTGGGAACGCGAAGACCAAATGAAAACCAAGTATCCACACCTTTTTGCATCGTCCTCCTCGTAATCAATTTCGGGACGAAATTCTCTAAAGTAGGGGAGACTGTGACATCCGTCTATTTTTCATATTTGTAACCCGACCCGTTTCAGTTATCCATGTAATTTCAATCTTTATTCAAGCAAAATCATGAAATTCTATTTTTTTTTCCTTTTCCTCGTTTCATTTTATATATAATATATATATATATATATATTTATATATGTGTTATGCACGTTAAGGTCATATCCGAGTCAACTCACGAAACCAATGGTGATAATCAATTGACAACTCAAACACTATATATTAATGGTGGTAAAATACTAAAAGATTATAAAAAATAATATAGTTTTTATAAATATATCCATCGATTATTTTTTTATAAATAAACCATTTCAAATATTAAACCTATACCAAGATCTACCAATGATTACAAGATCTACCAAAGGATTACCAAGATCTACCAATGATTACAAGATCTACAAAGTGTTACCAAGGATTACCAAGTGTTACCAAGGATTACAAAGTGTTACCAAGGATTACCAAGTGATACCAAGTGTTACCAAGGATTACCAAAGGCTAAGATTTCATGTATGTCACACCCCCAATTTCCACCTAACGGAGTTTAACCGCGTGAGGGTATGATCCAGACCAGGATCCCAGACTTCAATTACAACCAAACCATAACAGAGTTTAATTTAAGTAAATAAAGAGCAGTTATTACAGACCCAAAGTGAATTAACGGTTCAGCGGAAGCATAAAACGAGTTACAGATATTGTTTACAGAATGTTTAATCCAACTGATTGGAAACATAGTTTTCAATTCAAAAGATAACGTTCAGTACTGCCGCTGCCGGTACCTTCGATGATCCTCCTAGCGACCTGAAAAGCATTCAACAATCAAGTGTCAGCCAAGGCTGGTGAGTTCACTAAGCGGTCTACCTGTCACAAGTAGACCAAAATTTTATGATCAAAGAAGGGTAAAACACAATCAATATCATAAGACTAGTAAGTTTTCCATATCGTAGGTAGCTAGCCTAAGTTATGCACATTTGAATTGTTCGCAACCGAAGCTGACAAGTATAGGTATTACCTACGGATTTTGCCTTCCCGTGTCCTGAAGGACCACGGAGGGTAGGGTAACATTGGTCCCAGTCCGACCGCCAGTCGGGTCGGTGCATCCCGTGCACCGCTGGGCGGGGGTGTCAATCCCCAGTAGTACTACTCAACATCACCTAGCTATTCTATATTAACGGCCCGAATGTAAGGACTTTTTAGTTTATCAATCAATTCAATGATACATATGATATTTGGTCGGAAAAGTTTACTTAGTAAGAAATACCTTACCGCTGCACGTTATCATCCCTGAAAGGACATAACAACATATAGTAATGAACTCACCTTAGGTTGCTCAGCTTATTCTTCAAATAAACCCGGTTATGATTGTTAACGAGGACCTAATAATCACATTAAGGTCTTAGGTGTTAGGTTGTTTAACTTTTAGCTATACCACTAAGACCATAACACTAGCACATTGGAAAATACGACACGACATAACGACACACGACACCGATGGTTGATCATACACAAGTGTTTATATACATCAGGAGTCCAAGCAAGTATTATCATAGTATAGAGCATGCAGGTCATGGCATATCATTCAAGCAAATTGTACAAGTTTGGATTCTGGTCACAGTTTCGCTAGCAGTTTTGCTAGACAGTTTCGCCGTGTACACGGGCAGCACTTTCGCTAGGCAGTGCCCGGTGACACAGTTTCGCTAGGCTAGTTTCGCTCGAAACTGTTGGCACAGTTTCGCTAGCCTAGTTTCGCCCGAAACTGGTTTGAACTTTCGTTCAGTGAATTTCGCTCAGCAGATTCGCTCGGACAGGTCTGGTCAGTTTACCTAGCGACACTATAGTTTCACTCGACTAGTTTCGCTAGAGGGAGATAGGCACAGTTTCGCTACACAGTTTCGCCTGATGAAGGCACAGTTTCGCTAGTCGCTAGAAAAACCCGTAAATTTGCCTAAAAACCTTTCTAACAGCTTCTGTATCACATGCAAATCAATATCTAGCATACCTAAACGTTTACTAACATCATGGGAGCAATTCTAACACCTTAAACACGGATTCTAGTCATCAATTTGCCAAGAACACAATTTCACATAAAGGAACATAATTAGCATGGATCTTCAAATTAACATGGCAAGATACAGAATTGATGTTAAGTCTAGCATCCCTAAGCATCATGGCAGTAACAGAATTCGTTGCATGTGGATTTTAAGCATACATTTTAGTTTAACATACAAGAAATGCATAAAGGTGGTTCATGTGACTCACGGATGATCTCCTATGCTCAAAAGGGTGGAAACTTGGGGCTGGAATCTCGGTTTCTCGTGTCGTTTTCTGCTGGCCAGAAGTTACAGGAGTAGGAGAGTGCAGATGTGTGTGTGTTTTGAGTGAGGTGAGTAAAAATGAGAGAGTTGGCTTGGGTTTTCTATATGTAGGGGGCCAGTTTCGCCCGCAATTTCGCTGGCAGTTTCGCTGGCCACGCGAAACTGGTCCAGCAAACCAAGAGCTTTAGCTACCGGGCGAAACTGTAGTTTCGCTCGGTAGTTTCGCTGGCTTCTTAAAAGGGTAAATTTCATTCTAAGTAAGGTAAGCACGTTTTCTCGATAAATCACATAATTTCACAATGAATTAATTAAGCATGTTGCATAACTTCACACAGTGGTGATAAGCAAATAATCATATAACACATATGGCCGGGTTCGGTGATCAACCAAAGGTCGTGGACGTATCCGGTCTAGGTAAGCATTAATTAATTAATTACTACTGGTAATGTGACTAACGGAGTTTGTCTAATGGAACTAACGGTTTTAACGGAAAGACTTAACGGAGTTAACTTGGGAAGTTGCAGTTGTCACAATGTATAAATACGACATGCTTGAACCAAAAATAAACACACCAAAACTCATTTCTTACTCTCAAAAACGCTCACAAAAATATATCTATTTCTCCTTCCAATTCCACGACATAAAGAAATTATCTACCTTTTGAAGACTCACGAGTGGATTCAACATTCTCCTACTACATTCCTTCTCCTTGCTTGTCTTACGTGAGTAATCGTTCATTATTATTATGACGTTGTTTTGAACTAGTCGAGCCTTCGGGTTAACTACAATTTCTAAAGAAAAATACTAATCTTATATATTTTATACTCCTCAAATATAAACACCTCGTCTGTTAATCATAAATTAAATTTGCTATAGTAAGATTTATACTCATAGTTTTATTTTATTTACATAAAACATTAATGAAATTTTGTTATATTAAAACGTATCTCAAGTTTAGTTATTACGTCTCAAATTCAGTTATTACATTTACTTCAATTAAATTTAATATTATATCTAAAGGAACTCCGTTAAGTCTATTATCACTATAAACATTTGTAACTTTGCTAAAATGAATTTTATATAAACTAAGTTGAGACTTAGACTTATTAAAATCTAACTAGTAGTAAAATATATATTTCTTTCGTCATAAATATATATATCCGTTTCAGTTTAAATAACGGACACAACTTGAGACAAAAATATTATTTATCTAACTCATTCGAAATATAACTCATATTTGTGAGAACACATTTACTTGAATATTCAAATAGACTTGTATTTAATTTTCGTAGAATAAATATACATATATCTAACATAATAATTATCACCAACGGTTAAACGGGTAAACTCACGTAACTAGACTCGACTAGTCTAAATGTTTGACTTATATATTTGACCCATATCACTAAACCTTAAGGTGTCTTTATATAATTTAGGACACGGATAGGTCATCTTCATATCACTCGGACTATTCTCATATTTCACTTATTGATCAAGTGAGTACACATAATCCCTTTTCCTTTTCAAGTTTTGGGATGTAACATGTATACATTATTCAAGCACACATTCTTTCTTTTCTTTTCAAACTATGCGATCTCATTCTCTGTCTATGTGTGATTTCTATGCTATATGTTAAACTATGTTGTCACTATTCGAAGTCTATATTCTAGCATGATCATTAACAAACAAGCCTATGGTAACAATAATGGATTCCATTGGACTGACAACCCACCTGAATTTGACCGGTTTGGCATTCGGGTGATTGAAACCTAACTCAAGCTAAGCGTAACTTTCGAGTTACGGACACTAGTCATCAAGGTTTGATTATGCAATATTTGTTTATTCATACATGCATGAGTCTACATTTGACATATGAATCGCTTTCAAACTATTATATATATATATATATCTAAACTTATGTTTACTCACCAACTATTTTTAGTTGACACTCTCTATTTTTATACATGTTTCAGGACATGCAGTGTGAACTAAACTTGATGCTACATCTAGGATGCTTTGGACCTAGATTAAATAAATCATACTCTATCAGTATGTTATGTTATGTGTATTTGAATCTATTGTAAGACTTGGAATTTGGTAATGATTAAGTATTGAAACTTTAATTAGTGTCATGAGCATTTGGACAATCATCATGCCTCGACGTAAATTCCGCCGTCGGTTGGGGTGTGACAAGTAGAACGTTAAATCGTCTACCTTAAGGTCGATATTTCGATACGCGAATAAGACCTCGAATTTAACAAAATAAGAAAAATAAAACCAGTTGAAGTTGTTCAATCAACAATTCTCAGGTCGATACTCCCGTATACACAGAGAGAATCCGATGATTAAACGAAACACCAAAGGAAATAAAGTAGAATCTCAATTGAACAACTATCAGGTCGATACTCACGTATACGCAAAGATAGTCCGATCATTTGAGAAAATAAAGAAAATCAAACAAATTTAAATCTTTCAAAATGAACACATGTTTACACAGTGACTTCTCATTTTTCTTTATCACAAATTTTACATGTCATGAAATAAGCATCATGATGTTGTCCACTAGGTTAAGCATATCATTTAGTTTATATCACATATGTATACTTTCTGATTTGCCGAGCCTACCTAACACATCAAATAAAGGTCTTATGGATTTTTCATTTACTCTATCCATGAGTTAGAAATGCTAGCTAATGTACCATTATTTTCCAATGGTCAAATCAATTTTCTATTTTTTTATTTTTTCTATTTTCATTTTTCTATTTTCTCCCCTAAAATGAAAAACACTATATTTTGATTTTTTTTTCCAATTTTCTTGCCCTAAAAATATAAAAGAAAACATAAAGGAAAGAAATAAAAAATGATTGACCAACACGGATACATTTCAGGTTAAGATTTTGAAAAATCATTTTGAAATATCAATGCGTTGAAGAACAAATTTAAGCAAGATACTCCACTATCAGCAACTTTGCAATCACAAATAGGTCTTCTTGAAGTAACCTGCACACACCGAATATAAACATTAGTTTATAAAATGACCTAAGCCCGCAGCTCGAGGTCGACTAGTGTCTTCCACATAATCTTCATTGGCCTTGGAAACCACTTTAGGTCTCCATTGCATCTGTGGTGTAACAATTTTTAATGAGCCATCAGCATTTTGATTTGATATACCACCCATATTTTTAGCAGTTTTCATCTTTTTAGATAAAGATTTTCTTTTTGGTTTAGAAGCAGTGAGTGGGGAGCGGAACTAAGCATGCCTTTATAAGGGTGTGTATACCTCCCCCACCAAGACGCGTTTTAAAACTGTGAGGGACGATGCCTGAGGGCATGCTGGCTGCCAGAGCGGACAATATCTTGGTTGCGACGGGTCTGGGCTGTTATAGATGGTATCAGAGCCGGTCGTCGACCAGTGTGCCAGCGAGGACACTGGTCCCCTAAGGGGGGAGGATTGTAACATCCCACATTAGTGGGGAGGGGAACTAAGCATGCCTTTATAAGGGTGTGGATACCTCCCCCACCAAGACGCGTTTTAAAACCGTGAGGGGCGGATGCCTGAGGGCATGCCGGCTGCCAGAGCGAACAATATCTTGGTTGCGACGGGTCTGGGCTGTTACAGTGAGTTTGACTCATCAAAAACTCTACCAGTTTGATCTATTATTTTGATAGTTTTACCAACTAGGATAATTTCTTACCAACATTTTCAGGACAATTTAATTAAATATGACTCATTTACGACATTGAGAGCACCTTCGGCGATCAGTGATGATTATGGAAATAGGATTTCCAAACTGATCTGTTGAACCATCGTCATAAATGGTCTCAGTTACTGGTTTCTTTATCCTGTTTTTCTTTTTTAAACCCTACGCGCACATCATAAAATACATGAGTATATTCAAAATCATCATAAAAATCACCCTCTTGGGAATTGTTTGAATAAAACCAATTTGAACCAGGACTTCGAGGAGTAGCATTTGAACCACATGAAGAACCACCAATTGAATGACAACCAACTCTAGAAGAGCATGTCGAGGCTTTCTTCTTTTGCTTTTTACCCCGAACACTTCATAAGGTTTTGAAACAAACTGATGATTGTACTCAGCAACAAACACTTGTGCAAGCTGATACAAACGTTCAATATTTGTATCCAAGATTTACCTTTTCCTTAATCAGAAGCACCTTGTTCAGAGCAACATGTTTCTTCGACTTCTTTGATATTTTCTTTGTTTCTTTAACTTCATCCTTCTCGTTCTCGAAACCTAAACCCATTTGTTTATAACCAGTTTTCTTTGACAGCTCTGCCTGAGAACTAGATTCTACCTTTTATTTTCTTTGTTTCTTTGACTTCATCCTTCTTGTTCTCGAAACCTAAACCCATTTCTTTGACAGCTCTGCCTGAGAACTAGATTCTTCCTTTTGTTTAGCAAGTCTAGTAAACTCAGCCTTTATTTCCTTCAGATTTTTCTTTTTGAGGAAAGACTCATCAATTTTCTCCTCAGAAGAAAGTTTATTAGGTTTCTCAGAAACTTTTGCATCATAAATCTTTTCTTCTGCCGAGAAAATTGAACCTGAAGTAATTTAGGCGCTTTTCCAACTCCTGTCTCCTTCTCCTCAAACTTTTTCTTTGATTTCTTAATAAACTTCTCTTTTGAATTAGAGTCAGCAAACTTTGAATAATTGAACTCTTCATCCTTTGATTGAAGATCAAATGTAGAATCTGTAATGATCACAGGAGCTGGAACTTGATGAAGATCACATCTTAACAACTTTCTTGACTATTTTCCATCTTATACAAATAATTGGTAAAAGCATTTGAATTGTTGCAATTTTCGAGTTCTCTTTTCAAATAAAAAATTTCTATGTTTACTTTAGAAATTTTTGATTGAGCTTCCATAAATTCCTCCTGTGAAGCGATGAACTTGTTTGAGACTATGTTTTCACACTCTAACCGACGACGGAATATGTCGGGGCGCGAGGATTGTCAAGATGCTCACAACACTAAATTTAAAGTTGCTATACATCTTAATGAAACCCATTTCATTAATAATCAAAATAAGTAGTACAATATATAATCCAAACATACACAATACAACAATATGGTAATTATTTATTGAGGTCACAACTAAGTCCGTAAGAATCATACGTGTTCACATCAAGTCCTTCATAACAAATAGCGCTTCTTGCAACATGTACAAAGTAACGAGTCAACTACAAAGTAGTTGGTGAGTAAACATAGGTTTTATGTGTACATATATGTGAAAACATGCGATCTAAGTGTTAAGTGGTAATTCACAAGTAATATAAGCAAGTCATGAGATAAAGCATAATATAGTGTAATCCAACCCTGACAATTAGGTTTCCAATCACCCGACGCTAATTACCAGTCAAGTCAGGTGGATCGTCACACCAATAGATCTATTAGGGTTACCCAAGCTTTTTATAGTTAATGTTTACGCATGAGGTTATAGAGTATGAGGTAGAGGTAGACTACAACACAACAATAAATCATATAAGTTCACATACTAGTAATTACACATAACAACATAGCATCATCGCATTTGAGTTTGAGTAAAATATAACTATAGAGGTTGAGTTTAATATAAGGTACATGTTACACCCCAAAAACATAAAACAAAAAGGGGATATGAATACTCACTTGATTAGAAGTGCAAGAATTGAGAGAAAGCACCGAGAAGCAAGGAAATAGCAAACTCCGAGATAATCCTAAAGATGTGAAACGACAAAATGAAAAAGAGGCACAAACGAATACTAATTACGTTCTTGAGGAATTTGGGGGGAGTTATATATATTTTTAAGAATGTTTAATTTTTTTGTATTGACATTTTAGACGTTCTGAGCATGCTTTGGTCTATATGTTAGTATACTCTCATCGAGGCGTCCCAGGTAAGCGAACTCTTACCTAGACAGAGACCCCGACTACCGGTGTGTTCACCTTTCCAGTTAGTACATGCCAATACGTTTCAAATACTAATACGAAAACGTTTTATTGAAATAAAGTATTCCGGACTTTAATAATGCTATATAAAATAGTTCAAAGTTTAGGGTCCTTTGTGTAAATACTAAAACTTAGGTTTAAAATAGAAATTTCTAAACTAGATAGTGCAATTAGAATTTCCAAAACTGTAGGATTCAATATGTACTTTCCAAAACTATTGGGTCCAGTATGTGTAAATAACATATGTTTGTAAAAAAAGTTACGATAGTGAACATTCTTATACATGGTTACGAGAAGTCCAGAACAAATTTACCATGTTTAAATCATTACAAAAACATTCCATTGATGGATTTTATAGAAAAAGTCTTATTTGTTAAACCATTTAGAATGTTTAAAGATTAGTTGCATAGTGTTGGATTTGGTTTATTGTGAAACCCCCAATAATGTTCAAGTACATTACTTAGAAGAATATAGATGAAAATTGGACAGGAGGGTTTGGGCTCGTTAGGCCTAACGATCATCTACAAGGCTACACCAGACCTAAAGGCGGCCTAAGTAAGGCTACTTAAACGAGCCTAATGCTTTAAACGAGCCTAATGCTTTATAATGTTCAAGTACATTACTTAAACGAGCCTAATGCTTTATAACTAAGAACCTAAACTAATCTAATTAAACTAAGAAAGCGATAGATAAACAAATATTGGTAAGAATAAGAAAAATAAGAGAAGAGAAGAGAATTTACCTTGAAGAAGCTTTACAAAGTAGACGAGTTCGAAGGGCAGCAGCTCCTCGTCGAGAGTATAAAAAAGACTACGTACGACACCCAAAGGGGTGATCGAACTCTTAACAAGAACAGGCCGCTGGCCGAGTGGTTGAGTTGTTGTGTTGAGTCTGGGAGGTCGCGGGTTCGACCCCTGCGACCTGCATATTTCTTGTTTTGTTTTTATTTTGTGATTCAAGGCATTTATCCAACCAAAACTCATATGAAATGGATTACCACGAATATTTAAACCCGTAAAACGTATCTCCGACTACTAATTCCGTAAAGTTTGACGTTTCAAACAAAAAAAAATATATATATATAGTTTTAGTAGATTTGTATGAATATTAACTTAAGCATCATCTTTTATAAAAGGTAAAATAAATAATAAATAATAAATATATATACATATCTTTCACATATTAGTATTTACACACCTAGTGGATTTATTAAAACAATTAGATACTTTTGGTGAACTTTTAAATCCCGGTTTCGCAAACTCGTTATTTAACGTTGTAGCACGTTTGGTTTATATATATTATGCATATTTATTTTTGAAACCCCGAACTTAGAAAATATATATTAAAGATATATATTGGATTTTCTCGCGTTATTTCGATATTCGCTCGGATTTGGCACACGTGCCATCCTCGACTTATTCCGGACTTCACGATTCCTCGTTTTTATCGTTTACGTTAGAATTAATAGTTTAGAACACACACTTATACTCGTATGCTCGTTAGGTGATTGATTGCTTGCACAAGACTCGTATTTGCTACTTGACTTAACTGTTTGTCTGGAAACCTTGCTGTGCAACCTAAGGTGAGTTTCACGGCCCCATTTTACTGTTTTAAATCCTGTTGGGGGAGATTAACATGCATGATTTACACAACTGAGATAATTAGACTTTTATATATCACACGATTACTGATTACTGAGGCACACTAGACAACAAAGTCCTTCTCATGGTACCGTTAGTATTTGGTGATGATAGCGGGAAATATATTGTAGTACTACTGGGTTTGACAAACCCCACCCGGGTCAGTCGCTCTGACACGATTGGATATCGAACGGGTGTTATATTCGTCCTCAACGAAACAAGGCAAACTATAAACAACTGTCAGCTTCGGTGACCATCACGTGCAAAGTTTCATGTACATAGCCTAGCTAGCTATCTGATATATATTAGTGATTATGCTCACAACTTGTACTGTTTTGAGAATACTAAACCTGTGAACTCACCAACCTTTGTGTTGACACTTTTTAGCATGTTATTTCTCAGGTCGCTAAACTGGATTGACTGTCACGAGCTAGGATGCACCACCTTTGGATTTATGATTACCTTGCATGCATATTAGACAATAATACTTTCAAACTGATTATCTTTTGGTTTGCGCATGTTTGGCGCTTGAACATTTATTACAACTTTGTCGTTTACGCTTCCGCATTTCAAAACGCATTTACTTTGATTTGACAATTACATTGCATATAGACTGTTCGTATGGCTAATGTGTTCGATCCTGGTTTGTCACGCTCCCTGCGGCGCGTTGTCGCGCGTGGGATTTTTGGGGGTGTGACACATGAGGTTATAGAGTATGAGGTAGAGGTAGACTACAACACAACAATAAATCATATAAGTTCACATACTAGTAATTACACATAACAACATAGCATCGCATTTGAGTTTGAGCAAAATATAACTATAGAGGTTGAGTTTAATATAAGGTACATGTTACACCCCAAAAACATAAAACAAAAAGGGGCTATGAATACTCACTTGATTAGAAGTGCAAGAATTGAGAGAAAGCACCGAGAAGCAAGGAAATAGCAAACTCCGAGATAATCCTAAAGATGTGAAACGACAAAATGAAAAAGAGGCACAAACGAATACTAATTACGTTCTTGAGGAATTTGGGGGGAGTTATATATATTTTTAAGAATGTTTAATTTTTTTGTATTGACATTTTAGACGTTCTGAGCATGCTGTGGTCTATATGTTAGTATACTCTCATCGAGGCGTCCCAGGTAAGCGAACTCTTACCTAGACAGAGACCCCGACTACCGGTGTGTTCACCCTTCCAGTTAGTACATGCCAATACGTTTCAAATACTAATACGAAAACGTTTTATTGAAATAAAGTATTCCGGACTTTAATAATGCTATATAAAATAGTTCAAAGTTTAGGGTCCTTTGTGTAAATACTAAAACTTAGGTTTAAAATAGAAATTTCTAAACTAGATAGTGCAATTAGAATTTCCAAAACTGTAGGATTCAATATGTACTTTCCAAAACTATTGGGTCCAGTATGTGTAAATAACATATGTTTGCAAAAAAAGTTACGATAGAGAACATTCTTATACATGGTTACGAGAAGTTCAGAACACATTTACCACGTTTAAATCATTACAAAAACATTCCATTGATGGATTGTATAGAAAAAGTCTTATTTGTTAAACCATTTAGAATGTTTAAAGATTAGTTGCATAGTGTTGGATTTGATTTATTGTGAAACCCCCAATAATGTTCAAGTACATTACTTAGAAGAATATAGATGAAAATTGGACGGGATGTTTTGGGCTCGTTAGCCCTAACGATCATCTACAAGGCTACACCAGACCTAAAGGCGGTCTAAGCAAGGCTACTTAAATGAGCCTAATGCTCTATAACTAAGAACCTAAACTAATCTAATTAAACTATGAAAGCGATAGATAAACAAATAATGGTAAGAATAAGAAAAATAAGAGAAGAGAAGAGAATTTACCTTGAAGAAGCTTTACAAATGAGACGAGTTCGAAGGGCAGCAGCTCCTCGTCGAGAGTATAAAAAAGACTACGTACGACACCCAAAGGGGTATTGTACTTGTGGAACCATAGAATTTTTGTTATTCCACTTGTTTATACTCATAATAGGAGTTGCAAACTATTAGAGACCAAGCAAGAGTATTATAGATGTATAAGGAGTGAAAATTTCGTTGTTAGGGGCAATGTGGGACGAAAATTCGCATCTTGTAAATCAGCAACAAATACCAAACTTGTTTTCACGATTCCCGCTAACTCGGTTTTGCGCGCGCTTTTCGCCTACGTTCATCATTTTCATGGCACTATCATATGGAAGAGAGTAATCCAACATTAGTGGTCTCGAGGATTGGGCCGAAAATTAAAGAACGGGTCGAGTTTCGAATATGAGAAGTAGACGGATGTTACAGTCTTCCCTACTTTAGGGAATTTTCGTCCTGAAATTATTAGAGACTTTATGAGACCGTGAAAATTACGAACGGGTTTCAACGAAAAAAGGTAAATACATATTATTTCCGATCGAGAAGTAGCGAAGATATAAAGGATTTCACCGAAGTGAGAATACACCTTCGGTTACTGAATCATTTACATCGGTACCGATCTTCACCTAACCGCGAAGGCTAAGTTACTAACGGTGATAAATAGGTTGACATAGCTTTCCAACACAACCAAAAACTAAGGCCAGCCCTCGGTCTGACTCCCAGTCCACCCTTAAAGCACCATCGATGTTTATATATAGGGTATACCATAGCTAACCCACCACATCTTTGATACCCAATAGTGTATTAGTCGCATACGGAGAACCACCTATTCCATATAGCAACAATTGGGTTTCGCTAACTGATTTTGAGATTTCAATAGCACGATATAACCGAATGACACCAAATATCTTAACATGGATTCATTATTAACACGAGATAAGTGACAAGGAACGATAAGTAAAATCATAGCGTGACTCGAAATCGAGACAAACTGACCATGAATTTTAAAACCACAGTTTTCCCTACTTTAGGAGTGAGACTGGAGGTATGGAATGCGAGAGGCATGTGTAACATGTAAGCCTTTGAAAATCGAACATGAGATCTTAATACAACATTAATGAAATTGCTCCATATAATAACAAATTTGTGATCGCAGATTTCTCATCAAGGTAACGCATTGAGTTCTAGTTATGCCAGATGGGTCGCGACCCACATCCGGCCCATCCACAAGATACGAGGCCTAGACAAAATCCGTAACAATCCCTACCTAAACCCAAGACCTGGTGCCCATGACCGAAACTGATCGTATGTTGTAGCTGACATCACACACAATCATCGGTTATAGCGCGTATGGGTCCCGGTTTAACAAGTGTAATAAATAATGAGGCAGTGAAATCACAACTAAAACATGAGGTGGTGAGAAAAATCCAATGATAAATGAGAATCCCACAATTGCCAAACGACTTAGAGTATAGAAATAGTGTGCGAGTATCCAGATCCATATTCCATAATCAATCAATACCAAAGAATGATTAAGTAGATGTGTTGTGTCACACGACATCACATGCAATGACCTATCTTCAAAGACACCTGAGGTTTTTGTTAATTCCTTCTCGTATGAGGATCACATCTTTGAAGACACCAATACGTAAAAGTTCTTTTAAGAACTATCTAAATATGATTAAAAAAAAGTCATGAATCATGTTAAAGAAGATGGACGAAACATATCCATCCACAAGGACAACGAACTCTGATGGTTTTTCAAAATGGACAGATTTTGATTATGAATATGGGAGGGTATTTAAGAAGCAAAAGCAAAACTAATGAGAAGATTTTGATTACGATTCAATAAGAGTATTCACATCCTATTCACTATCTTAATCCTTATAATTTAATTAAATAACACTATCTTTTCCCCTTCTTTCAATTAAATAATACTTTTTTATACCTTTATCATTATATTTTCTCTCTCTTTCACTCACAACTACTATAAAAAATACCAAAAAATATAGCGAATCTACAATGTTTTCTCAAATATAAGGATAAATAGTAATTGTTTATCTCTCATCCACTTAAAAACACACCTCAAATTTTAAAGACTATATTCAAAGATTTTTAAGAAATGGACTTTAAATCCTTTGACATTTTGTTACATAAATTTATTTTTAGGTTCTAGTTTTTTAATCTATGTTAAAAAATCATATCTGGACGGCTTGAACTTTATGTAAAATACTGACCATCGCCATCCTATAAAAATAAACTTTATGTATTTAAATGTTATTCCTTTAAATTATATTATAAAAAAGTGAGAAACAAAATCTTAGGTCATGGTCCTGGATGCGATAGAAATTACAGTAGCCCACATGGCCATATGATATAGTAAGTTGTACCCCATTGGGCAACTTTCAATCTCTCTCCCATTTTCTATAAATACACACACGCGCATATAGACTATACAATCAATATACATACATCTAGCCATCTAGGGTTGGGTTGTGTTAGTGGGGCGAGAGAGAACACCATTATCATCATCTCACAATGGCAGGATTTGCGATATCATCATCAGGGTGTACTGGTGTTCAATCTTTAACCATACCCACAAAAAGGTTTATCCACAGAAACAACAACCCATCAAATACCCTTCTGTTCCGCTCTAAAGATCCTGTCTTTCTATCAAGAAACACGAATCTTGATGGTTTTTCAAAATGGGCAGTCAAAGTTAGCGCCCCATTGAGGATTCATGAACAAGATTTAGAGAGAGAAAGAATCAGCAGTTTAGATGATGAAGAGATAGTAGCTGAAGAAGAGGAGTTTGATGCAGGGGCACCACCACCATTCAAATTGGCTGATATTAGGGCTGCTATACCCAAACACTGTTGGGTGAAAGACTCATGGAGGTCAATGAGTTATGTAGTAAGGGATGTGGTTATTGTTCTTGGGTTAGCAGCAGGTGCAGCTTATCTCAACAATTGGCTTCTTTGGCCACTTTATTGGGCTGCTCAAGGGACCATGTTTTGGGCTCTTTTTGTGCTTGGTCATGACTGGTATGGTATCCCTCTTCTCTTTCACATTAATCTTGATTTTCTGTTATTAGTTTGACTTCTTACCGGTCAAATTGGTTATTTTTAGGGTTCAAGTATTGATTGATAGCTAATTTTAACTATTCTAGATTAAAAAGAATCAACCATTTGACTATAAACAGTCAAAATGGGTGGGCTTGAACTGTTGGTTTTTTCCTTGTTTAACATTTTCCTGGTTATTTTTGGTCATATCTATACATGTTTTTCTTTAACATTGATCTTGAGATTTTGTTATGATTTTTGACATTTAATGGTCAAACTTGATAGAAAGTTATGTGGATGTACATGACACAAGAAATGCTATGACATAAATATGGCGGTAAATTGCAACTTGTTTTCACCTAATTTCAAGTTTGGTCACTCTTATAAGGGTCAGATGTAAAAACTGTTAACAATTATGCATTAAAAAGAATGTCCCTCAAATTTGGATTCAACAAAATCAGCCATTTGAGAACAAAAGTGGGGTATGGAATATGGATGTATTTTTCAGTTTTTGATCTTTTACATGTTGTATTTTTTTAGTGGCCATGGAAGCTTTTCTAACAATCCCAAGCTTAATAGTGTGGTTGGGCATCTTCTACATTCTTCAATTCTCGTGCCTTATCATGGATGGTAAGCTTTAATTAACTCCACTTAGTTCACTTGTAATCTCACTATTTTACAGTATGAATCTTATTAGTTTCATAAACGGGTGAGCAGAAATAGTTGTCATGTTTTTATTGTTACAATTCAAATAGGATTGAGGGTTTGCTGCAATTCATATCATATCATTTACATCACAAATCAAACCGATGATATCAATGATCATAAATTTTAGTTGTTATTACATAAAAGATGTTTCATGAGTATGAATGAATATTACAGGAGAATCAGCCATAGAACACATCACCAAAACCATGGACATGTTGAAAAGGATGAATCATGGCACCCGGTATCTTTCTTATTGTTGGTTCTAACATTGTATTGGAGATTTATGTTCAATTTATTTAATTTTTCAACTTTTCTTTTATAGTTGACTGAGAAGACATTCAAGAGTTTGGATTGGATGACACGAACGCTACGCTTCACCCTTCCTTTTCCAATGCTTGCTTATCCTTTTTACCTGGTATGTTTTACTTCTTTATACTTTAAAGGATTGATCTAATAACCTTCAGAAAGTATAAAAGTTCATATATATATCCTTCTAAGTTTTTCATATTTATCCTTTCCAAACACGAAATATTTCACATTTAACCATTCTATAGTAAATAAAGTAAAATAAAATCATAGCACTCTAGTTAACTGAATCATCTCGACTCTCAGTGCTTGACTTTTTTTACTTGTTTTAGGTAACTGTTTTTTTAGTTACTATGAAACGAGTAAATATCATTTTTTTTTTGTCTTTTTTTGGTTTGTGTTTTGAAGGATTTATATGAAATTCTCTCTCAACTTATGACAGCACCGCCTTATCATTTTTGTGAATTTTGATCAGTTTATTACTAGGGCTGAAACATGACATGATACGACTGTTATAATGAACATATTTTTTTTTGGCTTTTGTGGAATTTATGATACGACAACATACATGTTTCTTCTTTTGTAGTGGAATAGATCTCCCGGAAAGAGTGGTTCACACTTTGATCCAAGTAGCGATTTGTTTGTCCCTGTTGAGAAAAAAGACGTGATCACTTCAACAATTTGTTGGACAGCAATGTTTGGTTTGCTTTTTGGTTTGAACTTTGTTGTTGGTCCGGTGCAAATGCTTAAACTATATGGCATTCCATATCTGGTAATTTGACATTTATCATTGTTTGTCCCTGTTAAGTCGAGTGTTTGAGTTTGGTGAGAAGAAAACAAAAGAATGATTTTCTCATATGGGATTTTATTTGATTTCAGATAAACGTTATGTGGTTGGATTTTGTTACTTACTTGCATCACCATGGTCATGAAGATAAACTTCCTTGGTTTCGTGGAAAGGTATTAGCTCACTAAATTAATTTCCTATGTATCACATATGTTTGCTTATTATTTATTTTCATATTTCATATTCTGATCCTGCTAGTAAAATCTATTAAACTTAGTTGTCTCCTTCTTCCCCATAAAAATGATTACTATTCCATTTTGGTATGATTAACATTCATTGCAATATTCTTTCCCCACAAAATTGCGAGACAAAGTTATCTATTTGCTCATTGGTATTATAATAAAATATCAAGCAGCAATGCCTCCTCCACCCCTCTTGTAAAGTTCATCAATTCAAGCCAGTATTTAAGGGCATTTTGTACTTTTGAATGCTGGTCTAATACTTTTTTTAGTGATTTACATAAAATAATGTTTGTATACTTGCCAATTGTGAGTCCTGTTTATATGGGTACGCCGGGGATCCGCAAATCATATATATGAAATGGAGAAAACTGGCTTGAAGAATGGAGACACTCTTGAAGTTTTAACCAATCTTTTATTTTTATTTTTGCAGGAATGGAGTTATCTAAGGGGAGGTCTGACCACCATTGACCGTGATTATGGCTGGATCAATAATATACATCACGACATTGGAACTCATGTCATCCACCATCTCTTTCCCCAGATCCCGCACTATCACCTAATTGAGGCGGTTAGTATCACTTCATGAATCATTAAAAAACCATTCATTATTCTTATATTACATGTTTCACGAATGCTGAAGTTCGATTAATCCACATATTCATACTTGTTGAAGCTAGGAACATCTTAAGTTCAATTCCAGGAATAGAAACTATCATTTTTTCGTAGTCAAAACTTGTCATGTTAGGCTAGGTTAGGATTATTCTCAAAAGAGGATGACATGGGACATGCTACAATGTTTTGAGAAAGAGATTCTCTTACTAAAGATATTCTAAGGATTGCTTTAATTATTAAGAAAATCTTGAAAAGGTTACAAAAAACGTAACAAAATTGAATTTGAAAGTCACATGATTTGACCCCTGTAGTCAAACTTTCCTTTCTTATCTCCAAAGATTTTTTCAATTGGATTTGATAATATTTTCCATTGATATCTTAAACTATCAACAACTCAACTTCTGTGGGTCCCTTTTTTTATAGAAGTTTGGCACAAAGTTTAAGTTGTACTCAAAGGGAGGATATCTATCCTTTGACATTATGAGTCAAACATGTTATTCTTAAATGTTAAACGTGTCATGGATTTCTTTACTGTTTTAATATAATATTTCTCAATCTTGCTCTTGTTTCGATAAGTAATTTAATCATCTTAACTTTTGAGAATCTTGAAAAAATTATTTGCAAGTATAGATGATGAAAATCGGTCAAAATTCTGCTCTTTTACTTCAAAATATAAACCTAACAGCATGCTCATGCTCATCCAGATTCTTTGAACCCTGCTTACATATTCTTCATATTCATATGTAGAAATTAGTTACATTTTGACGCACACTCCAGAAAATATGCACACTTTTGACCTTTTCAGTCAAATATATTGTCCTAAAAATATATATGGGTGTTGAACGTTTTCTCAGAAGACGTTCCTCTCTTTACGATATATTTTCTTTGAACCACAATTCCTCGTTACGATTATCAACATACTGATGTAAACATTAATAAGTTAAAATACTCAATAGCAATTTGAAGATGAAAAATCGCCATTTGACCCCCAAAAGTAAAAAAAAAATGCTCACTTTTACTTGTTACTGTTAGGAGTTTTTTCAATTCCATTGATAATGTCATGCTGTGCTTGTATTCATAACCATTTCTTTCTTTCTTTCTTGCTTGCTTGCTTGTAGACGGAGGCTGCAAAACCGGTGCTCGGGAAATACTATCGAGAACCAAAAAAGTCAACGCCTCTACCTTTTCACCTGCTGGGTGAACTAATTAGAAGCTTGAAAAAAGACCATTATGTTAGCGATACTGGAGACATCTTATACTACCAAACTGACCCCAAACTTAGCAGCAGCAGGAAAAACTAGTTTTTAAGAGATTCTTGATTATTTATACATTAAATTTTGTCAGCCAGAGATGTAGGCAGGCAGGCAGCTAACATTCTTTCTCAAGATCGATTGTTTAATAGATATGATGTGAACAGGGTTTACAGAGAGAGTGAGGGCAGTTTATTTGTATTTTATCATGTAACATATAACGGGAAAAGATCCCTGGTCAAACCTGAATCAAAACAACACAAGTCAAGCAATACTCTTGACGGGTTCAAATTCTGTAAGGTGTATTTGGTGACATATTTATTCTAAAAAATCTAGAAATTACTGTTAAAAATGAAAAAATTTAAAGCAAGAGATTAGATATGATATTATTAATTTATTCAATTCATATATTTGTTTGTGTATCCATATTTGTATTTAGTTATATAATATGTTGAAGTTATGATTACATTCAAGCTAAAATTCATAAGAGCTTCAGACTCCTATATATATTTTTTTTTTTTTGAAACGGCAGCACAATATATCATTAACAAACAAACCCAGCGCGAAGCTGAGCAAGATACAAAGTACCACAGAAAAAACAACAATAAACTTACAGTACAAGAATGAAGAACATAACAAACTCTTATCTAAAATCTAACTGCAGCAACCAAAAAAGAAAGCATGTGCCTCATGAGAGGCCATAACATCCCAGCAACCTAGAAACAAAGTCTAAGGCTTTTGACTTTGAGAGGGGGACTAAAACACCACAGCCACCACATGCCACCACCCAAACTTCACATTTAAAACAGCTTTGGACCAGAACTTCCGATCGCCACAATGAGACATACCAGCCCACGTTGGTCATTAAATCACGAGCCACCACCCTATTAGACACAGCAGCAACGAAGCCTCATGGACAAGACGCAAGACGGAGGATGCGATCCACGATGAGGATGGGACAAGCCCTAACAAAACCCATCGCAGAGATCACTAACCCGCAGCGAAATGAAAATGAAAGACTTCAACGAGCTGCTCATTTTGGCGACGGCATAACACCACAAAACAGCCAGAAACGGAGCCATAGCTAAGATAAAACCCATACATCACCACCTTCCAAGGCCTCCTTTGAAACCGAAAAATCCCGCCACCCAGCTTTTTTACCCATCGTGTTTCAATTGAAATTCCTTTCCAGCAGGGATTCTGAATAGTCACATACCCAGGCCACCAAAAGGAGCACCATACACCCTGTTTAATTATCATTTGGATTAGGAGTCCACCCACCATAATATCAACCATCACCCAGCCTTTAACCCACTTTGACTTGTGCACCTGTAACCTCACCAAGCCACCAATTTCTTGCCGGCTAGATTCCTGTATATGAGCATCCAATTCTGACCCGGCCACTTGCTGAACAAGCACCCTTTTAATGATGTACCATCTCGGTCCACCCGCCAAGTACCAGCACCCAGAAATCAGTCTCCATCGGCCTTCTAAAGACCACCACCAGACTCACACACACGAAACGAAATACACTTAGAACCACCCACGAACAAAATATTACACGAATTGAAATACAATATACCGGCTAGAAATAAGACCACCCAACCCAGTCCCACCCCCCATCCCATCTTATGGTTACTCACGCCAAAACACACGCAGACACCGTAGCCGGAATTGTACTCACCAAAACACACACACCCCAAGGTATATATTCCCTTTTCCCACCACCCAGAACCAAGTAAGTATAGATTCGAAGTAACCAGTCACCCCCCCAACACGAAACGAAGGCCTCCCCCTAGGAGGTACACACACACATCTAAAAAAGTAAGTAACACCATGTTACATCTAACGAAGGAATAATACACGAAAAGAAACTATGCCGGCTGTTTAATACCACTCAGATGACACCTTGACACACCCTTCTATCACTTGTCTCATCCAGAAACGCACACCAAGACTCACACTTCCCTCCCCACCCCCATAAACAGCAGCATAGGCCCAAAAAACACACGCACACCAAGACCTATTTATGCCCAGCTCTCTCCCCCTTTTCCCCAATTCCACACCAGCCCCAATCCCCCCCGTTTTGTCCACCCCGTGTTATCTTTAACCCGCCCATCTGGTGATATGGACATGATAAGTATCGACAAAATAACATTAATAATTGTGTTTTGTCATTAGAAAGTGTCAATTAAATATGAAGAAAATAATATTACTTTCAAAAGTAGAAGACTTTTCCTTTATATAATCCTACTTTAGTCTATATTATGACTTTCTTCTTTTAACATCATAAGATCGTCTCAACGCATCATCCTTCAGCTATCATTCTCACAATCAGCATTGTTATTTGTTCCTTCCAATTCTTCACCTCATACTTTTATTAAAATATCATTTGTAGAGGATGTTATTCTTTTTATATTTTTAAATTTTTCCCCCTCTCACACATTATTATTTAAATGTTAAATTATGGTGTATGTTGAAGGACGTACATTTTTAGAGTTGGGACTAAAAACTGTTTATGGGAATGATAAGTAAAAAGTAGATGTGACAAGCTGATTAGGACAATTTGTAAGAATAATGGCCGTTAGCGTTGTGGATAGTTTAAGAGAGCTAGGGATATTATCTTAACATCAACTTTAATATCATTATACTAGAACGTTATACTAGATGCTCTTTAGTAAAATAAAAAGATAAATTAATAATTCTCTGAATATTTCATCCTCGCATGATATTTGTAGTACTTTGTAAAATAAAGTTATTTTTATCATGATTTTCTGAAGCTTTATTTTTTTTTTCACAGGATTGTGATAAAGTTTGTTTACATGATGGTTTTTTAAAAAAAAAAAATACTTTATTGGATGTATTTTCTTAACATATCATCAATAAAACGAGTTGATTTGATATTTGAGAAAGGTACTACTATTCGTACTTTCACTTTAAACTATTTTATTTGTTGCATCTCCTTCCTAAATTTATATATAAACACAATTCAAACTTTTTTATTTTTCCTTTTTGTACTTTTTAAACAATGTTTTTTTTACACATCCACCAAAATAATACACCGACCTTATTAATAAAAGTTTGTAACTCAAAGAAATCTAAAAAGAGTTTTCATGTTTACCGATCGCTATATATTCAAAACTAAAAAAGTTTTTATCTTTTTAAAGAAAATGTTATATAATTATAATTTTTAACTTTTTAGATAACGTGTTTTCATTTTATTTTTTAAAATACGGTTTTTTCTTATTTTAAAAAACAAATTTCATTTATTTTTTATAACGTTTAACAAAAAGTATAAGTTTACTTGTTTTTTTCATAAATCTTTATTTTATTTTTCTATAAAAAGTTATTTTATTTTATTTAAAGAATTACGTTCAGACACATTATGGTTAACCTTAGGAAGCAACATGATTTTTATTCCACCTTTAATAATAAACGAATAGGACCAAAGGGCATGTGCCCAATGGTATCCGGAGTTTATCCTCCTCTAAGTGGTGTAGGTTCAAATCTTACAAAGTGGGTAATTTATAAATTTTAATGGTGTATTTACCGTTATAAAAATTGAAAAATAAATAAATAAACGAATAGGAATACGTGAGTGTTATGGGTATTAATTAGAGTGTTATTTTACTTTATGTATTTTTTCTTATTTTATTTTAATGTTGCTTTTAAGATCATTCAGAAGCCTTTTATTGTTTTTGTAAAAAAAAATTATATAATTATTATTTTAAAAACATTCAGAAGCCTTTTTATGGTTTTCATAAAAAAAAGTTGTACAATTATTGTTTTTAATTTTTATAGAAAGTGTTTTTATTTAGTTTTTTTTTTAAAAAAGAATTTTTTTTTCTTATTCTAAAAAAGCATGTAATATTATTTTAGGTTTTTTTTTTCAAAAATACTCAACTTATTTTCCATATAGCGATTTTATTGTTTTATTAAATAAAATATTTCAAAAAATAATAATTTATCCTTTCCTATCTTATCATCCTAATAATTTAACCAAAATATTATTTTTTATATATATCTATCATTTTAAAAAAAAATCACATTCATTCTTCATATTTATTTATATTTAATTAAATAATATTTTGTTATTCTCTTTTTTTATTATTTTTCTACCACTCACATCCAATGATAAAAATATAAATAACAGAGATATACAGTGCAAAATCAAGTATATGGATTAATTTGGTTTCCCTTATATATATATGGGAATGAAAAATGAGATGAAGTGAGGTTTTAGGTAATTTACTTAAACTTTAAGAATGATGTTGAAGACGGGGTCTGAGATGTGAATGCCCATACCACCTTAGAGTGTATATTATTAATAGTGTTTATTAATTAAAACTCTTTTTTTTTACTATCGAACACATCTTCTCTACTCTACGCCTACTACTCTCTACTTTGCACCTATTAAGACTTAAGTATTAGAATGTATGGATTAAGTATATTGTAAGAAGACTCTTATTTCTAAGAAGCATAAGAAGGGTTTATAAACACTTATAAGCTGGTTTAAATGAGTTCCGATTTAAACTGGCTCAAACGAATACCGATGATACTCATTCCGACTAGCAGCATTGGAACCAGCTGATTGAACTCTACGACCTTAGCTTTTTGGGGTTTAGTTTTTAGGCTTTAGCTTTTATGTTATACAATTTTTGTATTTCAGCTCATTGTGACTTTCTGCTCGTCATTGTGTATATTCTACTCGTCATTGCTTTTTAAGGTTTAGCCTTATGGTTTAGGATTTAGTGCTTTTGGGGTAACTTTTAAGTTATATAATGTACTTTTTTTAGCTCATTGTCTTTCTAATTGTCATTATGTCTTTTCTACCGGTCATTATTTTTTAAGGTTTAACTTTATGTTTAGGATTTATGGTTCATAATTTATGGTTTAGTTTTAGGGTTTAACTTTTAGGTTTCAGGTTTTATGTTTTTCAGCGCATTGTGTTTTTCTCTCATCATTTTGTCTTTATGCTCGTCATCGTTTTTAGGGTTTAGGACTTGATGAGACGGTTCCAACGTCGTTGAAATGAGTTCAATTGAAGTTCATTTAAACCTTAAATCCTAAACCCTAGAATGTATAAGTCAGATTTCTACTATTAGCCCACGAGTCCATTAGTTTAATTATCGCACAAAATACCGTTTTATTATAAAAAAAGATCTACAACATTATATAATTAAAAATTTAAAAATTATGTTTTAGTTAAATTATTATAAGAAGAGAATGGAAAATAAAATGTGAATGTACGTTCAAAGCATTCACAGTCTAGATCATTCACAAAAGAAAGCATTCACGGTCTAGATCATTCACAAACCTGTAATTTAACTAAAAATACTATCAGTTGTTATAATTTTTAAAAGATAACCTTTAAATGGATCTGTTTGTGTATGTGACAATTTTTATAAGATGTATACAAATTCAAAACAACACCCATTGTTGCTGACATCAAGAAAAATAATCACAATCCATGTTAAAAATATGAACTTGATATTCCCATAAGTTTTTAACACTACTAAACCACCATAAACTTGAAGAAAGTTTTCTCAGGAAAACTAATTTTACATATTAATGATTCTTCCAATCACAACATAATAGTCTCTTCTTCCATCCAACATGTTCATGTAAACACACACTGCACCAAACAACATCAAACTTTGTTCTTCTATTCTTTAAGTAACATGTTGGAGATTTTAAAATATAAAGTATGGATTTGAAAATTGAAATATCACGTAAGAACTTGAAATCACATAAGTGTAATTGTCTCTCATCTACACACCACAAGCTCACGTACAACTTCATCATTCTGGTCTCCATATGTCGTCCTCGATCTTTTTTATTTTTTTATTACTTTATCTTTTTACCTTTTTTTACATATCTTTTACTTAATTTTTTCTTTTTATTTTTAATTTTGTTTTTAACTTTTTTAAAAATTGTTTTTGTAAAAGTTTTTGGATTGTTTTGTTAAAAATGTTTGGATTTATTTACAATACCCACTAATAAGTAGTAGACGTTATTAAAGACATTAAAAACAAAACTGAAATTTTATTCAAAACTACAAACGTAATTTTAAACTTAAATCGAAACAGTACAAACGTAAATTAATAAGACTAATAGCCGAAGAACCTTCCTTTGGCTCCTTCATTTAGCCGAAAAGCCTTCACTTAGACGGTTTTGAAACAGTGCAAACAACATTCGTTTAGCCGAGAGAGTCTTCACTTGGACGTTTTTCAGCTTCATCGGCAAGTCTTTGCCGATACAACCTCGTGTCAAGATCACCGTCAGCTACCTTATAGTAAACCCACATGTTGTCGGTATTTGATTTCATTGTTTTGCTACATACGATCGTATAGCCTCTACGGCCCTTGGTCCGGGTCGTTTAGGTAAATTACAACGCACTTAAAAAAGATCAACTTGATCTGTTACAGCGAACGATATTCCTTTGAGCTGTATTGCCCCCATTATATCAAATTTATGTATTTGCATATATGAACTCTCTAAATTAATTAAGATGCTATTTGACTTTTAGCTCTTTTAAGTTTTAAAAATATGATTTTAATAATATATATTGACGCAGGTATTATGTTATGTGTGTCGTCGCCTTGCGACTGTCCGTCCTTCAATAGCCGCCGCCTACTTTGACTATTACCCATTATTCTTTCTATTACTTTCATAGACATTATATAGGAATTCTTGAAAAGAAACAACATCTAAATAGCAACATTGATACATAAATATTCAAATACATGAAATCAAATTAAAACATCCTTGTTAATAAAACCCATACATGTTTCTCAGATATTCTAAATAATATCAAAAACTTTCAAGTTCAACGACCACATGGAACTTTTTATGTATGTTTATCTCACTTGGAAATTGAGGACCCTTAAACAGAAAGCATAGATGAAAGCAAATAGTATGCAAAAACTAACTAGAACCAAAGCAACAGGACCCATGAAATCTAATCTAAAACCATAGTGATCTTTGATATACCAATTCATGGCCGGGTCATACGACATCCCGGGCACTTTGATCGTGTTCTCGGCATCATGGTATTGCGAAACGATGAACCCATACACCGTCCAGGCTATGGGACAGATCCAGTAGTACCACACCCACCACTTTGGAATTCTCTAAAATGTTCATCAATGTGTTAGCTTTATGTAATAAGAAAAATGGCAAAAGTTGGTATTGATGATTTGATGATGACTTACTGGTCTAGGGATGAAAAAGCCTGAAAAGAAGTTAAAGAGCCCATAGAATAAAACTGCTAACACGGCTGCTGTTTGCTCGTTTGGTGTGATGGACACGGTCATCAACCCGTAGTACGTAAAGTTTAGGAATGACAAGAAGCTGATGAAAAAGAACCAAAGAAATTTGGGTGCGGTCCAGTCGAATGACACCATGGGATACACTATCAAAGTGTAAAATATTGTTTCAACAAATACGTACGGTATCTCTACAAAAACCTACATGAATCACCATTTGTTAGAAGCAGGATTCAAAGATGAATTTAATTTGTAATTAATCATGTGAGTATATATTTACTCGTAATCTGACCTGAGCCATGGCATATGGTAATGTTGAGTACATTCCAGCTGCTCTTTCTCGATAAAAGACTGTTCTTTCGGAGGCTACTACAGGCTGCACTGTTTGACAGTTATTCATACCAACAAAGAATACTCCAGCATATAAGGCCCCGACGATTGTGGTTATATTGTTGCTACTCTCCCTGAATTGAAGTTAATATATATATGCAATCAAGAATTAGGGACAAAAAAGTTTTGTAATTTATCAAGATGATGTTATGTTCAAGTGTTTTAGAGTGACCTTTTTTCACCAATCTTCCAAAATGTTATCCCAATCAATAACGACGCGATCAAAGTGAAGATGTTGCGAACAAGGTTATAATCAGGATTTCTCCAATAACTCAACCACATCTTCCATATACAAGACTTGAATTGTCCCCATAAAGATTGAGAATACTGTGTTCCAAAATGAAGATCTGTTGCTCCTGGAGGCGGTGTGCTTAAAGTCATCACTAAATCCTTGTTATTTCTACAGATCGTGCATATATGTTTCAGTGTTTCATTACCACTTTGTGTTACTTTATAATAAATATAAGATAAAAAAGAACTTACTGATGCAATGCTGATGATCTAAAGTGGTCAGCAAAATCTATCCCAAGTCGGTTCTCTACAACACTTGAAGTGACTTCTAACATCCATGTTGCTGGATTGTATTTTTCTGGCATCTTTGGTACACCTTGAATTTCCTGATTGTAAGATAAAGGGTTTAATATTATCTTAGTGTTACATCAAAATGAAACATTTTGGATTGTTTATTCTGTAAGTTGTGCTTGTAAAATACCTCAAAGTAGTCTACAATGTTTCTGGAATTGCGTCCAAGAGGTCCCGCATAGATAACCTGCCCACCTCTTTTCAATAATAGCAACTCATCAAAGGATTCAAAGATATCAATGCTAGGCTGATGAATGGTGCAAACAACAGTTCTTCCTGTATCAACAGTATTTCTCACGGTCCTCATGACAATGGCTGCTGCTCTTGCATCAAGACCAGAAGTCGGTTCATCCATAAAAATAATTGAAGGATTTGCAACAAGCTCAACTGCAATTGTTAGCCTTTTTCTCTGTTCTGTTGATAAGCCAGTAACTCCTTGAAGTCCAACTATTGCATCCTTGAGTTTTTCTAGTTCCACAAGCTCCATAACTTCATTTACAAAAGCCTGAAAAGCAATAAACAAGAAGAAATTAGCACATCATATTTCTTAGTATCTTTTTTCTTTTTTACAGAAATGATAAATATCATTGCCCTACCATTTTCTCTTCACTGGTAACCTCTTTCGGGAGGCGAAGGAAAGCTGAGTAAATCAAAGATTCATGAACTGTGATATTAGGAGAGTGAATATCAGTCTGCTCACAGTATCCAGAAATTCTTGCAAAAGTTTCTTGTTTCTTTGGAAATCCAGATATTCGTATATCTCCTTCAATATAACCACTTGTCTTTCTTCCTGCTAAAACATCCATTAGTGTTGTTTTACCAGCTCCACTAACTCCCATCAATGAAGTTAAAACTCCAGGCCTAAAAGCACCAGTCACTTCACTAAGTAACCGCAACCTGTTTTCTGTCACTCCTTGTTCTCGCATTTCCTGTTTAATCAATTACCGTTGGATTCTAAATAAACCTCATAAGTGGGAATTTAAACTAAGGACAAGTTAAAGAAGAAAAGGAAATTTACTTGAGGCATATCAACAAAATAGCTCATGTTATCAAATGACATGGAAAGTGGAGTAAATGGAAGAACCATCCCCTTCTTGCGAGCCTTAGCATCATGAGAGTCTGATTTTCTTTTTTCAAGCTCCTTTTCTGTATATCCTTCAACAAATGTCATATATATTGCAGGATATTAGAAAAATACGCATTTAAGTATCCAAGTTTTTAAGCTTTTCTTATTCTAATTACTTTTATTAGTTGTGTAGAAGGATTGAGGAAGCATGTTTCACTAAGATGTGATTGTTTTTACACTCTTGATTACCTTTTTGAGCTTCCATCCCTATGGCTGCTTCTTTGGATATGATAGCTTGTGGTTTTCCAAGTGCTGATTATTTAGTTGGAGAATTCGAACTGTTAGTTATCGGTTAAAGTAATTAAAAAGTAGTTAGATTTTAATGGTGGGGCGATGAAACTTACGATCTAAATACATGAGAGCAAAGGTGAAGAGGATGTTGAAGAGAACTGCAAAACTTGCAAGAGTGGCAATGCCAATCCAGAACCAGCTTTCTTTGGTTGGGATATCTACATTTCGTAGTATTGCTACGCCCAATCTAGTTACATTATCCGTACTCTGTGAACATCATGACATACATAATTGTTAACTCGCTTTTTATAGTTCATGATTTTGAGTTAAGAACAAAAACTTACCATCTTGTTCATCCACCTAGGCGCAAAAAACTCATTTACCGCAAAGGCTTTGAAGCCATATGACAATGGTGATACCCAATATCCCCATTGCCACCAACTAAGAATTTCAGTTCTAGGAATAATGAAACCGCCTAAAAGAAATATGACGAGGAGCGCAAGGGTTCCACCTGTGTTTGCAATGTTCATTGTTCTACATATTCCCGCAATAAATCTAAAGTATCCCCCTCCCACACACTGGATCATAAAAACTAACAGGAAGTGTTTGAAGAACCTATACATGAACCATATCAGGATGCATATTTTGGTTACTAGTTAATAATCTAAAAAGAAAGTACTATGCAACAATATCAATATCAATATGTATTACCTGCTAGCTTCAGGGGCAAGGCCAACACCATAATATATAATGGACATCCAAAGAATACTCTCTAACAAAGATATGGGTAAACGAAGCAAGAATGTTGGTAGCGTGTATGCCCATGGCGGGTGGAACAAAAGGTCTCTTTGCTTGAAAATTACAGGAAGCCTTATTACGGTGAGGGCAATTTCAGCAACACCGTTAAACATGTTTAGAAGCAAGCTGAATGCAAGCGTTCCTATATACATCGAACCATCTTGTTCATTCCTCGAGTGCATTCTAGTCCTAATGAACACAGTTGTGACAGTAGAAGCTAATATGATGAATTGAACAGTCTTGAAAATGTATATGGGACTGTTTCTTTTTATCAATAGCCATTCCTTATTCCATGAGGCCTTAAGTAGCTCCTTTTTGGGGACCAAATATTTGTCGAAGACTAAAGCTGCCTCGTGGCTCTGGCTCTTGTCAAAAGGGACTGAAAGCTCATTCTTTAGCTTCTCACCCACATGAAAACTCTTGAATCGCTCAACGAATTCATTAACCGTGATATATCTATATGGCTTGCTTCTATCTGCCCAATACTGCTCTTGATCCTTTCGAGAGGTAACCTATTTCCACAAAGATACATGCATACCAAATATGTCAATCTTTTTATAAGGTTGGAATTCATTATTTAACTTAATGATAATGAGTAGTTAGTTTAGTACCTCTTGCAAGAAGTCAGAAGTGCCCTTCCTCTCAGGCAACCTAAATCCACAACTCTCGAAGAACTCTAGCACATATTCTCGTGGTCCTTGATACACAATCTTTCCCTCGGATAGCAATATTATGTCGTCAAAAAGTTCAAATGTCTCTGGAGCAGGCTGTAGTAGGGACATAAAGATTGTTGACTCGTTGAGGTGTGCAATTTGTTGCAAGCACTTCACTATCTGAAAGGTGGTGGAACTGTCTAGACCTGTTGATATCTCATCCATAAACAAAGTTTTTGCTGGTCCAACAAGCATCTCTCCTGTTACATCACAATTATATGAGACATAAACAACCTGCAGTAATAATCAATCATTTGACTCTTTGGGTGGCATGGGACTATGAGGACCCTTATCAACCTGTAGTGACTCGCTTCTTTTGTCCGCCAGATATCCCTTTTCTCATTGCATCACCAACATAGGTGTCGCGACACATATCCAGCCCCAAAATCTGTTTTCATACAACAAAAATGTGATTATTTTAATAATTTGCAAA
This sequence comes from Deinandra increscens subsp. villosa, assembly GCA_039602395.1. Taxonomy (NCBI): domain Eukaryota; kingdom Viridiplantae; phylum Streptophyta; class Magnoliopsida; order Asterales; family Asteraceae; genus Deinandra; species Deinandra increscens. The sequence continues at coordinate 82,996,340 of JBCNJP010000025.1, read as the reverse complement.
AGCATTTTAAGCTAGTTAAGGTAACTAACATCAAACTTAAATAAGATTATAAAGGTGATAGAATTTGAATAGTTGCTTCTTACTCTAAGAACATAGTAAGTAACCAAACTGCTGCCATCTCCTTCTATAGCAGTTCCCTTCATGAAGAGATCAACATCAGCTTCTGGGAAAATCCCTACTTGCTTCTCTCTTCTTGCGAGCTCCGACAACAAGTCTATGTTTCATTATTTCGTTAATTAATTACGCATTGTATTTATATGTTTGAATCTTGCAAGATAATATAATCTTGAAAAAGATTACCTATTTGTGATCCGACTCCTTGGCATTTTGCAGCGAAATCAAAGGTTTCCTTGACGGTCATTTCTCCAACATGAACATCATACTGGCTGATGTAGGCGGACGTCTTTCGCGGTTCAAATTCAGTTAGCTTATGACCATTGTAAGTAATATCTCCTTCAAACTGTTTAGTTTATATGTTACTATGTTACTATTTTGCTTTAGCTTATGACCACTGATAAATAAATAATATGAATTTTCATTTGAAGAAAGACATTTTTCATAGCTTTCTAATCAATGATTAAGAAAAATAACTAACATGACATAAACAATAAATTAATATCAAGCAAACTAAAGGATTGACAACATAAACAATAAAAATTAAATGTGTACAAATAAATTAATTTGAACAAACGATTAAAAAGAAATAAACTAATTTAAGTAAATCTAAGTTATACTAATGCAAATAAAAGTATGCAAGAGTGAGAAAATGAGAAATAAAAAAAATAAACTTATAACTTAAAGTCACTATGGTTTAAAATTTTAAACTTTTTGGATATTTATGTATGATCAGATAATAATTTGGATTAAAGAATGAAATTAACGAGAGAATGAAATTCATTATTATCATTTCTATTCTATTGTGTTGTTTGGTCACCCTTTAATAATAAAAAAAATCATTAGTTTGTTTTTTTTATAAGTAGTAAAAACAAAATAATAACTGAATGACATACAATTCTACTTCCATTTTCGTACGGAATAGCTATATACATTTTATTATTATTATTATTAACTTTTTGATTTTTTTAAAATTTTTTTCATAACTAAAAAAATCAAATTAAATAAAATCAATTATTTTTTATTTGTAGCGTCACCAATTTTTAAAATGCTTTAAGATGATACATCTTTAAGGCTATTTGTAGTTGTCACATTACATTTTTCTAACCTCATATTTTTTTTGCCACCTCATCGTCACACATCACCTACTTTTATATTTTACCTCCTTCTTACTTTCATCACACTATCTATCACTTTTTATATTAATATTAAATTGTAAAAAAGAAGAGTAATTGTGTGTATTGAAAATAGAGATAAAGATAAAGATAAGGTGTAGTCACGTGGTGGAAGGGAGCCGCACATTTCCAAAAAGCGTGGCCCTATCGCCAGAGTTTTGTTGTAGTAGTGTGGTACCGCACCATGTGACATACCCAAGTACAATCACCCTAAGGGAAATAACTCATTTTGATGACAGAAAGGGCGACCTCAGGCAAGGAGGGCGACAACCTAGTACTAGGTCTTCCGAAGGATCGATTTTTTTTCTTCTAAATATGTTACATAATTTTTTTAAGTATGTAATATATATCATGTGAAGTGAATTAAATTTACAAATGAGTTTGGTGGTGTAGTGAGAAAATACATGTATCTTACAAATGTCATGTTCACAATTGTTTTTTTTATCTCTTTTCTAACTCTTTTCCTTTTGTAAACCTTTTTTTAATCTTTTTTTGGTTTTCTCCTTACTTATTTCCATTTACTTAGTTTATTTTTTATTAGGTTTTAGTTTAGTTTAACACATTTGTGTTTACATATCGCTTATTACATTTCATTTTGTCTGTAATTTTTATTTAACATCGGCGTGTTTACATGTATATGATTGTTTTATTATAAATTAGAACATCTTTTGCTAAGTTGTTGGACATTGTGATATCATAATTTTATCTGAGATATGATATTTGAGGTTGTGTCTTCGTCGACTCGCCGTCACAGCGGCCACTAGCACCCTTTTTGTTTGCATATAAAATCGAGTCATACTATATCGAAGTTTGAATGATATTTTTTAACTTCTATGATTTCTATGATATTAAGCTTATATTTTAGAGGTCAAATTTTAATACTCGTCTAGGGCCCAATTTTTTTAGTGCATACTTCTCATGGACGTCTCCTCCGATGACTGACTTCAGTTTTGTGAAAATATAAGGGAAAGAACTCATCTATATCTACATCTATATCTGTCTATATAATATATATATGAAAAGATTGAATGCCACATGGCATCATCACAACAATCCTTTTTTTTTCATTTTTCCGCTCAAATGGTTTGCCTTATTTATATTTTTCTAATTGGTTAGAATAATTGACAAAGTCATTAACTAATTTTTTAACAAAGTAATTGACAATAATTGCATATCTCATATCCTAGTTTAAAAACTGAAATTAAATGAAATTGATTCATAATAAATGAGGATATGAATACTTTTTTTTTTAAAATTTATAACTTTTTATATTGTCGAATGTTAATTTTTTTCTTTAATTCTAATTATCGAATTACATTTTTATAACATGTTAAATTTTGTATTCGTTTTTTAAAACCGCCCGTTCGTCGCACGGGTATCAAAAACTAGTATATCTATATCTATATCTATATAATATATATATGAAAAGATTGAATGCCACATGGCATCATCACAACAATCCTTTTTTTTTCATTTTCCCGCTCAAATGGTTTGCCTTATTTATATTTTTCTAATTGGTTAGAATAATTGACAAAGTCATTAACTAATTTTTTAACAAAGTAATTGACAATAAATGCATATCTTTTTTTTTGAACGGCCAACGAATGCCCCGGAAAACCCGGAGACTATTTACACCAGTTGAGCTCATTCCAGGGAAAATCCACCTCCGCGAGCGGCCGGGTGGTAAAACCTGGGAGCTCAGGGATCGAACTCGTGACCTTTCAGCCCCAAGTCTCCCCTCATCGCCAATGCTCATTCCAAAGTGTTGCCCGTAAGAATGGAACCTGTGTCTCAAGTAGAGAACACAAGCTTCCTACCACTACACCACAATGGAAGTTGCAATAAATGCATATCTCATATCGTAATTTAAAAACTGAAATTAAATGAAATTGATTCATAATAAATGAGGATATGAATACTTTTTTTTTTTAAATTTATAACTTTTTATATTGTCGAATGTTAATTTTTTTCTTTAATTTTAATTATCGAATTACATTTTTATAACATGTTAAATTTTGTATTCGTTTTTTAAAACCGCCCATGCGTCGCACGGGTATCAAAAACTAGTGTTTATATATACCAACCAACCTTTAAGGTGGAGTCGAGCTTTCCTGCCAAAGCCAACAAAAGAGTTGTCTTCCCAGAAGATGGCGGACCCAACAGAAGTGTCATTCTGTAAAATTACAAAATAAACGACCGTTAATTATATAACTACTATCCTTTAGTTTGATCCTTGAACTTAGAACGTACAATATATATGACAGAATTAAGTACCTTGAAGGTTTTATTACCCCTGATACATCTTTAAGAATGGTGAGTTTGGTTTTCTTAGTCAGATTGATCCCAACACAACTCAGAAACGACTCGAAAGAATTTCTTGCTGCGTTTAGTAGCGTTGGAAGCGCTCTATCACCGATGTAGCAATCCGCTTCTATGCTCAAGTTTTCAAACCGAACTTCTACCGTTGGTAGAGAGATGCCAACCCTGAAAGAAATTTGATCATAAATCACTATAAAGTTAGTTAAAGCCTCAAAAGAAAAAATTAAACTATTTAGCTAAGCTAATAATTGATCGATACTTCGAAGGCTTACTTATCGACACGATCTCTGAACTTTTTCAAGAACCTGCCATTATCTTCTTCGGCATCTTTGAAGATCTTGTCAATGAAGTCTTGATGAGCTTTCGAGTCGAGCTCTCCGACATCCAATAACAAAGAATCAGATGGTGTTTTTCGGTTTTGAAGCTGGTCAGCTGAGATATTAAAGTTTTTGAAGATGGTTGTTCGGATTCGGTTGTAGGTGGGCAGTTTCTCCAAAGCTGCCCACCTCAACGCTTCTTCGTCCGCCACGGAGCCGTGGCTGCTCCGCCCGCGGCTGCTTCCGTTGCTGCTCATGTAGAGCACATCTTCGATTCTCCTGCTCACTCTTCTACTTATGCTTCCGATTATATTTTCCTCCATCACTCCGCTCTTTTCTTTCGTAATTAATACTCAAATTATAGGTCTCTAATCTCCAAAGACCAGAGCTGCATATTTAACAGCCTAGGAGTTGCATTTTAGTTGTTTGGAATGACTTAATTGTATGCAATCACGTAGTTGTTTTATGACTGTTATCATTTGGTTGTTCTAGAAGAGTAGTGTCGGATTTTTCCTAATAATATATCTATATAATTCATCAACGTACTAGAACAATATATATTAGGGTAAGAAAAACCTTAATTTTGGTTGTTAATTTTGGATGAGATATGTTCTCTAAAGTTTAGAAACTTTATCTTAAAGTTTTCGAAAATAATAAGTATCTTTAAAAACAGATTTTGGAGATATCATCAATCCCTATAATAAATATCTCTGGTATATTTAAATCTATCCCGATAACTCACTCAAAAAACTTGTCTTCGGGTGCTTAGTTAAAGAGACCAAAATACCTTTGGACTTAACAGAACTTTCTAACGAAGTTAATGATTTATACTAAATTTGCAATAAACTGATACCACACAGCGCTATATGCAAAAAAAATTTATTTTAGAGTATTTTGCAATTTACTCAAAAACTTAAGATGTAAATTTGATAAGTGAAAACCCTAGAGTGATATACATTTCAACGCACCAAGATTTTTAGTATGCATTAGAAAACCAATAATATATGTTTAGCTTTTTGAAACTAGGTTTTCTTTTTTAATTCCAATCAGGTGTTTCTTTAAATTTAAAAGATTTATCATATCGTAACCACTACTTCATCGTTTTCACTTTTCATTTGAGCGCATATATATTTTATCAACTAAACATAAATTTAATGTATTTAGATCATACAATACATATGTTTTTTGTTTCATCTATAATCCATAATTGTTAAGAGATTAGTAAAATTGGGATTAGATTTCTTTTTAAGAAGTATGTATATTTTTTGTGTCACGTTCTTTTTTAGTAGTACTGGCCCGATTTCTAGTAAAGATATTGTTTTCTCTTATTAAAACTCATTCTAGCTAGCCGTGATAAAATTTTACAATTTCTAGTAAAATTTCTGTTCTCAAACATTTTTGTACTCTTTGCTTATTGTTTTTATTGTACACGTGAATATGGCTTGGCTGTGTCTGGTGCTGTTTGTTTTTTAAGAGGTAAAATGTCTGCAGTCTGCGGACCACATCTGCAGACATCTGTAGAAGAAAAGATGGACTAAACCTCTGCAGTCTGTAAGAAGAATAGTGTTTGTGTTTTTAACTTTTACAGACTGCTAAAACACTTTTCTTTTAAATAAAATTACAAAAATGTCTTATAAAAACTTTTTAAAAATGTTTTTTAAACAATTTAAAAACTTTTTTTATGAATAACTGTTTAAAAACGTTTAAAAAGAACTGTTTAAAAACATTTTTTAGAAATTGTATACAAAAGTTGTTTTTAAAAACTGTCTAAAGTATTCTTTTTTTAAAGTATTCTTTTTTGAAAAAACATTTTTTTAAAAAAAAAATTAAAAAACGTTTTTCTAAACTTAAAAAAAATTTTTTACAAAGTTTTTTTAAAAGTAAACAATTTAAAAACGTTATTAAATAAAACTTTTTAAAACGTTTTGTTTTTACTTTTTAAAAGGCGTTTTTTTAAAAGTTTGGTTAAAGAAGTTTTTTAAAAGCTGTTTAAAATATTAAAAAACTTTTTAAAATTCTTAAAAAAAGATTTTAAAAACGTTTTTTTATAAAAAAAAACTAAAAAAACCGTTTAGAAATGTTTTTTTTAAGAAACTGTCTAAAAATGTTTTCTTTATGAAAAAAAAAGTTTCAAAAGAAAGTTAGAAAATCTTAGAAGATGTTAGAAATGGCTGGACCACATCTACACCAAGAAGAGCCAGCGCAGACATTTTTTAATGAAATGTCTTCGAAAAAGCAAATAGTCTGCAAACCTAAATGTCTGCGCGGCGCAGACATAAAATGACAGAAGAGTTTTTTCAGAAAAAACAAACACCACCTAACTCTTGTCAACGAGGGAATCGTACACTTATGTTCACATAGCTAGGATTTTATCCGAGTCACTTTACATAAACTACAATTATGGCGTCTCATATGGACTTTAACTATGCAACAAGCCTTCTGATCAGACGGGCAGTTCAACACTTCGCCGATCGAGAAGTTCATTGCAAAATATTACAACTACTATTATTAAAACTCAGTTATTAATTTTCAAATGATTAACCTCGATCTATTAATACTAAGGTATGAACCTTGATCCTCACTAAATAATTTTTTCTCTTACACATATGTAAGGCTTGATACACATATTTAAAAACCGGATTATATATAAACAATAGAAACAAAGATATTTAAAACTTATGTGGTTGATTGGTTCATAAAAGTTTTTTAAATTTATCATTCGAGTTTTATCTTATCTTTCCTCTATACAAATTAGTATGTAATAACTCTGTTAGTTACAAGATTTTGATTAAGTTGTTTCATTGATGGTCATCTGAATAAAAGGGAAGGTTATATTAAAAAAAAAAGATGTAGAAAATATAGAAAAAGCAATTCCATTCTATATTAAAAAATATACATGAGGACAAAACGTGGTAATAAAATATAACACATCAGGCATTATTTGATGTTACAGGACCCAGGTTTTGTATTATTAAAAAAATAAGAAAGTTTGCCTGTGTGATTTTTGAGTTGGCGTCAAGCATTTGATTCGCTGGAAAGATGCTATTTATGTGGAACAATGAAGTCCTATCACATATTTTTATTAGATGATAGATTATAGCCGTTCAAAAAAAAATTTTTTTGATAGATTATAGATTATTGATTAAGGTTAATTAGTATGAGTTCACGGGCCCATTAGATATCTAGAGTTTAGATAACTTAATAATACTCAATCGAGTTATTCCATAATTTTTATAATTTTTGCATTTGACTGGTTTGATTTTGTATGACTTCATAGTTCATATATCTATAACTTTAGTTTACTTACGAGATAGGTATAAAGAATGCTCATGTATTTGCAGGGGGTGGCCGGCTTAATAGTTTTGGAGTTTAAAGCGAACTAAATATTCGAAGCCTTATTCAGAAGTCATGTTTAAATTGTTTTTAAACCCTCGTTATTTGTCTAGGCTTGAGACTGGTCTCAAAATAAAGACATCCATGATGTTGATCAAATAGCTGGTAAAAACTCAAAAGTAGAGATTGTGGAGTATTTATTAAAGTTAAAAAGAAATAAAATCTATACTTTCTAGATTCTGAGAAATTAATAAAGTAAATAAACTGAATATCATAGATAACTTTTAGTTGAGCACTAGAACGATGCTTAAAAGTTGGAACTATTATGGATATAATAAATATATTCTATGTAACGACACTTCCATGACTTCTAATAACTTTTATAATATATATATTTAAAATATTAGTATTTCATTTCCACTAAACATTTCTGACCAATCTACCAAATGACATAACCATCGTGACAAATTAGTGCATCAACATTGTTGTACAATAGGAGCAAGGCAAGGCTTTTTGGAAGCTCATTAACAAGTTACCAGAACGTGAAGGCCGTCGAACAGTCCAAAAGTGAAGGTCACAGGTCGCCGGAATAGTCCAAAGTGAAGGTCGCCGTATGAAGGTCGCCGGAGGCGACGAGGTTGGAGAAAGAAATGGAGTGGGGGTGGGGGTGATAAAGGAAACAATGAAATGACAGATTTACATAACACACCCCATCTTTTTTTAACTACGAAAAATATCATTAAAAAGTAAACAGACAAAAATACCCTTTAATTTAATGGTGAATTTTAACGAAGTTTAGGTAAATGACAATAGTTAAAAAAAATTAAAGGTAAAGGATATTATATGTAACGAAAAAAAGATAAATGACAAAATTTATAAAAGTGGTAAAAACAAATGACAAAAAAATATAATTTTTTCTAATATGTATGTATTTAAAATATCAGTTTTTCATTTCCACTAAAGATTTCTGACCAATCTACCAAATGGAATAACCATCGTGACAAGTTAGTGTATCAACAATGTTGTACAAGATGTGTTTTCGTTAAATAATGTTCTATTGACACCGACACCACACAATAGGAAAAACCTCTAAAAAAAGTATTCGTGAAATTCTCTATCCTTATAATTACTTTAAAAATATATTTGTTCATAAAATTTAAATACTTTTGAAAAGAACTCTACATCTAGAGTGAGAATTTCTGACGCGACTCGAAACACCACCCCGACTTGACACAAGAAAAAATAAGTTTTGGGTCAGCCTATATGACTCGTTTTCTTAAACGGGTCAACCCGAACACGACCCATTCAATAAGTGGGTCAACCTGGTTAACCCGTTTAAGGGTTTTTGAAATGTAAGTATTTATATTTTGGAGATGCCAATATGTAGCCCGCTTGATAGATACTTTGTCGTTTTAGTTGGAGGCATTGGGTTCAAATCTAGACAATGAACTAATTGGTGTAATAAACTTAAGTTTATTATATATTAATTAGGAACGAGGGAAAGAAAGAAAAAAAAACGCATATAATAATAATAAGTTTTTATTTGAGTATATAAATTAATTGTTTATATCGTTACTAAGTCATTAAGTATTACCCATATTTATAAAAAAACATAAAACAGGTTGACCTGAAACACGACCCGAAGACGACACAAATAGTTATATGGGTTGGGTTAGGGTTGGAGAAATGAACCCGTCAACCCGACACGCTTGACAGTTTGACACACCTATATCTACATCACATTCCTTATCCATAAAAAACTCATATATGTGTAATGGATTCGATATATCCTATATTTACCATCTCTTAAAAATTATATATAAGAATAAAATATAAGGATGTTGATATAGGAGAAAAATAAAAATAAGTTATAATATAAAGAAGCTAATGTAAATTTTAACATTCCTAACACTAGTATAAGGTAATTATTGTTTTTGGATGCCTAGTATAAGGTTATTGTTTTTGGATGTTGGAAGGATTAATTGAGTTTTATAGAATTATAATTTTCTTTAATAAGCATTCTTTAATTTAAAGCTTATGTCGAACTTTGATTTCATGATTGCATCATTATGGTTCAAAACATAAGAGTTTAGAACTCATTTAAAAAGCCCAACGATAACTATTATATAAAACCCGTAGGTATTTTTTTTTTTAAATACATCAACATAATTTTATGACAAATAATTTGCGAAAGACTTAGATTAAACCTCCAATTTTATAAACCATTTATAACATTCACAAAGAGTATTCGATCCGATCAAGCCAAATCCCAATCACATTTGTCATCTAAAAACAACCATCAATCTGAAAACGTACACACCAACATTAGTTTTTACAAACCAAATGAATAGGCCCTTAAACATCATCCCTTTACCAAATCAAGTCACAAACCAAGCATGGAATTAAGCCCGGTCAGATATAGTCTATGCCCCGCCCAACATAGTCTACGTTGGCACCGACGTAGTACATCCAACGTAGCACGTATCACGTGGAATTGATTACGAATTGAATTGTGTATTCGTACAATGAATTGGTGTTAAATATATAGCGATTTACAAGAGTAATTCTAGGACTAATTACAAGGAAATATTATATATAAGAGTTAGCTATTTAGGTAATACAATTATGGAGGTGAAGACTTGGGGACACCCAGACGAACTTATGCTACACAGAACCCTTTTTGCCTTTTACGCCATATACAAGCAATTTCTGCAACTTTAAAGTGACGCTTGGTTCATAGAATGTAACTTTGCTTCATTAAAGGAAAAGATTTTTAAGGGATGTTGAAATAGTTATAAATTTAATTTTGCATTTCAAATTCCTTCATTACTCAGCTAAGCACAAATTTAAAAAGTAAACTTTATAATTTCAATTTCATGCTATTCCATGAACTAAACACCCCTAAACTTTTATCCAATCAAACTTGATTAGTTGATCCCTTTTACGCCACCTACACATTTACACATACTATGCTAATTAAGCATCACCATTCACTACCCCTAATAACACACAATAGCAATATGAAATACAAGTATTTAACTAGAGGGCGAAAATGGTTAAGGGTCAGAGGTAGTCTGTGCTACCCCTTAAACTCATACGTGAAGTGGAAAACTTTTTAGATTTTTTTTATGTACATGTGCTACCACTTAAAAACTTATAATTAATTACCCTTTAAAAATTCATTAGTCCATTACCTAACATAAATACCCTTTGAGATGGACTCATGTTATAAAATAATAACAAGTTTGAAGAATTTGTTTACGGATGTTCTAAAAGTTCTTAAGAAAATCACGAGTCAATTTTCGACAAAATATTTTTTGATGCTTTCTCCAGCCAGGGCCTCTGCCCTGGACCCCGCCAGGGGCTTCCGCCCCTTGAAACCCACTCTCTCGGGGGTGCTGCCCCCGATCCCTCGCTAAAATTTTTATGTTACTTAAAAATATTTCTAGTCTCATCTCTGTTTAATTACTTCGAGCATGTTTGGCTAACAATTTGAAAATCAATTACTGACTTATTGGTTTTTCAAAAAACCAATAAGTTAAAATAATATTTGTCAAAGTCAAAAGCACTTTTCATTCTAGCTTTTTAAAGTGCTTTTGACTTTTTAATGATGTAAATACCATAATACCCTTATTATAAAATTATATTTCATAACTTTATACCCACATAGCTCAATTCTAATCATTTTAATACAAAATAAAGAATCTCATTAGAAAAGGTAATTCAAACACCTTTTTAAAAACTCTTTTTTTATAAAATTATAAATAAATAAACATTTTACCTAAAGGTATTTTTATTTTTTGCACTCAAATAAGCACTATAAACATACCCTTAATAAATTAATAACACCACAAGCATGTTCATAGAAATAGGTGTAGTCTACTCACCTTCCCCGAATAGATATCTTGATTCATGAAGTTTCCTACCATCCACTTCCTAAATTAACCAAACCACATAGACCAAACAATCAATTTGGAGCTGAATTTACCCATAACGCCCTCCTTTCATTTACAACCCATCTATTTTATTATGTAAAAAAAAAATAATAATAATTGTGCACCCGTCCATCATGTTTTTTTAAATGGCTAAATTTTATTAAACCCCAAGAGGAAAACTTCCTAGCAAGATACTAGAAAGAAACCCAACATTGAACTTACATCACCAGAAAATTACAAGATATAGCAATTGGACCAATCTATACGACGTTTGCATCTATTATTGAACCATAACATGCACCAAATCTTTATCTCCTTGACAATCTTGCAAGCTGATGGCGTATTGCCTTGAAATATGGTAGCGTTACTTTCCTTCCAAAGACACCAACAGGTAGTGAGGATGATCCTATAAACCATTTCCATTTTAATATTCCCCTAAACCTTTGTACAAGCTTAAGAGATCGTCCATGGAAAGTGCAAAAATGGGAAGAATTTTGCACCTTTCCGACACCTATTGCCAAACCACCGATGCGAAGAAGCAACCAGTGAAAAGATGGCTTCGGTTGCGTTGTGCCCTCCAAACAAATATATCGACTTTACTAGGAACTACTTAGACTAATGAAAGATGAAGTTTCTTTGCGCCCGTCTATCATGTTGTAATCTATTTAAGTTCTACAATATTTCCATGAGACATTTTATTAACCATCTTAAGTGTAAAATTTCTCTCTACCTAGAATGATTAGTTTCCCCTTCTTAATTGACCTATATATACTTACCTAATTTTCACCAAAATTAACCAATACTACAATAACAATTAAGTCATCCCATATATGTTTACATATGCATAATATGTCATTACTATATTCATAATTTAAACACCATTTTCAAAACCCATCTATAAAATTAAACCCTACCCCACCCAACAATAAAAAATGAGGACTTAGATTATTCATGCATGCTAGATTTATGTTTAATAACCTATTTGAAACTCCAAACAACATCTATTTTGTATTTGAGTTAAAACTCACAAAGTTCCACCACATGTGTTTTAAAAAACTAAGAGTTAAATTTGATTTGTGTCTCTATGGTTTTGCGATTTTAACCCTTTGAATCAATTTTCTAAACTATTAATAAATCTCGCCTGATGTATGCTTTTTGTCTCAAATCTGGTTTGAGGTTTGTATTTCGTTACCAAGTGAGTCCCTAGTACTAACAAAGGTTAAAGTTTCTGTTAAGTGGAAGGAACATTCCAGTCATTTTACATGTAAGAGACTAAGTTATGTAAGTTATAAAAACAAGGGTCTATTTATCTAATTTATTAAAGATTTTTTTTATATTCTATCATCCCCTCTCTATCTCCCTAAACACCAAAGGCCAACCACTGCCCCTCCTCCGTTCACCACCACGATCACCACGCACCAGCCACCACCACCGTCGACCATCACCACCTTTCGTACAAACGAAAACAGTAACAACCTTCGCCACCCCCTCCAAAAGGTCAAACGCCGTCGATTAGCACCATCCCATGTTTCGATTAACTTGACTTCTTCGTCAATTGAACATCGAACAATCGAACGTCGAACAATCTATAATTAAAGGATTGAGAAAGATTCTATGTGGTGGACAGATGGATGGTGAAGCATTGTTTTACAACGGTTTCTCCGGTGAACAACGGTTTCTTGACTTTCTGGATCTGAATGCATGTTTTTTTCAGGCAGGTGGGTGGTGGGCCGAGTGATCAAATCTTGACGGAGGAGATGAAAGCCATGGTGCTAGGATATATTAAGGTTAGATAAATTATAAAAATGGTACCTACACATAAATAACATTATTAATTTTCAAAAATACACCCTTATGCAATAAATGATTAAGATGCCTTTATACTTAACAGAAAAATTTAACATCGTTAGTGTAAGGGACTCAACTGGTAACAAAATACAAACCTCAGACGCAATTTGTTAATAATTTAGGAAATGGAATCAAATTGTTAAAATCGCAAAACCACAGAGATGCAAATCGTATTTAACTCAAAAAATAAAGTAGGTTGATTAAGTAAGGATGGCAACATCAGTCACAACCACCTTTCGATAAGCGAAATTTTGTTAAGAGGTAGCACAAAAGAGTTTTCAAACATTGATATATAAGAAAATAAAATTTCTTTAAGGAGTAGCATAATTTTTTTTAACTAGCAAGCGTACATAAAAACAAAAAAAAAATCTATTTTTTTTCATTTCGTATATGAGCTTAAAGAGTGCATGGATTACCCCTGGCTCATACTAATTTCGTCCCTCTCTAGAAAACAAATAAGTACATCATCTAAGGTGGAGGTGGGAAAGAATAAGTTTAAATCGAAACCGGCAGTCAGTGTGGTTTGTACAAGTTAATATTTGACGTGTGATGTAGCGTTAAAATTGGTTTGTACCTGTATAACTTAAAACTCGGTTTTAAACGTGACTAGTTCCATGAAGAACAAGTTTTGACCTACCCAAATCAGTTTGGGCCAAAGCCCGATTTGAGCCAACTCTAAAGTCTAATCTAAAGGATTCTATTGCTCTTTAGATTTAAAGAATAAAAAAGAAGTAAAAGTTATAGGCCCATTTGAACTTGGTGTTTGTATAATTTTTTAAGAAAAAATATATTTTCTTTAAATTGTTGTTATCAAAACTATTTCATGTCTTTTCTTGGCCCATTTGAACTTGGTGTTTGTATAAATTTTTTCTTCCTTGGAGCCCACTTATTAGATTTAACAAACAGGTTATGATAAACTAATTAAAATTAGACAGTTTGTCATCGCATTTAAAACTAAAATCTGAAATATATTATTTATAACTTTAATTTACCAACCTATTTTATTTAGTATAATTCATTTTTATCTCATCAACAACTCTTCTGAAATCTCTACCTCTAACGCACATCTCACCTTCATCTTCTATTCAATATAAATTTCTATTTAATAATCTATTTATAAGAGTAAATAAGGGTTAAATTAGTAAGCTTCTATCGAGTTTAAGAATTCGAGCCTAGTCTACAATATATTACCGTAACTTAACAGGTAAAAATAATATAAGACGACAAATGTAGTTAAATTCGAATCATATACTTGATTTGAAATTATAAATAAAGTATATGACATGTAAGAAAAAAGATGAACCACTTTTAACTATGTACACAAACTTTTTTTTTATTTTTATATACCAATAATTGAAGAAGCCACTCGTCCAATCATTTTCACTTTGAACTCCCACAATAATTATTTGGGTTGATAATGATAGAACACTATGCAAAGGGGTTTCTCAAACCCAAAGATGGGTTATTGTTGGCGGGGCCAAATTGGAAAAGTATATCTTTCCATTATTCCAAAAAAGCATAACTTAGAGGACTAAAATTGTATTCTTATCAAGTCTAAGGATGTTAATTGGCTATTTTCGTTGAATGATAATAGAGGAATGTATCAGTCTTGTTGAGGTTGTTTGTTATCTTTGGTTAAGCCAACTCTTTTTAAAAAACCGGTTATGGAACCGAAACCGATAGTCTAACTGAAAACCAGTTACATTAAAAACCTGGTAGAACCAAACTGATTCTGGTTCCTAACCTAACTGACAGTTACATATCAGTTACACTACTCAGCCTTCAAATTGGTTACAAAACCGTTTTTTCACTAACCGGTTGCAAAAAGAAAAACCGATATAAAACCGGTTAACCGTCACATCGGTTACAAACCAATTACATATATTTTCCTCTCAAATTGGTTACAAACAGAACCGTTTACTAAAATAAATGATTATGACTAAGAGGTTAACCAAACTGAAACCGGTTTGAAAAAAAACCGATTTATGCACCTCTAGGGATATGAGGGTCGATATCTCGTCGCATTTTATAATCTCTTTTTATGGTTATATTAATGGCGGGCCCACAAGGGAAGTCCAATAATAATTAAAGTCCAGTGAAAAATGATATAACTTTCCACGTCGACCCACTCTCAACACGATCACTTTCACTATTTCGGACTTTTATAATCCGTGGGCCTGGGCTCTAGGCTCTAGCCCAAACTCACTGTCATCCTTTCATTATATTTCTTAGTCGCAAAATACTTATTACATATTAAAGTGTTATGCATTATTAATAGAGCTGCAGGTATTGGAGAGTCCTTTTGCATCACTATGGGCTAGCATTTCTTTCTTATCTTATTAAATTTCTTTTTGGGTTTTAGGTTGGTTTTTTGCCATCTGTTGTGGGACCAAGAGTGGCTGTAGTGTATGCACTTGTATCTTTGGCAGAATTATCAAAAGATGATCATCAAGTAGTTCATGTAATAACTATTTTGATTTTAGTAGTTCATGTAATAACTATTTTTATTTCAAGTAGTTGTAAAAATTGACAAATAATTTTGTCAAGATGTTTTAGATGGTTCAGTTTTTCATTAATATGCTTATAGAATTTTTTTTTTTTGTGTGTGTGTAACAATAACATGAGGAAATAGTTTAAACTGGTTAAAAGTCGCCTAATTTGATTTCAGATTCTACAACCTTTGGGTTATGTGAGCATATAATTTGATCTCGAACATGAGTATAATTAATTTAAATTGTTAAGTTTTTCATTATCAAAACAAATATGTGACAAATGAGAAATCTAACAAATTTATAATACAATATATCACGAGATAACTGATAAACTAACAATAAACAAGTATTGCGGTGGTTGATTGTCGTCTTAGTCGTATCCTGCTAACAGAAACGAATAACGTGATGTAAATTGTCATGTCGTCGTAACACGTGAACAAATGAAGAATAACACTATAAACTGTTGCCGCCGCAACGCGCGGGTATACCCCTAGTTACATATTAACCATAAAAGAGATTATAAAATTTATAATGCTGGATTTAAAATAAAACATAAAAACATATTAACTAGTGTCCAGCGGGATTATTAAAATTTATAATGCGCGATTTTGACGATCTATACACTGATATTCATCGCGTGGAGGAAATTTTCATAAAATGTTGATACTAGAAAAAACAGTGTAGAAACAAGCAATTAGCAAATCCTGAATTTTATAAACATCTCATTTTAATATTTAAAGGTTGTAAAAAGAAAAAGTAAATAACTTATCACCGGAAAATCATTGGTAAAAAAAAAGCATGTTGAAACAACAAATCATGGATTTTGTAAAACGTCATATTCTAAAGAGTACAAGATAAAAATTTAAGAAAAAATGAAGATGAAAATACAGAAAAAATTAAACATTGAAGCAGCCTCGATAGCTTGTACGTTTGTGTTTCGGTGACTTGTACGTCATCATAAATTTTCATTTTGAATGAGATTTATGTCGCACGTAGATAAAAATGAGAGTACATTCGAAATTTTGCAAATTATCATATTTTAAATGTTATGCGAGAAGAAAAAATACATCTAAAATTAATTTTAAAATTAATTTATTAATATTATTTTACATGATATGTGTGAGTGTGAGATGAGACGAATGAATGAAGAGGGAACATAAAAAAAGAAAAAAAAATATATATATATATAATCAATGTGTGTGACCACTTGGATATGTTGATATGAGGAGGAAAAAAAGTATGTACAAAAGAAACTAAACTTTATTAAAGGTTAACATCTTTAATTAATATATTTTTTTTAAATTTGTAATATAAAGTTATAAACTAAATGTATTTCATAATAAAATTGTATGTTGCTTATGGTAGATATATATCCTTTTTTGTCTTGTTACTACTAGATTCCCCACCGATCCTATAGAGTACCAATAATGTCCAAAATTTTTGGGAGTTATGGTTGATGGCCCCTCCACAAGGGCAATTTATGTGAGTAGGATGACTTTATTCGGAGGTTTTGGAACACATTAAAGCCGATAAGAATGTATGTAATGGGGCATTATTAATTACCTTTTAATTTGGATCGCTTTGTGGTTGGGCTCACGGAAGTGGACAGCGTTTTGGTTTTTCTTCTTCATCATTCAACTAATTGTTTTTTTTCCTTTTAAATAAAATCTTAAATTCATACTATCATCATTCACACTATCACTAACCCATTATACACATTATACAGTTTCACATCATATTATACGTGACACTCTTTTCAGCATCACATTATCACACCACTATACATATCCTAAAAAAAGTATTTATTTAAAGCGTTATTTTAAAATTTCAGATCGATATTACATTAATATATGGTTTCATAAAAGTATAAAACTGATCAAAGGTTTGAGATTCGTTCAATGTTCCTTACCCTTACAGGCACACCCCCGTTGCACCCTGCCAGGTGCGGAGAGAGTGTGGGACTGATGCACCAACAAGCATAAATATACATATAAATATATCAAACCAACAGCCAGCCCTAGCAATAACGTATTGTAACAGTATATGTGTCTGTCTATTAAAAGCACACTACAACTTTACAAGGTCCTGAGGGGTTCTAGATAAACCATATGACTCTATAGCAAACAAGACAATTACAAGGAAATATGTAGTCATGACACTATAACTCAACAACCCGCCTATCACCCCATGACATGCCACTTGAGTGTCCAGTTACTTACCCGCAAAATGAATTGAAATACGTTAACAACACAAAGTTGTTGGTGAGTCGTAGCTAGTGACTCTTGTAAAATTCTATCTGTTCTAAAATACATGTGTTTGTCATGAAACTGAGTCCTCTCTAAGGTCAACCAGCAATCAAGCATGCACGGGTGTGTGCCCTCGTATTATCCTTCATGTTTCAACATATACGCCATATCCTCCCTAAGATCAAAGTTCGAGAGTCTAGATTATATGAGACTTAAGTCTACTTCCTACCCGCCGTGAACTTGCAAATATATGCCTCATGGCAATCCAACCAAGGAGATTAGCCTAAATGACTTGAGAAATCCAGCCAAGGGGAAATCGCAAGAGATAATGACCACACAATCCATAACATTGATATAATTGATACATCATGTCAAAATATTATCCATAAAATATTTGGACTCAGTTCATAATGCAGCCCCTGAAAACATGTAAGTTAAAAGTAGGGGAAGAGCTAACAGACTCACAGGCAATCAAGAAGAAAATGTCACAAATTAGGATGACACGTAAGTTCCAATGCCAATTATAGATGCAACAATTCTAACAATAATTTGATAACTAGAGATCAATTCCTAACTTATATATCAGAATTTTTCGAGTTGCAACTTATGAAGTTTTACATCCAAAGAAGGTTCATAATACTCATACTCATGTTTTATAACAATTTCGTGTTAAACCGGTGACTCGGTGAGTCATAACAAATTTTATAACAAAATATGTATTATGGTTATTAGACTATTGTATTTTATGTAATGTTTAGGGACTAGATACGTACATGTACTTAATATATATAGGGATGTAAATCTTTGTGATTAATCAAGAATCATTAAAACCTTTATGGTATCAGAGCCTCGTTTTCTCTAACCCTAATTTTTTTTCACGTCCCCCCCTCTCCAAGCAAATAGCCGTCGCCCATTCTGGCCACCAGCCGGCCTTCGTCGCCGGTGACGCCTTCCCCCACCCGTTCTCCTTCTCTGTCCGATTCCGAAGACACCAGTTCTATGGCGGAAGCCCGCATCAAAGAAGCCACGGACAAACTCACCCACGCCTATACCGTTACCAATATTCAACACCGTGTGAAGGTTCTTGACGGTAAAACGATTACCTATTCGATGTGGGTGAAGCTTTTTCGAAACCACATGAAGGCGTACAAACTGTTATCTCACATCGACGGCTCTGACCCGCCGGCGGACACTGATCCTACGTACCCGGTGTGGACAGAAACTGATGCAATAGTTTTGCAGTGGATCTACGGATCCCTTGGGGACGTCTATCTTCCTCGGGTCCTCGATATGGATACTACCGCTCGTCAGACTTGGGTAAGAATCGAAGATATTTTTCGTAATAACAAATCTTCTCGTGCTGCAGCTCTTGATCAGGAGTTTACTACACTTACCTTGGCGGCATGCTCATCTATGGATGAGTATTTCCAACGTATTCATGACCACGCGGAACAGTTGAATGACGTCGGTCAAAAGGTCGACGAGAACCGAAAAGTATTGCAACTCGTTCGCGTGTTGCCAGCGGAATATGATACGGTTGCCGCTTTCATAAATCAAAGTTCCCATACATGGGACCAGGCCCGCGACATGGTTATGTTAGAGGTTCAGCGCGTTGCCAGGCGTCAAAGCCCCACCCAATCCGTCCTTGCTGCAGGTTCATCCTTAACCCCAAACCAACCTATCCAACACCCCCCACAACCCCAGCCGCAAACCTTTCCCTTACCACCCTACTACCCCAACAACTACTACCCCAATTATTCTGTCCGTCCCTATGATAACCGATCAAATAATCGTGGCCGGGGACGTCGGAATTTTTCAAACCGAAATGGTCGCAATAACCAACCCCGTAATACTAGAAACAACCCCCCTACCAACTTTCAATTCCCTGCTCCTAATTTTCCAGCACAATCCGTTCCCCCCACCCCTTATCCGGCCCATCCGTTCACCCCCCAAGCCCAATTTGCACAACACCCATATACCCCCTCTTATCCTGCGGCCCAACAGTTTCTTCAGGCCCAATACCAGCCGAACACTACACCCACTCAGGCCCAACCTTCGGCCAACTATGCTGCTGGAAATAATTATGCTTACGACGCCCTCAGCCCCACTGACATCGGCAACGCCTTGAATCATCAACAAACGCTTCAAGCGCCAAACTCTACCTGGTTTATGGACTCGGGAGCATCCTCACACTTAACTGCGAATCCAGGTATACTCCAACACCCACTATCAAATTCCTATACTTGTGATATTTTTGTTGGGAATGGCACCTCGCTACCAATAACGGGTTCGGGTAATGCTTTTCACCACTTACCTAACCGCACCTATTCTTTACCAAATGTCCTTTTAGCTCCGTCGGTCGTTAAAAATTTAATTTATGTTCGTCAATTTACTCGTGATAACAATGTTTCTATCGAATTTGATCCTTTTGGTTTCACTTTGAAGGATCTCAAGACTGGAGAGCACCTTTCCCGCCACAATAGCTCCGGGGACCTTTATCCATTCACCAGTCCGTCCATTGGTTCAGGCGATTGCTTCTCCGTTTCATCTCACAGTCTTTGGCATACTCGTCTCGGCCACCCCGGAGCACATGTCTTAGATTGTTTATCTTCTCGTCGCTCTATTTTATGTAATAAAGACAAGAACTCTCATATTTGTCATGTGTGTCAGTTATCTAATAGCAAGCGTTTACCCTTTGATGATTCCAATTCCAATACGTTGCATCCTTTTGATATTATACATTGTGATTTGTGGACATCACCAATTCATAGTAAGTCCGGGTATAAATATTACATGGTGCTTATTGACAATTTCACTAATTATGTTTGGGTCTACCCTCTTAAATTTAAATCTGAAACATACCCAACCTTTGTTAAATTCCATAAACTCATCCAAACACAATTTAATAAAAGCATAAAATCTTTTCAGTGTGATCTTGGCGGTGAATTCGATAATCAAGCATTTCAATATTTTGGTCACGATAATGGCCTTGTTTTTCGGTTTGCCTGTCCACAAACGTCTCAACAAAACGGCAAAGCCGAGAGGATGATTCGTCGCATTAATGATATCATCCGAAATCATGAATCAAGAGAGAAGCTTTATTCGAGAAAAAAAAACAATAAAATAGAACTGACCACAAAAGGAAAACGAATGTGGGACAGGGCGGCGACGATGGTGGCACACCGCCCTGTCTAGGGTTTCAACTCGGATTGCGACGCCTCTTAGTCGTCTCTTAGTCCGGTTGTTAAACCGGCTACGATCCGGATGGTTTTATCGTTGGCCGTCTCTCGTCACTGGCCCATACACCAATTAGATGTAAAGAATGCTTTTTTGCACGGTGACCTTGCTGAAACTGTTTATATGCAGCAACCCCCGGGTTTTATTGATCCGCAGGCACCAGATTATGTTTGCAGGTTAAAGCGATCCCTGTATGGCCTGAAACAGGCTCCACGGGCATGGTATACACGTTTCTCTACATTTCTGCTCCAACAGGGATTTACAAGTAGTGTATGCGACACTTCTTTATTTGTGTATCACCACGGTGGACACACTGCATACCTGCTTCTATATGTGGATGATATTGTGCTCACCGCCTCGGATTCAGGTTTTCTCCATCGGCTAATTAATGTTATCTCCAGGGAATTTAAAATGACCGATCTTGGACCCCTTCATCATTTTTTGGGGATCACCGTCACCCGTGACTCATCCGGGCTATTTTTACAGCAGTCACAGTATGCTCGTGACATACTTCAGCGGGCCTCCATGAGTTCTTGCAAACCTTGTGCTACACCCGTTGATTCCGGCTCTAAACTTAGTGCCACTGATGGCCCGTTACTGTCTGACGACTCTCTGTATCGCAGTCTTGCAGGTGCACTACAGTATCTTACCTTCACTAGACCGGATATAACTTATGCTGTGCAACAGGTCTGTTTGTTTATGCATGCTCCACGGGAGCCACATTTTCAGTTCATGAAGCGCATTCTGCGCTATTTACAGGGCACCTTGGACTTTGGTATACGGTTATCCCCCTCCACAGACATCTCTCTTACAGCTTATTCTGATGCTGATTGGGGGGGCTGCCCTAATTCGCGACGCTCTACATCCGGCTACTGTGTCTTTATGGGTTCCAATTTGATCTCTTGGTCCTCCAAACGCCAACAAACTATTTCCCGCTCCAGTGCGGAAGCTGAGTATAGAGCCGTGGCCAACACCGTTGCGGAAGTTAGCTGGTTACGCAACTTGCTTTTAGAGTTACACATCCCTATGCGATCTGCCACATTGGTCTTTTGTGACAATGTCTCAGCAGTTTATCTGTCCGGCAATCCTGTTCAACATCAACGAACGAAGCATGTGGAAATTGATATCCACTTTGTTCGTGAGAAGGTTCGGCTTGGTCATATTCGTGTCTTACATATTCCTGCATCCTATCAGTATGCCGATATTTTCACGAAAGGATTGCCCCGTCCCTTATTTCAAAGTTTTCGAGACAGTTTGAGCATCCGATCTCCTCCCGCTCCAACTGCGGGGGCGTATTAGACTATTGTATTTTATGTAATGTTTAGGGACTAGATACGTACATGTACTTAATATATATAGGGATGTAAATCTTTGTGATTAATCAAGAATCATTCAAACCTTTAATGGTTACTTCATCGTTGTGGACCATAGACAACCATATAACTTTTTAGACGGTCGGCGAGAAACACAATGTTCTCAAGACTTGTGAACCGTCTGTGGACTGTAGGGGAATGCATATTAAACCCGCGGTCCGCATCGACTAATTTGTCATTTTGTACAGTTTGTCCATTTTTCATTTTTGATCTAAACGGAGTGTCGGGTTTTAACCTTTTTTACTTCCTTAGTCCATTTTAACTATTATTAGACTATTGATGTTGTCGTATGTCTCAAAAACCTAACCCCGACACTTTCCAAATATAGTAACTTTTGTCTGAATGACTCACATCATGATTCTATTTACTTTTCCATCATTGCATGATTATATTAAGCCCCCTCTATCCATCACAGGCAACTGATTTTGCCCAACACGCAGTCCGCAAAGAGGGTATAAGAGAAATACGTGGATCTCTTCCGGGTGCCGCACCCGACCCGTTGGGTTACAGGGCCCTGCGGACCGCGAGGACCATAACAAGAGCTCGGTGGTGTTCCTGCAATCCTCACCGCACCACCACTTCACACCTCACCGCACCACCGTAGTGGTGTTCCCGCAATCCTCTGCACTCCATGCCGACATAGCAAAAACTATAGAAAAAAATTGTCACTAAATGTCCGTAGCTAAAAAGACATTTTAACAATCGTTCTAAGTATCCGTAGCTAAAATTTATAGCTAAAAGTTCGTAGCAAAATCTGTACCTAAAGAGCTATCGCTACTTTTGTTACTAATACCAAAGCAATTTTTTTCGGTAGCAAAAATTTTTAGCCATGGGGGTTTTTGTAAGGGACCAAATCCGTAGCAAAAAGGTATTTGCTACGGACATTTTGCCTTAACAAATGCTTATTTCTATAGTAGTGTCACCAACACTCCTGCATTTAGTTTCATCTCTATAAATATCCTTAACTTCCTTGATTTTCACATAATCACTAACCTTCTACCATATTATTCGAATTAAAGAAAAGAAAAAGAGAATAGTTGGGCCCACAAGTGCCACATGACTTAAGCCCGCAATTAAGGCCATGAGACTTATATATATTTTTGTTCATAAGAGGCACGCGTTTTACATGGTGTGTTGGGTTAGGGCATGGTCCATATGGGATTATGGACGAAGGATAAAAGAAGCGATGTGAGTGGTCTAACAGATTATTATTAGGCCGTGAGGAAAGGATTGATACATAAATTGCCTCGAACATGGGTGGATTGGAAAATTGAGTACTCAGGTCAAGTCACATCACATTAGATAAATTCTTGGTGTATAATCCGTGATATTTATTTTTCTATGTGTAATATATAAAAAACAAGAGTGATTTATCACATTTAAAACGACCATCATCATAAAAAACTTTAGTGCTGACACTTGAACACTAACATAAAAATGAAATGAAGAAGTATGTACCAAGTTATATGCACTACCAAACGAAAAGAACATCCAAATACTTCACGTCTTCATTTTGTTGGTTTTTTTTTTAACTTAGCACCTAAGAAAAAATTTAAATCATTTCATGATTTCATCTCACTTTACTTTGACTACATAAATATTATTCATGTGTGCCCATGTTTGTTATATTCCAATTACGGGCCCATGGTTAGGTTAACTCTGAGTGGGTACAATTACAATTAGCATAGAAGCTAAGACACGGATAAATATTTAATTAATAGGTTTTTATTTTATTTTAATATTATTTTATTTTATTTTTGAACAACGGATTTGGATTATTGGCGGGGGTTGAAGGCTTCCACCCGATCATCTCCAACTCGAATCCAGTGATGATAGTACCTGGCACGTCCCTTGTGGGGGAAGTTCGTACATTAGTCATGCATTCAACCGGATCACCAATTCTGGAGGAAACTGACCACCGCTAGAAAAAACCTCTTTTGAAAGTTCGAACCGATGACTTTTGGTAGTGGTGGCATAATAGGTTTTTATTTAACGATAATTTCGAGATTTTCAAGGATTAAATTATTAAGCACATCTTACAGAAGTCAAACTTCGGCTATCCGTTGTCATGTGGTTGGGTGATGTAAAGTGGTGTCACATTGGATGTTACATAAGCAGTGGGATGTTAATAAACGTGTGTAGTTGTTTAGTGATGGTGTGAATAGTGATGTGAATGAGATTTAATTGTTTGATTGGTGGAGAAAGAAAGAAAACAAAACAAAGTTATCAAACATCGCCCTTGACCTACTATACCACCACTAAAACCCCCTAGGGGCTGTGTTGGCCAGTGTTTTCCGGCTATAACGTCTCATAACACGTCAATTACGGATAGTCTTACAAATATTTTGATATTTGTAGTAGAACACCTCATTTATTATTAGGATATCCTCTTAAGTCGTCCGAAATCAGTCCGTAATGGGTGTGATTCCAGCAAAACGCCGCCCTACACCGTCCTATTGGCATTAAGCTTGTGGCGTGGCTCCGATCACGACCATTGTGGCATCTTATTTTTCTTCTTTTTTCACCACACAAATAATTACATACGATCATTCACACTATCAGTAACCTTTTACACACATTTGTTACTATCATACCGTTGTCGATGTGACATCCTGCATAACACCGCTTTTCTCATTATACACCCAAACTACTATGAATAACCTTCAAAGATATTACTTTTAAGCTTGAGTTAAATGTCATTTTCGTCACTATGGTTTGCCACTATTTACCACTTTCTTCCATATTCTTAAAAACCATTATTTTTGTCCATATGGTTTCTATTTTTTGCTATTTTAATCCAAATGACTAACTTCATTCATTTTCTTTGTTAACTTTAACGGTATTTTGGTCAATTTACAAATAGGGACTAGTTATGCAACTTAGTATTGTTAGGGACTATATGTGAAATTTTGTGAAAAAAATTAATAGAAAAACGTAAATGTGGAATTAATTTTAAAAACAAATTGTTGTTTACGTCTCCGTGTTTCGCTGCCATAATTCCCCCTGCGCGTTTTCCTAGGAAAACCATAAAATCATAAATGGATTCCAGACATCGCTACCACACCCCAAACCTACCAGCTGTAACACTTGCATTTTATCTGGTTGTGAAACTCAACCCATTTTGAAATTTTGTGTTCTTCCAATTTCCGGTTAAATAAATACTGGAAGAATTTTTGGGTATTTATACCTCCAATTAATGTTTGTAAATAATCCATAATCATTTTTCAAAACAAAATATATAATTAAAAAGCTTTTGAATCAATTGGGTCCCTCAAAACGAAAATAAAGCAGCTTGCGGTTTTTATGCGATTTCAATACGCGATTCGTCGTTTATCTGGAAATCTTGTATTTGGGCTTAATGCTAAAATTTGAGTATTTGATGAGTCTCATGTTCCAAAATATTATCTTGAGTCATTCTGTTCAAAATAGAGTCTCGAGACATTGTTGATTAATCAAAAAGTGATACGCATGTTATTTTGCCTGAAAACGTGGTCAATTTAGATGTTTGATCATAATTCAATATATGACATTTTTATATTCAATTTATTGGCTTGAATGTGGTTGATTGATGGAGGATGAAAAATGGTGAAAATAAATAACATGGTGAGAGGTCCTCATCCGCAATGATTGACTACAATAACAATTCAGACGACATCTTTGATTGGTTCAACAACATTTGGGAGTAGAGGAGGAAGCTTGCAGCGGAGAAGGCCAACTAAAAAAAACAAACAAATGTTTAACAACATGCGTCTCCTAAGATTTGACACGTCCAAAATGGCATCTCGAGACTCCGAGTTGATGGAACAAAAGAAGGAGGTGATTAGAAAAAAATATGGAATGTAATTTAGGAGGGTTTTTTTTATTAGGACTTTTTTTTATTAATTTTTAGGACGTTTTTTATGTAATGTTTTTTATATTTTTTTTAATGTAATGTTTTTATTATAATTTATAACGTAATGTTTTTATATTTTACTTATTTAGTCTATTTTTTGCTATTTTAGTTATTTAAAATATGTTTTTACATATAAAAAGTATATATAAACATTGAAATTCCATGATTAATTAATTATTACACCACTTTTGACTTAACTAAATTGTCTTCGTGTCCGTGTGGTGTGTTTTTAAACTTTGAAGAACCATAAAACTACGAATGGCCTAATGAAATTATTCCTAATATTCAACAACCACAATCTGACACGAATTTGTACGTACGTAAATCTTGGACTGACCCTGAATTTTTTATAAAACATGATTGGTGTTGAAATTCATTACTTTACATCTACGGTATAACCGCCGCAACACGCATCCCATAAATAGCTAGTTATAAACAAAGTAAAACCCTTGCAGAGTTAATTGTCTGATATTATTACCCTATATATCAAAAGAGATAACCTGTCAGTCTCTTAATGAGACTATTCCCCCGTACATGTTTTTTCCTTATTAGTGGTTGTGGGCGGTGGGTTATGACATCTCTCACACTCTCTACACGTCTCTTTCTCTACTCTCTTAGAGCTGCATATACTCTCTCTTCTCATATGACATCTTTCACTCTCTCTCTCTCCTACACTGTTCCCTCCAAATGTTATATTCTAACTGGATGAAACACGTGCAACATGTTATTCTTCTGTTTCTTGAATATACTGTGGGCGGTATCCAGGTTTCTTTCTTGAATATACTGTGGGCGGTATCCAGGTTATTGCTCTCTCAAAATTGCCTCTCTCTTCATTTCCGAGACGAATGTCTCTCTCTCTTCTGCGATGCTCTCTTCTCTGATGTAAACCATCGGCGGCGACGATGTTCACTCCAAATCGGTCTTTTTGGTGGTGGTTATGTGGGCGGTATCCGGTTTCTTGCTCTCTTAAAATTGGTCTCTCTCTTCTTGATGTTCTAGACGAAAACGGAGAGTGGCGGCGCTGCTGCCCCCATCTATTGCTCCGACTTCATTCGTCTCTCACCGTCGATGCTCCGGTGACGTTGAAGCGGCGATTTCGTTGCTCCGTTCACGAGAGGCAATGACGATGAATCGACGATTCCGTGAGTAAGCTCCGATGTCGTCAAAGGTACGATTTTGTTGCTCCAGTTATTGCTGTTTTGTTGGAGCGATTTTGGGTTTAGGGTTTTCTGTAACCCAGATCTGAAAATGGAAAGATCCGGCTTCGGCCAATGGGTTTCCCGGCCACAATCGCTGTGAATCTGGGGTTGTTCACTGTTGCATGTGATAAGTTATTGGTACCCTAACCGGAGCCTGTTAGGCGGTGATGGTGACGGTTGTTAGGGTTTCGGATTGATCTTCTTTGGTCCCGACTGAGACCCTAAAGTCTGATGGCTTTTTACCTTCTCTGATGCGTTTTCTGATATGTGTGGAACTGAAAGAGGTTCTTTGTTCCGGTTGGTTGCCATGATCTTTGTATACTGATTTATCGCTGCTCTCCGATGTGTTGCCGGAGTTGTTGGCTGCGATGGTTAAAAATCTGATTTAGGCATTTATGATTTTGGTTTGCTTCGTTTGGATGGAGCAATGATGATTACCTCTATGGCTGTCACGGTCGTCTTTCCGGCGTGGCGATAAACACTTTGTTTATCGCAGCCGAGGGCTTTACTTCAGCCTTATATCTGATCTTAGTCTCTAAGCCTATGATGATCATTTTGGTATATATCTGAGCTCACTTTGGTAGATTTTTCGTTTTGACATTTTTTTTTCCTATAATTTTCATCTTTTTTCCTTCTTGGTTATAATGATAATAAGACATGCCTATTCTTGATTTTTGCTTTTTCTTCTGTTTCTTGATCATAATGTTTTAAGTTTGGTTTGTAGTTGTCAAGAGATTTCTTTGTAATGTTTAAAGTTTGGTTTGTGATTGTCAACAACATTCTCCTTCGTTTAATAGGTTATTAACACCATTGCAAAAATAATCTTAACCTATTTTCGTGATGATCACGACAACGTGCGGGTCAAATAAACTAACAATGTGATATTCAACCGCAGCAACGCGCAATGACTCTAACTCATGTAATATATGTTGACATGTTGCATGGTTTGCATATATAACTAGACAAAAACAATCAAACCGCAGCAACGCGCGGTACATTTACTCGTAGTAAATAAAGGTAAAATCGGGGTAAAATCCATATTTTAATCCAACAATAATTTCAGAAAAGCTTCACACCCTGGATACAATATTATATATACCCCCACATAATTTAAAGATTTACATTTTACACCCAACATTTAACTTTGCCGTCTCAAATCGTTATAAAACTTCAAGATAAACTTTTCAGCAGCCTCATCCACGTAACTATCATCCTCCTTATTACATAACGGAAACGGAGAGTCCGTTACCCTCAACTCTCTAACCATCGGACTTTCCCCAAACCCGGGACCCGCCCGAGACACAGCAGCCCTTGTCAGCATCTCCAGCGCCTTTATCTCATCGTGGTTGTCGTTAAAGGCGGACGACTTCTTGTTCTGTGAAATATTTTTGTAAACCGGACTGTTGCAGCAGCTAAATAATTCCTCATCCTCGTTTAAATCGGGATTGAAAACGGAAGCCGAGGGGCGGTGGTGGAGCATGAGGTTTTGTAGGGCTTTTGTGATCTTTCCGCGCTTAACCGTCATGTTGAGATCGAGCAGTAGTTTTGTTTTGGATATGTTTTTTCGGATCATGAAGAGCATCAGTCGTAGAAAGCTCCATAGTTTGTTTGATGCAACTGGTAGATTTTGTTCCATTTTTGTTAGAATTTTTGGAGGGAGAAATAGAGGTGAATTAGATGGTGTTTTTTGAGGTAGTGGTGGGAAGAGGAGAGGGGTCAGGTATTTAAAGGGAAAAGGTTAACGGTGGTTTAACTTAACGTTTAACTTGATGGTGACTGCCTCCTTCCACCACCGTTTTCTTTTGCTTTTCCATTTACGTACATAACTTGTATTTTTTATACAAGTTGATCACCCTTAATGGATTGGTCTAGTAATTATTATTAAGTAGGTGAAAACTGTTGTCGCGCAGACAGGTAACCATGTAATTAAGTCGTCAACCAATCATTATAACATGTGTAATAGTGTTCGTATGAATGTAAGGATTAATTTAAAAAAGAAAGATGAGTGCTACTTATATACCGGTCGTGTTGATCACCATCAAGTTAAACCCAATCAAAGTAAATTTGGCATATTTTCCCATATTGGTGTGGGAACAAAGGTTTATTTAATTTATATGTGTAAGCCTCCAAGCCATGTTAATCTCATGGGTCACATTACTTGTTTAGGTGGTTGTTGCGTGGCATAGTGAACTAATTCTTTTTCTTTCTTGGTTTTATTTCCAAGTGCAATAAACTTATCACTTGAGTTATTGTTGTAATAGGTCCAGGATGAACTCCTATGAATATTACTTTGACTTTATTAGAGCACCTGAGGTATTTTCTTCATGTTCTGTCTTCAACATACTTACACATACTTTACTTTCTTCGCTGTTGCTTTTGCAGTCGTTGTTCCAATCACCTGAATCCTTTCGTCCTCGATCAGATACTGAAGTTGGTGCAAATCTTGTTTCGATACGTATCATGGGAATCTGACCCGCTTCGGATTTGGTTCAAAGATCATACTCCTAGACTTGTTGCTTCCTTGAGAACGTGACCAAGTATATAAATATTTGATCGAGATGTATTATAGGAAAAGTCTTCATGATATTAGAGCATTCGCAACCCATTAATTCTTTATCATTATCACTATAATTTATACATTTATCATTACTTTTTCTCTTTTTCTCACTCATAATCACAATTAAATAATACATTTTTATACAATTCTTTCTCTCTTCCACTCACAACAATACCTTAAATTTTATAGAATTGTCAGTTTTTTGTCAAATATACAGATTTTAATATTTTTTATCTTTCATTCACTGACATAAATTATACAGAGTGAGCTATGAATGCTCTCAACCAGTCAAATGATGTCATAGATTAAAATACAGGAAATTATAAAAAATAGACATTTTCATCGTTGAGATTGTCAAAATATATGTTAAATATTAGTCGATATATTGATCTTATTTCATTATACACCATTTGTTTTAGATTTCTCTCCCGATTCACTGATCAACAATAGATTTTCATTCCTTTTTTCTCTAATTCTTTTTGCCACCTCAACATCATCCATCGATAATTGATTTGAAAAAACATCCACACACCGTCTACCTAGTGATAAACGACTATATATATAGACCTTTCTTTGAACCACAACTTCAACACCAGTCTAATCTACTTCTAATTCTACTTTTATACTTTACACTAAAAAATAATTAGAAATCACAACCAATAGTAAAGACACATAAAAACTATAAAACTAGAAAGCTGTTAGACTTGGGCACAAATTTTATTTATATATGTTTTATTTATGCAAATCTGTATAATAATAATAATTACATGTTTGAAATGTACACCCCACAATTTCTTACAAATAACCTTTACCAACTTCATCTGTCTTTATTTTTCCATTCTCATAACTCATACGTATTTATTCCCTGAATCAAACGTCACCTTATTATCAATTCTGCCGCCGCAAGTTGTTGTAAAACCGGTTTATAAACTGTTCCGCAGCCTCATCCACATGGTGGCTGTCCTCATCCACATGGTGGCTGTCCTCATCCACGCCACTCAACGGAAACGGAGAGTCCGTAACCCTAAGTTGCCTAACCATAGGACTCCTCCCGAACCCCGGCAGCGCCGGCGACTCGGTCGACTCACTTTGAATCATCTCCATGGCTTTCAGGACCGCCGCATTGATGGCGGTTATGTCAAGATCCTCCTCAGCCTGTTGATTGGTGGAATGATGTTTCTTGTGGAATATTGAAAATAGAGAGAATGGGTTGTTGTTGTTATTAGTAGAAGGGCTGTTGCTGCAGCTGAATTCGTATTCTCCGGGCGGCGGGGAGGTGAATTCGAGGTGGTGGCCGTCGTGGGGCGGGCGGTTGTGGTGGTGGGACAGTTTTTTCTTAATCATCATGTTGAGATCCAGCAACAGTTTTCTTTTGAGTAGGCCTTTTTTCTTGATCATCAAGTACACCCCACGCATCAAGATCCAAACTTTTTTGGCTAAAACTGGTGGGTTTTGTTCCATTTTTGTAAATATGAAGGTTTCTTGAATCTTGAATCTTGAAGATTGTTGTTGAAATGTATAGAAAGAAGAGTGATGGATGGATTTAAATGGAGGGTGGGAAGTTATGGTATTTAAAGGGAGGAAGTATCCAATCATAGTTGAGACACGGTGGTTGTTCTTTGAGGTTAAGTTAACTCGACTTGCATGGTGGTGCTTTTAGTATTTTATTATTATATTTTACTTTAGGGCCCACTACTTCACAAACACACACACCAACACCAATTATTGAGGATTTGATAGCTGAATTTGGATTGGAGAAGATAAGGGTCATGTGAGAATAGATTAATGTGTAGCTTGATTCATATAACTATATAAGGAAAAAATGGGTTCTTTAGATGATTGTACATAGTATATCATAGTATATCCTGTACATAATGAGACTTTTGCATTCTTTAGATAAAATTATCCAACCTTATCCTTTCAACATGTTTCCTAGTATGATATAGTATGTAACATTATGTTATACAACAATACAACCTTATAATACATGTTCAATGAATATAAAACACAAAGTGAGACAATATATCGAGATGTTTATTCTAATTAAGGTTGATCGTAATAGAGTATGTATTCACACGAGAAGACTGATGTGGATACATGGTCACATGCGCCAACCCCTCCTCCATGCAAGAATGGGTCACGCTCGTGGCAACCTCAACCACCACTCGCCTCTCCTCAACTTACTCTTCTTTAATTTAATTTAATTTTTATTTTTACCCTAGTTCTACCTTTAATTATATTTTGGAATGTTCAATTAAAGACAATTACACCAGCTGAGCCTAATTTCTAGGGAAAAGCATCTCCGTAAATAGTCGGATGAAAAACATGTCTGGCTCAAGGATCGAACTCATGACCTTTCAGTCATGAGTCTTCCTTTCATCACCAATATCATTCAGCCAAATGACTTTTAATTAAACATTTTAAATTTCTCCCTGACGAGTAGAGTGGTTCATTACTAATTTGGTTGAGTGGACTAAAGTGCAATATGATATATCGTTATTGTGTTAACGTAGCGCACATTAGAATAGTGGTCTACTATGGATAATCTAAGAACCAAAGTGATGAGAATTCACATCTATAAAATTAAATTGGTATCTTCAGGATTCAGGAGTATATATATTCTAGAAAGGGGTGCATGTGTGTTTTTTTTTTAATAAAACATAAAGAAGACTAATCAATATAAAATGACATTCAACATTCAAGTATCTTAGTATCTGATGAACAAGTAATTAAATTGTTACATGTGTAAGGAAAATACAAGTTTATGATGTCGCTATCACCAAAAGCGAGCAGTCCCCGTTTGGTGGGTTTAACTTGTAGGCCTTGAAAGGAAAAAAGGCGATTACTTAGCGACCTAGGTTTTGTGCATGCCTTGTCACCTTATTTACTAACGCCGTTATACAAACAGATCCTACCAATTATTACGATTATAATGGACTAATTTTAAAGTACTCGTGAATTAAAAAGCTGCAGCCCATTTAGTTTCATATATTTTCTTAAATCAATGTTTAATTACGAGAATTGTACATTTTTCCAAAAATTTATATACTTCAAGAATATATAATATATATTTCGTAAGCAATACTTACTTGGAGGGTTGGAGGCTGAATGTGGAGAAATTTGATAAGAGGTTTTCTAAATGGAAAGCTAATTTGCTTTCAGTTGAGGTAGAGGTGGGCTAACTAAATCAGTTTGTGAATCGAAACCGATTTTTAAACCAGAAATGGTCTATAAACCGGTTAGGGTGGAGCCTGAACCGTCAGTTTCTCTACGGTTTGTGTTTTCGTTTGTAAGAATCAGTTTGGAACCGGGTTATGTTGGAAATCTGTTTTGAAACCAGTTCGAAACGAGTTTGTTATGATTGGGTTTCATCCCAGATAATCGAGTGTCATCTGATCCTTGCATTAATTGCAGTCAAACTTCTTGACATCTGTGTTGGTAACTTGGATAATCTCGAAAGCGCGATTCACTTTCAGATTGAAAATTCTCGTGGTTCACTCGATCAAGAAAATCAATCCGATACGATCGAGATGAACATGATGAATTTGAGCATTTTGCAGAGATAAATTTTGAACCGTATTTCGTTTTCCTGATGATGATCGACGATATACGAGGAGGAGCGTAATTGCAGTTATCTGCAATTCGAAAACTGTCAAAATTACACAATTGGTCCCTGCAAAATTTATAATTAAATTTCCGGACAAATAAAATTTCTAGTGTAATTTTAATGAAAGAATTCGTCCAAAATGAAATTTTTACAGCTCGACCTCAGCCAAGGGCTCTGTCCTTTGGACCCCGCTCTCCATTTAGATCCATCCATATGTATGTGGTTTTCTAGTCGTCAATGTAGATCTAAACTTTGGTTGATTGGCTGGCACCCCACTTCTTAATTTACATTAGTTATTTGCTAACCCGATTTGGTGTTTAATTAAGTTATTTGCTAACCCGATTTGGGAGTGGTGTCTCAAATGGAGTCGAACCCTCACCCACATGAGCTAGCTAGCACAATTATAGACGAAGCTAGGGTTGTCACAAAATTTACCCATCATATATGGATCCTATAAAGATGTATTTACTTTTGTTCAAGAAGTACTCCTCGATCAATCCACCATCGAATTGAATTTCTTTTGGAATTTCACTTTTCAACTGTAAAGTTGGCCGGTGTACCCGGCCATGAAAGCAAGGAATTCCCTTAATTTGTTCCACTTTATCTTTTCACCATGCCTTTAATTTTCTGAAGAGAAGAAGTTATTAACTTATGGTTAAATATAAAAAGTAAGAGCAAAATAGATATCAATCACATCACAACTGAGTTGTAGAAACATTGAATATTTATGCAGGTTGTGACCAATATGGTTTTGGTTGCTTTCTATAACATACATATGATGTTTCTTGCAAACTTTAATTGTACTATTTGCATGTGTTTTAATTCACTTACCGTACCCTTTTCAAAAGTTAGTTAGTTCGATAAACCAACCGGCCACGTTTGCTTTCT
Source organism: Deinandra increscens subsp. villosa (assembly GCA_039602395.1). NCBI lineage: Eukaryota > Viridiplantae > Streptophyta > Magnoliopsida > Asterales > Asteraceae > Deinandra > Deinandra increscens. The sequence continues at coordinate 82,961,808 of JBCNJP010000025.1, read as the reverse complement.
GGTATCACGGGCAAAGTGATCATGCATGAACCCGTATTGATCATGAACACGTACATACGTACGTGTTTCTTTTCTTGAGTGTTGGCATGAATCAAATCGAAGAGGCTTTTCTAGCTTAATTTCAAAAGTATGTCAAGGGTGGTCCATTAATTATTAGCTTTTTGGTAGATGACTTTTAATCCGGCGGTTTATAGGAAAAACAACATTCGCAAGTGGTCAGGAGCGATGTTTTTCTATTAGGGCATCCGTGTATACTATACGTAAGAGAGGGGCGTGAAGCCCACTCACGCTATGAAACGTACACCACGTCACAGCGACGGGAAAAGTGGCGAGAACGGTTGGGTGAGGACTCACGACTCAAAACTGAAACTTTGTAAAGTTCTTGCAACGGTCAAAAGTTAAAATCTCAACTACTTTTAATTCAATCAATATAAAACCTATTCATTTTTCACTCTATTTCACACTCCATCGTACTTAATTACGCTTTTATTTGCCTACACTTCACCACACTAAATATTTTCATCGCACAACTGGCACTACTAGAAATAAGGCCTTTCTTGACGCGCGAACGATGACGCGCGTAGTTTAATGACGCGCAATAACGCGTGTCATAAAAAAACTGTCAAGAATTGTAAAATCTTAAGGATAGATGACGCGCATTTTTGCGCGTCATAAAATTTCTGTCATAAAGAAAAATAAAAAAACACGGAGTACAGATTAAAAATATACGCGTCATCTACTAAGTGTCATCTTAAATTTTTTATTTTCCCGCTAATTTTTTTACCCAAAAATCCATTCCCGCCGCTACCCTTGTTTATATCGCCCGCCGTCTCTCCATCACTTAAAAAGCCCTAATCTCATTCTTACGGCGGTTCTTCCTCTAAGGTCTCCCAAAACCCATCTCCGCCTCCAAGCACCACCTTCACTCCTTCCACGTACGTTTTCAAAAGAAAAATCTCAAACACCCACTCATCATCGTCAACATCTCCGACCACCACACTCGCGTCAAGTCCCTATCTCAACCACCCAATGCCTACGCCTCTTCCAGTTGCTCCGCTCCTAGGGTTTTTGGCTGCGTTATTGGAGTCCAAAGGGGACGCACCGTCTAGATCTACAAAGGCTTTGATCTTCTCTACGATTCCTTCACCCGTTCCCTCAATCGTTCCTTCCTCAAGAAGAAATAGGAACCATGTGAGTTTACAATCAAGTTCTAGGGTTTTATCTTCACACTATATTTTCATTTCTCCGCTTGAAATTTCAGTTCCCTCGCTAAAAAATTAAAATGGCGCTCAAATCCCTTTCCCCTCAACATTGACATCTGAAGCCCTAATTTTAGGTTGCGCTTACGTAATCTGATTGATGAATTGGAAATGTTTGCTTCGATATGTGTAATTTGTATTAGGATGTATGAGAGGTTGATCAAATTAGGGTTTGTTTTTTCGTATTGTTTTGATCTAGGAACATGATTGTAATTGTTTTAACTTGAATTCGTAACTTATGGATTGGTTATCTTCTCCAGCTGGCCTGGCAGAGGTTTTTTGAAGCATTTTGTTGTTGGGTTCCTTCTCATATTCAGATCTTAGTTCTGTGTGTTTAGGATTCGGTAGCGGTTTTGCAGATCATGTGCTTGTGTCTGCCTCTGTTGTATGTCTTTTTCCTTTAATTTTTAAACGTTGTTTGTTCTGATGTTTAAGTTGGTTTCTGTTAAATTCATAGGATTTTGAAATTGAAATCTTTTTTTGGTTTGTTCTAATTTAGTTTCTCTCAAATTCGAACAGTATTGTATTCGTTTGTTTTGTTGTCTAAGAAATTGTTTTTGGTTACTTCTGATGGCATGTTCTTTGCCTGATGTGATCATCTGACGTGCTTGCTCTAAAACATCCTCTGATCTCATTATTGAGATAAGGATCTCCACCTATAAAATAGAAATCCAAAGGAAGCTGCAAAGTTTCTTCTTTTCATACATGTTTGTAACTATTAAACAACCTTTATTCCTGTTAAGCAGTTCTAAAGGTTGATAATTAGTAAGCATCTTAAAGGGATGTGTTGCTATTTTCATAATGGAATGAGCATGTTAAAGTGATCTCTATGTATTTTGATATGTGTTAAGTGCTGTTAAAGTAGCATAAACATTGATTGATTCTCTAGGAGACATTAAAGTCTTTTTTTTGTTTGGTTCATGTTTAGTTCATGTTAAATTACCATAGGCATGGCTTGGAGTTTTAGCATTGATTGTTCATTAAAAACTGCAAATGATTCAGCAGTTCCATGGTTTCCGTTTTCTTTCGTATGCTCATATCGGTTTTCTTTGCAATTTTAGTACTGGTGTGGCTCTGATCTCTATCTGGTAGTGTATTGTTAAAGCTGTTAGACTTTCCGTGTTATATATGTGCTTTTCTGTGTAAGTCTTCCTTTGTGGGTCGTGTTGTTTAGCTACAAGGTATGCCTCCAAAACAACGTTCCGCAAAGAGAAAGAGGTTGCTCCAAGGCGATAGCAGTACCTTAGGGGGGGGCGGTAGGCGCATGCTTGGTTACGTTAGGCCAGTCCAGTCATTGTGCAAGACTCTGTGCTAGGAGCAGATCGCACAAACCTTCTCAAAGTCTACCGAAATATAAGCACTCTAAGTTGAGTATTAACCCGTAAGTAAAACGTGCATTCAATACGTAAACCTCTGCTTAATTGAACAATTTTTTACTATAAGTTAGTAGCAATTTATGTACTGCCATTATTGCCTTTTTAAATTCAGTGTTCTTGGTGTTGTGATTTTTGACGAACATTTCATTGTGTGAAAGTACAAAAGGGCAAAATTGAACAATGCAATGCATAGTGGTAAACAACCAGTTTTTGTCATATAGTAAGGTTTGGACGTCAATCAGAGTGTTGTGTATGTTATGAAATGCAGCAGGGCTTTACTAGATGGGTCAAACTGAAATGGGTTGGACTTCCAAAAACCCAAACTAAAATGAAAAGCTATGTTCTGCTGCTTAAATTTATGATGCATGTATATGTACACATTTTGGGTTCAATTTAAAAGCCTCAAAACAGTTTTAAACATCCATGCTCCTTCGGGTCACTTCACTGTTGCATGTTATAATAGGGCATCACCAGTTGTTTGCTTTTTTACCATATGCGCAAGTATGACCCATTTATTAGATTGGCTAATTATTGGAGTTTGCTCTTATGCTAAATTTATGTACAAGTTCTTCAAATGACCCCTATTCTAAGCTAACTTTCAGTTTATGCAGGTCATATGGCGCATTGACTGATTTGTAACTTCACGAGTAGAACCTTGAGGTTTGTTTTCTATTTCTTTTTTACCTGCGTGTTATTTGTTTTTGTGGCCCTTTATTTTTTTTTGTTTTTTTTTTAATCTCATTTAGTATCATAACCCCTATTTGATATTTTGTCTAAATACAAAAACAGTTAGACCATAAACAATTGGATTATCAAATATACTATTGATTATTTGGCGGTGAGATATGCTTATATAGGGCTGAAAATACAATTGTACAGGGTTTCTATGCAACTGTATAAAGCTGGGAAAACTGGCCTGAAAGGGTTTGAAAGTGCATACTACCTTACACCAGGTAAATTAATAAGTTATCAAATATCAATAACAGTTAGTGAATTTTTATAGTTTGGACTGTTAAGACTGTAAAAATGGTTGCTTTGACAGTGAAAAGCTGTTGGAAGCAAGGAAGGAAACAATAGATTTGCCACTTGTGAACAAAACCATGTTGATTATAGGCCATCACTCAGGTCTGATTTGGTTTATGTTTATGTTAAGAACAACTGAACAACTGCAATGACTTGATTTTCATGTTTGTTTTCAGGGTAATGGTCACACCGGGCGGTTGGAGGAAGCTATTAAGTTGATGATCTAGAATAATAGCGATCCTAGGTTTAGTTTGAGGTTAGGATTGAATCCATTTAATATGTAAATTCATGTTAACTTTGTTATAAGTGAATCTATTATTGATTTTGAGGTTAATTGTCATTAATGTGGAAATGAGTGAATCTAAAAAATATATATATTTTTTTTTAATTTTTTTTTAGATTCATGACGCGCAAAAATGCGTGTCATAAAAAGATTTATGACGGGGGCTTCCTCGACGCTTATTTTATGACACAAATTTATGACGCTTTTTTGCGCGTCATCGTTTGCGCGTCATAAATGGGATGACGCGCATTTTGCGCGTCAAGAGGATTCTTGACCCCACCTTCCTTGACGCTTTTTTGCGCGTCATCTGGGCCCTTTCTTGACGCGCAAAAAGCGTCAAGAAAGGCCATTTTTGTAGTAGTGTGGTGAGAAACCACTCGAGGCTTTGGGAGACAACCAAAAAGATCATGTTGGCTCAATCCTAGATATAAAGACGCTCTCACACTCATGAGAAAATGAGCCCGGGAAAGTGGATTACACGACTTTTGGATGCGTGTAAAAACACACTTCCATTTGTTGGTTGGACGGGTACACCACTGCCATACAACCAACATGCTCATGTAGAAATGACGTGATATATATGAGGAGGAAAGTTGAAAGATTGGAGATGATCTACAACTATAACATCAGTATATTAAAAAAAATGAAGACGATGGGTTGAAGGTAACGGCGGTTATCGAATATAAAGGTAAAAATAAACAATAAAGCTTTTTTTTCTCAATACTAGTTATAACTGATTTGTAAAGAAATTTATATAGAAATGTAGACGTAATAGCATTAATAACGCCAAAAAGTAAAATATAACCAAAATTATTAGGCTATCCGTAGTGGGGTATTATGGGGCAAAATTTTGTAATATGGCGCCCCATATAACGCCCCGCACCACCCCCCCCCCCCCCCCCGGTGTCACACCCTCAAAATCCACCTGCGGGATTTATACCGCGAGGCGTGTGGCAAACCAGGATCCGAGTCATTAGTCATACCAAACCATGCAAACACACCAAAACAATTTAAGAAATGCGGAAGCGTAAAGGTAAGTGAAAGTGTTGCGCAAAACACGCGCCCTCAAACCAAACATAAAAATAAACTCAAACGTAAAAGTGGAATGCAAATCAAAATGTTCAACTTTTATGCACTATGCGTCCTAGCGTGCTCGTACCTCAAAGACCTGCGAAAGACATGCTATGTGGGTCAGCGCAAGGCTGGTGAGTTCATAATGTCAATGCAAGAAAAAAAATAAATGTTTGTCAAGATGTTTGTAAAATGTTCGTGCCATGGTAATCATAATAGTAATCGTAGCTAGCAAGGCCAATAATGCTATCACTATGTGGTTCGCAACCGAAGCGTGACTGTTTGTGTTTGTAATGCCTTCCACCACCGCCTAACACGGACGATGATGATACTGTCTAGGCTAATTTTACACCCGTTCGACATCCAGTCGAGTTAGAGCTACTAACGCGGGCGGGGTTTGTCAAACCCAGTAGTACTACCAAAGATTACCTCGCTTTCTCATAAACTAACGGTTCGAAATGTAAGGACTTGTAATTCGTGTTATATGTTCGCACATACGTGATCAGCTGTACAATTATATTACCAAAGACTGTTTGAAGCATGTTCCTTTCTCTAACTGAAATACTTAGAGAAAATGTTCGAGAACTCACCTTTGGGAGCTCGGCAAGAAAGTTCAAATAAAACTGTTGATGAATTCCTACGAATCACCTATATGTTTGTGAACGTGTAAGACTACAGTGAATGAACAACAAGACTGACTCAATCGACCCTGACGACACGTTGGTGACTCGTTAATAATTGGGTTTCTTTGTCTGCTTAAACTTTCCCATTTTGGAATTGTTATAGTTTAGGAAAATTTGCATATATAGCAAGTTTATATAAATAGCAAGCAACAAGCAATCACACGTTAGTTGTTTCTAACATGCATCCTAGTCGTTTCACAGCAGTAATAAGAAGCACACACAATTTCTATGTTTAAGCATGCTTGGTAACAAAGTTTATTACAATAATCAAGCGAGCCAAGTACACACGTTAACAAACTTTAAATCACCGATACTATATTTCATGCAATGATTTCTCATTTAAGCGTATTAGATATGCACGTAAATTTAATGACCTAACTAAACTAACACAATTTAAAAGATCACAAAATTACATACCTTTTTAACATGCAAATTACGTTGAGGTGGCAAAAAGTTGTTTAGTAAAATAACTATGCACATTATAAGAATAAATAAAAGAAAAACGTAGTTATATATTTCGCGTGTCATGCCTTGCTTCAAAAATAACACCTTTCATGAAAATATATAACATATCAATCACTAACACCATGTAACACTTAAGTTATGCCACTTCATGGGATGGTTGCAAGGAATAAGAACAAAAAGACATAAATTTGCTGGGCGATGGGTTTGAACTCGCGACTTGGTGGTTGCAGCCCCAAGAATTAAGCCATTGGGACAGTTTTCGTTTGTTGACATAAACCAGCCCTAAATTTATTTAACTCCTTTGCATTCTGGTGTCATAGATTTCAACCAAAAATATGCAGAAAATAAATTGAGATGCGAAACTGTCGGGCGCTGGGTTTGAACCCGCGACCCTCCAGTCTCCACTCCTGCATCTTAACCAATTGCCCAGTTCAGATTTTTGTAAACATGTTCAGGTTATATAATATATATTCATTGATAGGCAGTCACCTTCTTCTTCAACATAAAACCTACGCACTGGCCTTAAACGGAACCAGAATTGCAAGCCTTCACATCTTAAGATTTTCGAGCAATAAATAGTGTGAATCAACACTCGAAATCAGTTTATAATTATTAGTTTCTCACTATAATTTATTGTAATCATGCGTTGGCTCTAGGATTCAAATATACGGGATCGAAAACTACGTAAGTATGTGTTTCGAGTAGCATATATACACGCGTGACTAATATTTCTTTAAGGCATCGACATATATATTGATAGAAAGTTAATTCCATAAGTGACAAGTTCCTGTATCTCGGAGGGGCTAAAGTGTAAAGTTTGTGTTTAAGTTGTTAATTTCCGTTAACACTGTGATTAGCCGTTAGGATCTTGTTATATATATTCGTTTGTAATCAGTTGATTTTAATTGAATAAGATTCTCATTTTCTCAGCAATTAAGTGTGTTTGTGAGAGACGAGAGTTAATTGAATCGAATTGTAGCTTTGATTTGGTATCAGAGCATCAGGTTTTCATCGATTCGATTTGATCGTCTTCTTGAGAATCCTCGAAATTGGGGGATCGCTGATCCTCTGCAATTGATCGATCAAGATTCACCGATTTCTTGTTTCTTCACCGCGACGGTCACCGCGAAGACCTACTTCACCAAGAACTCCAAGAATGGGAGACGCCATAGGTGGAAACTTGGGTAGGCAGGTTGTAAGGGAGAACTACACAACGATTCCGCTTCAGTGCCCTCTGTTAACTCAAACGAATTATTCGATATGGGCGGTGAAGATGCGTGCCATCTTCAACGTACATGGGCTGTGGGAAGTAATTTCATCGGCGGAGGGTGCAGAAATTGACACTAAAAAAGATAATGCTGCGATAGCATATCTGTTCCAGAGTTTGCCCGAAGATTTGATCATACAGGTTGCTGATCAGACAAGTGCAAAAGGGATCTGGGAAGCAATTAAGACCCGGTTTGTGGGCGTTGATCGTGTGAAGAAAGCCAGATTGCAGACTTTGAAGTCAGAGTACAACGCACTAAGAATGGGGGAAAATGAAGGAATCGATGAATTTGCTGGAAAGCTGAGTACCTTAGCCACCAAATCTTCAAACCTGGGATCACCAATTGATGATCCCACTCTGGTAAAGAAGCTATTAGATTCTGTAACAGATAAATATGTTCACATTGTGGCTTCGATAGAACAGTTTGTAGATTTGGACACTGTGGTGTTTCAAGAAATAGTGGGCAGGTTGAAGGCTTTTGAGGAAAGAGTCTCAATAAAACCCAAGCCTCAAAGTGTCAAGAATGAGCAACTTCTGTTGTCATATTCTAAATGGCAAGCTAAGGTGAAGGCATCAAAATCAAATGGAAAGAAGTGGGATAAAGGGAACAAAGAGTCAAGAAACTCAAATGAGGGATCAAAAGGAACTTTCAAAGGCAAAGGTAATGGGTCAAAGGTAATGGGAAAGGCCAAGAAGGATAAATCTGCAATCAAGTGTTTTAGGTGTGAATTGATGGGGCATTATGCAAGTGAATGCCCTCAAAAGAAGGGTAAAACTGAGGAAGCACATCTAACACAAGTGTCTGATGAAGATGAGCCAACACTTCTCATGATCACTGGTAAAGAAGACAGGAAGGAAGAGGTGTTCTTAAGTGAGTTGAAGGTGGATCCATCAAAGATGCAGGCTGATGCAGGTAATGACATGTGGTACTTGGACAATGGGGCTTCAAACCACATGACAGGTAAGTCCTCTTACTTTTCTTTTCTTGACAAAAATATTACTGGAAATGTTAAATTTGGGGATGGTACTTCTGTTGCTATTAAGGGTAAAGGGTCTATTGTCATAGAGAGTGAGACTGAGTTACAGAAGGTGTTAACTAATGTTTACTATATCCCTAGTCTAAGAAATAGTATTTTGAGTTTAGGACAGGCTACTGAATCTGGTTGTGAAGTTAAGATGAAAGGAGATTTCTTATGGCTTTATGATAAGTATGGAACTGTCCTAGTCAAGGTTAAGAAAACTCGGAATAGGTTATACAAAGTGGCTCTTGATATAGGATCCCCTAAGTGTTATCTAAGTAAAATCCAGAATCATACCTGGCTATGGCATGGTAGGTTAGGACACCTGAATTTTCAAAGTATGGAGCAAATGGTTAGAAAAGGAAGTGTCTATGGTGTTCCTGATGTAGGAAAGGTTAATGAAGTTTGTGATGCATGTATTGCAGGAAAACAAACTAGGACCAGTTTTCCTAAAGAAACTAGTTTCAGATCTAAAGAGGTTTTAGAAATGGTCTCAATGGATCTTTGTGGCCCTATAAGTCCAGAAACTTGTGCAGGTAATAGGTACTTCATGCTATTGGTTGATGATCATTCAAGGTTTATGTGGGTATATTTCTTGCAGAGTAAAGATCAAGCCTTTGAAACCTTTAAGACTTTCAAAACTGACATTGAGGGTAAAATGGGTAGAAAGATTGGGACATTAAGGTCAGATAGAGGTGGGGAATTCACTTCATCTGAATTCAATAAGTATTGTGATAAATATGGTATAGTTAGGTGGTTAACTGCTCCATATTCACCTCAGCAAAATGGTATAGTTGAAAGAAGGAATAGAACCATAATGAATATGACAAGGTCTATTATGAAAGCTATGAATGTAGATGATAGATTATGGGCTGAGGGTGTAAGACATTCTGTATACTTATTGAATAGGCTGCCAACCAAGTCTTTAGATGATAAAACTCCTTATGAGTTGGTAAAAGGAAGAAAACCAAATCTTGGACATATTAAGGTGTTTGGATGCATTGGGTTTGTGAAAAATACTAAGCCTGGTCAATTGAAACTTGAAGACAGGGGAAGGCCTATGATTTACTTAGGAGTTCAAGAAGGGACTAAAGCCAATAGGATGTTAGATGGAAAATCTAATAAGATTGTCATAAGCAGGGATGTTGTATTTGATGAAACTAGAAAATGGGACTGGAAGGGGAAAAGTCCTATGAACTTAGGTGAATTAACTGGTAATGAACCTAGTCAAAGTTGGGATTATGTAGGATTAGAAACACATGCTGACAGTATCAATCAGCAAGAAGAGAGTGATAGTGAACCAGGATCTGATCACGATGATAGTAATCAAGGTGATCTTGAAGATCCTGTACAAGGTAATGAGGAGCTTGGTGAGAGTATGCCTAGAAGGTCAGGAAGGAGAACTGTAGTTCCAGGTAAATTGCAGGACTATGTTTTAGACAATAGGTTAAGGTTGAGTCAGCAAAGGCAGGAAGAGTTAGCTCAGGTTGAGCTGATGTTGACTCGGCAGGATGAGCCTATGACATTTATTGAGGCTAATAGATGTAAGCAGTGGAGAGAAGCTATGAGAGAGGAACTTAACTCTATTGTTAAGAACAAAACTTGGAATTTAGTAGATCCTCCTAGAGATTGTAATCCCATAGGGTTGAAATGGCTGTTCAAAATTAAAAAGGATGCTGGAGGACATATAACTAAGTATAAAGCTAGGCTTGTAGCTAAGGGATATGTACAAAAGTATGGAATAGACTATGAGGAGGTATTTGCCCCTGTGGCTAGGATTGATACTATAAGAATTGTTTTGGCTCATGCTGCTGGGAATAGATGGAAAGTATATCACCTGGATGTCAAAACTGCATTCCTTCATGGAGACTTAAAGGAAACTGTGTTTGTTAAGCAACCAGAGGGGTTTGAGGTAAAAGGATCAGAACATAAGGTATATAAACTTGATAAAGCTTTATATGGGTTAAAACAGGCCCCTAGGGCCTGGTATGCTAAGTTGGATATGGTCTTGAAGAAAATTGGATTCAATAGGTGTCACTATGAGCAGGCTGTATACACAAGGGTAAAATTGGAAACTAATCTAATTGTATGTGTGTATGTTGATGACTTGTTAGTGACAGGTAGCAGTGAGCAAGAGGTGAATTTGTTCAAGTCTCAAATGAAAAAACAGTTTGAGATGACTGATCTGGGATTGCTTAACTACTATCTGGGAATAGAAGTGACTCAACATGATGATGGCATTTACATTAGACAGTCTGCATATGCCAAGAAGATTGTGGAATTGGCAGGTTTAGAAGACAGTAATCCTGCAAGTATTCCTATGGATCCAGGATTGAGGCTTAGTAAGTCAGAGGGTGGTGAGGTTGTGGAACATACTAGCTATAGAAGGTTAATTGGATCATTGAGGTACTTGACACAAACAAGACCTGATATCTGTTATGCTGTTGGATATGTAAGCAGATACATGCAGGAACCCAGAACTGCACATTTAAATGCTGTGAAGAATTTGATTAGATTTGTGAAAGGAACTGTAGATGATGGTTTGTTCTATAAGTCAGGTGTGCAAAAGGAGCTGATTGGTTACTCAGATAGTAATCATAGCATGGAATCTGAAGATGGGAAAAGCACAAGTGGTAATGTGTTTTTCTACAATGGGTCTGTAGTATCTTGGTTCTCACAAAAGCAGAAAATTGTGGCATTAAGTAGTTGTGAAGCTGAGTTTATAGCTGCAACTCTGGCAGCATGTCAAGCTATTTGGATCACAGGTTTACTGAGTGAAATTACTGGAAAAGATCAAAGAAAAGTGGAGTTATATGTGGACAATAAATCAGCTTTGGCTTTGATGAAGAATCCAGTATTTCATGGAAGATCTAAGCATATAAACTTGAGATTCCATTTCATTAGAGAATGTGTGGAAAATGGACAAATTGTGGTTGACTTTGTAAGAAGCAATCTGCAGAGGGCAGACATTCTAACCAAGGCTGTGGCTAGAATCAGATTTAATCAACTAAAGGATTTGCTTGGAATGGTAGACAAAATCAAGTGAAGATGTTTTGATAGTTTTGGGAGTTCAACACATTAGTACAAATAAGTTTATGAACCGCTATTGTACAATGATGATGGATTGTCAAAGCTGAAAAACATAAGCTTGAATGATGTTTTGCTGAGATTTCATTATGGAATTAGGGGGGTGTATGATAGAAAGTTAATTCCATAAGTGACAAGTTCCTGTATCTCGGAGGGGCTAAAGTGTAAAGTTTGTGTTTAAGTTGTTAATTTCCGTTAACACTGTGATTAGCCGTTAGGATCTTCTTATATATATTCGTTTGTAATCAGTTGATTTTAATTGAATAAGATTCTCATTTTCTCAGCAATTAAGTGTGTTTGTGAGAGACGAGAGTTAATTGAATCGAATTGTAGCTTTGATATATTTGTTCACAGCCCCAGCCCCCAAGCAAATAAATATCTCTATAACACAAGATCAAGGTTAAACCCGTAAGTTATCGACGTGAAAGTACTAAAACCGGAAGATGATTACCTTCGAGTTGCTTGCCCGTGACGACCTCCTGGAATGCTGTGACTTTACTAGGGCTGTAGTACAGCCTTGGTAACTCCAGAAATCGAGCAAGGGGCTGGGATGAGGCTGAGTTCGATAGCTAGAAGGGGAGGGGAGAGGGGCTGCGTAATTTTGAGGGAGAAGGGAAGGAGTAGCCGGTTAAATGAGATAAATAAAAAGGGGGAGGTGGCTGTGATTTCGACAATCTAGTTGTGGTTATCACAATTTCAAATCAAAGTGTTTATCTCAATTTCAATTCAAAGTATATCTCAATCTAAAGATTTAGATTGAGATGTTACGTATCCCTCCCTCAAGTATACTAAGTTTTCAATTAAGGTCCCTTCATTCTTCTAACCAATATTTAATATGCAAGCACGGTTTGATCTAGGCTCGACGTATACATAAGGGCTCGGTTCATGTAATTCTAGTAACACATAGTTCCACATGAAATCATAATCATCTAACACCAATTAGCACACAAGTACACATGAAATCATAGAGTTATAGGCAATGCACATTGTGTTCATTCGATATCGTTTTGCTAGTTTAGTCACCAACCATTAGGACCGACTCAACTCGTGTGTGATTGTTCGTGGACTCGATGTCCCATCTAAAATTCCTATTAGATATATGAATGCATGCGTGTTTGATATAAATAATTGTTCATGTTCGTGTTTGTCCATAAAAATTCACCTGAATTTGCCGGGTGTCACACCCGGGGCGCCATGTTAGGTTTGGAGGTTGAAGGCGTCATGTTAATGGCGCCGGTGCACTCTCTTGTTTTTTTTTTCTTTTTTTCCTATTGGTACACCTCATACCTCATAACCCCCATCCTCATAACCCCCCCCCCCCCACTACACCACTTTAGCCATGGAGCCCCTCTTGATGACGTGGACGCCACATGACGCATAACGCCTACAAGGGGCTTCATCCACTACGGATAGCCTTAGTTAGTAAATTGTAAGGTTAAACTTGATAACAAAAATTATTAGAAAAGAAGATAAAATTATGAGTTACTAAATAATAGATAGATAAAAGATATTTTGTTTGGAAAAAAAGCAAAACATAAAAAGTTTATCAAGTTAAAATTAAAATATGAGAATTAAAAAAATAAGGATGGATAAAAGGTATGAGAATGAAAAACATGCATGACCTAACCTTGACAAGGGAGGGGTAATAACCAACTAGGGATGATAAATAATTTATTAATTAAGCGCAAAGAAGACATCTACTCAATACTATAAGCGGGAATTAGAAAAAAAAGTATAATATGCGGGTTTTTAACATGGAACCCCATTTTCATAATAGCTACGCGCTAGCCAGTATACTACATCGGCAGGGTGGTAAGATATCTATTTATTCAAGAAACAAAAAATGGTCTGACTTAAACTGAAAACGTACAAAAATACTAGTGAAAATGAAAAAATAAAGAAAAATAAAGTTTGGCTAGTTTCGAATATGTGACCTCACAACTCCTCAAAGGATGAAAGGAGTGCACACGCCCGTAAACATCACGTTAGTTTGACAATTGCTAATTGTAACAAAAACTGAAAAAAGAAAAAATGTCAACAAACATTTCATAGACCTGCAATTTGTATTGATAGAGAGAATTTCTTCGTTGATCCATAACTTCTTTTATACATAGGGATTTTTTTTTTAAATTTGCAGAGCATCCAAAATTTTGAACACGACCTTGAATATCACCGACCAATCAATTGTTGGAAGTTCAAACCAATATTCCTACAAACTTTTATGAGGCAAGTGATAGTGATAATGGATCACATCTCTAATAACGGATGTCATGGTCTACTTCAAACAACCTAAATAATCTATAGTATAGGCAAGTAGGGTATCGTATCCAGAGGAATTCGTAGTTAATGCTAGTTCTAACGACTACGTTTAATTAAACCGAAACTGCAACTAAACTAAATCAAACTACGACCGACGAAAGCAATTACTTCGGGATCCTGATTCACTAATTAGCAATCTAATTTAAATTAACATGGCTAGGTAGTTACATAGACACACCTTTGTGTTTGAGGTGTCCAATCCAACCTAAGTTAATTCCTAGAGCATGAAATCCAAGAAACGATGGTGACTATTATTTTGCAAAACAACTAGTTAATTAAATAGACGGAACATACATTGACTCTTAATCCTATATATGATGATTTAAAGAATCAATCCAACACCAGAAAATAGGAACTAAATCAGAATTAATGGAATCGATCACCTAAATTAGCTACAAGGGAATTAGTCGCACATGTTCACTATCGGAACAAGAGAAAGTACCAATTTAATCGAATGACTATAGCAAACTATGACTTCGGGACTGTTTTTGGCTCAAAATCGCCTATGATTGCTCTCTGGACTGCCGAAAGTCATAAGTTCTCAGCAAAAACCTAAAACCTAAATTTATATCGCAATCTTGATTTTTTTTCCCGAATTCTCCACCCATTGCGTGTCGCGATGGGCCTTTGGTCCTATCTTCACGTGGCGTGGCAGACAAATTAGACAGGACCGTTTTTCAAGCACGTCAAGTGTCGCAAAAGGACTCTTCTCTTCAGCCGCGAGCTCCTCAAGAGTTGTTTTCTTCTTTTTAACTTGTAATTCTGCCGTCTCGTACATGCAATTCCATTTCAACGACCTACAATTAAAAAACATAAACAAGTGACGGGATTCTACTACGACATCTTAATCAAAATCATGCAATTAAACTCAATAATAAATAGAAAATCACAATACCATTAGTCTCCACATGTGAAGGCTAAGTTAATCGTGTAGAGTGGAGTGGAACACCACCCTACACTCCTCTACTAAGAAAATAAGTTTTCATGTGGATAACCACACAACGCTAAGTAACCTTCTCTCTTTTTTCTTTTATGAACTTTTCATTTCTATGTAAGTCTTTAATTAAATATTTTTATTTTTTATTTTGAGTGGTCTTTTTTCTTTTATGGAATTTTCATTTCTACATATGTCTTTAATTAAATATTTTTGATTATTGATTTTGAGTGGTGACGCTATCTCTTACATAGATAGAGAGATAGAGCGGAGTGAAATCTAATATGATATTGATGAAGGAGTGAGTGAAGGAGTAGAAATTAGTCAATAACGGTCTCCTATGCAGAGTTTTTATATGACAAGGTTTTAGAAATATTCTGAAAACATAAATTTATTTCGTAAATATTATTATTTTTGACTGTTTTATTTTCCTCATAAGTTACTATGAAAATTAGATTTTTGTTTTGTTTTTTAATTTTATAAAACCTAATTTTTATAAATTCCATCAAATTCTTCATTTGATTAATTTTGCATTCATTCCTACTTATGAAGGATTTCACATTCCTTCCAGACCGGAGAATGTTGTCATTAAATCCAACCTTTCGGGACTGACAGATTGAACAGTCCCGACGCCTAACCCGACAGACCTACTGGACTGGCCTATCTTGCCCCGCCGTCCGAACCAACCAACTGAACCGTTAATGTGCCATGTCACCTAGCCATACCGATCGATTGTACCAACTCGACCGACAGACCAGATCGGTCTGACACGCCCACCGACCGAACCAGCTCAACCCAACTGACCACTAGGACCAGAACGACCCGATCAAACGTGTCGTCTCAGCCGACATAACGGCTGATGCACTTAGCCAACCGACCTGATCAAACATGTCGTCTCAGCCGGACGGACCAAATGACCCCTTAGTTTTCTCGTAGCTGATGAATGTGTTTGGGGTATAAAATAGGCACACCCAACTGATAAACACAACCACACCAACATAAATCAAGAAAAAATGAGAAAAAAAGATTTGAAATAGTTCGATTGATTTGACATACGTCCGATAGTGCTAAAAAAAATTACAAATACAAACTCTAGACTAAAAGCTAAAGGTAAGCATAAGCTTTGCCATCTCTCCTTTACTCCTTAGGCCCAACAAAATTTACATAGAAAATGTATCAATAATCGGTTTTTAACTCATGCGTACATCGGTGAGCGATACTACGAGTAAAGAAACCGTTGATTAAGAAATTCCACAAAATTTTGTAAAAAAAATTATATACCGTGATATATAGTCTTCCCAACAAAAATCATTTTTAATAAAACAAAATAAAATAGATAGATATAATATAATACATTGGTGGTTACACAAAATTGTCATAGATTTTTTTAACAATTTTGATCAATTTTTTTTTTCATATGTAACCTCTCAACAGTTATTTTTTCAACACCACACCAACAATTTTTTTTCAGTCTAATTTTGCTGTGTTTGATCATACACCACCATTGTGCTGCCACCGCAAATCTTCTGCCGCCGCAACTCATCGTAAAACCGCATAATAAACTCCTCGGCCGCCTCATCCACGTGATTGTCCTCGTCACACCCGCCGCTCAACGGGAACGGAGAGTCGGTCACTCTCAGTTGCCTGACCACCGGACTCCTCCCGAACCCCGGTAGCGCAGGCGACGTGCTCTCACTCTGAATCATCTCCATGGCCTTGAGCACCGCGGCATTGAAAGCCGCGGTGTCCAAAGCCACATTCGGTTGAATATTGTTGGAATAGTGTTTGTTTTTATGGTACGAAAAGATAGAGAATTTGTGGTTGGTTGCGGGACTCGGGGTGAAGCTGTACTCGTATTCACCGGGCCGAGGGGGAGGGAACGAGAGGTGGTCAACCGAGGGGCGGTTGACCGCAAACGCGGCCCAGTTGTGGTGGTGGTGGAACAGGAGGTTTTGCAAGGCCTTACCGGCGATTTTTGCGCGTTTCATCATCATGTTGAGATCCAACCATATCTTGTTCTTGGATACACCTTTGCGTAACATGAAGTAGAACAAACGTAGGACGCTCCAAACCTTTTTGGGTAAAACCGGTAGATTTTGTTCCATGGTAATTAATTTGTGATTTTGTTGAAATGCACAAAATATGTTATGAGTAAGGCTAGCTATATAAAGTTGTAGGTCAAAAGGTCCATTACTTAGCGAGATGGGTTTTGTGATTGGTGACCACCACCACTTTGTGATTGGCACACCTACTATTTTGGGTGTATTTTTTCTTCAAAAATTAAACCTATAACATGAAAAGTGAAAACCACTATTATTTTATTATATAACTGTATCCTTGACAAAATATTTTGGGTTTATATTTAAGAGAACATTTATAATGTGTGATATAATATGTAAAAGGGTCTTGTACCACTACTAAAACATAACATAGAAGCAAAGCCAATTTTAAGACGTTATTTGATATAAAGAAACATATTATAATTTTTTTATGAAAGCAGGGAAAGTAAAGGAAACCATATTATTTATGTATATTTAATATTTGAATTCAAGTAACAAAATTATTAGTAGAATATCTATCCACTAGAACAGTATTATATATACAACCAATATCCTACTTCTAGGAGCTGTTTGGTAAGGACTGTTTCACTAAGTGCTGAACGAGTAAGATGTCTGATTTAATAAGAGACTCTAAACCAGTAAGTGATGAACCATAAGGACCTGTTTGGTTGGATCTCTGAATAAGATGTCTGATTCTAAAAAAATTCTTTCATTTAACTCCGAAAACCCGAGCCTCGTGCAAGGCAAGTTTTTGTTCTTTTTTGTTCCGGTTTTCAGTCTCCTCGGTCTCGTTTTTGTTTCTTTCCAGCCCCTCCGGTCGTTCCCAGCGCCTCTGCTTCATTCAGCATCATTCTGAAAGCTGATTCGGTCAGACCCCAAAGCTCTTATTCGGTCAGACGTGTGCTCATCCAGACGACCAAACAAACACTCTGAACCAGGACTCCCTCTGAATCGGTCAGATTCAGACCTGGTTCAGAGGCATCCAAACAACCCCTTAGTTTTGTATTTCTTTTAGCTCTAGAAAATGTCATTACTTGAAATACATCTGACAATGTTATTGAGTTTATTTAGTATACTTTCATCTCTTTATAATTTGGCCATTAAACTGTTTTTCATGTTTTTATATACTCTTTCAAGTTTTATCAAACCTACAATACATAAATACTTTTATACTTTCAACTCTAGTATTGTTATTTTCCTTTTTACAGAATTTCTTATATTAGTTGTTATGCTTCCTGATCTAATAATCGTCAAGCTTTTACAGTAGCTTCTATATCTATTTTTTATATTAGTGACGGAGTTATATCTCCAACAAATAGATATCTCAAACCAATAATGAAATATACATTTGTTTGAAAGACGGAACTTATACCACATATTTCAAGTTTTGAAGACGAAAATAATATAGAAACAAAAATATATGAGGAAGGTGCAGCACGAGAATGCGACCCACTTACTGATAAGAAACTCGATTACAATGACCAAGTATTGAACATCAATGACGACGAACACAAAAATATATATTATTTATTAATGCAGTTTCTTTGTTTTTTTTATAATGTCATACGATTTATACTATTGTAAACTGTAAAAATATAAAGAAATAAAAAGCTTTATTTTATAATTTAAATTATAAAATTATAGGATCGTTAAATCTACAGGTTAATAAAAACATTAATCCATATCAAAAAGTTCGAAAAAAATTTGAAGGTTTCAACTTGAACTAGTTTGGATCCTACGAAGTATTTTTTTTTTCTTTTTCAGGAAGCAAAGCCCAAGCCTTATCAAGAGCCCAAACTAGAACCAACGTGACAACGTGAGGGTTAAATTATTTTCTCAACAGGCCCAATCACTTTCTTCAAATGAAACCAATCAACATTCGGTGTAGTATAGTTGTATAGTAGTATGATGATTGTCCTTTAAACATAAATGGTGAGGGTTTAAATTATTATAAGTGTAAGATTGATAATATTTGATGAAAAAATGTGTTTTTCAAAAAACAATTCAATTTTTTTAATATATATTTTTAATATTTTATAATATTTCTGACGTCATCCGATTCTTAACCTCAGTCTGGGAGGTCCGACCAGTGAACTCGTAAGACGACTGATTCACTGTTCAGTACAGTTCTAAAAACATTGGATGTGAGGATATATATATATATAGTAGATTCATGATTAATTTAATATTTAAATTAGAACTATCGTCATATTATTGACTTTTTAAATAGCCACCTTTGTATACTCGTTATTCTAGTATTTATATTATTTCAATTATAATATTTATGTATTTTAGAGCTTTTTATGTTAATTAATTACATTGTAATTAGATTACTTAAAGTCTTTATATATGTACAATGTTAGTAACTCGTGTATAAAATAGGTTGAATTTAGGTTCATAATATTAGATAAAAAAAAACAGTTAAGAGATTTGAAAATTATGATTGATACAAAAACTTTACAAAACATTAATTGATAATTCAGTTTACTAAAAAAAATTATTAAATTGACAAATTGTTAATTAGTTCATTGAAAAGACTCAAATTATTGAGTAAGTTTATTAAATCTACATAAATATTTTCAGTTCTTTTAAAATAAAAAATTAGTTTGGATAAAATTGTAAATTAGTCTTAATTGATAATTTAATTAGCTGATGTGGACTCTTAATAAATAAGACATGTAACAATCATTTTATTATTTTATTAGGATTAAAGATTTTACTATTGACCATTTTATAGTTTTTTTTAAAAGCCTAAAAAAGTAATAAGAGTTGTAATTTCATCATTTCTATAGAAATAATAAAGTTGATCGAAAAATATATTAATTTATTATATTTTGCTTATAGCTAGGAAAATGTGGCCAGAAAATAAGAATACGTATAAAATAGCTAGCTAGTTAACGAAATAAAAAAGATTTATAATCTTTGAGAGGCTGGGACGCCATATTCGTGAACCCGATGGATACTAGCGACTTTAGATCGACCACATATATTTTGGAGTCACGAGCAGATATATAGTCGGTGATATTATTCATCTGTGGTTTAAATATTTTGGACCACATTCACAAAGTTTTTGATTCGATTTCGATAGTTGATCCGCATGAATGGTACGTTGGTTCGTTAAGTTTATGATCTTTGTGTTCATGATCCCTGTGACTGATTGATCATCACGTGAAACCAATTAATTAAATTAAGCTGCAGAAGACTGCAAAGAAGTGGTTAAGAATGGAGATTAGGGTTTGTATGGTTGTCTGAATATATCAACACGTGAATTACTCCCTCTCCATGCATGCAGTTTGATTGATGGACCTCTTTAACTAACCCTAGCTTCTTCCATCAATTTATTTATAAATATATTAATTAATCGCACCTTAATATTATTTATTATTTATATCTATTTTCATTTTGATTGGTTTACTAAGTTTTATATATCTTGTTAGATCACTTGTAAATTGTAATGCTTAATTTTAACAAAACGTATACAATTAATTAATATATGTAAAAAAAATTATAATGTCTAAGGAGAAGGAGTCTTGGATCTAATCGTGGCCAAGAAAAAGGAAGGAAATGGTGATAAGTTTACTCGATTCGATCGATCATCGATGCCCAAGTTTTTCCTTCAAATTGTGGCCTCGATCAATAGGACAATGTTTTGAGTTGGATTTGATAACGTTTGACGAGACTGCTAGAAAGTTGAAAGCCTATGAATAATGTATGTCAAAGGACCAAACAAAGAAGAAGATACTCGTAGAAGGCTGATCTTTTGTAGAAAAGAAAATAAAAGTAGAAAAAGCATAGTAATGAGCATTATGGCGGTGAAATTTCAAATCGGAAAAATTTGAACGTGACCGAGGAAAAGACCGGACATCAGAGTTCGCCAAGGGTCAACTGATGAAGGGTTCTAACATGATAAGAGTTAAGTTAGATGTTGCCAAGTCCCGCGAGTTCATACATTTTATGATAAAATGTCCAGTGTGGGAGAAGAAAGAGGTGCCTAAGTTGACACGGATGAAGAAGACAAACCAGCATTATTGTGAGGATTAAAAAGTGTCTAAGACAAGATTAGATGGTGAATTGTTTGACTAATCTTATCATTAACTTCCATAATTAGAGGGGTTATTTTGAACATTTTAAGTATTTATTTGGTTAGAGTTGATTTAGTTTTCATGTAGAGTTATTAATTTAGTTTAGCTTGGAAGTGAAATAAGGTTCAAGTCTTAGGTTAGGTTCTAACCCTGATAAAAAAAATAGGGATTTTAGGTTGGGATAGGGTTTTCTCATCCATGATGGGTTTCCTCTTGCTGGTCTTTAGTGGGATTTCTGGATCGTTGAGCGGTTTTGAAGATATAAAGTCGGGTGAATGTCACTTTTAGATTAAATAATTGGAGTGGCTCCAACGATTTGAGGTGGTCTTTAGTTAGGGATTTCTGGAATTCGTTGAGCGGTTTTTTGATAGAATCTAAAGTCGTCAATGTTCACTTTCAGATTAAATAAGTGGAGTGGCTACCAACGATTTGACCGGATAAAATCAAATTGATTACTAGACTTCTATATGAGAATTGATTGTCGTGTGTACTGCCAGAGAAAATTCGAATACATACGTATTCATCTCAATTAGTGAAGATGACAAGCGGTGGTGAATCTGCGAAGGATATGACGTCCAAATTCGGACCAACGAATTCCAATCTATCAGGAAATCGCTCAACGAATTCCAGAAATCCCCAACAAAGATCAAATAATTGGAGTGGCTACCAACGATTTGACCAGATAAAATCAGATCGATTACTAGATTTCTGTATGAGAATTGATTGTCTTGTGTATTGCCAAACAAATTTCGAATACGTACGTATTCATCTCAATCCCACAATCAGCCACTGCGAGCGTATATGATACGTGACCCTTATCATATATTTTAAATATGAACTCATTTTCATATTTGGGTTTTCTAGTTTTAATAAGGCTCCTGCTATATCCACCCGAGGATTTTACTAAAAACATCAAAACAAAACGGTCGTTTCAAGTGAAACGACCTTGAAACGACAGTTTCAACCAAAACGACCTTGAAACGGTCAATATAAAGGGGGCCCCCCTGAATTTTAAGGTTTCGTCGTCGCGACACGTGGCGGCCGTTTCAACTGAAACGACCTTGAAACGACCGTTTGAACCAAAACGACCGTAGGAAATGGGTGAATGTAGTAAAACCTTGGGTGTCTATATAACAACTCTTTAATAATGATAATTTTGGACCAATATTAAATTTTGATGAATTTTCACTGAAATAATTTGTTCAAAGTAACCTGTTAGTCCCGTTAACATTCAAATAAGTGTGTACTCTTGTTTGAATGTCATGTCCACTCTTAAATGACACTAAAATATCCAACATCTTCGAGTCTTATACTCAAGAAACGAAGATGATCGACGAATCAATGATCCATCAGTGATCAAAATTTTACCGTTAAAAAAATTCTTTTGCTTTTTCATTCAAAATATATATGTTTAGAAAAAAAAATACAAGAGTTAGAGTTAGTGAAATTATATCCTTAATTTCAAGTACCCATGCATTAATTCTTTTAGATTAAATAATATTTGAACATATTGATTATGTCGACACCAACCAAACCAAGAAGTTGACATTTGAAACTTTATTCATGATCAATCATGTCCAACATTAATTCACAACTATTTAACGACATGTGAATAGCCATGGTTCACATCACTCTTCTTCGTACTCTATCATTATAAATAAACCCCCCTTCTTGCTTCCCTTCTACACCAACTCAACAACATATATTCATCAAATCCAAAATCTTCCATTCCTTCACATATACATATAATTCCACTTAATTTCACCCATTAATTTCCTAAGTTAACATAAATGGCACCTCATGGTGACACAATTGTTAGCTCCTATACATTTAGCAAGCCGCCGCGACTATCGTCCGACGGGCTCAAACGCACCATGTCCGACACGTCTTTCGTGTTGACCAAAGAGGCGATCGATATCAAATCCTTGACCACCATAGTGGAAGTGGTGGATGCTAAGTGCGAGTGTTGTGGCATGGTCGAGGAGTGCACACCCGAATACATGGAAAAGGTGAATAACCGCTTCCTAGGCAAGTGGATATGCGGTTTGTGTTCAGAAGCCGTGAACGAAGAAATGGAGAAAAACGGTGGGAACAAAGAAGAGGCGTTGAGTAGTCACATGAACACGTGTTTTCGGTTCAACAAACTTGATCGAGCCTACCCGGTTTTGCGCCAGGCCGAGGCCATGAGAAACATGTTGAAGAAGACTAGACTAAGTAGAGCCACATCTATTAGTCCTAGGGGCCATGGGGCCGTGAAGAAGGGCGGCATCACTAGGAGTTCTAGCTGCATTCCTGCCATTACTAAAGAGATCAATGGCTAATTACAAGTTCATGCACTTCACTATAAGCATGTCCCCATATTAATAGGATTTGCTTAACTACTATATATACTTATTAGTATCAGTATGGTATTAGTATTGGTGTTACCATAACTTTATCACACGCGCAAATGTTGCATTTGCGCGCATGTGGTGGGGATCGACTACACGAGAAGTCCCGAAGGGTTTTTTCTTTAATTGTAAGTTTGTACCCAACCCAATTGTCACATCCAACCAACATATTGTGACCTTGTTATAAGGTTTTTTTTCATGTGTTGGTTGTTTTTCAATGGGTTTTAATTTGGTCGTTTATTGTTTTTTAGCTTGTATTGTGATGTGTATGCATGTGTTAATTATTTGATTATTGTAAAGTGTGTTGTAATATATGAAGTTAAGAAGGTGCATGGACTTATTTCTTAAATATGAATTTAGGTTGCAATGATAGAATGACATGCAAGCCACTAATTATTTCTTTAACAACAATTCTTAGATTTCCAGGCTAAGTGTAGTACTTAGGCCTCATAAAACCTCACCCTTGAGCGTTTTTTGTCATATGGTGGATGACGTGGCAAGGGGCTTTATGGTTTAAAGGGCATAGTGATAAAGCCCCTCCTAATCATTGGTCCATCATTATTATTTTAATTTAATTAAACCAAAAATAATAAAAGTCAAGGCTAGTTGCATGAAAACAAACAACAAGAGTGGCGTTTTATGGGCAACGCCTTTGGGTCAAAAAACACCCATAGCGCCCCAGGGGCTATGGGGCGCCATCACGCACAAACCACCCCCCCCCCCTCCCCCCCCCCCCCCCTCAACGCCCATTACGTTCAGCCTCATAACATATATGGGACTTGATGAACCCTAACATTTTAGTTGTAAAAAACACCACTTAATCATCATAATATACTAACCGCTAATTAAATAAGACGTTATTTTTGCAAAGAAAAAATAAGTGTTGAATGTTAGAAAAACTATCATTCTTTTTAAATAATATAACTTTTAAAAAATTGAGTGTTGAATGTTATATCAGATGCCAAAATCACAAATCATGATAACGAAACATAATATAATAAATAGATGGTTAGTTCAAGGTTCCTTAGTTACAAACTATTCCAAGTCATCAACTCCGGCTCAATCAGCTCCAGCCCAGTTCTTTAGCTTCCACTTGAGCCCAAATCAGCTTCAATTTTAATTTTGAGTCCAGCACAAAAAGTTACAACCAGGCCCCTCAAGTTTAGTAAACTTGTGTCATGTTTCTCTTGGTTATCAATAGTTACAAGAAGGCTCTTTAACTATAGAAACTTTTGAAAATATATAAAAAATTAAAAATTCCGGGCCACCAAAATACCGGGGCATAGATGGTCGCCCACCACCATGCCATTCCAGGGCCGCCCGTGCTTAGAGGTGGTCAAGTTTTCAAAAAAACAATTAGTTGGATAAACATTTGTAGCTTCAATGTTACAACTGTAAAGTAACACATAGTCACATACGGACACTGGAAAACCGAAAATTAAACACAAGGTATCCTTAATCAACATAAATCAAAAGATTTAACTGGACAACATTTCATGTCTGTTACAATCTCTATAAAGCTCTTATGTTAATCAGGAAATACAATAACCAAGGCAAACTTGGCTACAACCCAAACATCAGATCCACAACTTTGGAGACCATTGATTTTGCAGGGGCTGCAATGGTTCCACTAGACTGAGGGAAATTGGCAGGCCCGTTTTGATTGTAAGCCCGGGTAGATGTATTGAAGGCATGTGGGTCAGTTTTTCTGGTGGTTGTTGGCGGTGGCATTGGCATGAATCCTTGATTATGCAGTCTATCACTAAGCGATTGGCGTTGCATTGGATCCACAGGTTTCACTCCGATTATTAGAGCTCCGTTTAATTGCATCCCGTTCTTGTTAAGAGCTTTCTGAGCATCAAATCGACTCTATAATAGAACAAATCAATAAAAATTAAAAGAAGATATAAAAAGCTTTAAAAAGTGTTAACCTAAAATATAAACTAATATTTTTACTAGACATGTGTGTACTGATGCACAGTATATGTATAGTGGCATTATGAGATTTTAATAAAAGTTTTGTTTAGCAAGATATTAGAAGTATAAACAGATGGATTAAGGGTCTTTGTATGTGTGGTCTTTTATTCTTAATAATATCAAAAGAGTCATGGGTGTTTACCACACAATCGCTGTGTTTGTTTGCTTTGTACCGCTTGTTTTTCCAACATAGTTATCACCAAATTCCTAATCTATAATTACTACATCATCCATTTGTGACAATAAATTACTAAATGCTCATACAATTGGTTTTGGCTTGCATTCTTTTCAGAACAAATATCATGTTGAGAACTGCATAAACATATGTACACAAAGCTTCAATGAAAAGAGTGAAGTTGGAAAAAAAACAAACAACTATTTGTAAACATATATATATGTGTGTGTAAATATATGTATAAAAAAAATATACATATGGTTTAGTTTACGCGGGAGAGGATCATTTGAGAAACAATTTAATTTGAGAACTAAAAAGAACTAATTTGAGCCACAAGTTTATTTACATGTATCCCCCCCTCCCATGAATTGTAGTGGTCCTCCTGAAATTTGTGGTTGAGATTTAGTTCTCAAAAGTTCTCAAAACAAAAAGTTCTCATTTGAACCTAACCCTAGTTTACGCTATTTTCACTTTTACTTGTGTACTCTTCTTAGCCCTTGTCAAAACTATCGAAAAAACATAAAATCCCAAGCAACAAGCTGACCCTTATGTCTAAAGGATGCAAAAAATTACCTCATAAAGAATGTGCATCCAATTAGAATCTCTTGGACCAGGAACATGTTTAAGAACTACACCACATTTTTCAAACTCCTGAAGAACCAGATTTGTATCTGCTGGTGAAAACCTGCAAATCCACAGTATCTTAAAAAAGAGCACTCGATTTCTCCATCCCAAAATTACAACATTTTGGGATATGGAGATATCAGTATCCATTCATCAAATAAAAAGTAAATGCTTAATCATGTATTAACTAGACTGAAACACTTCCAATATCAAATCCCAAAACAAAATCATTATTATTATCTATGCCCAAAATCAACATTATGAGTTAAGTTGAGAAAATTACCCATAAACAGTGACCCATTCTTCCTCATCAACCGTCCCCACGGGCACCGAATTCCGCTGAATCTCCGGTCTGGCAACCTCCCTAGGAGGCGGCAAAGTAAGCAAAACCGCTTGCTGCCGATGAACCACACCATCCACAGGAGAACCCGGACCCGAGCCCAAACCCGAACCCTTTCCTTTATCATCACTCCTTCCCCCAGCGGACCACCAATTCGAACTAACTGCAGGACTCTGTAAAGTTTGTGATTGCTGGTTCCCAAATAACGGAAATGCGGATGAGCTAGGGCTTGAATTCGGTAGGGGCGAGTTGTTCAGACTTGTGGAGAATAATTTGTTGGACGGAGTTCGCGCGGGAGTTCTAGGGTTTGAATTACGTTCGGGGGAACCGATCGGGTGGTCCTGGATCCCGGATTCGGGTGAGAAATCCGACCGGTCTTCGAGCGTGAACATAGGCGGTGGTGGTAGGTCTGAGGTGGCGAAATTTTCACGCCATAAGGCGGAGACGGCGGCGGCTTGGCCGGGGGTCGTGAATTTGCCGGATCCGGCTCGGCGGTTGGAAACAGGGGTGGATAGGTCGTTGAAGAAGAGCGAGTGCCTCCCGTTTGATTTGGGTGTTCTGTGAATACTTGAGCTCATTTTGCACCTTTCGATCGATGAAGAAGACGAAACGAAAACAACCAGGGGATCTGTAGCTTCAAGCCACTGGGTATTCAGAAACAGAAACCCTAGATGCCGGATCTTGGATAATTTGAAAAAAGGGCGTCGGGTTTGTTTTTGAATTTTTGATGAAAAAAGTGATTTCATTTAATAATATTTAAGTTTGTTTGTATCATTTTCTTTAGAGTAAATTACGGATTTAGTCCCTGTGATTTGTATGAATTTCGGGTTTAGTCCTTAGGTTTCATTTATTACGGATATGGTCCCAAACGTTTGCCAAACCGTATCGGATTTAGTCCCTCCGTCTAATGTCAGTTAAAATTTTCTGTTAAATTTATTGAAATACCCATTATACCCTCTCTTTACTAAAATTAAAATAAAAACCCTAAAATCAAGATGTTCAGTTCAATCTACCTCTCCCCCCTCAAAAAAAAAAAATCTGACGTTCACTGTCGCTGATGTCGCTTTTCCTCCGACAAATGAAGGTTCACCATCTCCAATCTCTGGGTGCACACCCATTGATTTTGGGCTAGCAGAGTGTGGTCTGGCAGCGACGGTGTCTGGAGTTGGGTGGTGGTCGGAGGCGGCGGCTACTTTTGAATGCAGAGTGGTCCGGCGGTTGCTGCGACTGGAGGTGGGTGGTCGCTGGAGGTTTAGACAAGGAGAGACTTCACAAGTTCTTCAATTCCATCGATTACTCTGCAAAAGACGATTGCTTTTAATTTGGGATCTCGTTTTTGCTCTGGAATCTCGTTTGGGATCTTGTTTTATCTGGTTGTTCATGTTATTTTTTTCTTGAAATTCGAATTCATGTGAATAGGATTCTATGAAGGATGTTGGATGTCAATTTATAAGTTTCTACTCCCGACAAGATGATGACTAATGTGGGTTTGCATATCTATGAAGATGATTAAGATTGTGGAATTAATTTCTAAGTTTCACATATTTGTTACCGGAAAACATAACCAAGCAAGATCAAGTAATCTGATAGAACTCCCAGTTTGGGTTTATGAAGACGTTATAAGGTTTATGAATTTATGGGTTTGCAGGTTTATGAAGATGTCGATATATAAACTTTCGTCTATGAAGTTATCAACGGAAATCTGTTTCAATTAATCAACGTATGCTAAGCAAGCTTCATAATCGCCCCTAATGGCGGACGATGACATTGCCGGAGAAGTGATCAGATGGTTTGGTAGCTGCCAAGATGACCAGAGATTGACTGGATAGTTTTTACTCAAAGGAACTAACTAAAATTAGGTGAAATTAGGTGAAAGGAAGGAAGGTCGACATCGGAGTCTAGATTTTAGGCAGTCGCCGGAGATGGTGGTGATGATAGTGGGGCTATCGCCGGAGATGAGATGGCGGATATAGGATGATGATGACGGGTTTTATTATTTATTTATATATATTGTGTTTTTTTTATATTATTTTTTTAAAGGAGGGTATAATCGTCATTTAACACACACTTAACATATTTTTTTTAACAGACGTTAGTCATAAGGACTAAATCCGATACGGTTTGAGAAACGTTTAGGACCATATCCGTAATAAATGAAACCTAAGGACTAAACCCGAAATTCGTGCAAACCATAGGGACTAAATCCGTAATTTACTCTTTTCTTTATATATATATTTTTTATTTTTCTGTCTTAAGGGAATAAACTACTCATTTTACAACTAAAAGGTTACAAGTTTAAATCCTGTGTAATAATTTTGACCGTTTAAAAATATATATAAGTTTTGGTTCTCAAATACCATCAACTTTCTCTCTTTCTTATAAAGGTCTTATCTTACAAACAAATGTCGTTATCGTGGAGGGTGCCTAATACTCACCCGTTTCCAAACTCACACAAGGTTACAAGATTGTCAATTTTATTACTTTAATACTTATTCCATTAGTATGCCTAACTTATAAATTAAACTCAAACACATCCATACAATTCATTAATTCATCAAGCTTGTGCACATAATTACATATGTTGATTAGATTAGTTAGTGAATCTATGGCTATAGCCCGCGAATGACCAATACAACCGAAATGTATTATATGAAGAAAAAAAACAATTATGTCCTCGTTGGTGATTGTTTGTTTATTTCATTACATAAAAGTTACAAATGAATATATCATACAAGAATGTTTCAGTTAGCTGACAAACATGATTAAAAAGGAGCGGAAAGGGGCTCCTTAACCAAACTACATTGATCAGGAGTAGAAAGAACACCCCTGGTGGAGCATTGGCAAACCGCCTCACCAGTCGTGCTCGTTCCTCGAAGCTTCTCAACCGTATCTTTCCTCTCAATGACCTTTGCCATCTCTTCGATCCCCATAACGGGTTTCATTCCCTAAAGAAACCAAATCATGGAATCAATATGACAATATCATGCATATCTTTTCCCTACAAACATAAAACGACGTCCAGTTACATACCTCATTTAGTATACGAGATGCTTCAGATGGTATATTCTCTTTCAGAACACCAACTGCTACCTCCTGATTATAACAATAGAAAACTAACTCAAATTTTCCAAAAAAAAAAACATATTTATATACAGATTTTAACGAATGTGAACAAACAAGTGATTACCCGGGCTTGGTTGAGTTCGACTTGGCTCATGGTCTTGGGCTCGGTCTCAATGGGGCAGCAAAATGTAGCCATGGGTTTGGCTAAGGGGGGTTTGGTGCCATAAATCATATATAGGTCTAGTTTGGTGATGGGAGGTTGCTATCGTATCCAATAATCCAGGCTGGCAAATCAAGTGTAGCCTATGATGTCGTATTCATGGACCAATTTGTTGATCTTAAGTTTGGCGAATTATTAAATATACAACTAAAAAGAGACAAAGGCAAAACATGTCACTCAAATCTCGTGCTCTAACTAGAGTAAATTAAAAGAAGTTGTTTGTCAACTCTTCCATGTGTGGTGGATACGTTTGTTAAAAAAAATCCGAATATGTTTTGCGAGATATTTACTCGAGTAACGGCACTTAAAGTTAAAGTGTTTTCAACTCATTCTCCATTCTCAACTACAACGATGTTTTATGTTTAGAGATTTACCATTCATGCACTATATCCGTTCTCTATACGAGTGAGAGTGTGGTTAAAATGAGGAAAATTGACATATATTAATCATAGTTATCATCTATTGGCCGATAATAATTTCAATTATGGTTTTCCTCCACAATAATCCCAGTTATTTTCATGTTCACCTGTATTGATCCGCCGTTAAGTTTTGACTAACGGTGTTAATTTTTTGCTAACTGGACGTCGTAATAAGATCCTACGTGGCATTGTATTAAAAAAAAGTTTTTAAGAAAAATAAATAAACAAATCCCTAATAAAACTTAAGATTTTTTTTTTAACATCACAAATAAGAACATCTATGTGTTTATTTTTGAACTTATCGCAAAGTGGGGCAAAGCTTTTTAAAAGTGATCGCAGATATTATCTTTTGAAGGTACTGATCGCAAGATATTTCTTTTATTAAAGATTTATTTATTTATTTATTTATTTAGTTAAAAACAATTTTTAAGATCGATACAATGTCACACGTAAGATTCTACTAGGATGTCCAACTAGTAAAAAAATTAACACCGTTAGTCAAAACTTAACGATGGATCAATACAGACCAACATGTTAATAACTGAGATTATTATGGGAAAAACCATAACTGAAATTATTATTGGCTAATAGGTGATAACTAAGATTAATATAGGCTAATTTTTCTTAAAATAAAAGATTAATGAAAAAGTTAGTTGCCTAAATGGAGAATGACATGAAAAACCAAATGGAAAGTCGTTTTAGCCATACAAGAATAAATATGGTTACTAGACACTTTAACACCGTTATATATGATACAGATCACTAGAGTACAAATCGTGACGACAAACTTTGTGAGAATATAAATTTTAACATCAAGGTATTTAAAATTATTTAAATTGATTTTATTGTAATTAACACTCATCATTATTGACTAAAAGAATTCATTACATTTGAAATTCATTCTTATTCAATCAATAACAAATATGAAAAGAAAAATATCAATTTCAATTCCATTGAATTCCACGAACTAAACGCCACCTTAATTTATATAAACTTTATTCATTACTTATAACTATCCATTTTATAAACATTTTTATTCGTCTTCTTTAATATCACGTTAAATATATAAAATCAAGATTGTTAATCGTAAATGACTGAGAGATGATGAAACAAATGACATCAATTCACTGAGTATTATCTATACTATATTATAATACATATGAGAATGATATTAAGGGATAAATTTGTCTTTGTTAATTACATGATTAAATATAAAAATAGTATATCTAAACAAAAGATCAATAACACATTTTCATTATAATCTAATTATTAAACAATCAACGCCTCTTTAATTAAATTATCAAATTTGCTTTTATTTTATATGATTTCATATTTATTTTATTTTATATTAATTTTTATTAAACCTTCAAGTGATATAACATTTCATCAATCAACCGTTTTAGTGTTTTAACTTCCATGTTATTGTAGACTAAAAAGTTATTATTTTTATTTTTTGCAAAGCTATCTATAGAAAGAGCGATGAGGCATACCCATAACCCAATACGTGGGACGTGGGTATCAACTCGAAGTGTCGGATCTTCGTACCCGACCCGGACCCTGTCAATGTTCGGGTGAAGAACTCAACTCCAAACCCCAAAGCACAAGCTAACTCAAAACAGAACCTATCTACAAACCGTCCCTCCGGAACTCACGCCGGCGGAGCTCCGGCCGTCCATTCTCCTCCAAATTCACAATCTAATCCCATCTGCAACTGGCAACAGAGTTCGATTGCTTCTCTGCTCCATTCTGCCGCACCGCTGTTTCGACTGGAATCCACCGGCGATGACGGTATCATGAGATATACGAAGCCCTAATCTCCGCACTGAATCGCCGCCTTCAACCAATACAGTAACGTAAACGTTCACTCAATCTATCAATTCCATTTCCGTGTTCATTTTATGGCATCTCATGGTATTTCCGCTTCTTCACTGTTCCCCTCAAATTCATTATCACGAACGATACAATCTCGTAGAATTAGACTCTCACCTAACACTAATTCATCAATCGCATGCAATTTATGTAACTCAGAGGCTGAAGAAGAATCAAAAGATAAGATAAACGCATTAAATTTACTCCAAATCTCCGCAACCCTAACAATCATATCCGTTTCACTACCGCAACCCGTATTAGCAGCCAAAGTTGCACAAAAGAAGCGTTCTCCCAAAAAATTAGATTCATTAACACCTGAAGAGTGGAGAGCATGGTCTCAGGGGCTCCCTGTTGTAGCTAATCGAATTCCGTATACTGATATTCTCAATTTGAAAAGTGAAGGGAAGCTTAAACATATAATCAAACCCTCAGGGAAAGGTCTGAGGGAAAGACCTGTAGTTGTTTTAGCTGTTTTAGAGGATTCTAAAGTTGTTAGACTTGTGGTGCCTTCGATAGAGAGTGATCAGAAGTTTTGGAAGTCATGGGATGAATTGGAGATTGATTCAATTTGTGTTCAAGCTTATACTCCCCCGGTTAAGGCGCCGGATGTCCCTCGCCCCTTTTTAGGGTTCTTATCGAAATTTCCTATGTGGATGTATTCGCTTGTGAAACCAAAACCGGTGTCCAAAAAGGTGTTGGAGTTGAGGAGACAAAGAGAAGAACTCAAGAAAAGTAGGATGCTTGAAACGACGAGTGTGAAGAAGGAAATGGCACGGATGGAGAAGGCAGCAAGAGCACAGAAGAAGATGGAAGAAAGAAAAAAGAAAGTGGAAGAACAGAAGCTTAATAGCGAGCAAGCTATGATTGATGCGCGTATTAAATACTACCGTATGTCTAATATGTGGAAAGAGTTAGCTCGTGATTCCAATGTTACATTAGGTATTGGATTGTTGTTCTTTGTTATATTCTACCAGACTGTAGTTTTAAGTTATAAAAAACAGAAAAAGGATTACGAAGATAGGTTAAAGATTGAGAAAGCAGATGCTGAGGAAAAGAGGAAAATGAAGGAATTAGAGAGGGGGCTGGCGGGATTTGATGATGATGATGATGATGGAGAAGGAAAACCGGGTGAAGAAAACCCGTACATGAAGATGGCTCAGCAGTTCATGAAATCAGGTGCTCGGGTTCGCCGAGCACAAAATTCTAAAAATACTAAACTTTCACAGTATTTAGAAAGAGGTGTGGATGTGAAATTTACAGATGTGGCTGGGCTTGGGAAAATAAGGCTTGAACTTGAGGAGATTGTGAAGTTTTTCACACATGGGGAAATTTACCGAAGGCGTGGAGTCAAAATACCAGGTATGTAGGGGTTTTTTCATAAAATAACAACTTAGTTTAACTTTTGGACTGTTCTAGTCATTTTACATCTTTTTGTACATTTAGTGATTAAAAGATGACATTTTAACTGTTTATGGTCATTATGTAGACTCTTGTAACTGTTTGGGTCCAACATGTTGATTTAATGTAATTTTTTCTGTCACATATGGCCCGGAAGGGCAAAAAGCCATCTTTTATGACTACATTGTACCAAGAGAGTACAATGACTAGAGAGGGAGAAAAGTGGAAGTGTGTTGAATATTTTTCCGAATGTACAAAAGAAGTACAGTGACCAAAGAGAACAAAAGTAAAAACATGTTCGTGTTTTATACAAAAAAAAAGGTTAATAAAACCATTGCTAAGGTATAGACGTTTGGATCTTTAACTTTGGCTTATGTTGTGTTTCTTTGACATAAATTTTTAATAGCCTGTGATTCAAAGCTATCGCTTTATATGCTTAAGCATTGATGATCTGACAAAATTGTTGCTTAGTACAAACAAGAATGCCATTTTATTTGTTATTCACAAAAGCTTTCGAAAAACTTTATCAAAGGTTTAATTTGCAATGTCCTAGTTATATTTGAGATGTTACATTTATGTCTCTATCAGGTGGTATACTTCTTTGTGGGCCCCCGGGGGTAGGGAAGACGTTGTTAGCAAAAGCAGTTGCTGGTGAAGCTGGTGTGAACTTTTTTTCTATTTCGGCATCCCAATTTGTGGAAATATATGTTGGGGTTGGTGCATCACGTGTTCGAGCACTTTATCAAGAAGCAAGAGATAGTGTGAGATTTTAGAATTTTTTTTTGTCTTCACTTACGCTCAACTTCATACAGTTTAATTTTTATCCTTATATCATGTTTACTACTGGATCTCTACAGGCTCCATCTGTGGTGTTTATTGATGAACTAGATGCTGTTGGAAGGGAACGTGGTTTAATAAAAGGTTCGGGTGGACAAGAACGTGATGCAACTCTAAATCAGGTCAGATTTTGATTATATAACTAGATTAATTGCCTTTAAACGATTAGTTTGAGCGTGTTTTCAACTTTATTTTTGCCTATATTTCAGCTCCTTGTATGCTTAGATGGATTTGAAGGCAGAGGAAACGTGATCACTATTGCTTCCACAAACAGACCTGACATCCTTGATCCTGCACTTGTGAGACCGGGTCGGTTTGATAGAAAGATATTTATACCCAAACCAGGCTTAATTGGACGAGTCGAGATTCTAAAGGTTTGATCAAGTTATTTTTGAAAATTTGGTCTATTTGTTGACATATCTATAGATCTGGCAATTTTGGGCCAACTCAGTTTATTTTTAATCTCTAGCATGTCGGTGTAAAATTAAGGTAGAAAAACTATAAAAGAACGGGTTAAACGGGTTGAAAGTCCCCAAATGTTTATTTATAATACTTACAGTTTCATTAATTATTTTATGAAAAAAGTAATATAAATGTATAATAAATTTAGAATTTGTACAAAAGTCTTCAGGGCATTCCAGTTCATTTTGACTAGGACCAAAATGAGCCCTTACCTGACCTGCACATTTTCCACCTCTATTCTCTTTTATATCTAACTATTGAGTGAGGTTTAAATAGGTGCATGCTCGTAAGAAACCAATGGCTGAAGATGTAGACTATGCTGCTGTTGCAGCTATGACTGATGGAATGGTTGGTGCTGAGCTGGCGAATATCATTGAGGTTTCTGCAATTAACATGATGCGTGATGGAAGGACTGAGGTATTTTATATATGTGCATATATTATAACAAGTTAATAATAGTTAACCTCATAGTTCTCTAAATGTACTGCAGCAACACATTAAAAATGTATAATGAAGATTATACTTCTATTGTTTCTTAGCAATTTTCATTTATGTACCTTAGCTTTATATAGACCTAATCATTTAAAACAACTAATTATTTACTCAAGTAATTAATAACAACTATAAATGAATAATATAAAACTTATATACCATATTCAGTACTGGACCCATTATTGCGGTTTCACTGAGATGGATATATTAATATTTAATATTAATAACAACTATAAATGAATAATAAAAAAACTTAATCATATATGTACCTTAATTATAATATAAAGTTAGTTTTTCCTTGTTATGATGAATACTAGTATTATGTAGATCACCACTGATGACTTGTTACAAGCTGCACAAATAGAAGAAAGAGGAATGCTTGATAAGAAAGATAGGAGCCCTGAAATTTGGAAGCAAGTGGCTATCAATGAAGCAGCTATGGCTGTTGTAGCAATGAATTTTCAGGATCTTAGCAATATTGAGTTTGTATGATTCTCAGCTTTCATATATTATTTGTGTTACATTTGAGTGACTTTTAATACAAGTGAGAATATGTTTTGAACAGATTAATATCGCTCCAAGAGCTGGTAGGGAATTGGGTTATGTGCGGATGAAAATGGATCACATCAAATTTAAGGAAGGGTTGCTGAGGTGCAGATTTTCTTTTTTCTTTCTAAAGTTTCCTACATAATTTTTGTTTAATATCACTTCTCTTTTTTTCTTTAATTTCAAACAGTCGACAGTCACTTTTAGATCACATTACAGTTCAACTAGCACCACGGGCAGCTGATGAGATTTGGCATGGTGTGGGTCAGGTGAGAATATTTTAGTTATATCTACATGTCTTGAATTAGTAGAGTTGGTACATTTCTTTGGATATCGTAGAGAGTTTCCAGTTTAAGAATATTTTAAAATCATAGCACTTAATTTTCCCCAAAATAAGAACCAAAAAAAGAGCACAAACTTGAGATATGTGCAATTAGTGCAGCAGATTGGGAGTTGATAATTATATTCGAAAAACTATGTGGACAATAGTTTTGGGAATATGATTACGGTCATGAGCATATAATTAATCTGAATATATATGCAAGGAAAGAAAAAAAAAGGGGGGGGGGGGGGGGGGGGAGGGTACAAGTTGCTTAACAGGGCAAAAGGCTCTAGAGTGCAGTCCTATAATCTTTTTTCCATACGCGTGTGACGAATTTGAACTCTGCAGTTGAGTACAATATGGGCTGAAACAGCAGACAGTGCAAGGTCGGCTGCACGGGCGCTTGTGCTTGGTGGTCTTTCAGACAAATATTACGGTGTATCTAATTTCTGGGTTGCAGATCGACTAAATGTATTTCCAACTTGTAACTATATCCAATTATTACTACCTTATGTGTTCATTCATATTCATATGTCTGAGTAAATATCTGAAAACTAGGACATTGATTCTGAGGCATTACGGATCCTTAATGTGTGTTATGGACGTGCTAAAGAGGTACATATCTTGTTATATATTTAGTTACTATCTGATGGTTGTTTCAAGTTTTTTTTTTTAAATAATTTATTTTTTGTCAGATCTTGGAGAAAAACAGGAAACTCATGGATGCTGTTGTTGATAACCTTGTTGAGAAGAAAAGTCTAAACAAGCAAGAATTTCTTAGCCTAGTTGAGTTACATGGTTGTATTCAACCCGGCCCACCAAGTATACTTGATATCAGGGCTTTAAAACGGACCCAGATGCAATCAGTGATGATGAAGCACAAAGAAGAAGCTAATCGGGTCACCACGTGACACTACAACATATTACGTTTACACCTAGTTTGAAGGTCTTTTTATTATTTATTTTGTTCACCTTTATCTCCTTTGATCAATGGACATGCTGTGAAACAGGTCAAATATGCTGTGAAACAGGTCAAATGGGCAACTTTTAATATCGGTTCAAACGGACTGGGTCAGGCTAGGCAGACTTGTCATCGTGTTTTGTCCTGTTTTAAAAGATTAATGAACAGTTAATGCATGTGACAACATTTTAAAATTCTATATTGTTAAAATAATTAATAAAGTAGTTAAGAAACTTTTGAGCATCTGAAACCACGTTGGGCGTCTTTAGATATACTAGACTTATTTGGCCTGTTTCCATTTTAGTTAAGTTTTAAAATCTACCTGATTAGTCGATTGGAGTTGGACACAGCCCAAATCGACTCAATATTATGAAAACAACTACAAATTGCCTTCTTTATATAAATATATACTGCCATGTTTCCTGCAGCAAAAACATGCTATTTTCTGTTTGTTGATTAAGCTTATAAATAAGAGTAAGAAAAGAGTTGATTCTGATGGTTGTCTGTAGGTTTAAAAGGCTGAGTCTTGTTCCTACGTCAGAGATGCTCTCGTGAAC
The DNA here is from genome assembly GCA_039602395.1 of Deinandra increscens subsp. villosa. Classification (NCBI taxonomy): domain Eukaryota; kingdom Viridiplantae; phylum Streptophyta; class Magnoliopsida; order Asterales; family Asteraceae; genus Deinandra; species Deinandra increscens. Next base: position 82,924,228 of record JBCNJP010000025.1, on the reverse strand, counting down.
AAATTTGTGTGACCAGCATGCGAAGTGCCAAAGTGGTAACGACCATTCTTTATTCAAGCTGTCGGTTCATGTCGATCTTCGGTGTTTGATGATCAAGGCTCTAAGTGGCAAGCTGAAGTTTTGTAAACACATAGAAAGGTAAATTATGTATTTTGTTGCGAGTTTTTGATTAAGACCTTTGAACTTGGAGTTGTTTAGAGTTGAAGCATCAAGCAGTTAAGAAACTGATGTAGATTATGTGGCCATCATATGGCATTTAGTGATGTTCATCATATGGCACTGTAATGATCAATATATACACATTCAGATCTTGACAAAAGACAATTTATTAGTGCCTTATTATCAAACTACCATCTTTCCTATATACACATTCCACCATCTTTATTTCATTCCCCTGTATCTATGGCATCGCCATTGTAAAACCTTGATCTTCACTGCTATTAGTAGTTTGATCTTCAATGGCCCATGATTCAACTTCCATCTTTTTTGCCTTCTTAAACTGTCTCACCAGATTCAGCCGTTCAGATGAATACGGAGAAGGAATCTAACAGACACAATAGAACACGGTCACCATAAAGAAACAACAAACTACAAAACTAACATGAAGAACAATAATGTTGATTGATCATATGTACCATCGATGGGATGTACTTATTGATCGCTGCCAATAGTGCTGCATGCCCGACTGGCGACATCTGCTCAATCACCACATAAACACAATAAACTTTCATTAATCCCTTCTTAAAAACACACTGATTCGGCTCACTTATGTTTCTAGGGATCAGAGTGATTGTAGCCAAAAGGAGATTCAACTCGACCCGTTTTAAGATATGCCCTTGCACATTTTGGAAGTAGGTCACTTACAGGAATTATCATTAGGATTGTGATTGGAACAAGAGTGACGATATCATTAAGTGTTCGCTTTATTTTCCTTTTCTCTCGACTGGTAATCTTTTTGCCACACAGTTTCTTTACAAGGAGACCGATAAAATCTGCTACATCTATGAATAGTAACCGAGTACCCATCAACATAACCTGTATGATAAGCATTTCGGAAGTAACAAAATAAGTTGTAGAATATAGCATCTGGTTGCGTTTCCGCTGTTTGAAGTTGTAATAATAAGATATTTGTAGTCAACACTATTAGTGTCTTACATGAGTAGCAGAAATCATATGTTCTTTGGATTTCCTCCATAACCGTCGATGCAAGCGGTTTTTTCCAGTCCCACATTCATTCTCAATGACCTTTACAGGGTCGATTTCTGCTAAATCTATCCCCTGACAAATTTATTTCAGTTTGTCATGATATTTTATAAAACTAAACTCCAGCTTTCACACCAAATCCTCACTGTTATTAGTAAGTAGTATGACTGTATGCAATGTTTTAAAATCGGATTTTTAAAACGGACCGGCCTTATGAAAAAAACGGTTGAACCGGTTGACCCGGATGGTCGAACCGGATTGACTATTCAAACCTGTATTTACAATATACATTGTATAAACTTTCAACCGTGACAAATGTCGTTAAGCAACTTTAATAAAGTTTAAAACAAGTTACAATTATCCAAAATAACATCAATATAAGTTCTAATCAAGTTATATTTATAAAAAAAAAATTATCAGACTTTCAGTTATCTTCGATGGATGGTTTGTTTTAACATTCCTAGCGGCAAGTGACGAAGTGACGATTTGTTTTCGCCCGATCAGTTAATCACGATTAAGAAAATAGTGAAAAACCCTACGGCCCTACCTTTTTTCATTGTTTTAAAAATGTTTTTTTTACTTAATTTAAAAAAGAAAAACGGTTCACCCGGTTGAAACGACCGGTTCAACCGTAAAACCCGGCGGTTCAACCGGAAAACCCGCCGGTTCATTTTTTTTGTCCGGAACTACTAAAAACCGCCCTCAACCGAACAAAAATACACCCACCGGTCACCGGTTAAACCGGTGGAACGGTGGAACCGGCCGGTTCAATCCGGTTTTTAAAACACTAGATTGTATGAGTCAAGCTTTTACGAGCAAATGATGCATGAAATTAGTACCTTTCTCACGCCACATCGATCTTGATCAATTTCCCTTTTCGCAAACTCAATTTTCTTTGGTTGTGCTTCCAAGAATACAGATGAACCAGTAATGACTTTTTCTGTAAATCTCATCATCTCACTGCAGCACGAAGCGAATAACTAACTTATTTCTTTTCTTTTTCTGTAAAACATCATTTAAACTAACCAACTTACCCTGATTTATCATAAGCAGCCCAATACCCCTCCAGGCAGTTAGATAACAGGGTTTGACTACAGATTATATAGCAGATATAAGTTTCTGTTACAGCAGAAAAACCACAAAAGTTGAAATAATTTTGTGTTATATGATTACTTATAATACCTTTGGAACAAAAACGAAAGCACATTAGAGCCCAAGGGTTGTTGGGAAGAATTTGTATAGTGTGCAAATCCACAAAAAACATCATAGCAAACAGTAAGAACAGTATAGAGAATAATCTCCTTTTCTGCTTGTATAGCATGTTGTCTAGATCTTCTCCCATCATATTGGAACTTGGATCTAAGTGAAGCATAAAAGTCAACCCATCCAATTTCATCTATAACTACCTAAATAAAACAATGTATACATCAATACTTGGATTTATACGAGGAATAAACGATGATACAAAGTTACAAACCTCGTTGAAGAGCTGATACTTTGGTAGGGAGTTGAATTCGCGATACATATACAGGCTGCCACACTCCAAATAACTGCAAAAGGTTAGTGAGTTGTGTTCAGGTTGTACTAATATTAAATGGGTCAGACTTGTTAACCTGTTACCTGTCTAAATAAGAATTACCCACCAAATAGTTTACGACCCATTTAACCAGTTTACAAGTAGATTATAACCCATTTGCAACTTACCAACCCGTTTGACCCGTTTAGATAAAAAAAGAACGAAGCTTTGATTAACTGATTTCACAATCTACCTAACGAAATTCTTAATCTGGTCATCCATATCCATTATATTCAGTTCTGATAAATACAATCTTGTCTCTCTTCCCAAATACGCAAAAATCCCAAGAACTGCTAACGCATTTTCTTCAACCTATACAAGAAAATCATAATAAACCGAAGCCGCTTTAATTATCATATTATGGGCACACAAAATACATATAAAATGATTTAGCCTTTAGGAAACCTTGTTCATGAAGGTCTGATTAGATATTATGACACTTTCTCTGTGAAATGCTACACACAGTTTTTCTTGAACAAGCCCAATCCAAAATTCAAGATCTTCTATATTCTTACTCGGTAGAATCTTTTTACCGAAGTATGATAAGAAATCGTGTTCAAAACCAGCCTCGGTTGATAAGTGATACAACTTATCAATTGATACAAGATCGCGTGATAACTCCTTAAGTTCAACCAATGCATCATCAACTGATGCAGTAAATTCAGGACAAGAAATACGGGTCGAACCCAACTTTCTCACTGCAGTACCACAACTGATGGCAAGAATAACACCTGCAACACCACTGGTTGATAAAACTATATGTTATAATTCTGTATGTAATTGGTTCTAAAAAATTTAGTAACTTTGCATATATGCTAATATGATTTCCATACCTTCCAGCATATTCGACAGACCAGTTTTTAAAGAGTGGAATGAATAGTCCTGCAATACGTGGAAGTTCCACCGTTCTAAACCACTGCAGCAGTTTAGGGTTCTTAGCGCGCAGTTGGGTTTCTAAGAACTGACCAAGTAGTAATGTCTTTGAGGACAAACTGAAGTAGAAAGATGAACATATTGTTAGCCTTAGGGACTTTGTTGTCTTACTTTGTAGTTTGTGCTTTTAGCTTGTACTTTGCTAGCTTTATTTTTAATCTTAGGTGAGACTTTAGTCACAGATATGACTTTTGCTAGATATGTTTGCTTGTTTGTTTACTTACATTTCGTAAACCGGAGTGTTGCAGCGTTTGTGAGAGAGAAATAACTCGACCTCAATTGCCGCTTTCAGTAAACCATAAACTGCCACCTGCAAAACAGAAAAACAGGAATTCATACTTATTCTTGAAACCTTTGTCTTATCCGAATAACTTTTTGTAGGACCATTAGAGTAAGTTTAATCTGAAAGTGATTTCACACGACTATTGAATGTCTGTCAAGAAACTTGACGATTTAAAACCTATATATATAGAATCATAATTACCTGATATGCAGTGTGTTTATGCCATGCATGCACATCAACTCCATTCCACGCATTTGAAAGCTCGGGTAAGCTTCTAGACACTTCTAGATTCTGGATTGCATGAGAGAAGCTTCGAGCGGATTGATGTAACACCCATACAAGACGGTTAACACGATTAACGTCTGATTCGTTTGTTTGTGTTATGCCCAATGAATCTGAAGCTGAAACTTCTTCATCTTGATCAGTAATGAACTCATCCACACTAGAAGAACAAGAAGTTGTGGAGACAGATTTTGATCTTAATGAAATGTTATTATAACATGATGAAATGTTGTGTCGTTTGATTAATATCGGATTATTAGGCGAAGAGATGCGGTTTTCTTGGTGTTTAGTAGTGAAGTTGGATGATTTAGATGAATGAGGTACTTCTGATGCAGTGGAGTTCCTGTGGCTGTAACATGAAGATGAATTAGTTAATTTTTATGTTTTTTCGCTGATTATTATTACTGATAAACAAAAGCAAAATCAAGATTTAAGAGAGGAGCTTACAGGAGGTATGAAGAGTGATATGAGAAATGGGATGCCATGAGAATAAATGGAAGGGAAAGAGAAGAAATTGGTGGAGAAAGAGAGGGATGATATATACAAGGAGAAGCAGCGAAGCAATCCATGGAAACTAAATTAAATTATTATGTTTTCACGGATAAGGATAATAGACCGGTTCACTGGTCAAACTGATTTAAGAAAACCGAAAGATATCTAAAAATAATTATAACGATACATATTTTTTGTATGAACTGAATTTACAACATAAAGTTTCAAATATACAAAAGAAAAGATAAGACCTGGTCTGGCCACCTGAGCGGCTAATAGGTCTAGACGGTACAAATGAACCTATTTTAAGTACACACAAGCAAAATGGTTGTGTGTCCGGTTCCGGTCTTGTTATGATCAGTTGAACCGGCTTTCAAAAACAATAGTTTTTTTTTATTTGTTATCTAAAGAGTTTTTCTCTTTATTTCATTTTTAACAAATAATAGTCATTTTATTTAATTTATTATTGACTAGTAAAGTATGTTATTTTTGTTAAATGGATCACTAAGCAATCTTATTAAAACTTTGTTTGGTGATTGATATGTTTTATCTCTTAATGTGCCATGTTATTATAATATTATCTTATATGATTAGGAAAATAACAACATTAAAGATAATTATGAGTTCTATCATATATTTGATATGAGAGTGACTAGGACGATGAAGGCGAGGAGTAAATAATGTATGTAAATAAAAGTCAAACAATGAACACTTGATTCAATAATAGCAAACAAACTAAAACATACCACTAAAATCTTATAGCCGTTAGTTTTATTATACGTCCATCCATCACGGCGCCATCTCTCACCGCGCACCACATCATGCCGCGATACTCCATCCCTAGCTTGCGTTAACCACCTACGCGGCGGTTTCCCGTAGAGTTCTCGACACCAAAAGATGTTACGTGATCTTGAAGAAGGTGGTTGATCAGCCAATCAAGTCATGACACTTTACTTTTTTTTTTAAATATATTAAATTTAAATATTTATTTAATAATCCATCACAGCACTCCACATCACACGGAGTATACCTCTACTAATGTGATGGGTGCGTGTGGTCTAGTCAGCGTTAATGTGACCACCATACCACTCCACACCACATGAGGTATACCTCGTGCCCTAAAACCACTTCCATTGCCAATCAGAATATTATTTGTTTGGACATAGAGTGAAAAAATAATAATAAAAATTCTTTAACTTCATTTGTTGGCCGGCCAAACAAGTTGGTTGGCTAATTTTTTATTATTTTATTATACATTTAAGATTTATTTGAATACTTTATTATATATTTTATATTTCTTTAAACATTTTATTATAACTTGAATTATTAAAATCTAATAACCCTATTTTTAATTTTCTTGATACTTGTTAACCAATAATTGATTAATGATATTTTCTTTTTATAAACTTACTTATTAAAAATCTAACATTATCTCATTCAATAAAATATATAAAATTTATAACTTTCTTTTTCTATTTATAGTGTATATTCTTTGTATATTTTTGTATCCACACTTTTTTATTTATATTTTAAGCTATTTCGTAATAGAGAAGCTCTAAAAACAATTTGATTGAGCATATATGGGAGAAGTTTTCTGTTGATGAACAATTTCTTAGTTTGTATCTTGAGTTTGACTGATGTAAAATATTTTCATTATGTATGATAAATGTATTTTTTTTCTTTATTATTTTTAAAAACTAACTAATTTATCATTTTAAAATAAATTCATTATTTTCCTAATAATAATTATAAATCACATATATTTAAAAAAAAATGTTAAGTTGGGTTGATTTGTGAATGTGAGTAAAAATTTCAATTTAGTTGAGTTGTGTAATTGGAAGAGAGAAATTAGTTGTTTTTAATAAAATGTTGAGTTGATTTGGATTGGATTAAAAAGTAACATTATAATTTTTTCGTTTAGAAGTTTTTAGGTATCCGATGAATATTATTATAAACGGTTTAGAGTCATCAATCTAACAATATCTCATCTTAAGTTTTTCGAATATGGTAAGGTCACAGGTTCGAAACTTGTTCTTCACATTAACTTACTAAGATTTCGTTTTAAAAAAACTTTAGATTCTACATGCGCTTGCACTTTAAGGCCTTGCGCCCTTCCTAATTGATCTAGATGATCTTTGTTTCAAACTTTATAACAAAATAGTATTTATGAGATAATCACATAAGAAAATTTTAAAAATTTTGAACCCTTCGAAAAACAGGACCCCTGCGATCATCCACACTGCCTTACTCGGGGCCGCCCCTGATTCTATACAATTATTAGAGTTTAAAGATAAAACCTACAAGTTATAAATATAAATCACACAAACTAAAATCCACTAAAAGAAAGCTATGCTATAGGTATTTTGAAGACAACCAACACCAAAAGAGCCGTACGTGTGTCTTTACCTGATTAATTTATTTAGTTACAATCAATGAGACAAGAGTCTTGGATTTTTGAAGGCCCCCAAAAGTATGTTCATGATCGTTTACTTAAATAGTATCACAAGTAGATATCTTGTTTGTTCTTAAATCTTGAATTGATGAATTTTTGCATTACCCATTTGGTAATCAATCTCCGAATTCAAACTTTCTTAGTAGAGGAGGAGAATGTAGAGAAAGAGAGTCGACAAATAGTTTATGAATAATTAATTTCTATTTTAGTTTTTTATGGAAAACGTAAAATGGCTCTATGAACACATGTGATAGTGTATGATTATTGTTATCCCATCAATACATGCCAAATAAAAATGATATGAAACTAATGAGATTAAATTGGCATATTCTGTTTCTTGTTATCCCATCAACACATGCCAAATTTTGTCATATTTCATTTCCAATACCAATCTTTCAAGTGGGTTATTTTATTATTTTTATTTTTTTAAAGTAACAAAATAAAACAAACTTCATGTTCGAATTCACACCTTTAACCCTATTCAGATCACGTTTCTCATCCCTATAATTTAACTAAGAGTCATCAATTTACTAAATTTATTTCTTATTTTCTAAAACACCCTACATCTCATCCTCCATATCTATATCATATTAGGTCATAATAAATAATAATTTTTATTTTTTTATTACTTTTTCTCTTTCTTCACACACCATTCGTAAAAATATGAGGTATGATAAATAATAACAAAATAAATATAAGATGAGTTTACTTTTCCCTGTAATTTGAAGAAGATGAAGAACCTAATGTAAAAGTAAAAGTAGACAAAATTTAACCATTTTTCTCAAATTATGGTAATGAGGATGCATATGAGTAGCCTATTGTGAATGCTCTTAAATACAATATGCTTAGCATAAATTATATTCTGTTATTAAGTTTCATGAGTTTTCCGATAATGTATTCTCATGGTAAAAACAAATTCATACTTCATAGCGCCCTAACTGCGGTCCAGAAATCGTATTCCAGGTTCTTTTTCTATAAAAATTTCAGTTTTATTTATTTTCATTGACTAGGTAAATCACATGAAATCAAGAGTTTCTACACATGCTAATTAATTAGGCAATGACTTTCAATTGAGATGCAACTAAGTTTAACAAGGATATGATACCCACCACATAATATTCATGTTTTTGACAACTCTTATTCATCCTTCCATTTCATTTTGGTTTTCCATTTTGGCCACTTGTGACTTGTCTTCCGTCCTGAATCCTAGTTCAGACATATCCTGTTTTGCCATCAAATTCCTGAAAAACATTCGGAATAATAATACGACAATCAGACGTGATTTACCAAGTAACCCTACAAAAACAAATACTAATGTTTTTTGTATTACATGATTTGGTACAACAAGAATGTCACATTCAAACTTCCTTTCTTAAAAACTACCTCCAGACAACTAGTAAACCTCCACCTCTCACCACTAGGAGACAGAATGTTGTTGCAGTCTACTTGGCTGAAAGATTTGGTACGGTCAAAACAAGTTGGGTCAGATTGACCCGAAAACGTCTGTTGTCCAGAAAGGATTTATTTTTTTTAATAAAAGATTAGGGTGTGCTTGAGTTTGCTTACTAAAACTAGTTATCTGCATATCGTGTTTCAATACAAGAATATGTTTTTTGAGTGTTTAAGATTGCTTATCTAATTGTTTATTAGTGAAATAAGTTATTTCTGTTGGCCAAGATTCGAACAAAAAGACAAAACAAACAAAGTACTTTTATTGATCATAAGAACACACAAAAACGATACCCTAAGACCCAATTCAAACCCGTAATACGTAGCAACTTATACAACTCTTAATCATGAAAATAACAAAACCAAGTTATGTCACCAAGTTATTAGTGAAATAAGTTATTTTAAAAGACAATATGAAGATAAACAGTATTAATAAGCAATAAAAAAATACTCCCTTTGTGTGTCAAACATGATTAGAAAAGTAGGTAGTTTTGATATCAACATAACTTTTGGGATATAGTGATTTAGGAAATCTTATGCAGCACGAATACAATCTAGATGACTCTAGACCCGTTTGACCCGTTTCCTTATGAGCTAATTCTTTTGATTTAGATTAAAGACAGTCCAAATCGACTCGTTTGCAAGTAATTTGGTCCACACTGCCACCTCTAATGAATATACTCATCGAGTACATGTTGCATATGCAACAATTTTAGACTAGTGTTTGTTAAACATAGTGATGATTGTAAATAATATTTGGAATAGAATTAATAATAGTAACTAACTTTTCCATGCGGCATTCCAGGTACTTCTTAGAAAGATGTCTGCATATCTCAGATTTATGCCCTGATGTCTTAAGACAGCTTATGTATTCTTTCTTCTCCTGCACATTCCCGGAATACTGAATTTAAGGCTCTTCAATACTTTCACCCTTTTGTCATTGTATGCAACATTCTATCATTGTACGACAATTAAACTTTGGGATAAAATGATGATATAGCACACCACTTTATGTGCTATAGAAAGTTGCAAGATAATGATTGAAAGTATGTTAAAACCATTGTCTTATTTTTTTTTTTTCATTTCATACAAATATACAATGAAGAAAAGATGAATTTAGGCGTAATTAGCCCTTTTAGGAATCAAATTCTAAGGCATTTGAAATGTGTTGATACCTCGTCACATAAGTGCATATGGTCCAATGGAAATACTCCTTTTTCCGGCGGTACTGGTCGTGCCCCTCGGTTCCCTCCGAAAGCTCCACCTCAAAAAATATTGAAATAATGTATAACGTCAAGAACCGAAAGATTAGACAAAATTTGGAAAATTTATGAAACAGTTGCAACAATAAATGGTTACATAAACTCTAACCACTGTTGCAATTTCAAGAATTCAAGAAAAAATTTTCTGTTGCAGGTTTTAAAGTTCAAGGCCCAATTGAAGTGGTTCAAGTTCAATTTTTTTGTAGATATGGGCTTTGTTTTCAACTTCCTTGCATCAATTGAATCCCAATCGGATCCCCTTTTGAGATCCATTATCAATACAATCTCAATTTCCATAAACATATACACAGATTTCAATACAAAAGTCTGACTATGAACTCTGTCACTGGCATGAGTATCGCGATGGTCGAAATCAAAATGTACCGCACAATTCAATCACATAATAAAAATAACGATTCCAGAAAAAGAAAAAAAGGCATTAAAAAAACCCTAATTTTTACAGAGATGCCAATACCTGCACTCATTCGAGGAGATTTATGTAGTTTGTTGACGAAAAAACGGAGCCCTGTTTATTATGATCTCATGTTGATCATCGTTAACGGCAACGGTATTAAAGTTGGGACTTCCGGTAACGGACGACGAGCGATTTGAAGTCGGAGCCGTCGAGTGAGTGACTGACAGCTCTACTTGGGCCGGCTACGTATCCAATGGGCTCCCGGTTACTGATGAAACTGTCAGCTTCATTAAATGGGCCTGGGCCTCTACTTGGGCCTTTCGGAAGGCATGGGAAAAAAACCATTTCATAAATCAAAACCGGTTCTTAATCTGCCCCGAACTCTCTGCACAAACGGTTCTAGCCCCTTTGAAAAAACTATCCATTTTTAATTGATTTTATGTTTTTTCTTTTAGGGAAAATTGCATATAGATCCTTACAAATAGGGGCGATACTACATCAAATTTAAGGGTGACACATGCCACTCTATAAGCTCGTATGTGAAGTGAGAAAATTTTGAATTTTTTGGTTTTTATATAAAAAATTTTATTTTATATGTACGTGTGTTATCTCTAAAAAAATGGCGTGTGATACCTCTTAAGAAACTTTCTAGTTCCACTCTCGCTTACGAAACTGTTTAATTATCACATATATCCAACCTAAACTTAAACTATCACATATAGAGAGTTTATGTTCAAAAAAGAAGTTTTATAAACTTTATTATTTTTATAGAGGATATTTTAGTCATTGTGTTTTACGTTCATACCATTGTTATTATTTTAATTATCATGTTTTCCATATTATAAATACACAATAATACTATTTTACAATTATGTTATTCAAACTAATAATTTTAATTTATGTTGTCCGAACTAATAATTTTATTTACCGGATTTTTAAACCCGGCTGCACATGTGTCAAAAAAATGTTCAACTGGTTAACCCTGGTTAACCCGAAAGGTCGAATCAAATTGACTATTCAAACCTATAAACCTATAGTCGGACTTTATAAACTTTCAAACACGACAAATGTCAAAATAAACTTCAATAAAATCCTATACACAATTATAAAAGAACGTCAATATAAGTTTTAATTAAACTATATTTATCCAAAATAAACTATACTGGGTTATCAAGGTATTTATCATTTAGTTTTAATGTGTGACTTAAGTTTTAAAAGACGGTTCAATTAGCGGTCCGGTTTCGGGTTTCGGTCGGTTGAAATGTAAAAAGTGCCGGTTAAAAAATTAGCTCGGAGTTAGACTAAACCATGCACACTCGAATCGGCTTGACCTCTGGTCGCTGGTTTAACTGGTCAAACTGGTCGGTTCAAAGCGGGTTTGAAAATATTGATTTTAGAAAAACACAATGACGAGATAAAAGATACAATGACGAGTAAAAAGACACAATAATGAACAAAAAAACACAATGACATAGTAGAAAACCCAAAGAGCTTAAAAACCTAAAATTTTAATATAACAACATTGTACTTAGTTTAAAGATTAAAAAACGGTCGTTTTTATGGTGTATTTTAAATAATATAATGTCGTATATAAAAGTTGGAACATTTAAAAAAAAGTGAGATGAATAAACATGTATATGTTTTTATATCAAATACTCCACACAAACGGGTAATTATTTGGCCGGTTATCTATAAAACAGTATAATATTGTTTAATTTCTAGTTTTCAGATGTTATATAGCCCTAAAATCACAAAAAGGAGTAAAAAATACAAGAAAACGAAGAAAAAGACAAAAGACTCGAGATTTTGGACAAAGCACGGGCCGTGCCTTGCCAGGCACGGGTAGTGCCTCGTTGCAGATAGGACAAAGTGCTTAACTTTTTGTTTTAAGCACATGGCAAATCTCTGACAACACGACTCGTGCCTCAGTTGACGACGGTTTGTGCCTCCCTGACACAAGATCACCATACAAGATTTGAAAATCTATTGAGGTTCATTGACTTTGGCCAGGCACGGGTCCTACCTCGCCATCACAGCCAAGGAGTCTCTAAATACTCAAAAGCTCATCCTCACTTTCAACTTGCTCAACTCTTTCTCCCCCTCTCTGTCTCTAGACTTTCTTCATTTTTGAGCCACTTGTTTTCAGGCTTTGGTTCAATTTTTCAAAGATTGTAAGATATCAACTTAATACAAATGTGTTTATGTTTGTATATGAACTACTCATTTTTAAGCAAATCTTTAAAGCCATGCTTAGTTAAAACTTACACTCACTTGGGGGAAACGAACCGTTGGTGGGTTGGTAACATGAATATATAAATTAACCTTAAGGTGTGTAATAATGACTATGAAACTAATCTTTATATTGAAAGCTTATTCCTAGGTCTTAAAAAGAAAACGAGTTGTGTGTACCGTGGACCATTTGTGCCCTCGAAAGCACATTAATCGGTAAGTGACAACCGGTTGGAGAGCGATGATTTGTATTGATAATGATTCGCATCTCATGAAAAATGATGCATTCGTGTTTTTATGTCTATGTAAAATTCATGTTATACGCGCGCGAGTGGTTTAGATGTATTGGTTTGGGATTCTTGGTTGGTAATATTTTGCCACTTCGTAGATACGATAGCAATGCGTTAGTGTATTTGGTTTTGGTTACAATTGACTACGTACGTGCGAGATCGGTGCGTGGAAGGAAACATACCATTACCCCTTATAAAAGATTTTTATTCAATAAAATAACATGGTGCGTGGGTTGTTGCTATGCTAGTTCATGACCACGTATCTGAGCGTAACAACACTTTGACCATATGATCCTATGGGTAATGACATTAATTACACATTATATTTATTGTATTGTTCATAGATGATCCTCTTGAGAGTCATTCCTGCTAGTGAAAACAGGGGGAACATATGATTGGATTGCCTGAGAGGGGACCCTTTCTACTTATGTATAACAATCTAAGGGAATGTTTATGTATAAAATTTTATCAACATAACAATGGCAAATCATCCCAAATGATATTATCTTTTGATTAAATTAACTAAAACTTACTTCATCTTTATTTTATTTTTATTATTAATTAATTTCTGAACCTACTTATAGATTTGGTTAGGCGTGGACGAAAGTTGACTATCGTTGTCGGGGATACAAGAATCTTGAAAATGTGCGGTGTATTGTGATTGTTTGTTATCATGTTTTATAAATTTAAATTTTGCACAATAGTGTGTTTATTGACCCATTATTGTCATATTTTTCTACACACCACATACATGTCAAGTTTTTGACGTCGTTGTCGGGGATACAAGAATCTTGAAAAAGATTAGAGCTAACGGCCTAACCTTTTATTTTCTTGACACTTTTCTTAATTTAAGTTACTTTTGTTTTATTCCTTTCTTTCTCGTAATATTTCCAATGAATATTTTTAGTTAGGTTTATGTTGTATTTAACAATTGAAGGTTTATGAAGATGTAAGTTTAATTTTAAGTTTGAACCACTTCAAAGATTTTCAAGTATGGAAATAGCCACTGTATTGGCCTTTGAGTACTTTTAATCGGTTGATAATTTCAAGCAGATAAATATGTTGTCTATATGCATAATATTGAAATTGTTGCAGAAATAATTGAATTATCACATGTACAAGAGGTACTAAATTATCATTTTTTTACGGACTCCTTAAATTTCACCTTCAAATTTTGTTCCACTGAAAAGAAAGATGTTCTTATTGACAACTACTCGAGTTTTCATTAATATTTTAAGTGATCTCAAACTTGAAAGCTTTCTTAGTTCGTATAAGAGTTTTGAAGCACACTAATTACCAACATTTGATTTTAATGGGTTTGGTGTAGGGGTGTTCGCGGTAAGGTTCTGACGGTTTTTAGGTCAAACCGTGACCAAACCGTGGGTAACGTTTTTCTATTTCTGAAAACAAAAACCGGACCGTTCGGATTTAAAACCAAACCAAATCAAACCGAACCATAACTAACGGTTTGGTTTCGGTTTGGTTTCGGTTTGGTTTCACAATTTGAAGTGTATGCATGCATGCCTTTATATAAATGTATAAGTTGTAAAATAAAATGATGTTAATGCCTTTATATAAATGTCTAAATTGTAAAATAAAATGATGTTAAAAAACTATCTAAATTCTAAAGACAAGTTGTCAAATACAATTTCTATATAGTGAATTCCATTAAATTTATTATTAGTTCACTCACTTGTTGTCTTAGTTTAAGGTTGTTTATTTTAAGGCTTTAAGCCACTATCTGATTATTTAAAGATAGGTGATCAATGTTTACCGATCTTAATTCATTTTCCCAAACACAGTAATAATATACTGAGTTTTTATTTGTACTAAACTTACTATAATATATTATTAACAAAAAATATACATATTATATAATATATTTAAACCTTATGGTCCGGTCCGGTTTTATACGGTCTGAAAATTTTAAAACCGTAAACCAAACCCTTCGTTACGGTTTAAAAGTTTTAAACCGACCAACCAAAAGTTAATTAGAAAAACCGGCCGTGAAACCAAACCGAAGACCGGTTTAGGCGGTTTCACGGTTTCAAACCGGATCGTGAACACCCCTAGTTTGGTGTAATCAAGGTTAATTTCTTAATTTACTTCAAGTGGAAAGTTGAGGTGTTCTAATGATTAGATCATGATGGTCGATCTTTAACTAACAGAAACTTAATCTGAGCTTGAATTATAATATTATCTATTTATATGTTAGCATTTCATATATTGTGTACGGATCATTGGAGATTGGACTAATTATCAATTTTGGTTTGTTATTAGGTTTTAAGGTAGTCCATGTTAGTATTTGTACGCATAAGAGTTCTCCGACATAACTCGTGGGCGGGCGGGGAAACCGCTACTTATACATTATTATTACTTATAGAAAACAACAAGAAAAACACATTTTGCGTATGGAATCTAAAAGATGACTGTGTTTATTGTCCTGGGTGGGCTATCTGGGCCCATATTCCGTAGCCCATAAAGCTAGATAATGATGTGAAATTGATCAATTATGACGTGAAACGATACAGTCCTACTCTGGTACCACAAAACCACCACACACCTTTGCCCCGTCACTTCACCATAAACATCTTTGCCAAGATTCTGTAATTTTAATTGTATCTCTAGAGAAAATAAATGGTTATTTACTACTTTAAAAGCCATGAAACCACACATGTAATGGTGAAAAACTAGTTTTCGAGGATCCGCGTGTATTGACGAAGCTTCACCGAAAAATTCGTGGGGGCGAAAAGTCACGGATCTTAATCCCGTGGGGGGGGGGGGGGGGGGGGGGTTCTCAATATATATAAAAAAAATTAAAAATCACAAAAATTAGCACTTCGGCCCAAAAAAAGAGGGGGGGGGGGGTCGTCCCCCCGGGTCACCACAATCCTTCGCCAATGCCCGCGTGTTGCCACGGGAATAAGACGGATACATATTGTGGGGATAACGTGTGAGGAAAAATATCTGAATGTTTTAAAGACGTAAAAATAAACACGGAACAGTAAAAGCATTACAGAAAAAACCAAAAAACAATAAAATCGCTTTACTATTATTCCAAAAAAAAACTCTGTAGCAGTGTAGCGACACTAATGTAACTATTCATTCACGGCAGTGGCGAAACTTGGATCGAAAGACAGTTGAGGCCGAAAGTCATGTGACCAAAAATGATGGGGCCGGACTAAGTATATAAAATCTTTTTGGAAATAATACGTATAAATTTGCAATACTGAGCGAAAAAACGGATGGAGTACGGGTCCGGTCTGACCCAAGGGGTATCATTCGTCCTTCGCCCATGCATTCACCCATGCACTCATTAAAGGTTTTCATTTGTATATAGGTAAATAACTGGTAAAAAGTAAATAATATGTATCTTGAAAGTTAACTAGCTAAAACAAACAATAAAACCGATCATCGATTACATACGAGTTAATAAGTGAAGTTAGAATTAGTTCCTCGTGAACAAGTGACATACACATGAATTATGATATGATGATGGATAGAGAAATGAAGATTGAATTGAAGCAGTGAGTGTATGATGAAGATGTCTGACCAATATTGAAGGACGACACCAAATATGTTGCACAAAAACATGAAAAGGGACGATCAAAAATGAGTTGGTTTAAAAGGACATGTGTTCTCCTGATATGATGTTGAATAATGACAATGGTACCAATTCAATTCATCCAAAGGGAGTGGCAGATCAATTGTGTTTGGCACGTACCATGGGACCCGACATACATGTGGACATCGTACGTAGATAACTAGATAATGAATTGAATGATATTACTAACTCCTGTCACACTCCTATCACACTCCTATCACATTGCTATCAATTATATATAAAAAAGTCTTTATGGTATTGATTTCATTGAATGAGTAAAGGATACAAGAGTTCTATTCGTACATAGATTACATATATAATTATACAATACACCCTCTAATTAACTATAATGATATACATGGACGTCCACATGTGATGGCTAATAGCCTCGACCAGTCGGAGCGATAGAAGAACGAATGCTCAAACTGGAACAAAAAGTTTAAAATAACTGTTGAGGGAAGATGTTAGCGTATTGTGAAGAGGATGGAACATGCAAGACTTGTATGCGATCAATTTGAACCTTCTCTTGAACGAAGTGAATATCAATTTCAACGTGTTTTGTATGTTGATGCTAAATTAACCGGATTCTCGTATAAGTACACAGCTGAGACGTTATCACAATACATGATGGCGGCACGCTAAATGGGAACCTGAAGTTCAAGAAGCAAATTTCGTAACCAACTAACCTCAACAACCAGGGCCGGTCCTGAGAATTTGGATGCTCAGGGCGCGAGTCGAAAATTTGCCCCTGTTAAAAACTTTAAATAGTACAACACAAAGTTTTAAGGGTTTGGAACCTAGTCAAGCTAGGCGGCTCATCCCCACGCCGATTTTATTAACTAAATAAAAAGTTTCGAACTTACAGTTAAATTACAACATATAAATCATCTAAAATGATGTCTACGTGTATTTTTTGATGCAAAAACCTCAATTACTTTGGCATAATCAACAATAGCTAAAAAAACTACTTTCAATACTTAAAATTGCTAACCCATTTAACAACTCTTGAGTCATGGTACTCCGCAAATAAGTCTTCAATAACTTTAATTTTGAAAAACTCCGCTCTGCCGATGCAACCGTGACTGGTATGGTTAACAAAATCTTGTAAGCAAGCAATACATTTGGAAACATATCCATCTTCTTTGCAAGCTCCATAATTTTAATAAGGTCCACGGTCTTTCTCCCTCATACGCTACACGCGGCAACATGCCCTGCAAAATTTCTAACTCTATATATAAACAAGTCATTTCCATACTTAAACATTTTTAATTTTTATTCTATTTATCATTGAGGTCCCTAAAATAATAAAACTATTAAATAAAAAATAACAAATAAAATTATACAGATTTGTAAATAAGTAAAAAAGTAGAATAATTATGACAATTTTAAAGAGTAAGATCAAATTGATTATAGCAAAGGAACTTAAAATATTTTTTGGTTCGTAAGAAAAAAATACGAGTATAAAGTTTTCAGAAAAATACTCAAATCTATCTACAGGAATAAAAATAAAAACCAAAAAATTTCTTTTTATGTTTTTCTTTAGGTTCATCAAAAAGTTTAGAAAATATCAACTTCCAAAAAAAAAACGGAATCCTCAAATTATTTACCTAAATTAAAAACACAATAATATAAATAATCGAGTCTGGTAACTAATTAAAAGAATAATTATTACAGTTGATTATCATTATCTTGATAAAATAAAAACAATTAATACAAAGAAAAAAATCGTTGATCCTGATTGTTCGGACCTTTGGTTTTCCAAATTCCAATTTCCTTCCAAAGACCAAAGTGCCAAACCCACTATTCCACTAATACTATTGGGCCTCAAAAACTTAAACAGTTAAACTACTAATACTATTGGGCCGCCAAAACCATGCTGCCCCCTATCTGTGTGATGCTCTGGGCCGTAGCCCAGTTTGCCCAGGCCCAGGGCCGGCTCTGTCAACAACTGCATTAGCAACCCCGATATACTATGTTTCTGCACTAGGTCGTGATATAGTGTGTTGTCGTTTGGAAGACCAGACAATTAGATTATCCCCGAGAAAAATACAATAACTTGAAGTTATTAACCATCGTGAGTTGGGACATCCACCCAATCTGCACCCGAGTATGTGGTTAAGGAGGAAGACGTGTAGCAGTGATCCGTTGACCATAATCAATAGTACCTGGTGTATACCGAAGAGTCTGTTTGAGAAAGGCAAAATGTGGCTTTCTTGGAGCGTGCATAAATAAGCAAACCTGTTGAACAATGTAAGAAATATCTAGAAAAGTGAACATGAGATACTTAAGAGCCTATGCAAGACTTCGATGCATTGTTCTATATGATAAAAGCTACCTGAAATTGGCACTAAATTTGGACGAGGTGTCCACTAGTGTGTGGCATAGTCAGCCGGAATCACTTTTGAAGATTTCTTTGCATAACGTCTATTTCGATGTCAAGTTAAAAAATCTTTTGAACAATTGTTTGTAAACTATTTAAACAAAACCTGCTAATGATTTTCCGTTGTGATGTAATATGAAACTCTTTCATCTAAAACGGCTCTTTTTGTTGAATCATTTAAATGTCATTCTCTGTAACCTTGACTATAATCCATCTGTCACATGCCTGACATAGATTTTACAGGGTGTGACACTACGAGGAACCACCATGGATGGGGGTGTGACATGGGGTGACCAAGACGGTTGTGCCACGGAGGATGAGAAGACCCTGATAAGACGGAGGAACTGGTGGTGTAAAGGGGTACAAGTCTCGCAAACTATTGTTTCGAGAAAAGATATGCCACTCTTGAGGTCCTTCAAAGAAAAACCAAACACGTCAAATTCAGTTGAATCATGATTGTCACGAGTAAATTGACGACCGAATAACAAGCTTTTAGTAACTTTGGGAGAGTGAAGGATGTTTTGAAGTAAATAAGTTTTGTTTGGAAGATTAAGAAATCCATTACCGGATCCTTCTATTATTAAACATTGGTCATTTCCAACAAATATAGTGGTTTTAAGTAATGAGAGGTAATCTTACCTAAATATACAGTAATATGATTAGACGCACCTAAATCCATATACCAAGTCGGTTCATGATAGTTTAACTGCAAATTTTGAAGGAGCGATCCGATGTTAGTTAGGCTTCTAAGAAGTTTTGGATTTTGTTGGGTATGCGCATGATGTAGTCCATTAGCATAATTGATGTGGTGTTGTTGGCCTTGTTGACTTTGTGTGGGATAAGGAGCAGGGTGGGGGTGGGGGGTGGGGGGGTGTAATATCTTTTATAGTTGTTTGTATAATTTCCTCCTTGATTGTTTTGCTAATTTCCATAATACCTTTAATTAGAATAATATTGGTTGTGTTGATTAAAGTTTTTGCCACGTTCACGACCACGACCACGAGTATAATTAAAACTTGGATCATAGGGATGACTTGAGTCATAAGGCTGATTCTGGTTGTTCGGCACATTAGGTTGAGCAGCAGGCTGAGTTGATGTGGTTTGAGAACTCATCATGGATGTATTAGAGGTTTGTCTTGCAGACTAATGATTCATCTCAAGTTGGAGCATGCCTCTTGTTACATCCCATGTAGGTGAACTTTGATTTATAAAAGTGACAATGGTGTCATATTCAGAAGGAATACCACGCCCATCTGCAAAACAAGTCTAGATTCGATCACCAGGCATTCAACATCTGCAAGTTGGTCAGCAATATTCTTCAACTTCTGAAAATATTCATCCATGGATGAGCAAGCAGATAGCATAAGAGTGGTAAATTCATGTTCGAGGACCGCTGCTCGTGACCCTTTGTTGTTAAAAAATATGTTTTGAATTTTTAACCATTCAACCTTAGCAGTAGTATATGTTTCAAGAACCCTAACAAGTAAATCATTAGACAACGTGGCCTAACTACATTGTAGTATGAGTGCATCAATCTCCATCTATTGAGTAAACTCGGGAGTTGTCTTTTCTGGAGGGTGTTATACCATAATGATATACATGAGCACATATGTTAGGCTAATAATATAATTAGATGAATTCACTCTAGCTTTTACTTTACTTGCATATTATAAATGTACCTATTCTGTAAAATTCATACTTGTTATAACTAGATTTTGCGGCACGCTCGTTACTTTGCGTGCCCATTTTGTATAACCCGCGATGCTTCGTTACATTTGCGCAAACAACAAAAGAAAACAGAGAATGATGTTGTGTCAAGCAGTGTATTCAGTTGCAAGTCTTAATCGAATGCACCAAACTGAAAGTACGACGTAAAAAATGAAAACGTGAGTTTGTTTTCTTGACTTGATATAAATTCATGTCCATTAGTTAAATGAAACACTACAAAATTAAATAAATAAAAACAATGATGTGAAACTAAAACTAAAATTAAAATAAAAAAAACAATTAAAAGTATTTAAAAAGATTAATAATGACTTGTCACGTGAAAAGTCATGAATAAATATGAACTAAAGGTCGACAAGTTATGATAAGTGAAGTTACTATTTCTAAAACTTTCATTAATAGCATATTGGTATATAACTCATCTATACAATTGTCATATTAATTGAAAACACTTTTGGTAAATAAATAACTAACTAAATTATATAAAATAAAAATGATTTTTCAAAACTTAGTTAAAAATTGTTACATAATTATATCTCTAAATTAATTTTGCTATTAATTTTTATTCTATTATTATTAATATTTTTTTTATTTAATAACACAATAGACAAAGACGATTTTGTTCCCTTAAATTATTAAATTTTTAAGTAAATGATTAGTTTACTCTCCTCAAATGTATTATAATATAGTATAGATAATTAGGATTTGATAGTTCTATATGTTGTTCATATTTCTTAGTTTTTTTTTTTCTTTTTATTGTTTATGAAGACAATAAAAATCTAGCACACACGAACACAAGTATTTTTGTGGGTTGTACAGAACCACAATGGGATTTTCGTTTATTAATAACTTGATGGAAACTTACAAAACTCCTATTTCAAACTGAACATGAACCTACTATTTAAAAGACTTAGATAATTTGGAGAACTAAGTTCGACTCGTAAACTTAGGGACTAAGCTACATTTTAATTTTGTTTTTTTTCACATGAGAGGATATGATAGTAAAGGCCAGGGTACGAATAACCTACCCTAACAAATATGAAATATATGTCTCCAAAATTTAAGAGGAATAAACTTAAGTTACTAGATATAAAACATAGGTCCTAAATCCTAATTTATTTTATATTTCATATACTTATTACTTAAATGCTTTAAAAGGAAAACGGAACGTATTTGTCACTAATTTATTAATTTAAGAACATATTTGTATTTGTATGTCTGCTTAAAAATGTTTACGGTTCGAAACATACAAGGATTTATAATAATAAAGCTCTCTTCTAAATCCATTGAACAGTTAATCTCGATTTAGATTTTGATTTGAAATATCTTGTGTGATCCAATAATGCATGAAAATAATAAAGAATTGCTAGAGATTTGTTTATTTATTTGTTTCTATATTAGTAGGAGTAAAATAGTTTAAAGAGTAAGTTATATGCTAAATGTAAGTAAAAGATTTAAGAATGCATATGTGTTTTGTGATCGAAAATAGAAGAGATCATGTGTGGATCAAGGAGAAGACAATGTCTAATTCGATCAAGAAGGTGAATTGTTTTGGAGTCGATTGAACTAAAGCAGATATGGTATAGAAATTAAAAAAAAAAAGAAAAAAAAAAAAGAAAGATGCAACACATTATAGTGATTATCAATATGGTAGATGAAAAAGGGGTGGTGGTCCATGATAAGGTAATTAAAGATGAAAGATCAAAATGGTTTAAAAAATAAAGTAGAAGAGTTAATTAAGATTTTGTTAGAAACTAGAAGTACGTGTGTTGTTCTGATCGGTTAAAACATAAACATTGCTAAAATACTATTTTTTTTTTAACAGCAAAAGAATTTTATAAGAAAAAAATGCGAGATAGAAGACCTAACTCAACATCCAAAAAGAAAAAAAAACATTACAAGTAATTCAAAGGGTTCTATAACCATTCTATCTAATTAATTATGATTTTGTTATTTCTACTAGCTATCCACACAAAAGAAAAATGTTTGATCATTTCAAGGATGTTGTCAAACTTCAAATCATTTCCTTTGAAAATTAATTCTTTACAAAAAAAAAATATTGAGTCATTTCTCGTCTTCCAAATAACCCATCAACATATGAATGCATTAATTCCTTTTACCATTTTCTTCTTTTTTGTAGTTAGGTCTTCTATCATTTGCTTCTACCGTTGCCTTTAGGTATCTACTTTTCCTACTATCATTTTTTATAGTTATACTTTAGTTTTATATTTATTGATGATTCCGATTGAATGTATATGCATTTAATGTTATTCTATTGCTTATTAGTTGTTTAAATTATATTTATTATTTATTAATTGGATATCTTTTTAGTTTTCCAATTTTATAATTTCTTGTAGAAAAAAATAAAAATAAATAAGGAGACCCACAAAACATGAAAGAATTAGAGATTCAAATAGAAATAAACGGTGCCAAACTATTGCGAGTCGACTTTGATGTGGAGACCGATTGTTATAAGGGAGTTGGAACTATTACTCGTTTTGAATCCGAAGTATCTCAAATATGGTCCATAAAAACTACCCGCTCCAATGCTCCATTATAAGAAATGACGGGATGTTCCCATGGAGCTTAAGGAGAAAATAATTCTCACTCTTCATGTAAGCGACAGATCCGTCGTCTTATTTGTATTACAAATTCATCATTTATATAGATTTTCTAATTCTTTCATTTTTACACTTACTAGGATCCGAAGAGACATATACCGGTGGGCACTAGGGGTCTTCATTATTCGAATCTCGTTTGAATAATTCGAAATTCGACTCGATTCGAATTCGAATAAGAAATTCGAATTCCTTGTTCGATTTATTCGAATCGAATCCTAATTCGATTCGATTAATTAATCGAATTCGAATCAAATTCGAATTTAATTTTCCAAATTCGATTCGATTCGAATAAGATATAAATATATATATTTTTTATATATTTCATATATATATAATTACAAGTGGGTCTACCCGCGCTTCGCAGCGGAATCGAACCGTTTTAAAAAGTTAATTAGCAAGACAATTAAAGATAAGTGTCGTGTGAACCCGATGTCGCATGACGGATGACTCAATAACCATGTGGTTTGTGAGTTCGAGTCCGGAGGACACACGATTTTACACATTGCCTAAAGTGGTATGGTTTTTTCGGGGATTGGAGATTCACAAACCTCCACTATAGTATGTTTTCTTTACTAACTTTACATCTCTGCATAGAAATTCTAAGCAACAATTTTTGTACGTTTAAGTTCTCATTAACATATGGAAGCAAAAAGTTATTTATATTGCGGGCAATAACATTTTCTTAGCATTTTGAACCATCATGTTTGTTACATGAAAAGAAAAAAAAACAAACAAACAAAAGGAGGATAGGGTCAATCCAACCCGACTCATACAAAAATACACGTTTTTATCTAAACTTTTGTTGACATGATACACAACCACCCGACCCATTCTATTTGCACTCCTATCTATTTCACTGTGAGAAAACAATAAAGCACTCTGCCTCTTCTTCTTTCTTTTTCCGGTCTTGAAACTCAGCTCTAGCATGCTCTCTGGCCAGCAAGCTCTGCAAAACAATGACCATCATCTCAAAAACAGATCTTACAATATTGTGACAGAAGATAACCAAGACTACTTTAATAGTTAAATACATCACCTGATGGTTTTTCTTTTATTCATATGGCTAGTTTGTATTCTCTTCTTCATTGTTCATGAGCCTATAGAAGTGACCCTAAGTTTCATATTTCTACTAAATTTTGATTAGACCAAATATAAACAATCGCAAAACATACAAAGAAATTAACTAATCAAAACCATTTAATATAAGGTGCTTACCTTATCTTAATTTCTCAATAAAGGTTGTTTTAATGTTAGCAACTTAATCCTTCTACCAAAACCATGTAATCCTTCTATCTTAAAGTCAGATCTAAGGCCAAAGCATGAAATGTGTAGGTAGGTATATTCTTGAAAAAAAATTCCAATTTAATGTAAATAAGAAACATAAATAAGTGTAACAAAACTTGTAAATTCAGTAGGTTAACACTAAAAAAAATAATTGTTTCAATGATGAAAATCACTATATGTGTTATTAAATTAGTCCACCGTTCAAATGAAAAACCCATTTCATTATTCTATCCTTGCTCAAAACCAAATCCTCGCTCCATCGATTGATCAATGGATTCTCCACTTTAGATTTGCAAAAGTAGAGATCTTTGAGTGAAAGATTGGGTAAAAAAAGAAAGATGGGGTAAAAGAAAGAATGAAATTACTTGTGGAAGCAGTAACCCTAAAAAGGATGTTGACAACGAACTCAGCAGATAATCCACTTCAAGATGCGATCAAGGAGAACAAACAATTGCGATTGATGATTATGTTAGAAATCTCCGCCGCCTAACCCAAAATCGCCATCACCATGAAAGAATGAGACCAACCACTTCTGAAGCAACATTACCCCTTCGTCAAATTTAATATCGTCGACGATTTCCATATAACCGAGACCCAAATCCAACCGTGAAACAAAATACAGGTATAAGAAAAAGAAATCAAATGAACCCTTGTATATCAAATGAAAACAAAACCCAAATATGAAGGGAAAAAAAAAGATAAATATGAAAACCTGAAACTCACGACCACTGGCTCCAGATCGTCGGCGCTCTTTCACTCCATAGCCTTCAGCCTCTTCCTCCGATTGCACCCATGGTGCCGCCGCCCACCAAGGCATCCTTCATAGATGGCCGCTATCCATGGTTGTGCCGGTGAACGGTTAACAAATCTAACCCCTGCCAGAGAAGAAGCATAAGAGATGACTGCTAAGATAGATGAAAGAGATGAATGAGGTATGGAGATGAATGAGGTATGGTGCTAGATACAGGATGATAGAAATCGATTTGCTCACCTGCTCAATTGAAAAAGTTGAAGAGTTGTACCTTATGCAGGTAGAGTGATAAAGTAAGGATGCAGTAAAACCTTGTACAAAAAAAGGTTATTAGTTTGTAACCTAAGCTTTATAAGTTGTACTTTATGTTTTAAAGATGGTACTTATAAGTTGTGTTTTGTATATATAGAATACTACATATATATATAAGGGGAGGATCATTTGAGAACCAATTTGATTTGAGAACTAAAAAGAACTAATTTGAGCCACAAGTTATTTACATGTATCCCCCCTCCCATGAATTGTAGTGGTCCCCCTTGAAATTTGTGGTTGAGATTTAGTTCTCAAAAGTTCTCAAAACAAAAAGTTCTCATTTGAACCTAACCCTATATATATATTATGTAAATTATATATCAATATTTTAATATTCTTGTGCTCATGTTTAACATAAGCCAATTTTAGTATTCTTTGGAAGAGGTATTTTGGTTGTTCGTTTAACTTATTTTTTGCTTATTTGTAGTTGTCGTTTGCTTGACTTTGGCTTGTTGTTTTAGTTTTTTTTTATCTAGTACATTGATACTTGTTTTGCCGTTGCCTCGGACTTGTTTGGTACCTATCGTTTTGGATATGTTTGGAACTATTTTAAAGTTATTATTGGATTGTTATAAAAAAGTTATTGAAAAGTTAATTTTATGAAACTGAAGATTTCTCTTATTCGAATTTATTCGAATAAATTCGAATTCGAATTCTCTTATTCGAATAAATTCGAATTCGGCTATGATTATCCGATTCGCATTCGACTAGTTTTAATCGAATTCGAATCGAATTCGAATTTGGTTTTAGAAGTTGAGAATTCGATTCGATTAACACCCCTAGGGCACTGGCCTAACATAGTAAACAATATTTTTTATGATATGGGCAATTGTTATTTGGAGTGAAAGCACCGTATGAAAATACATTTTATTGATAACGGAGGCTATGAAAATCTCCAACAGGCAAGAGACGCGTGTCCAAAAGGGTACATGCAAGTTTGAAATGGCTCATTGATGAATTGTTCTTAGATCCCGACTACATTAAACTTTGTGAAGTCAACAAAAGAAATAGTATAAAACAGGGGAAAATCACAAAAATGACCAAGTTTGACCAAGAAAATTCAGAAACGACCCATCAAAATTATCCACCCAAGGTATATCACCCAATAGAAACCCTCCACCTCTCTACTTTTACCCAATTATCAACCTCCAAGTGTCCTCCATCTGACAAGAAGGCTAAAGGTGGAACCCACTCTTATCCAATAACTGTTCGACACTTGGATAAAAAGTCAGAATGTTATGGGTGTAACCCGAGCCATTCCGAGCCTCCCACCCGTCGATATGAAGCCGGCTCACTTACTGGCTTGGCTTGAGGATTACTCCCACCTATCCATATGATTCCGAGAGCTACACTACCTTTCCCCAACCCCCCACTACCACTCCCCTACCTTTAAATTAAGAGTAAATTACGGATTGCGTTCCTATGGTTTGCAATAATTTATGAATTGAGTCCAAAGGTTAAGAAATTTTCGTCTGGAAGTCTGAGGTTTGTATTTCTTTGCTATTTGAGTCCCTGGGCCTAACGGAGTTAAAATTTTCTGTTAACTCAAAGGGTATTAGAGTAATTTTACACATCAAGGACTTGTTATGTAAGTTAATAAGTTTATAAAAATACAAGGGGTAATTTTATAACTTAAATATAAAAGACTATTAACCCTTCCTCAAAATCTCTCGCCGTCCACCATTTCGCCTCAACCACCACCGCCTACCACTCCTACGGCTCCAGCGCCGGCTCCGTCGTCTCATCTTCCCAATCTCTTCAAATCCCCTCGTAAACGCCGACGAACAACAATCAAATCTCGTAAAACAGAATAAGTTACGATCTTCATCACCGATCACGGCGCCAAACCGAATAATTTACGATGTCCTTCAACCTGGATGGGGTTCACTACGTGAGGATCTCCGCCTGTTATGATCTCCATCACCAATCACGGCGCCACCAGAGACGGCGTTCACTACTTGACAGCACCGGTGTTTTGGAATGGGAGCTTGGTGGGGTTCACTACTTAACAGCACCGAAATGATACGGCGATTAACAATGGGAGCTTCGTGGGGTTTCAACTTCTTGACAAAATTAAGGATTAAAGTGGAAGAACATTAGAAAATGTGCAGATCTGAAGTGGGGAGTTGAAGATTACATAACAATATCAAAATCCAAGACAAGAAAACAATCAATCAAGTACAGATTTAGTAAATAATCAACAATAATCATAACAATCTGAGAATGAATTCAAGAAAAAGATGAAATTTACTTGGATTTGGCAGACATGATCAGAGTGGTGACTCTCTTAGCTGCTTAGCAGATATGGAGGTTTTAATTTGGAAAAATCTTGAAATTAAGTGACCCAACCAAACCAGGTGAACAAGGAGAGAGATTATTTGATTAGGTGGTACGTGGTGTTGGCGGAGGATGTTAGGATCACCGGCGGCGGGGAGATCAACGGCCAAGGGTTAGACGGTGGTGTTGTATATTTAATGGTAATTATAGAAATAGTCCTTTTATATTTATAAGTTATAAAAATACCCCCTTCATTTTTATAACCTTATTAAATTACATAACAGGTCCCTGATGTGTAAAATTACTATAATACCCTTTGAGTTAACAGAAAATTTTAACTCTGTTAGGGCTAGGGACTCAAATCACAAAGAAATACAAACCTCAGACTTCCAGATGAAAATTTCTTAACCTTTGGACTCAATTCGTAAAGGATTGCAAACCACAGAGACGCAATCCGTAATTTACTCTTAAATTAAAGTAACTTTTAAGGAATAATATTTATTCTTCAGAACATTCTTTAACATAATCTTCATGGATATATATTTTGATAGTTTTACTTATGTTTGTATAAACTTAATCATGCAGGGTAACATGGGTAACGAACCGGATGTAGCGGAGTTCATATCCGCGATTGCAGCCAGAAACAACGCTCAGCTCATGGTGGTCGTGGGTGCCGTGAGCACCCGGTCAATCACCCTGGGCCTTGTAGCTGCAGCCGAGCAAACCGGTGGGCATGTGATTAGCATCTTTACAAAAACAGAAGAATTGCACTCCTCCAAACAAGCCTCACAATTTTTACAGATCACCATTTTCGTTTAGTCTTGAGCAAAATAGAGATAGATATTGGCAGATTACATTTGGGAACCCTAAAATTAATTCAAAGAGGGGGGAATTAGTGGGGGGATGAGGTAACGGGGGAGTAGGGGGGTTGAGTCTGACAGAGGATTAAAGTAATCCTAAGGGTTGAAGCCCACATAAGTCATTCAAGCCAACCTCTCAAGCCACGGCTCCTTGTAGGCCACGTGGCAAGTTTGTAGAGGTCCGGTTACCAACCTGGAGGTTGATAATTGGGTAAAAGTAGAGAGGTGGAGGGTTTCTATTGGGTGATATACCTTGGGTCATTTGAGAGCATTCACGGTAGGTTCTATAAAAATATGTGAGTGTAAATCTGTATAATTTAAGGTTTGGTTGTAAGTGGTTGTGAGTAGAGAAGAGAGAAAAACTTTACAAAATCCGTATATTTAACAAAAAGTTTGGTGATTTGCTAAAATTTTGGGAATGAAAGAGAGAGAAAATGTAATGATAAATGTATAAAAAATATTATTTAATTATGGTTATGAGTGGAAGAGAGAGAAAAAGTAATAATAAAAATATAAATTATAAGGATAAGGATAAGAAACCTGTTGTGAATGCTCTGAGTTAGGATAATTTGATAGGTCATTTCTTAATTTTCTTGGCCAAACTTAGTCATTTTTGTGATTTTCCCATAAAACAGCTTTATGCTAGTTCTCCTTATATGTTCACCTTAGTATTTTCTGATAATATGCGAAAAGTTTAATGTGCCATTATATAACTCGATGGTTTTGTATCTCTAACATTATTTCCGTAACCAGTGGCGCAGCTTAGTGGAGACCGAGGGGGGCGACCGCCCCCTCGGTTTTTTTCGGTCGTAGTGCTAATTTCTGCGATTTTTGAAATTTTTTTATATATATTAAGGACTGCCCTTTCGGGATTAGGATCCGTGATTTTTCGCCCCCGCAAACTCTTCGCCCAAGCTTCGCCAATGTCCGTAACAGTAGGCGAATAGCAAATCTAGTTATTATTATATATAAGAATTGAAAAACCGGTCAAATATATCAAAGTACAATCATGCAAGTAAGTAAGTTAGGACTTAGGAGCCTACATATAACGTTGGCATCAGCCACCAAAATAGTCAAAAACAACAATGGCTGATACCAAAGCCACCTCTCTTCACTCTTCTCCTCCCTCCACCGCCACCGTCGCCGCCTCCATCTCGTCGGACTCCTCCCCTCCACAACCACCGTCATCATGCAAGATCATCAAGAAATCCCGTCGGAGCGACAAACACCCCGTCTACCGGGGTGTCCGCCTCCGACGCTGGGGCAAATGGGTGTCGGAGATACGCCAACCGCGCCAAAAATCCCGCATTTGGCTCGGCAGTTTCCCGACACCCGAGATGGCGGCCCGCGCACACGACGTGGCCGCCTTATCCATCAAAGGAAACTCCGCTATCCTCAACTTCCCTCAACTCAAAGACACCTTACCTCGCCCCGCCTCTCATTCCCCACGCGACGTCCAAGAAGCCGCCGCCAAAGCCGCCACCATGCACGAGCTTTTCTCGTCCACGGTTCAACCGCCCCAGCCGTCATTAAACGGTTCTACCACATTGTTGTCTACCGATGATTATAATGATGACGGTTCCAATGAGCTGGGCGAGATCATTGAGTTGCCGAATTTGGACGGGTGGTTCGAGTCGCCGTGGCCGTCGGCAACGGAAATGGCGGTGGAGGCGGTGGATGGGTGGATGTATCCGTCGTGGGTGGTGGCGGACATTGATGGTTTTTCGGGATATTCGTCGGAGCAGGCGCGGTATTAAAGAATCGTGATCGAGTAGGCGAGGATGTTTGGGCTATATTTGTTTCAACATATTAAATGAAGAATTGCTTTGTGCCATGTGAGTGTAATGTGTTAGTTTTTGGTTATTCATCATAAGTAATAATAACTTTTTAACTACTTTATAATTGAATGATAATAACGTTGGTTATTCTTAATATAACCAAATTACGTATATGTAATAACGGTCACCTAGCTAGTAACATCTATACAACGTAAAAAGTTAATTATTATACTCGGTTTAAAGATGAAAATGCTATAAGTTTTGATTTTATAGTGTAATATTCTTTAAAAAAAATAATAACACAAGAAAACTTCCTATAGAAACATTTTATAACATATTAGCTGCATTTTTATTCTGTTTTTTCTTTCTTTCTTTGGTACATGAAAGTAATTTTTTATTCGATCACCAACATAACGCCATAGTTTTTTATTTTGTAAAATAACTTTTAGATCGCGTTCGGTTTTTTTATTCTATAACATAGTCTTTTTGTATTAGCGTAATATATCTTTTTAACGGTGTTACTCGGTCATTTTATATTTACTTTTTCTTTACGTTACGTTATAGCAATGCAACTGTTTTGTGTGTCCACGATATCTCCGAGACAATATATGAACCGTAAAATCTAGTTTATTAACATTTACTCTTGAAAGTAAAGAATAATGGTTTTATATTATAGCTTTATAAATAACTAGAATAAAATCAGTTAAAAGTTATTTGATTACTACCATTAACCAAGCCACTATAAGTTAAAAAAAAAAAGTCCGACATTTCATAGTCATCTCAACTAACATTTCCAATGAACTGTATTGATAGATATCCATGCAAAGGTACAAATGCCTCACTATTTTTATTAAACGACAACGTTTTTCATATGGCTAAAACCAACTGATGAAACAGAATTAAAATTAGTGACCTTTCTACCAAACATATACTACACTATTTAATACATCAACCACCTCTAATAATAACTCAATGGACAACAAAATCTATCTGTTAAGTTCGCCTGAAGGATCAAATTACAATAAAAAAACAGATACCTGTAAATCCTCAATCTGTACATAGATCATAATCAAGAAAAACGCTAAAATGATACTCCGCCATTATAGGATAGATGACAGAATGATGTTTCAAGCAGCCAAAGAAACAGCATCTTCAACGTCATCGGATTCATCAACAACCGTTTCGTTTTTAAACAGCAGTTTAAGGTAGGGAAGTACTCTTGGAAGCACATGTAGATCTGCAAAGTTTATGCTCATCATATCAAAAGCAATACAGGTTTTATGCATATAGGTTTGATCAAAGACTGGGATTTTAGGGTATCTTTGACTGAAATGTGTAAGAATGATTCGATATGCCCCTGCAGAGTTCCCCATTTCAATGGCTTCTGATGTTGTACTGTGGTTTCTTGCTATTGCTTCATCCACTAAAGCATCCTCAAAAGTCGCCTAAAATACAAGTGATTATCTTTATCCGATTAGGCGATTATATCATAACTTCAAACAAGTCGAAACACTATTTGCCATGAAAAAAGACAAGTAAAAAATTAGAGTAAATTGCCATTTTCGTCCCTGTGGGTTTGCACAAAATTGTCAATTCAGTCCAATAGTTTAAAAATTGCACGAGACACTCTATGGTTTGTAAAAAAATTGCCAATTTCGTCCAATGATTTGCGAAAAATTGCCAATTTCGTCCATATGGTTTTGCAAAAACTTAACAATTCAATCCAAAAAAAAAAAAATGGTTTTGGACTGAATTGGCAATTTTTTGAAAACCACAAGGACGAAATTGACAATTTATAAACTACTGGACTGAATTGACAATTTTGTGCAAACCACAGGGACGAAAATGGCAATTTACTCAAAAAAGTAAAATTTTTTACCTCGTGTATCAAAACCGTTGCGCCTCTAGAAGCTTGCACTAATTCAGGACAAGGTCTAGTGTCACCCGAATAAACAATCTTCCACCCGGGTGTCGTTTCTCCATCACTATGAACTCTATCCATACCCTTCAAAACCACCCCAAAAGCTTGGGGACAATGCACAACGGGAAAACTAATCACATTTTCCAAGCCCGCATCAGAAATCACGTTTTTCAAATTCTTGATGATCGGATATGATATGTCACTATCCACAGGACTAACCCTCTGCATCTGACTTCCTTTAGAAATCAAATTATATTCAGTTTTGTTTTCATTATTGTAGTGTGATTCAAAAGAATCTAGAGAAGCTTGTGTTGTATGCCTACAATCAAGAAACTGCATGTCTAAATCTTCGAGTCTTTCATATGCGTCTAGGAACCTTTTGAGTTGTCTAGGCCCAATAACGATTAAAGGGTCATGAGGTAACCCTTTCAGCAAGTCACGTCTAAGAGTAAGTATTCTTGCTAAACCCGTGTGGTGATCTGCATGAATATGTGAAATCCAAATGCACTTTAAACCTTTGACTGCATTATCTGCGCCTTGAATACCAAATCTGTTCCATGAAAAGGTTGGTGGATCCAGATATTAGAGGTGGCTAGATGAGCGGGTCAGGGTTCTAAAAATGTTAGTCTGTTAGGGTCGAAAAAAAGTCTATGTGGCATTCACGTAAGCAAAAAAACACGAAAGTGGCTCTATATATGTGCTAACTGTGCAAGTTATCGCAGTTACCACCAGTTTCAAATTTTAGCAAATAAAAATGTTATTACCTTCTTTTTAGCT
This sequence comes from Deinandra increscens subsp. villosa, assembly GCA_039602395.1. Classification (NCBI taxonomy): domain Eukaryota; kingdom Viridiplantae; phylum Streptophyta; class Magnoliopsida; order Asterales; family Asteraceae; genus Deinandra; species Deinandra increscens. Next base: position 82,891,072 of record JBCNJP010000025.1, on the reverse strand, counting down.
GACCGAGTGTTCCTTCACCGCAATCTAGTAGTAAACTACCTTTAGAGAATAAATTGATGAAGATAGAACTAACATTTCGGTACTTGGACGGTTGAGATGAACCAGTTCCTAGAAGGACAATTTCGACATTCTCTCTTGTAATATTTTCCAAACATCTAGAAACAATATTTTCACTTGCCCAAGGTTCTTCAGTTATGCTCATGTCACCTTCCACAAATGTTACCCCATCCGCTGCATCTTCTTCTTCACCGTCCCAAAGCTGAGAAACTTGCTTAGCAGCATCAGAAATTTCTGGAATTTCTGATATTAGGTCATCAATGATTTCATTGGGGCCCGCTTTAATTGGTATGCCAGATCTGTCCAATCCAAGTTGTGCGTAAGGACGCAAACGAAACTGTTTTACCAAATAAACAATATAAGATTGTTAAGACAAGTGGTCAAGAACCGCAATATAGAAACGAAAGTTACACTTTTTCCTGGTTTTAGCAACCAACTATAAATTAGGAGTAAAATAGAAACCAACTTATGATTTATTACTGATTTTAGCAACCAACGATATTTTAACTCATTTTACCTGTAAAGTGCTGATGTGGCACTGGTATGCAAAAATTGCTTACGTGACAATTTCTTTTTTTTTTGAAGTTATTGACAGTTTGAAAAGATAATCCTTTCTTATTGAAATATATCTAAAAACAATTATTAAATATCACACCAGATGCCACATGCATATAAATGAATGTACACTCAATTGAAAAATAAGATGTCAATTCAACCGTTTGTAAATAATCAACCAAAAATGTAACATGGTTTCTATTTTTAAATTTGCTGCTTAAATCAGAATGAAAGAATGTAAAGTTTATTTCTATATTGTGTTTTTTTTACCAAATTTGTATGTAGATCACTAAATATGCACCTTGAGAAGATTTTCAGCGGAAACAGTCTTGCAAAGCTTTAAATCAGTACCCTGCAGACATAAAACTGTACATTATAAGTAAACATATTCCAATTATTTTTTAGTCATTTATCTAAATATGTTATAGACTAAAAGATTACATCATTTGAACAATTCGGTTGTTGAAGAGACCAAAAACCTGGAGCTGGGAAAAACTGAGGACATAAATAGTTCAGCCGAGCTGCAACTCTTGCACTAGATTGCAAAATTGGTATCTGAATATTCTTCCTGAAGAAGTGACAAGGAGAAACTTATATAAGACTATTCATTCATTGTTCATAGAAGTAAATCAACTTAAAAATTTGCGAAAAAATGAAGGACAAAATTACACGAAAAAGATATGAACTTTACACTTTTTCCAGGACTTAGCAGCCAACTTTAAGGTGCAAATAGAAACAAACTTGAAATTTATTAGTGATTTTAGCAACAAGCCTTATGTAACTAATTTTGCTTTAAAATTGAGGATGTGGCACTCATCGGTGTGATGCATGCTACCAAATCAAATGTCATGTATGCAAAAAAATGCTTATTGTGAAAAATTAAATAATAATCTTATTTACAAGTTTGAAGTTATAATCACTAAATGTCTCATCAGACACCACATGGCATTATACATATAACCATCAACAAATAGGTCATCCGTTGCCATTATCGACAATAAAATGTAAGTTGGTTGCTAACTTGCTATAGACTTACACTTGATGGCCTGCCATAATATGCTCGGCCCCACCAAATCTTGACATCCACTTTTGATAATCACTAGAGTTCACAACTAATGGTGGGCTTAAATGAATTACACAATTGACAATTTTGTGTGTTCCCTCTGCAATATCAGCATAATAAATCTCGAGAGGTTGTGCAGATAATATTTCTTGAAAATGATAGAGTGTAGGGCAATCTACAAGGAGAACAATGGGCCCGGAAACCGAAGGTCCAAGGACATCATCAGGATGAATCTAAAAAATACAAGAAAAAACGCATATCAATTTAAAAACAGATTAGGTGATGGGTCATTTTTGTATAAACCAAAGGGGACTGGGTTGCTTTCTTGTCCATTTTTATAAATAATTTGTTAATTATAAATATTATTAGAAAATTAATATAAGTTGTTCAGTACGATTTGAAAAGTTGAATGCATGAAAAATAGACTTCGGATAATTTTAAACCTATTTGACCTATTCTCCTTGTTCCAACATTTATTTATTTTACCCGTTTGAGATAAAATACAAACCAAATAGACCCATTTATAAGTAAACAGGTCAAAACACGTCTCTTTTGCACAAGCTGTAACAGGTGGTTTAAGCCATAAGTGTTTTCTGCCCATTCTCACAAAATAAAATAACTAATGTGTCAATTATGGTTTAAAATCAATATTTCTTAAAATTAATATAAACCATTAAAGGAAACCATTTGGGAGGTTGCATGCATGACAAATAGAATTTGGGAGACTCTCAACGTGTTTGACCCATTCCCTTAAATCCCTTTAACTAAACCTCTTTATTTGACCCGTTTAAGATAATATAACCCAAATCAACCCTTCATAAGTAAACGGGTCAAATTGCCACCTCTATTGTGGCCTGTGAATAAATAAAAAATTTGACAGCAATAAATGTACCATGATATCTTTTAAATCTGATTTCACAGATATTCCTTCCTGTAGTTCACGATATTTAGGCCCAGGTCTTAATCCAAGTGCTTTGGCCTTCTCCGGGTCAAATTTACCCCTAATCTCAGGCAACTCACAAATATATAGAACAGAAATATCACTAGACTTTATTGCAAACTCATCTTCTTTGAACCCATGGGCTTCGGGTCGCAACAAAATAGCTGATATTTTGACAACTTCATCATCGATAAGTTTAATTTGATCATTTACTTTTTCAGGATTATTATCCAGTAAAACCCTATCAGATTTGGGTGATGGACCAAAGCATCGTGTGTGAAACATAGCTGCATTTGGAATGAAAGATTTCATCGCATCAACTAAGTATTTAAAATCTGAGGGTCCCCATACATTTACCTTCAAATATCAACCAAAATTTATATGAGCAAATGAAAGATCATTTCGTAAATCAAACACAACATTTAGAAAATAATAATTCACGCCATCATCATATGGATGCTTACCGATATCCCTTCTTCACCGGTGCCAGCCAATGTCAACAAAAGACCTGCAAAATAAATTTCATAAGCTTCAGATCTAATTTGAAATAAATATTCAAGCTTGCGAATAATGCAATAACCTGGCAATCCACCGGCAGTTTCAGAGCAGACCCGTGAAAGAAATATGTGATCAATCTAAAACATCAAAAAAAAATAAAAAAAAGTTACCCTCATTACTATTATATAAATGTGGATGTTGTGTCAATTTTTTTTATGACAGTTTTACCTTTGACAACTTAATCTTATGTTCTGTACAAAATCGTTGCAGTCCCTGAAAAATCACAAGTATGTAGTTTGGTATAATACATAGCTAAATCTCCCAATCAGCTAAACATTCAACCAACTTTTAACTGACCAAAAAAGTATAATAAAAGTAGATTAAAATACTTACTTCTCCAGCATTAAATATAAATCTTTGCTTATCAAAGAAGAGCAAAACTGATGGTGATGTGTCCTGAGTATCCATACCTGTTCCTAAAATCTGAGTAAAGCATAAAAATTTAGCCTTTTTTCAATTAGAAAATCAAATTAGCATTCATTCTCAGAGAGAGTGATGATCAAGATATACCTGAACATAAGAGCTTGTATTAACTGGATTCAATCTTCGAACTTTCAACTTTAGGTCTTTGGGCTTACTTCTATCTCCACCCTCTGCCCTTTTCTTGTTAAACCCAGAAGCTATTCCAATCTTCTTGGTTTCTTCAACTTCATATTCCATCTTGTGATCACTCTGCTTCAAAGAACTGAAGTTGCTGCTACTGGTTCTGCGATTGGAATTGAAGGATTTTGAATTGTATTTGTGAGGTTTGATTGATGAGAGACAAGTGACAAAAGGGTAAGAAGAAGAAGAGAGGGATTTGTGATGTTTAATGAGGATTTTGTTGGTGGATTTCAAGATTGAAGGGGGGTTTAAAGAAGAAAGAAAGAAAGATGGATTAGAATGGTTGGAGAAGAGGAGAATGAGGTTTGTGATTTGGGGCATTGTGTTCATTGCCGGAACCCTAGGAAAGGGTTTTAGCCACCTGGCCACCCCTCCTGATTAAAAAATGCAACTGCTCAATGAACAAGATTTTACAAATTGCAACGAAAAATAAAATAGTTATTTAATAAATGCTTCTAATCCATTGAAAGATGCGTAAGCTGGAATAGCTCAGTTGGTTAGAGCGTGTGGCTGTTAACCACAAGGTCGGAGGTTCAACCCCTCCTTCTAGCGGATTTTTTATCTTCTAATTGTGCCTTTTTTCTCTACAGTTTTATTATGCCCCTTTTCTCTACAGGTTTTCTTGAGAATCAAGGGATAAATTGGTAAGCAGGCAGCAGATAAGATAGCATTATAATCACAGATTCACAGACATAGACTCATAATGGTGATTGGTGAATGTAATATGTAACCAAGGGTGCCAAACAAGGGTGTAAATTATGGCGTGTTGGATTAACTGCCACACACTTAAAAATCGTGTAACCCAAACACGACCTGGTTAACATCATCTAAACAGGTTAGCGGGTTGTTTGGTATAATCAAGTTGTAAACTTGTTAATCGGGTTGGTGGGTTGTAAACTTGTTAATCGGGTTGGTGGGTTGTAAAAAAATTGTTAAAATGGGTTAGTTGCTCAACCTGTTGCATTAAACAGGGTGGCGGTCAACATGTTTGATTAAGCAGGTTGTCTTCGGGTGGTCAACTCCATTTTTCATGTACCGTATGAAATTGCAACCTTTAAATGTAACAACAATCGTCTTTCATTGACGAAGCTTTACCGAAAAATTTGCGGGGGCGAAAAGTAGGATCCGCGCGGGGGGGGGGGGGGTTTCTCAATATATATATATAAAAAAATCATAAAAATGATGGTCAACCTGAGGCTGGAACCACCTTATGTCAATTTAGATTTGGTTAGGGCATTGGGACTCGTTGTGAGTTGGGTGTCTGGGACCCCACTCGAGTCCGTTTAATTCGCCCTTGCCCTTAGTGTAAGTCATGGACATTAGCCATTTAGTTTCAATTGGTGCTGCTACTGGTTGGAATTCGAGACGTAATTTTTGAAACACAACTAATGGACAGATACTTAGGAACATAATGGCAAATTCTAATGTCTAATCGTATGGACCCTATATAATAGGGTTGTAAACGAACCGAACAAACACGAACGAGACATGTTTGTGTTTGTTTGTTAACATGTTATCGGACAATCGAACGAACATGAACAAATAGCCGAACAAGATTTTTTGTTTGTGTCCGTTTGTTAAGCAAAAAAACTTTTTCATGTTTGTTTGTGTTTGTTTGTGAATTTTTTACATTTAAGGTCAAATGAACCAATTGAAATGGACAAACCAAACCAAACTTAGTCACAAACATACCAAACAAACCAAACCAAACACAATCACAAACAAAACCAAATAAACCAAACGAACCAAATTAACATAAATGAATCAAACAAACAAACACTATACGCTTGCATAAGACAAAGCATTCATCCAAAGGCTGGAGATGCATGGAATCGTGGAGGTTGTATAATGTATTGTGTTAACCCTAATGATAGAGTATATTGGATGGTATAATTCATAAATATTTTTAAAAATAAAAGCTAAATAGAGAATATCTTAAAAGGGAATTTATGAATATTTAAAAAAATATTATTAGAAGTATTAATTTTAACAAACAAACAATACGAACAAACGCAAACGAACGAACACTTACCAAACGTTCACGAACACACTTACCGAACGTTCACGAACACAAATGGACGAACGAGGACTCTTTTCGTTTTCGTTTGTTAAGCTTAACGAACAATTTTTTTGTCTGTGTTTGTCCATTTAGTAAACAAACGAACACAAACGAACTCCCGCCCGAACGGTTCACGAACTTTTCATGAAATTTCGGTTCGTTTACAGCCCTACTATATAATGTTATCTGGTTATTTGGTTTCAGTTATATGTTGTTTTTATCATCATTTCTATGTATCCCATGATCTTCTATTCATAGAGGTCAAATGGGCAAAACCTTAATGGGCTTACCTGATGTGGGCTGATTAAGGCCCAACACCATTACCAGTTTACCACGCCTTGTTTGTAGTTTTCGGTTATAATTTATGCTCATAGATTTATTAAGGGGACTTAGTTTATGCAATTGCAGAATGTAATTCACCACTTACCACAATGGAGAGTTGGAGACCATGAATACACACTTGTAAAAACAGCACCCCTCTAGAATCATGCATTTGTTCTTTAAATTTCTTGATAGTGTTGTGATATTGACATATTCTTGAATATCTTAAAATCACTTGACTTATTACTCAATGGTAAGCTGCACTAGAAAGAAGTGGGTTCAACCAACCGGCCTAGCAAAGGCCCAGTCCCTAGAGGACCCTAGCCCATGTTGCTCAAGCCTCCTCTCACCAAGTTTAGTCCTGACTCAGCTAGGTCCTATCAGGATACCATACAATCCACTGGCCATACCACCAACTACATTCTCATTTGTTTAACTCAATCGGAAAAAAAAGAACCATAAGCTGGAATAGCTCAGTTGGTTAGAGCGTGTGGCTGTTAACCACAAGGTCGGAGGTTCAACCCCTCCTTCTAGCGGATACTTTTTTCCCCCTAAATTTTGCCCCTTCTCTGCTAAATGTTTTCTTGAGAGTCAACAGTCAAGGGATAAATTGATAATCACACCCATAATACTGAATGTAAGGTTATGCAACAGAGGTGTCAATTGTGACCGAAAACACGACCCATCACTCAAATTTTATTTATGTCAAAAAAAAAAAAAATTAACATCTAGCCTAACTTGCACACACTTAAAATCGTGTAGCCTAAACACGACCTATGTAACATATTTATCTAAACGGGTTAGCGGTTGTTGAGTAATATCAAGTTGTTCTGCGTGTTAATCGGGTTGGTGAGTTGTAACAAAATTGTTAAACGTATTACATGTCAACATGTTTGTATTATGCGGGTTGTCTTCGGGTGGTCAACTCCATTTTTCATGTTGTGTTGTGGGTCGTGTCTGAAATTGCAACCTCTAAATGTAACAACAATCATCTTTCTAACCAAGATGCTGTTAATGTTTCAAGAACACCATTAGCCTCAATTTGACCATTCAAAGACCTTACACCAAGAGCCATGAGCACGGCCCCGATGGTCAACCGGAGGCCGGCACCATCTCAAGAACCACCTTATTTCACTTTAGCTTTTGTTAGTGTAAGTCGCGGACATTAACTAGTTGGAATGCGAGACGTAATTTTTTATAATGCTAAATTCTAATGTCGAGTTGTATAGACCCAACCCGACCTCTCACCAAGTCTAGTCCTAGGGGTCAACCCAACCCGAACCCGATTAGGTGGGTCCTATGAGGATACGATACAATCCACTTATCACAATATCACATGCACTGATTGGCCAGTCCACCAAGTATATGCCCTTTTGTTTAACCCAATCGAAAACAACAACCCATAAAAGGCCAAAATACACCAAAGTGTGGGCCCTCTTTCTAGCTTCTTCGGTCTCAAACCAAAACAGTTCCATGACGCACGGATGGCCCATTAAACAGTAACAAAACAATCGGTTGAATTTCTCATTTAATTTCAAATAAACAAAGAAAAACAAGTACATTGCATTTCTTCTTATTTTTACAATTGAAACAACTCGAAATCAAATTCAACACAAGAATAAAAACACCGGAAACTTAGTTAGTAGTCGTTGGTGAGGGGGATATGTTCACTTGAAATGAACACGTTTGGGTAGATAAGTCCGGCCAATCCACCGCCGATTAGAGGCCCGACCCAGTAGATCCAGTGTCCAGAGAAGTCAAAGGCGGCAACGGCAGGCCCGAAAGACCGGGCTGGGTTCATTGACCCACCCGAGAACGGGCCTGCAGCCAAGATATTGGCACCCACGATGAACCCGATTGCAATAGGGGCAATCGTGCCCACCGCACCCTTCTTTGGGTCACATGCGGTGGCGTAAACAGTGTACACCAACGCAAATGTGATGATAATTTCAAAAACTACCCCTTCAATCACTCCAACTCCCGCTCCAACACCGTGTGTGGGGACAGCCTGAAATTAAAATACAATTAAAATACAAAAACACCCCTTAGCATTTAATTTAATTACAAAAATGCCACTAACTAACTGTATAGACGGTTAACGGTTAATGGTATGGAGAGTACTCGTACCAGGCCTCCGGTGACGAAGCTGAGGAGGAAGCACGCGACAACGGAGCCAAGGAGTTGAGCGATCCAGTAAAATAAACCGGTTAGGAAGGTGATCTGACCGCCTACGGCCAGCCCGAAGGTGACAGCTGGATTCACGTGGCCGCCAGAGATGTTGGCGGCGATTGAGACCGCCACAAAGAGGGCGAGGGCATGGCAAATCGCGATAGCTACTAGACCGGATGGGTTGAGGTCAGCATCTGCTGTTAACTTGGCTATAACACATCAACAAAAACAAGTTAGTTAGTTAGTTAGTTTGGATGTTATAATACATGTATACATAAATAAGGGGTATGTGAAGTCGAAAATAAGTACCGAAAGCGATGGCGGAGCCGACACCAGCGAAGACGAAAAGCAAGGTGGAGATGAACTCGGCAATGTAGGCCTTGATGGAGCTGGAACTGAAGGAGTCATCAAAACTACCAACCGCTATTCCAGGCATTTTTGTTGAAAATGTGAAGAATATGAAGATAGAAAGAGGAGAATTGGTTGTGTATAGACAACACTAAAAGATGCTTTATATACACAAAGTTTCCAAATAAAATATACATATAATTATATATACCTATACCACTTCTAACCGATTTACAACCTGTTTAACCTTTTCATTACTTTTTTTTTTTAATTTCTTTTTAACGAAAAATTTGAATCACTAACGGATCACTGGCCCGTCCGATTATTCACGATTCCCCAAGTACAAAACACAGTCCCGACCCAAATACCCCTTTTTTAACTAATACATGTCATTATATATGTTTAGATAAATGAATTATATATATCATGTTCGATTAAATCGTTTTAACGATATCTTTTCTGATCGTGTTTAGCTCTCCTGAATTCAACCCGACACGATTTTTATCCTATAATAAGCACATAGTTTGGAATCCGGACTTGTGATATAGTTAATAAAGTGTGTTTTTTTAATGCTAGTATAAGTTAAGATCTTATAATTTAAAGGATTAGATAAAGATTAGGTGATGGGAAACATTGTAATTAGATGATATATAAATTATTATTTTTAAATAGTTTTGCTTAGATGGGATGGGCCCATACCGAAAATGATTGAAGGGTCACGCCACAATGGGATGGGCCCAAACAAACCGACCAAATTTGGGAAAATAATAGCATAATTGTCGTTGTTAGCCGTAGTCGGTAAATAGGTTTGCTTGTGGGACTGTTTTTTTCCACGAGAATTGGCCGGCTGACGTGGATGGATAGGAGCCAACTGTAAAATGACTTTTGGGCGATTATAAACAATATAAATTTGGAAGCAGTAGAGTTGTCACTTGTGCATACTTAGCTCACTTTGTTTTTAAAAATCATAAAAATAAATAAATAAATAGATGTTAAAACTTAAAAGTCTTCTTCTATTAAAACCATTGAACTATTGAAACAACTTTAAATGATGTTGAAACTTAGAAGTCTTCTTTGTATTAAAACCATCGAACTATTGAAACAAGTTTATATGATGTCATTCGAGCATGATCAAAATGTTGGTGGTGAAAAATTAGCTTATGATTTTTCATTTGGTCTTTTAAGTAAAATTCATTTACACTACAATTTAAGGATGACAAAAGAACTCAAATCCTACCGTTTCAAACTTTCATTTTTCATTTTTCACTTTATAACTTCCACTTTTCTTATAGAAATAGTAAATCGTTTGGGCCAACATATGTCATCTGTGGAATATTGGGTTATCCTTAAGTATAGACTTATGATCTATCTTCCCTGATGATGAACCTTGCCCCGTGTGCCGCAAAGCTTGTTTGGACACTTTTGGCGAGCATGCTGTCCATTGTAAAGAATTGTGTGGGTTCAAATACAAACATGACTGGGTTAGGGATGTTTTGTTTGATGTTCTGAAACGGGCGGGGATCTCGGCTAAAAAGGAAGCCCCTGTGAACTTTTTGACCGATCTGCGTGAGGGGAGATCTACTTTACGACCGGCTGATGTTCTTGTGTTTGGTTGGGCAGGGGGGAAACACGCATGCGTTGACCTTACCGGTGTGTCCCCTCTTGTTGGGCTCCGTGACAATGGGTTCACTATGGGACAAGCGGCTTTGAAGGCGGAATCCGACAAAGTTGCTAAACACGAGAAAACCTGCATTAAAAATCAACACGTGTTCATCCCCTTTGCTTTCGACACCTTTGGGTTTCTTGCCCCGGAGGCGGTTGAATTTCTGCGCAGGGTTCAACGGGTCGTACATTGTAATTTGTCGTCGCCAAAGGCTCAAAACTTTATTTTCAGTAGGATTGGTTTCGCTATCCAAAAGGGGGTTGCGGCGCAACTTGTTGCCCCGCTACCCCCCACTTCTTTGTAATTGCTTTTAGTTATCAATTTAAAAAAAAAGATGGTGCCGCCATCAACATCATCCTAAAAAAAAAAAATCGTCATAATATTTTATCAGCATACAAACTGCCTCAACGAAAGATACCCGAAAATACTTTGGTTGTCGAGTGATAAAACTCTTCTATTGACATACAACAAAACCCTCCGGTAGACAAACTAGAAAATAATCCATTTGACGACAAACATGATTTAAATAACCGATTCTCGTTTGCTTATGATAATCATGGTTTCGACCCACTCGTAGACGAGTTCCATGACCCATTCGACGACAAACATGATTTAAATAACCGATTCTTGTTGAAATAATTAACAATTGCTATTTAATTACAGTATTAGATTCCAATATGTAACTTTGGTTGTTTATTATTTTTTAAAATATACGTTAAGTTTTATACTGAAATATAATCGATTATAGACGACGTTTAGAAGAATAAAAAATTAAAAAATTAGAAGTTTAAAAATGAACGATTTTAGAAAAGACAATAAGAAAAAAATAAAAGAGGTATTAATTTGTATATTATGAAAAGTGTTTTATTCGATGCTGAACGTGAAGATAACGAAATATTAAAACAAAATAAAAATAAAAAACTTGAAAAGTATAAATAAAAATATTTGTTTAAAATATACAAATAATTGTTTTCTTTTTGTATATATATAATTATAAGGGTAAAGTTCATGTATAAACCATTATCTATTATACAAACTTGTAATAACTAAAAAAATTTATATCAAATAAAGTTGTTTTTAGATAATTTTGATATTTTTTAATTTAATTTCACGTATATTCACCCATATGCACCTGATGACTTAAAAAAAAGTTTTTTTTTGTTTTTTCTTTTTAGGCATGTACGACTATGTTATAAATATGCAACATGGTATGTTGCATATATGCAACATATGAAACATACCATAGTTATAGTATAAAGTATAAACATCAAGAATTCAATATGACAGGACTCAAAAATAAAACAAAATGAAGACAAAAATATTCTATTAAATTGTTTTTAACTAGATAAGTAAATTTGAACTTAGGCTGTGTTTGGCGCGTCATAAGCTAGCTTATAAGCTAGCTTATCAGCTAGCTTATAAGCTAGCTTTTTGACGTTACCAAACGGGGCTTTTTTAATAAGCTAGCTTTTTTTAAAAGCCCCGTTTGATAACGTCAAAAAGCTAGCTTATAAGCTAGCTTATAAGCTAGCTTTTAAAAAGCTAGTTGGAGTAGCTTTTCAACTAGCTTTTCAACTAGCTTTTATAATATTTCCAATTTTACCCTTCCCTAACTTATAAATAAATATCTTTATTTATATTTATGACATGTACTTTTATGTCATTTTATATTTTTAAGCTAGTTTATCAGCTAGTTTTTACCAAACGTTATTTTTTATCAGCTAGCTTATCAGCTAGCTTATAATTTATCAGCTAGCAGCTAGCTTATCAGCTAGCAGCTAACTTGTCAGCTAGTTTATCAGCTAACAGCTAGCTTATCAGCTAGCAGCTAGCTTTTCAGCTAGTGCGCCAAACACAGCCTTAATTACGGATTAAAAGAGGCTTTTCTAAACGGATTGAAACAGCATTTTTAAAGTATAATGATTGATTAAGAAAACCTTTTTCGTATTAAAAAATGTTCAAAAATGTCTTTTTTTTTCTTAAGTAAGTGCTCGTGATTAGTTAAATTATCTTCTTGATTGATAAATGGTATTAGGTGAGTAAAGACAGGTATATGTAATCATTTGACGTTATTACATGTTTTTATATAATAATTTTGACGATTCATAAATAATTTTTTTAATACTAGTATATATATTCTAAGAAAAACCTAATTAATATATTTAAAAAGAATTTGTACGATTCGAATTGAGATTGCCGGTATACAAAATGTTGAAACGTTTAATTGGAAATTCTAATAATAATCATGTAGGAATATCCAACACGAATATTCAAGAATATTATGTTGGAAGAACAGGTATTGAGTTTACTAGTAAATCGCTTGTTTTTGTGGTTATCTTTCACCACACGACCGAAAGCAAACGGACCCTGTGAATTCAACTTGTTATTAAAATGCGAGTAAACTTCGTTTTTGGTTCTAGACGTGTGCTCATTTTATCACTTTTAGTTCAAAGTTTTTTTATAAATATGATTTTGGTGTCTCACATTTCATTTTTGTATCAATTTTGATCAAAAATCTAAAATCCGTTTAAAATAACTGTTAGTTAACCCCACTTGAGGGGTATACCATGGCATTCGTTGTTCTCCTAATGGTTCTGAACTGTCTCATTTATTATTTGCTGATGATGTGGTTTTTCTAGGTGAGTGGTCTGAATCAAACTTGTTTAACTTAAGGAGAATTATCCAGTGTTTTTATCTTGTACCTGGCCTTGGAATTAATCCCTCGAAAATTCTGAGGTTGATAGGTTGGCTTCATTTTTACACTACAAAGTTGGGAGATTGCCCTTTAAACATCTGGGGGCTCTGCATTGGTTCAAACATGAATTTAATTAAAAATTGGGAACCCATTATGGACATTTTAGGAAAAGGTTATCATCCTAGAAAGAAAAATCTTTATCAATTGGTGGGAGGATTACTCTAATTGAATTGGTTCTCAATTCTTTGCCTACTTATTTCTTCTCTTTGTACCGGACACCATCAAAATTTATTGACATCTTGAAAGGTATTCAGGGGGACTTTTTATGGGCTTGAAATGCGGAAGGTAGGAAAATCACGTGGGTCTCATGGGATAAAAGAATTGCACACGTGGAATATGGGGGGTTAGGTTTTGGATCATTAAAAGATATAAATCTTACTCATATGGCTAAATGGTGGTGGCGTTTCAAGACTAAACACAAAGCTCTTTGACGAAAGATTATTTGGGATATTCACAATTGCTCAAGTAAGGGGCATTTTCATCTTTGTATACCATATTTTTTTTTTGCAATCAATAGATGATATATGGTAAAACAAAAACTATGTTTTATGAGGTTCGAATTCACGAACTCTTGGTTTTATGGCAAAGGACAAACTATTGAGATAAAATACAATTGTTATTCAAATTCAAATGAAAATATTTTTAATTTACAATAGTAAAGCTTCTTGACTTCTTCCCCATTTCAACAATTCAACGGGAATCCCCCATTAATAGAAGAACAGAAGAATCATTACAAGAGAAGAGAGGGATGGCGGTTTCATCTTCCAAAAATACTACCACATACATGATGATGAAGATCGGGACCTTGATTTGCAGAAATTGAAATGTAAATTGAAATAGAAAATATAACTAGACTTGATATTGAAACTAGAATGAGGTGTAACAGCCCATATGGATGGGGAGGAGAACTAAGCACTACTTTATAAGGGTGTGGATACCTCCTCTATCAAAACGCGTTTTAAAACCGTGAGGGGCGGATGCCTAAGGGCATGTCGGCTACCAAAATGGGTAATATCTTGGTTGCGACGGACCTGGGCTGTTACAGATGGTATCAAAACCAGTCATCGACCAGTGTGCCAACGAGGACACTGGTCCCCTAAAGGGGAGGATTGTTGTTATAGATGGTATCAGAGCCAGTCGTCGGCCAGTGTGTCAGTGAGGACACTGGTCCCCTAAGGGCCTAAGAGGGGAGGATTGTAACATCCCACATTGGTGGGAGGAGAACTAAGCACTGCTTTATAAGGGTGTGGATACCTCCACTACCAAGACGCGTTCTAAAACCGTGAGGGGTGGATGCCTAAGGGCATACCGGCTACCAAAGCGGACAATATCTTGTTTGCGATGGACCTGGGCTGTTACATGAGGATGATCAAAGGGTCTACAATTGATAATACATCACGAATGTGACCCAGGGTTTAACCCTTCTTAATGATTAATGCAAAGAGCCTAATACTTAGCCAATTCTCTTCCCTACCCCCTAATGATCTATGAACCTTTATTTATAGAAATAGACTTACACTTGACCCCCTCCTAGAATAGCCAAATGACTATAGTACTATAACTAGAACACGATTTCTATCACTACTTCCCCCTTTAAAATAGTCTTGTCCTCAAGACAGAAGTCAGCTAATGGATTCCAACTCTCAAGTGCATCTTCAGGAGGTCGACACTGCCCATGCACCACCCAAGACTGCCTAGAAGGAAGATGAAATGAGACGCCAATGAACTCCACTGTGAAGGCAACCCCATAACATGTTATGATGGTTGGATGATCTGTTGGGACCTTTACCCATTTAAGTAATACAAGAACAACAGTGGCAAGCACCACAAAAAGTATGCCACTTCGACTACGTAAGATATGAAGATTCACTTGGGGAAGGTATGCCAACAACCTTGAGCCTTTTACATCTTCAACCTGTTGACTTTTACAACCCATTATGAAGCCACAACAAGATTTATTAGCAGTCGACCCATGTCGACCTACTATAACAACAACAATCCATTCAGGTGGATGCTTTGAAGTTGTGTGCATCACAATCTGCAACACATAACTAGCTATATTAAAGTCGAAGACTGTACTTGCTATCACACCAGGAGAGAATCTGTAGTGGAAAAAAGAATGCTTAGTGAAACAATTTGTGTCCCTTAATTTTATGACCGAATCACATTGCCAACCGAGTTTCCATCCGAAACTTAGAATAACTAGGGAATTTATATCGAACAACCTGTTGCTCATTCATTGGAATAACTATGTATGCGCTGATGGGTTTCAGGCACTACAAGCATACTTAAACTCTTAAGGGTGCATGCAACCTAAAACCAGGATCTATGTTTTCTCTATTGAACCTACAACTAAGAACAAATAATAAACCCTAGTCTATTGCGAAAAATAAATACCCAGGTAAATAAAATAGACAGAGTTACATACCTTTTAGTTGTTATAGTAAACAACTAACACAATCCCCTTCGAACGATCGGGAAGCTAGCACCACAAGCGTCGTGCCTCTAATGGGATCACACCCAAGAACTCCAAAAGAAGAATATTAAACTAGAAGTGGTTAGTCCAAAATCGAATTTGGTTAAACCACAAAGGAGGGAGAAAGAGAATGGGGAATACTCAACCCTTTGGTGCAAATTGGAATGAGATCTCAAGGCCCCTATTTATAGGTTTGAGTAACCTCCTCATTTAACAATTCCACCAATGTGGGATTATGAGGAATTTCGAAAATTCCCTTGACCTAGAAGGGATTTTCGAAAATCTCAATGTGGGATAAACCCATTCCTAATATAAATCAACTATTGATTTAATATTTATCTCCTTTAATTAACAAACTGTTAATTATCCTCCCAAATAGTTTTGTCTAGTTAATTATTAAACCATAATAATTAACAACACTATTACTTTTTCCCTTTTAATTAATTCTCCATTTGCTGAGTCTCGAGGGCAACCCAAAAGGACTGTGCTGCTATTAATTATAGTTATAGGCTTAGACACCTAATCCAACAGTCTCCCACTTGGATAAGTCTAATAACTATTATTGCCTTTGTAACTTCTTAATTAATCAGCAAATTGTAGCTTCCAACAAACGCCGCCAAACTCTGACCTAGTCAGTTATGTGTCCTAAGATAAGAGATCATATAATCCTTCGTTCTACAAGATATCATTCGAACATGAGACATGGAATATAATCAATCTCATTGTTCAGTACTTCGTTTCCCGATTTCCGATTTGTAATGACTTTAGAACTTCCAATTGAACACATCAATTTAGTCCTGACCGGGCCCGGCACTATAAGTCAACATCAAATCACCGAGGGGCCCAAAGATATCGCTTTTCCCGTTAGGGCAAAAGGAACGAATAAACTTTGACTTATATGCTTGTACCATCTACTCATCAAATCATGCACAACAATACGTTTTATAACATCGAGTTACCAATGCGTTTACGTATCATCAATGCACAACTGACTTGTAAACCACAACTCATATATCTCAGCTTTAAGATTATAAGATATTATCGTCTCAGAATTACTCGTGATGAATTCCATGAAGTAATTCTCTGAGCGTGGGTTTATCCAATACTTAAATTCTCCATTTCAAAGTACTCATGAATATTGCAGCAATTCTATTGCTATGTCTAACACTCTTTAGACAATCTACAATCTCATTCATGACAGTCTTAATTCATACTTACTTCCAAAAGTATGACCGACTGTGGAGTTTTGAATAATCTAATTATTCAGGAAGTAAAACATGCAAAAATGAAACACAATAATAAATAATTGACAAAAGGTAGTCAAACTCATAAATAAATCTCCATTATTCAATCACCAAAAGTCAATTACATTTACTTTGTTATAAGTTTCAACCTAACTGTTTAACTACTAAAACTGACATCATCATTGCCTCCTTTGATGCTTCGCTTGCTGCTATATACTCTGATTCACAAGTAGAATCAGCCACCGTTTCTTGCTTGGAACTCTTCCAAGTCACTGCTCCTCCATTCAAGGTAAAGACCCAGCCAGATTGAGATCGAAAGTTGTCTCTATCTGTTTGAAAGCTGGCGTCACTATACCCAGTCACTTTCAATGTATCACTGCCACCAAGTACTAGGACCCAGTCCTTAGTCCTTCGCAGATACTTGAGAATATTCTTTACCGCAACCCAATGAGCTTTACCTGGATTTCCCTGATAACGACTAACCATGCTCAAGGCAAAAGACACATCAGGACGAGTACATTTCATAGCATACATAATAGATCCAACGGCGGAAGCATATGGAACTCTACTCATTTCTGCTAACTCTTCATCTGTACTCGGGCTCTGAGTCTTACTCAGTTTGGTATTGCTCTGGATGGGTAAATCTCCTTTCTTTGAATTTTCCATACAGAATCGCTTCATTACTTTATCCAAGTATGTACTTTGATTCAGTCCAATTAGCCTTTTACTTCTATCCCTTGAAATCTTTATCCCCAGAATATAAGCAGCCTCTCCTAGATCCTTCATAGCGAAACACTTTCCAAGCCAGGACTTAACCTCCTGCAAGGTTGGAATGTCATTTCCTATAAGGAGTATGTCATCAACATACAACACTAGGAAGGTTACTATACTCCCACTAGCTTTGACATATACACAGGACTCATCCTCACTTCTAGAGAATCCAAACTCTTTGATTTTCTCATCGAAGCAAAGATTCCAACTGCGAGATGCTTGTTTTAATCCATAGATGGATTTCTCAAGCTTGCACACTCTATTAGGAAACTTTGCATCTACAAAACCTTCTGGCTGACTCATGTAAACATCCTCAGCCAGCTTCCCATTTAGGAAGGCAGTTTTGACATCCATCTGCCAGATTTCATAGTCATGAAACGCAGCTATGGCCAGCATTATCCTAATAGACTTTATCTTAGCTACTGGTGAGAAGGTCTCATCATAGTCAACCCCTGGGGTTTGAGTAAATCCCTTCGCCACCAGTCGTGCTTTGAATGTGCTTACATTACCATGCATATCGGTCTTCTTTTTGAAGATCCATTTACAACCAACTGTCTTCCGACCAGGCTGTTCATCAATCAAGTTCCAAACTTGATTGTCATACATGGACTGTATCTCGCTATCCATTGCCTCTTTCCATTTTGCAGCCTCAGGGCCCGCCATCGGCTTCCTTGTAGTTAGCTGGCTCATCCAAATTTACCAGTGTGTTATCACTGATAAACGTGTCACTATCTGCAGTTATATGGAAACCATAGAACTCAGGTCGGACGCTAACTCTTTCAGAACGCCTAAGAGGTAATGAATTGTCAACTGGTTCAACTGGAATCTCTTCCTCTGGTTGAACCCTAGCGGTCTCAGAAGTTCCTTCATCGGTTGACTCTTGAATCTCTTCAAGATCAACATGGCTCCCACTGTCTTCTTTGCATATGAACTCTTTCTCGCGAAAGACTCCTCTTCGTGCTACAAAAACCACGTTCTCACTTGGTCTGTAGAACAAATATCCAAAAGACTTCTGTGGATAACCGATGAAAACACACTTCTCACTTCGAGGTTCAAGCTTGTCGTGAGTCTCTCGTCTAACGAAAACCTCACAACCCCAAACCTTGATATGTGCTAGTGAGGGAACTTTTCCCGTCCACATTTCGTGAGGTGTTTTGGCAACTTTCTTTGTTGGGACAAGATTAAGGATATGGGCGGCAGTCTCTAAGGCATACCCCCAGAATGTGATTGGAAGTGAAGCTCGACCCATCATGGAACGAACCATATCTAACAAGGTTCGATTGCGTCTCTCAGCTACACCATTAAGTTGTGGTGTCCTAGGAGGTGTCAATTGTGAAACTATTCCACATTCCTTAAGATAGTCGAGGAACTCGATACTAAGATACTCTCCGCCTCTATCCGACCTGAGCATCTTTATCTTCCTGCCTAGTTGATTCTCGACTTCTTGCTTGAACTCTTTGAACCTTTCAAAAGTTTCTGACTTATGCTTGATTAGGTAGACATATCCATATCTACTATAATCATCAGTGAAAGTCACATAGAATCGATTAGCATCTCTTGTGGTTGATCTGAAGGGCCCACACACATCCGTGTGTATGAGATCCAACAAACCTTCACCTCTTTCACAAGATCCAGTGAAAGGTGATTTTGTCATCTTACCCAGAAGACAAGACTCGCATGTATCTTCTGACCTTAAGTCAAAAGACTCTAACACCCCATACTTTTGGAGTTGTTCCATGCGTTTCTTGCTAATGTGTCCAAGACGACAATGCCACAAACATGCTTTGTCTATACCATTAGACGAATCAATTTGAAATACACTATTACCTAAGTTGTCTACACATGTCACAGTTTCATACACACCATTACAAGGTAAAGCTTCAAAATAGAAAACACCATTCTTATAAGCAGAAATGGAACCATTCTCATCATTAAAAGAAAAACTAAAACCTTGTTTAAACAATGCATGAAAAGAAATAATGTTTCGTGTCATTTCTGACGAGTAGCAACAATTCAATAACTCTAAAGTAACACCATTACTAAGCACAAGACTATAAACTCCAATCTTGGTAACAGGTGAAGATCGCCTATTCCCCATGATCAGGTTCATCCTTCCATGCTCCATATCTTTACTTTTTCTTAGTCCCTGCAAAACAGAGCAAATGTGGAATCCACATCCTGTGTCAAGGACCCAAGAATTAGAAGATAATGAGTTATTAGATGAAATAGTGTATGTACCTGCAGAAGATGGTTTCACTTTTCCATCCTTAATGTCCTGCAGATACTTTGGGCAGCTTCTTTTCCAATGACCCTTCTCATTGCAATAAAAGCAAGTAGCCTCTTTGGGATCAGAGACAGGGGCAACTTCAGAACCTTGCTTTGGCTGAGACTTTCCCTTCCAGTTCTGTTTAGGAGGACCTTTCCTCTTCTTCCCCTTTCCCTGACCAATGGCTAGAACAGGAGTATTAGCAGGAGCGGGAACAACATTCTTCCCCTTCATTCCTGCTTCAGTCGTTCTTAGAAGATTGTGCAATTGAGCCAAAGTGGTCTCACTGTTGTTCAAATGATAGGTCAAGATGAACTGATCATAACAACTAGGTAAGGAGTTCAGGACTATGTCAATAGCCAACTCCTGATCGATTTGCACATTCAGCTTCTCAAGGCGTTCCACGTAACGTTGCATCTTTTGCACGTGAGCGCTAACTGACTCCCCTTCTTTCATCTTGCTAGATATGAGGGACCTTACTATCTCGTACTTCTCTTGACGAGCTCGCTTATGGAACTTTTCCATAAGGTCCTTGTTCATCTCGTACGGCCAGTAATCCTCATAGTACCTTTGCAATTCAGGGATCATAGTGGCAACCATGACGCAAGCAACCTTTGATGCATCCTTCTTGTGTTGCTCGTACGCGGCTAATTCATCAGCACTGGCGGTCTCTTCGTTTACTTCTACAAGTTCTTCTTCGAGGACATACTCCTTGTCTTCAAAACGAAGGGCCATCTTGATGTTGCGCATCCAGTCACTATAATTGGCACCATCCAATATGACTTTGGAGCAGATATTCAGTAAGGAGAAGTTGTGGGTGGAGGAGGAGGAGGAAGCAGTAGTATCCATTGGAGTAGTCATTTCTTTTAGTTGAGGGTAGATAAGTTAGATAAGAATAATTAGGAGTACAACTTATAAAATTCACAACTTAGAGAAGGGATGCCGTAATCTAATTGCAAATTATATAATGTAGGATTATTCTTTTGAGATTCATTGAAACTATTCAATGGCATGTTTAATCTCGGAATATGCTCTTCCATTTGTGACTGGGATACCGAGGATCACAAACAAGATGTGAATAACCATGCAAATCTGCTTGGCAACCTCAATGTCATTTATCATCTCAATTGATGTGCTGGTTAGCCACACGCGCTCCATCAACAATGATAATTCTTGAGATACCCATTATCACTCTTTATTAGTCCCTATTAGTGTGCTGGTTAACCACGCACGCTCCACTAACGACTTATAAAGTGTAATGTGCAATTTCATGGGTTAGCATACAATTTCACATTTTTCCTAAAAGTAACTAGGAATAGTAAATATAGGTTTAGTTACTTTCAATATCATTATACTTTTAATGTTATCAATTTAGCCCTATCAGACCCGTTCGGCTAACGACCCTCCACTAGTCAAGGGAGCGGTGGGTGAGGAATGTACACCCATTCGACTACCATTTTATAGGCAATCTCCTTATACCCCCCTTACAGACCAGCTTCGTGAATGAGGCCTACTATTGGTCGACTGACTTTATTCTTATACATATAGTAATTATTAATCTTTTACATATAGTATAAGGTGTATTTTAAAACATTTTCAAAATACTAGGTTTATTAGGAAATAAACCCATGGATCAAATTCGTATATATATATATACTATATATAATTTACGAATTTATATATATATATATATATCAAATACAATTAATTATCTATTAATAAGTATATACATATATATATATATCTTATAGGATAACTATTAATTTAATTAACTTATCCTAAGGCATTCGAAATTCTAGGAGCAAGATTAGGTTTACTATAACCCTAATTACTAAAATCGAATTTTCAAGCCTCCTAGCCAAAATCGAAATTTCCAAGCCTCCTATCACAATTTATTCTAGTCATAGCTAATTCAATAGAAAACAAGCCTTATGCTCTGATACCACTGATGGGTTTCAGGCACTACAAGCATACTTAAACTCTTAAGGGTGCATGCAACCTAAAACCAGGATCTATGTTTTCTCTATTGAACCTACAACTAAGAACAAATAATAAACCCTAGTCTATTGCGAAAAATAAATACCCAGGTAAATAAAATAGACAGATTTACATACCTTTTAGTTGTTATAGCAAACAACTAACACAATCCCCTTCGAACGTTGGGAAGCTAGCACCACAAGCGTCGTGCCTCTGATGGGATCACACCCAAGAACTCCAAAAGAAGAATATTAAACTAGAAGTGGTTAGTCCAAAATCGAATTTGGTTAAACCACAAAGGAGGGAGAAAGAGAATGGGGAATACTCAACCCTTTGGTGCAAATTGGAATGAGATCTCAAGGCCCCTATTTATAGGTTTGAGTAACCTCCTCATTTAACAATTCCACCAATGTGGGATTATGAGGAATTTCGAAAATTCCCTTGACCTAGAAGGGATTTTCGAAAATCTCAATGTGGGATAAACCCATTCCTAATATAAATCAACTATTGATTTAATATTTATCTCCTTTAATTAACAACCTGTTAATTATCCTCCCAAATAGTTTTGTCTAGTTAATTATTAAACCATAATAATTAACAACACTATTACTTTTTCCCTTTTAATTAATTCTCCATTTGCTGAGTCTCGAGGGCAACCCAAAAGGACTGTGCTGCTATTAATTATAGTTATAGGCTTAGACACCTAATCCAACATGCGCCATCATATGATCCCTTGCATATTACTACTATCTTGAAAGGCAAGGGCAGAATTGACACAATGAGCGTGGTAGAGGTCTTGCCTTTCAAAAACACTGTAACAGAAAGCGTGTAAGGTATGAGAACTGCGTAATTACCTTTTGTAGTACCTCCAGGCTCAAAACCAGATGAGAAATCCACCTGTGTATCAACGCTATCCCTTGAATTCACACTATCAAGTGAATTATGAATCTCAACCCAAAACCGCTTAGGCATTTCATCAGACATTATCAGAATGAAGGTCTGTGTTAGTGAATCGGATTCGAGAATATCTGATTGAGTAGCAACAACATCGTTACTTAAGAGATTAAAGTTCAAAGGTGCAACCACCTCCCATTGAGAATCAATAAACTCGTTGACAAATTCTTCGAGTGAATCAGAAATCTGATCTCCCCGATGATGAAGTAGTGATTGTTGCTCCATCCCGAGGCCCACACCGGAACTGGAAATAGAAACGTGCTTCTGATCGAGATACGGTTGCTTCCAATTGAGTAATTAGAGACGAAAATGTAGAAATCAGAGCTCGCGAACTCTGCTCTAGAACAAATGGAGATGAAGATTTGGAAGCAAACCCGAATCCTGTTGATGCATCCAATTAAGAACGCATTTACGAAATCTCTCTCTTCCTAACGATCCGTAGTCAAAACCTGCAGAGAGGATCGTATGTCCATCACAACAACTTGAAGTTGTTGAATCTATAAGTCGCGAACATTCAATCGCAAATCCAGAGCAGTTTCCATTGATGAAAAGTGAAATATCTAGCAGATCTAAGTCAATTAAAATCAATCGGGAATTGAAGCTGGAATGAAATTGAATCGGAAGTGAGTCAGAAATTGGATGCATGAAGCAGTTTCCATTGATGAAGCTCGCTAGGAAATTCCCAACCACTGATAGAGATCTGAAATTACAGCGATGGCGGATGAAGGTCGCAATCAAGGGAAAGAGCAGAGGAATGGCAGGTCCGACCAATGATGAAGATGAAGACCTTGATTTGCAGAAATTGAACTGTAAATTGAAATAGAAAATGAAACTAGACTTGATATTGAAACCAGAATGAAGGTGATCCCAAAGGATCTACAATTGATAATTCATCACAAATGTGACCCGGGGTTAAACCCTTCTCAATGCTTAATGCAAAGAGCCTAATACTTAGGCTGTGTTTGGCGCACTAGCTGAAAAACTAGCTGCCAGCTGATAAAAAATAATGTTTGGTATAAGTTAGCTGAAAATTTTAAAAATGACATAAAAGTACATATATATAAATAAATTAAAATTTATTATTTATAAGTTAGGGAAAAGTGAGACTGAAAATATTATAAAAGTTAGTTGAAACGATATTCCAACTATCTTTCATAAGTAGCTTATGGCACGCCAAACACGACTTTAGCCAATTTTCTTCCCTACCCCCTGATGATCTATAATCCCTTATTTATATAAATAGACTTACAGTTGACCCCTTCCTAAATTAGCCAAATGACTCTCATTATTATTATTATAAGTAGAACACGATTCCTATCACATGAATAATATTTTAAACAATAATCTTATTAATAATTACTAAAATTTCGAAGAACCAACCGTCCGGTGATTTTGTTAGTCAAAATTAATTAATAAAATGACATTTTGTTTATAACAGTTTTTGCATTACCACTTGCTTATATTTGAAACATTTAAAATTTGAAACCCTAAATTTGCTGATCGCATTCATCGATCGAACGGTGGACCATATTCATCTCCATTGTATTATAAAAGCCGGTAGAACCCTAACCAACCAAGTACCATCTGCTGCATTCGATCGCATTTCTTTTCAGAATCTGCAGGGGTTTCAAGGTACGCATGGTTGTTGTATGTATCTCGATCGATTCCTCAATTTGGTTCTCATCGATCTGTCTGTCAATCTTTATACTTTATATGATAACTATTTTAAAGCCGTATATATGTATGCATATAAACCAATGTTTTATGTAATTTAACTAATATTCAGGATCGATGCTACATTTCCAGTTTACTTTTGATCGATCATTTTACTTTTTGTTGTAGTATTTAAAACCCAAATCAGTCGATATCATATTGGGAAAATTCTGAAAATGTTCACTAAAAAAAAAATCAAGGTTTTATCCATTTGAAACTCTTCCTCATTTTGTTCATATTTTATGGTTTTTTCCTATCATACATTTTATGGTCGTCCTACCATTCAACATCCTCTTATATCTTGACACGTGACACTTTTGACCATAAAAGTCGGTCTAATCGACTATAACTAATGATTGTTTGACCATAAAAGTATGGTTTAGTCGACCATAACTAATGTCAACTACACATTTCTTGGAACTAATAAAAAAAAAAACATAGGATTCAACCATACTTTTATGGTAGATTCGACCATATTTTAATGGTAAATTTGACCATACATTTATGGTAAATTCAATAATTAGTTATTATCAAATTACCACGTGTCAAGATCTAAGAGGATGTTGAATAGTATGACGACCATAAAATCTATGGTAGAGAAAGACACTTAAAACATGGACAAAATAAGACTATCCACATCAATGATCCAATCCAACCCAATCTCTCATTACAAAAATAGTTTCTTTTTCTTCCACCTACACAATCCAATCTAATCTATTTTCTCACCCACACTCACAATCCAACCCAATCCAACTTTTTATTATATAATTATAAATTATGATTACTTTTAGTATATTATATATTTATATTTTTAAATAAATAAATTAGTTATCAAGATTATAAAAATAAAATAAATATATAAAAATGGAAAATTTATAAAAAAATTTACATAACAATCATACTTAATAAAATAGATAAACCAACTTACAATTAATTTTATATATCTTTATATATTTATATATTTATTTATATATATTAACATTTAAGATTGGTTTTGATGTGAGTGTGGGTAATGTACAACTTATTAACCAGTAGTTTTTTGACAAATTTTTTTTTTCTTTTTCTTCTGATTACACGTGTTGGAGAGTGGGTTTCTTTTCCCTTTTAAGTTTCTTTTTTCTTTTTCTTCTCATTTGCTTTCTCTGCGCTCTTCTTCTTTCTTCCTTTCTCTCTGGTACGTTCTTCTTCCTTCTTTTTCGTTTTCTCTCTGTTTTTCTTTTTATAGCATTTGTGAGTTTAGTTACGTTGGATTTTCGTTGTTTTACGGTTTGGTTTGTTGTGTCAATTTGAGTTTTAGGGTTTCGTTCTGCATGTGTGGATTTTGTTTGTTTTGTGAGTTTGTTTTGTTTGGTTTGTTAAACATTGATTTCAGTTTATGAGTGTTTTTAGTTTTTATTGTTTTAGGGTTCTGATTTTAATTTCAATTTTGATTCTGCGTTGAATTGTGTTGGAATTTGGTTTTCGTTTGTGTTTTTGTTGTTTTAGGGTTCTGATTTTGATTTCAATTTTGATTGTATTTTGATTCATGTTGGGATTTAGTATGGGTTTTTAGTTTTGTGGTTGATTTTCAGTTTGCATGTGTCGTTTTCGTTTGTCTAATTTTGATTACAGTCACTGGATGTCATATTACGTATTTTTTTCTCTGTTCTTTTGGTCAGTATAATGTCGATTACAGTCAGTGGAAATTCTTTCTTTTTCTGTTCCATTGTGTTGTTGAATGTTCATGCATGTACATATCGGCTGTTTGTTGAAGTGCTTATTTGTTTTTGATTACACTCATTGTAAGTTTGTTTAGTGTTTGTATCTGTTCTGTCAGTTGCTTTGCTTTTTTATATAGTTTTCTGGGTTAGTCTTTTGAATGTTCATGCATGTACATATCAGCTTTTTGTTGAAATGCTTATTTGTTTTTGATTACATTCATTGTAAGGATGATTAGTGTTTGTATGTGTTCTGTCAGTTGCTTAGCTTTTTTTTATAGTTTTTTTAGTTAGTCTACAAAAATAAATGTAAAAGTATCCTTTACCATCATATGTAAGTATCCTTTACCATCATATAAAGGTGATTCTTTAAGTGTTCTGTCAGTTTTCTTGGCTTATTCTTGGCTTATTTTAAAGAATGAGGTATTGTGTGAGTTTTGTTAAGTAATTTTTGAGTTTCAGCATTCAGTTTTTGTATATATGCATAATAGTTGTTTGTGTAAGTGATTGTTTTTGTGTTTCTATCTATTTTGTTATTTTTTTGGTTTATTTTAAAGAATGGAGTGTCATTAGTGTCAGTTTTGTTAAGTTGCTTATAGAGTGGTTTGTATTGTTACCAACAGCAACTTCTTTTGTTTGGTTTCAATGTTTTAGTTGGTTTGTCCTAAATAACAACTTAGACCTCTATTATAATTATAACTTTTGTAACTAATTCTACAAAGAATCATTTTGGTAACTCTCTATTAGTATAACTAACTAGCTACTCTAATGAAACTTATTCCGAATCATTTTCCTTACATTACAAACTTTACAAGCAAATACATGTTTGGAAACAAACTCCCCGCTGCAACGCGCGGGCAGTTTCCGTCTTGTTCTATATTAAAAACGTGTTTTTGAAACATCTCCGATTTTAATAAATTTTATACCATGATGTTTATAAAAAAAACTAGATAAGACTGTGTTTTTAGATTTTTTTTATAAAACTTAAATATTACAAGTTATCTAAGAAAGATAATATTATATAGGAAATTAATTAGTTTGAAATAAAAAGGAAAAAACAAATTGAGAAGAGACCAATAGCTGTTGAACACGTGGGAGTGTGGATTTGTATTGTTGTTCGCGATTTGGATCGTTCCATCGGACTGATCGTGGGAATAAATGGATTTTTCCTTTTTATTTAACTGATTTTAAATGATGTGGCCCACCAATCTCTCACAATCGATCACCAATGTCCATAGTCTAAGGGAGAGACTTTTCAAATGAATAAAACCTTAATTTTTTTTTTAAATGGACATTTTTAGAATTTTCCCTATCATACTTCGGTGCATGAAATCTTCAGTCACTCAATTATGGTCACTCAGTTATGAATACACTTTATGATTATGATAATATGTTCTTCACCAGGACATAATTAATTAATGGATCAAGCACTATCATCTCTTTCTTCATCATCTGTCAAGAATTTAAAAAGAAAAACTCCTAGCACCAAGAAGAAGCAGGCTGATAATAAGGATGAACTGAAAGTAGTGCTCGTAACCGGTGGGAAATGGGTAGCCTATAACCATCCCTATAAGCACGCCGCAATGAACTACAAGGGGGACATCATAGTGAAACACAAGTTAACATTATGTCGCAAGAATCTAACGTATGAGTGTTTGAAGAATCAGATCAGCTCACTAGGTGTATCCATGGACTTGTTCAACATCAGGCTTACTTATGTACTTTACGTTTGCATGGAAGTAGGTGGAACCAGAAAGCAGGACTTAACTGTTAATTTGTCTCCTCGCGACATTAACGTTCAGTTCTTTTTGAACGCGGTGGATCGGGGTCAGATAAGGAAACCGATTGCAATATATCATGAGCCCTACGATTGGCGTGCAAATTTTCCACACCTTGATCGGTACTTAAATCCTTCATTACTTGTTACCTAGCTAGCTATTGTTTGATTTTGGATTTTGTTATGTACTATTTCATATAGGGAAAAAGACGATATTAGCCCTTTTGATTAACTTTGGGACGAAATTAGCCCTTTGAATTTTTGTGTCCTCAAAATAGCCCCACCTCAATGGTACCAATCCCTGAATGCCACGTACCCCAAATGGTCGTCCACGACCGTCCTTTTTCTGACACGACCGTTGTCCAAACAAGCGACTATCAAGGTCTGTGACGGTCGTCGACGATCGGCTGACACCGTTGTCGGGGTCGTCGGCAACCGTTAAAAAAATAAATCCAAAATTTTGATTTTTTTGCCACGTACCCATAATAGTCGTCCCCCACCGGAAAGGTCGTCAAACTCCCCTTCGGGTAAAGTGAATGGTCGCCACAACCTTTCGAGAAAAGTGAACGGTCGTCAAGACCGTGACTACCGGAACGGTCGTCAAACTCCTTTTCGGGAAAGGTGAACACGACCCTTTGAGAAAAGTGAACGGTCTTCAAGACCGTATATGGTGACGTGACAGACTGTGATTGGCTTTATGGACCTACAGTTGTCGATGACCGTTCTTGAGTGACTATTTCGAGAAGAAAAAAAGTCAAAGGGCTATTTTGGTCTCTAAGTTATTCAACATAGCTATTTCCGTCTTTTTCCCTTTCATATATATATGCTTTACGTACTTCTTATTATATTCTCAGGAACAATTTACCTCCACTTTATCTTCCAGATAGTTATTACCAGATTCCGCAGGAGCCGGTTGCCAAAGAGGTCGAGGTAGTGCTTTATAGCGGCGGGTCGTTTAGTGGATTTTACCCGGACCTTTCTTATAAGGAGTACAGGGGAGACTCCGTAGTGAAACACTCCTCCTTTACGTTGCCTCTGGAGAAGTTAACATGGAACGAGTTGAAGAATCAGGTGAGAGCACTAGGTTTACCGATGGATGACACTTTCATGATTAGTTACTTTCGGCCCTATGGTGCTGATCAGGCAAGTATACGTTTGGATATGAATGTCGACTATAATGTTCGTCGTTTTCTGGAACTGGTTGGTCAATTACCGAAGCCGGTTTTAATGTATCATTGGAAGAAGACGTGAAAACATCATAGCACGTACACTCGGTTGAAACACCCCTCCTTCGCCGCAGCCGTGCCTCTAGAGTGAATGTTTGGATTATGATTATGTGTTATTATGGATGAATGGTGTTGGTTTTGTTGCCCATATTTTGTTTGGATTCTCTTATTTTAATCTGTTTCATTTATTTTGTGTTCTAAAGTGTTTTCATAGATTTCGCCGGGTAATAATATATTTTTTTTTGAACGGCCAACGAATGCCCCGGAAAACCCGGAGACAATTTACACCAGTTGAGCTCATTCCAGGGAAAATCCACCTCCGCGAGCGGCCGGGTGGTAAAACCTGGGAGCTCAGGGATCGAACTTGTGACCTTTCAGCCCCAAGTCTCCCCTCATCGCCAATGCCCCTTCCAAAGTGTTGCCCGTAAGAATCGAACCTGTGTCTCAAATAGAGAACACAGGCTTCCTACCACTACACCACAATGGAAGTGCATCAATTGAACCGGTGACATTTGGCTTCACTTAAAACTCTTGTTTGTCTTCTAGGTATGAATTGTTGATCATATTTACTTTAAGAATTCCCTTTTTTTAATCTTTTTTTTAATCAGAATAACACCAACAAAAGGTTATAAAGTAAAAAAGAAATATTATCATAAACCACTGAACCACATATATATGTGATGAAACAATATTTTTTACAATAAAATCACCATCACGCCAACCATTTTACAAGGTTTCATAGTTTGGGAGCTCGTTTTGGGCCTATTACATCACGGGTTAGACTTTTTTGTTATTTTCCCGGCCATGCTCTTCTTGGGCCTATAGACTCTTCATGAAATAACCATAACATAGGAAGTAGGCCCAGAAAATACTACCCAAATCTAATCTCCTGCAAAAAATCACTCCATTAATCCCAACAAAAGCACCCCTTCTTTCCCCCGCAAATTCTTGATACAAAATGTACACCTACAAACACCAATCCCATGTTATAAACTATAGTCTCAAGGAGATGATAAGTACCTAACATTGGGGACAAATCAATCTCAAATTGTTTCTTATTTTCAATGAACATTTTCTGAAATTATAACCAGATAAAAACCAGTTTTTTCACATAAAATTATGTTACTTAGAGGCACTTGCATAGTTGCATTTAAGCTTATAATCCGACAAAGATTCGTTATTATCTTACCAAAAGATATATTTTCTGGGACCATTTTTGAACGTTATCCTCATTCAATATATGCTATATGGTTTGTGACAAATGAGAAGTTTTCATCTTGGCTCACAAATGAAGGTGAAAACCACGAGAGAAAACGAAGACATAGAAAGTTTGGCCGGATGGAGGGTTAACGACCCAGGACCCCCTCTAGTTCCGCCTATGTGTGATATAACATATACTCCAATTTTAGAATAAATGCATTATCCAATAAATAATACTCTATTTCCCAATTTAACAATGAGATGCCAAAGCTATTAAAAGAAGACATAATTTGATAGTACAAATGCTTGAAATCGACATTCTGCACATTTATTTAGCTTTGGTGGTTGAATAACTGGGAAGTACACATTTCACTTAATGGTGGGACCTCTAAGTTAATACTTTTATGAGCTTCTTGATTTTTAACAAGTTAAAAGTGATACACCTGAATAAAGAGAATGATTACATTCACCAAACAGGAAATGTACCCTATTGAACAACAGATGCACTTGTTTTTCGGGCCGGATAATAAGAGAGTGACATTTGTTAATGATAACTGAGTAGTGGTAACTATTTGAATTTTTTTTAAAAACACCATATCTTGATGGTTTGTGACTTTGTGTCAAGATATGCTGAAAGTTGTGTCTTTTCAATCAACCCGTTTTGACCCGTAAAGAACCCTGCAGCCCGTTTTGTCATCTCTTTCAAGATATGCTGAAAGTTGTGTCTTTTCAATCAACCCGTTTTGACCCGTAAAGAACCCTGCAGCCCGTTTTGTCATCTCTTTATGTTGGATTATGTGGAGGCTTGGTCCAGTTGGGACAACTTAGGCCCATTACTATTATTAGGCCCAATTTACTAAACCTAATGTTTCCTCCGTAAGATTGAGCGAGGCAAAAAGAAATAGAGAAGTTTCCTGATTGCAGCTTGTAAACGTAGGTTAAATTAGACGTTAAATCTTTGTGTGTCTATATTCATCTTGATTTTCGTTCTTGTGGTTGTGTAGGAGCAGTTGTGTGTGTGTTCATGTTCTTGCTACTTATGACTCTTTGGCCTCACGTGGGGTGGTCACTAGCTCAAATTTGTGCAGGTTGTGCAACGAGAGAGACGAGAGCTGTTTGCATTTGTTCAAAAATTGCGTTGGGGCTGAGGTGCTTTGGGGTTGGATTTCGGAGTTGTTCAAGGTGCCGATGCCAAGCGGAAATTCTTTTGATGAAGTAATGAAGGAGGCCTATCGGGTTCAAATGCCCAAAGACCGGGGGAAGCTCTTTGTTGCTGCGATTTACGTCTCGGTTTGGTGTCTTTGGAGAGAAAGAAACGTGGTGGCTTTCCAAGGAAAAAGCCCAGCGATAGATAGGGTGTTGTGTAATGCTAAACATTTTTTTAAATTTTGGTGTACGAATAGATGTAGGCGGGCCATCGATTGGTCGAACTTAAGGTGGATGTAGTCTTTTGGGCTGTTCTCGGTGTGTAGCTCCTTGCTACTTCCGGGGTGGTTTCCGTTTGTGGTGAATATATTGCTGTTCAAAAAAAAAAAAAAAATGAAATGAAAATGAAAAATAAAGGTACGTACGTACACTTTTTATTTAAAAAAAAGAGAGAAATTAAAGATAGTGCTATAGTTAGGGTGGGCTTATATTTATATATCAAGAAACAAATATTCCTCCAGAATAAAGCAATTTATCTAGCTAGTGCGCTCATGATTAACATTATACATTGTGCACATTTCAATTCAATAATAGTACTACTTATTACTTGTAGAAGTCAAACACCTTCTTTCTTTTTGCTACTAAAAGGAACAAAAGAAAGTGAAAAAGTGTTTATCTTTTTCAGCACAATGTGTGGATTGGTAGGCCGGTCTTAGCCTAATTAGACGCGTGTGAGCATCCGTTCTTTTCGATAAAGCACCAGTAAACCGTAAGAGAAGGTTACTAGTTGATTCGGGTTGTGTTTTAGCCTTAACATGTCAAACGGGTAAAATAAGAAAATAGGTTAAATAGGTATATAGAAAGTACTCCATATTGTATTTATAAGTCATACAACCTTCTAACCTTCTAACCTTCTAACTATAGTCCTAATTAAATAAAATATATTGATTATTTAATAATATAAATCTTTGTAATCATACTTTACCTACCTATTATTCATGAAAAAAAGTTAAAATGATTTAGACAATAATCATTCCGGGTAAACCTGATTTGTCGTCCCCTCTCGATCTGACCAAAAGAATCACATTTTTTGACTCGTTACCTTAAAAAGTAGACCTGACCCGTCCATTTTTCCACCTCTATAGCTCGTGCGACGAAATCCGTAGTAAATCATGTCATGGGGTGATGGCGGATTTGTGTTTTAATTAGCATATATGTTAATCTAGTTTTGGCCTTGAAGTGTTACAATGGCTCCAGAATAGCAGCCTTGAAGTGTTTCTTTTTTTCCTTTTTGCTTGGGTTTGATGGGATAGGTAGGAGTGAGAGAGTGATGGTTTTAAATAATATGGCTTTTTTGTTACTTTATTTGCTCACCCTCCTCAAGTTGGAGTTATTTATATATTATATGACTAAGTGCACCAACTTTTCTAGCTATGGCCACCACCTTCCACTTATTGGAGATGGTCTTTCTGTATTTTATGAATCATTCACCAGTTTTTGGGTCTCTTATTATGCCCCATTGGACACATAAGTTATAACATGAGTCTATATATGAAAGTAAGAAAGTGTTTTAACACTCAACTCTAAAAGTAAAAATAGTATACCATTGAACAATGACGCATATATATACGTCACATAGGAACATCGAAATGTTGACGACAAGAGGGCACTTAATTGACAATACCAGTAAACATGTGAATAATCTAGGGGTGTTCTGTTTGGAAATTTTAGTAAAAGTATGTCTTTTTTTCCAAAAATTTAGACATAAAAAATAATTAATAGAGGGTGAAAAATAATTATTAGAGGGTGCTACTATTCTACTATTCGTACTTCATATCCTTAATTTTTATTTGTTGCATGATCACCCCCTAAATTTCTAAATAATTACCACTCAAAGCTTGGTTTTTACATAACAGCTTTTTAAAGACTTTTTTAAAAACTGATTTTTTATAAAACGTCTTTGTCATTTTATTAAAAAAAATTTTTTAGAAAAACACTATTAAAAAAATAATAACTGTTTAAGAAAAGATTAAAAAATTAACGTTTTTAAAAAATATTTTTCTATAGATCATTTTTTTTTATTTTATAAAAAATACAACTGTTTTATGAAATTTCAAGGAGGGGGGGGGGGGGGGGGTACAAATAGTCTACCCTATAAGTAATTATTTTCGAGTTTAGGTTCTATTTTGTGAGAGTATCACATCGAACCAAGTGTCTAAAATAAAGCTAAGATAAATAAGATATCGAAACTTAAAGTTGGGTGGAAATACAGATAAAATGGATTTATATGTGAGAAGCCATGGACATCTATCCCACATTGGTGGTGAAAAAACCTTTGAAAGGTTTATAAGGAGGAACACTCCTTAAAGATTGTTTTATTTAGTAAGAGAAATCAATGGGACCTCAAGGGATCCGAAATAGAAGTATCGTTAGTGTTGAGGGTGTATTTTCAGGATGCTCACAGGAAGCTCAGACAGTTCAGGAATCCTATTGTCATCTGGGAATCTCGTACATTCAGGTATCCTGATTGTTTTATTTTAACTAACCT